>CM059189.1:64526280-65265824 GCA_030323885.1 Branchipolynoe longqiensis
AGCGGTGCCGATTTGCACACGGTTTGTATTGATAGTGCTGTCCTACTGGGACAATCTCTTAGTAGAGCAGTGAACCCCTATTATAATTCAATCGTTAGGGTCCATAAAATGGCATTGCGAAAACAGTGGGGTCGCTCTAATGTAGCTGTCACACTACGACGACAAGGCCGACGACAGTCCAACGACTTGGAGTTTTGCTCTGTCGTCGGGTGTCATGATGGTGTCGGTACGGTGTCGTTCGGGTGTCGCCACAACACCTCCGTGACACCTCCAGTTTCTCGATTGTCGCCGGGTTGTCGTCGGCGTTTTGGGAATGTTGAAAAAAACTCGACGACAGCCGATGTCGTTCGCATGTTGATATGGTGTCGCTATGGTGTCGTTACGGCGTCGTTACGATGTTGTCTTTGCCGTTAAGGTGTCGTCTTTGTCGTTAAGCTGACGTCGCTTCTCTCTCCATAGCAGCTGTATGTGTGTCTCTGTGTCTATGTGTGTGTCTCTGTGTGTGTGTCTCTGTGTCTCTCTGTGTGTGTCTCTGTGTCTCTATGTGTGTGTCTCTGTGTGTGTATCTCTGTGTCTGTGTGTGTGTCTCTGTGTCTGTGTGTGTCTATCTGTGTGTGTATCTGTGTCTGTGTGTGTGTCTGTGTGTGTCTCTTTGTGTCTGTCGTCGACCCTTGTCGTCGTAGTGTGACAGCTACATAAATCAGGGTTCGCTTTACTGAATTACCTGGGTCCAATGAATTGTGCATGTTTCAAAAACATGGGTAATTGAATGCGTATGACCGACGTCTTACTTAGCTTCGATACAAAGCATCTATTCTATTTATAGATTAAGGCCCAGCGCTGCGCCGCCCCGCCACCTAGCGTAAGAATTCCATATTAACCAAGTAGCCGCCGGTTGATTCACTTTCGCCTTGACTGCGCTCCGTTCAACATCGTCTCCTAAGCCTTTCGTTCTAAGCCATCCCACCCACCCATACTGTTTTATTCGGTGGGGTCAAGTTCTGTAAGCCTTGAAATCATGATACTACACTCTGATATGTGACGATAAAAACAAGACAATAATAAATACCAATATTAAAGTATGTCGGTCTCTCGCGTTTTCAATTATTGTTATATCAGAATTTGTGTTAAAACGGGGCGCGTCATAATGGGGTTCCACTGTAGTACCATAATGGTACGATATCTCACTTAGTCACATTAGTCTTACACTGAGCCAAAAACTCCTTTCTCTATTCTAGCAATGTTAAAGTTGCATAGTCCGATGGTTTTGAGTTTCTGACATTTTCCTGAGATAAGTATATTAAATTGATCATTATAATCTACCTTACTTTAGTTTGAAGTAACATTTAATTGAAATGGCTACCTTTTGAGATATTTGAAATTCAAACATGTGCAAATAATTTTGGCAAGCACGCCAAAAACTCTGATACCATAGGTTTCTGCAGTAACAGGTTCTATTAAATTGACTCAGTGTTCCTTTCTATGTGGCAATAAATACTTAATAAGTGCAACAGTATCTAAGTTAGATATGTAGAATCAAATCTAGATAATTGTTTTGATTTTGACAATTTGATGCTTCATCGGACTATGCAGCTTTAAGTGAATAGCAATTTAATGACCAGCATCACTTTCCTAGCACTTTGTTATTGACATGTATTATTGACTCGGTGGGGATAGATCCCATGACTTGTCCAACGGGAAGCAGCCACTCTAACCACGGAAACTCCAATCATGCTAACCGCTAGTTAAACTGTTAAACTATGAAAAGGCTCTATCATTTAAGCAGATCGCATTGCTTAGATGTAGTTGCAGCCCAGGTTCAGTACTTTTGGACAGTTAAAGCTGCACAGTTTTACGAAAGCATCAAATTCTGAAACCAGCACACTTATCTTCGACGAAAGCATCAAATTCTGAAACCAGGACACTTATCTTCGTCGAAAGCATCAAATTCTGAAACCAGCACACTTATGTTCGACGAAAGCATCAAATTCTGAAACCAGCACACCTATCTTTAGCGAAAGCATCAAATTCTGAAACCAGCACACTTATCTTCGATGAAAGCATCAAATTCTGAAACCAGCACACTTATCTTCATCGAAAGCATCAAATTCTGAAACCAGCACACTTATCTTCGATGAAAGCATCAAATTCTGAAACCAGCACACTTATCTTCGTCGAAAGCATCAAATTCTGAAACCAGCACACTTATCTTCGTCGAAAGCATCAAATTCTGAAACCAGCACACTTATCTTCGACGAAAGCATCAAATTCTGAAACCAGCACACCTATCTTCGGCGAAAGCATCAAATTATGAAACCAGCACACTTATCTTCGACGAAAGCATCAAATTCTGAAACCAGCACACTTATCTTCGTCGAAAGCATCAAATTCTGAAACCAGCACACTTATCTTCGTCGAAAGCATCAAATTCTGAAACCAGCACACTTATCTTCGACGAAAGCATCAAATTCTGAAACCAGCACACCTATCTTCGGCGAAAGCATCAAATTCTGAAACCAGCACACTTATCTTCGACGAAAGCATCAAATTCTGAAACCAGCACACTTATCTTCGTCGAAAGCATCAAATTCTGAAACCAGCACACTTATCTTCGTCGAAAGCATCAAATTCTGAAACCAGCACACTTATCTTCGATGAAAGCATCAAATTCTGAAACCAGCACACTTATCTTTGACGAAAGCATCAAATTCTGAAACCAGCACACTTATCTTCGACGAAAGCATCAAATTCTGAAACCAGCACACTTATCTTCGACGAAAGCATCAAATTCTGAAACCAAGACACTGACCTAAATTTGATTTTATGTATTTAAATTAGATACTAGTTGTTCAGCATTTCTTGCTGCATGGAAGGAAATATTTTGTTTAATTGTTGCTGCTGAAGCTTATGGCGTTAGAGTTTTAACCTACACATTAAAGATTATTTAGCATATTTGAATTTCTGTTATCTCCAAGGTTAGTCATTTACAATAAAACTAACTTAAAGCTAATCTATTTATCTCAAAATATAGCAGAAACCTAGAACCATTGAACGATGTAACTTGGTTTTTGAGTTGTTCTACCATAGGTCTAAAAAAAATATATTAGGTTCATTGTTATAATCTACTTTACCTTAATTTTAAGTACCCTTTATTTTATAGGATTGGCTATGAAGATATCTAAAGTGAAAACCATGATCAGTTAATTTTGGTGTGCATGTATAAATGCTGGACACCAAAGGATTAAGCAATGACAGATTCTATTAAACAGACCTAATATTCCATCTATGAAACAATAAATGCGTAATGAGTGCACCATATATCTAGGATAAAATCTAGGTAAGCGTTTTGATTTCGAAAATTGTATACTGCCATCGAATCATGCAGCTTTAAATGATGGATGAAATGAACAGCAATTTTGTTAGTAGAACAGGTCTTCATGAGATGGATATAGATATGGATGACTGCTCCCTCCCTGTTAGAAGCGTGACCAAGGTGACCTTTGACCTCCCCCCCCCCCCCCCCCCCCCCCCCCCCCCCCCCCCCCGCCCCCCCCCCCCCCCCCCCCCCCCCCCCCCCCCCCCCCCCCCCCACCCCCCCCCCCCCCCCCCCCCCCCCCCCCCCCCCCCCCCCCCTCCCCCCCCCCCCCCCACCCCCCCCCCCCCCCCCCCCCCCCCCCCCCCCCCCCCCCCTCCCCCCCCCCCCCCCCCCCCCCCCCCCCCCCCCCCCCCCCGCCCCCCCCCCCCCCGCCCCCCCCCCCCCCCCCCCCCCCCCCCCCCCCCCCCCCCCCCCCCCACCCCCCCCCCCCCCCCCCCCCCCCCCCCCCCCCCCCCCCCCCCCCCCCCCCCCCACCCCCCCCCCCCCCCCCCCCCCCCCCCCCCCCCCCCCCCCCCCCCCCCCCCCCCCCCCCCCCGCCCCCCCCCCCCCCCCCCCCCCCCCCCCCCCCCCCCCCCCCCCCCCCCCCCCCCCCCCCCCCCCCCCCCCCCCCCCCCCCCCCCCACCCCCCCCCCCCCCCCCCCCCCCCCCCCCCCCCCCCCCCCCCCCCCCCCCCCCCCCCCCCCCCCCCCGCCCCCCCCCCCCCCCCCCCCCCCCGCCCCCCCCCCCCCCCCCCCCCCCCCCCCCCCCCCCCCCCCCCCCCCCCCCCCCCCCCCACCCCCCCCCCCCCCCCCCCCCCCCCCCCCGCCCCCCCCCCCCCCCCCCCCCCCCCCCCCCCCCCACCCCCCCCCCCCCCCCCCCCCCCCCCCCCCCCCCCCCCCCCCCCCCCCCCCCCCCCCCCCCCCACCCCCCCCCCCCCCACCCCCCCCCCCCCCCCCCCCCCCCCCCCCCCCCCCCCCCCCCCCCCCCCCCCCCCCCCCCCCCCCCCCCCCCCCCCCCCCCCCCCACCCCCCCCCCCCCCCCCCCCCCCCCCCCCCCCCCCCCCCCCCCCCCCCCCCCCCCCCCCCCCCCCCCCGCCCCCCCCCCCCCCCCCCCCCCCCCCCCCCCCCCCCCCCCCCCCCCCCCCCCCCCCCCCCCCCCCCCCACCCCCCCCCCCCCCCCCCCCCCCCCCCCCCCCCCGCCCCCCCCCCCCCCCCCCCCCCCCCCCCCCCCCCCCCCCACCCCCCCCCCCCCCCCCGCCCCCCCCCCCCCCCCCCCCCCCCCCCCCCCCCCCCCCCCCCCCCCCCCCCCCCCCCCCCCACCCCCCCCCCCCCCCCCCCCCCCCCCCCCCCCCCCCCCCCCACCCCCCCCCCCCCCCCCCCCCCCCCCCCCCCCCCCCCCCCCCCCCCCCCCCCCCCCCCCCCCCCCCCCCCCCCCCCCCCCCCCCCCCCCCCCCCCCCCCCCACCCCCCCCCCCCCCCCCCCCCCCCCCCCCCACCCCCCCCCCCCCCCCCCCCCCCCCCCCCCCCCCCCCCCCCCCCACCCCCCCCCCCCCCCCCCCCCCCCCCCCCCCCCCCCCCCCCCCACCCCCCCCCCCCCCCCCCCCCCCCCCCCCCCCCCCCCCCCCCCCCCCCACCCCCCCCCCCCCCCCCCCCCCCCCCCCCCCCCCCCCCCCCCCCCCCCCCCCCCCCCCCCCCCCCCCCCCCCCCCCCCCCCCACCCCCCCCCCCCCCCCCCCCCCCCCCCCCCCCCCCCCCCCCCCCCCCCCCCCCCCCCCCCCCCCCCCCCCCCCCGCCCCCCCCCCCCCCCCCCCCCCCCCCCCCCCCCCCCCCCCCCCCGCCCCCCCCCCCCCCCCCCCCCCCCCCCCCCCCCCCCCCCCGCCCCCCCCCCCCCCCCCCCCCCCCCCCCCCCCCCCCCCCCCCCCCCCCCCCCCCCCCCCCCCCCCCCCCCCCCCCCCCCCCCCCCCGCCCCCCCCCCCCCCCCCCCCCACCCCCCCCCCCCCCCCCCCCCCCCCCCCCCCCCCCCCCCCCCCCCCCCCACCCCCCCCCCCCCCCCCCCCCCCCCCCCCCCCCCCCCCCCCCCCCCCCCCCCCCCCCCCCCCCCCCCCCCCCCCACCCCCCCCCCCCCCCCCCCCCCCCCACCCCCCCCCCCCCCCCCCCCCCCCCCCCCCCCCCCCCCCCGCCCCCCCCCCCCCCCCCCCCCCCCCCCCCCCCCCCCCCCCCACCCCCCCCCCCCCCCCCCCCCCCCCCCCCCCCCCCGCCCCCCCCCCCCCCCCCCCCCCCCCCCCCCCCCCGCCCCCCCCCCCCCCCCCCCCTCCCCCCCCCCCCCCCCCCCCCCCCCCCCCCCCCCCCCCCCCCCCCCCCCCCCCCCCCCCCCCCCCCCCCCCGCCCCCCCCCCCCCCCCCCCCCCCCCCCCCCCCCCCCCCCCCCCACCCCCCCCCCCCCCCCCCCCCCCCCCCCCCCCCCCCCCCCCCCCCCCCCCCCCCCCCCCCCCCCCCCCCCCCCCCCCCCCCCCCCCCCCCCCCCCCCCCCCCACCCCCTCCCCCCCCCCCCACCCCCCCCCCCCCCCCCCCCCCCCCCCCCCCCCACCCCCCCCCCCCCCCCCCCCCCCGCCCCCCCCCCTCCCACGCCCCCCCCCCCCCCCCCCCCCCCCCCCTCCCCCCCCCCCCCGCCCCCCCCCCTCCACCCCCCCCGCCCCCCCCCACCCCCCCCCCCCTCCCCCCCGCCCCCCCCCCCCCCCCCCCGCCCCCCCCACCCCCCCCCCCCCCCCCCCCCCCCCCCCCCTCCCCCCCCCCCCCGCCCCCCCCCCCGCCCCCCCCCCCCCCCCCCCCCCCCCCCCCCCCCCCCCCCCCCCCCCTCCCCCCCCCCCCGCCCCCCCCCCCCCCCCCCCCCCCCCCCCCCCCCCCCCCCCCCCCCCCCCCCCCCCCCCCCCTCCCCGCCCTCCCCCCCCCCCCCCCCCCCCCCCCCCCCCCCCCCCCCCACCCCCCCCCCCCCCCCCCCCCCCCATCTGGTTGATCAGATTGGATACATTGGATAGATTAGATACATAATCAGATTGGATACATTTACAGCAAACTACTGTGAACAGCGTGCTTGGTGGCGATATCTTTGTTGGATTATGTATAAAATAGACCATTTCCATCGCTAACACACCCTCTGATGTTTGTGAAAGAATTACTGTGGGCAACAGCTCAGTGTGAAACATGTTCTGTAGAAAGGGTCTATTATTATAAATGATTTCCATCACTAACCTTCCCTCGTCCGGATATGACCTTAGATGTTGCCAGGACGTAAAACTACAACAACCAACTAACCTACCGTCCCTCTTTTATATCAAAACCTTGTGTCACATCCCACCATATTGACGCTGTACAGGGTTCTTCACTCTAGTTAGTAAGTATGCATAAATACCGCTGAAATTGATTGAACTAGTTTCAACGCAGGTGCATTGCATTGAGAGTTATTTGGTCGACTGCGTGGACCGGGGGCAGCGCCCTCCTTTGTGAAACATGGATGTGTAGAGAGACCTGTACACGGTAGTCTGGTACCGCACCTGTGATATTATAAACAGGTACCTTCACCTCCTTACGCTACTCACTATATATGACAGACATGTGCAGAACACACTGGTACCATGCCTGTAACATAACAGACAGGTACCTTCACCTCCTCACAATGCTTACTATATATGGCAGACCTGTACACGATAGACTGGTACCACGCCCGTAACATTAAAGACAGGTATCTTTATCTCCTCACAATGCTCACTATATATGACAGACCTATGCAATTGTTGCTTCCAGTTGAATAACTTTCACTTTGACTTCTGGGGCTACATGACTAGAACAGGCATCGGGATGCACATAGACAACAACTCATAACATAGCGTCATAAATTAACAACTAATAATATACCACAACAAACTAACAACAATGACAACAACAATTAATAAGATACCACTGCAAAACAACAGCAACAGTGATACCTACCTGCTGCTGTTGGTTTGTGGTGGTATCTTATTACGTAGTGTCTAGGCATACGTGAGCCGTATGCGTAGCCACGTGGTCTAGGCGTATGTGAAGATGCGCATGCATCGTCACTTGAAAATGCATGCGCATCCGTTTTAAATTTGTCAGTTACACTGTTGACGTTGAGCATGGTGAACGTAGTTTTGGGTGCACGTTTTTACAAAAAAATTATTATATATCAAGCCAAACTTGCTAGATTATTGAACATTCCTATAGACTAAGTGTAAATCATTAGAAACAGAACATTCAGAACTAATTTCACAAATAATGGCTTTTTCCACCCATTTAAAAGCATATTTGTTGTCATTCAACATGCACAGCTCACGTACGTGTATCCACAGTCACTGCCATATGCTTAGACCAATATGGGCTATCACCACCTATTTAAAAGTATATTTGATGTCAATCCCCATAGCGATCTGTCAATAAATGATCTGTCATTTAAAAGCATATTTGTTGTCATTCAACATGCACAGCTCACGTACTCGTAGCCACTGTCCCTGCCATATGTTTAAACCACCTGGCTACGCATATGGCTCACGTACGCGTAGCCACTGCCATCTTATTAATGTGGTATCTTATTGTGTGGGTATTTTATTAGTTGTTGTTGGTTTGTATCGCTGATAGCAACAAATGATATCCCACCACAAACCACAACAACAAATAACATCCTGCCACAAACCACAACAACAAATAACATCCTGCCACAAACGACAACAGCAAATAACATCCCACCACAAACCACAACAATGAATAACATCCTGCCACAAACCACAACACCAAATAACATCCTGCCACAAACGACAACAGCAAATAACATCCCACCACAAACCACAACAATGAATAACATCCTGCCACAAACCACAACACCAAATAACATCCCACCACAAACCACAACAAATAACATCCCACCACAAACCACAAAAACCAATAACATCTCACCACAAACCACAACAAACAACATCCCACCACAAACCAATAACATCCCACCACAACCACAAATAACATCCCGCCACAAACCACAACACCAAATAACATCCCGCCACAAACCACAACAACAAATAACATCCTGCCACAAACCACAACACCAAATAACATTCCACCACACACTACAACAACAAATAACATCCCACCACAAACTACAAAAAAACAATAACATTTTACCACAAACCACAACATCCCACCACAAACCAATAACATCCCACCACAACAAATAACATCCCGCCACAAACCACAACAAATAACATCCCACCACAAACCACAAAGCAAATAACATCCCACCACAAACCAGAAAAACAAATAGCATCCCCCCACAAACCACAACAACAAATAACATCCCCCCACAAACCACAACAACAAATGACATCCCTACACAAAGCAGCACTCTATGATACTATGTAAGCGCCCTAACTCACCACATTCATCCGTGATGCAGTGCAACTTAACCACTTGAGCGTGTCCGCTTTCCCTGGTCGCCTCGCCGACGGTTGTGTGGTATGTGGACCCTATCCGCTATCGGTCAAGCATCCACCCAGCCCCTCACCCTCCCCTGTCCCCCCTCCCCCTCCATCCTCCCTACTCCCATAGAAACAAACACACACACACATGCCCGCCATCCTTACCCGACCGGCGCGCCAAGCGCCAGGAAACCCGAGCGTTAAGCCTAAAGTAGGGCGTACACACCCCGACTAGTGACCCACCCGTGTCTCCCGCGACCCACGACTGAAAGTAATTTGGTTGGTTGGTTGTTGGAGTTTTACGTCTTGGCAACATCTAAGGTGTTATCAGGACAGGTGCTGACTTGTGACAGTTTGCATTCATGGTGACTTTATAGTGCTGCCCCACTCGGAAATCAGGCCACCAGCACCATGACCCGATATCCCACTCAGTCACATTATCCTGACCCTGAGCTAGATCAGTCCTTACTCTATCCTATTAATGCTGAGCACCAAGCTATGAAGTGACAAGTAATAAATTTGGTAAATCATTGGTTTGACTCGACCGGGATTTGAACTCCCGATATCCGGTTTTAGATTTTCATCTGAGTTTGGTTTGTGCGAGTATGTGGTAAATTTATCAATTGTTGGCCATTGAAGCTACATTGAAACTATGACAATGGTGTTGTCGTGGAGTAGAAGATATTATGCAAATACTATTTACACTAAGGTTATTTGCTATTACAGTAAAACCTCTCTGAACTGACCGACCTTGGGACCAACTCGAAGTGGTCCATTTAGGGAGGTGGTCGGTTTAGGGAGTTAGAATATGGTTACAATGGTACTTTTTGTACCCAAATAAAGCAATCGATATAGGGGAGTGGTCGATCTGTGGAGGTGGTCTGTTAGAGAGGTTTTACTGTACTTGATGTTGTGTAACCGCTACAGATTCACCTTTATACTGTGCTTATCCTGCATCCAAGCATCTAAGACTCCGAGCAACATGCGCATCGGTTAGTTTACAGCAAAGATTGCAAACCCCAGCTCGGAAGTCTTGACTTTAACACAGACCTAAAATTCGACATTAGATTAATAAACAGTAGTTCCTTCATGGAAGGCCCATACCTAGGGACAGCCGGCAATTCCGTTCTCGACCAATAACATTTACTTGCAGTGTGTCTATGGAAGAAGCTAAATAATATGGTTTTAAACCTCAATGTAAACCTTTGTCATGATTGCACACATAGAACTTATTATCTTGTGTGGTTTGTTTGTTTTTGAGGACTTTTCAGTCGCGTTGCAAATCTGCAGCACTGTATGGGCACTGTCCTCGATCCTGAATCTCACGAGTCTCGCGTTGTGTGTGGCGAACTTTAGGATGTAAACCTAGCTGCTACGTGAACTTGTTCGCCAATAACACAACCCTTAGATTAGGATGGCAGCCCCCCTCACTCCCCCCCCCCCCCCCCCCCCCCCCCGTCCTCTGTAGCCTTCCCGCCAGGCACCCAGACCAGTAGGCGACATGTCTGGTGCCCTCACTCTGTGGTACTGACAAACAGACATGCTCGTCTTATGTTGCTGTCCGGACTCCACTTCGTACACACCTCTTCTATCTCCCTAAAAGCTGCCGGTCTCCTCTCCTGGAGTTACCTTTTAAAAAACTTGTATTTGGAGGCCCGCCAACTTTTCACTTCCTACCACCACTACTCCGTTTGTGTCTCTGGTTCTCTGACTGGTCACCACAGAGCAATGGAGGCACAGCTTTTTGACTCAACTCACCTCAGCTCTCTTTCCTTCAAACCTACCCTTTCTTTCTTTTTTCTCTCAGGGCTTATCTCTCCCCCTGATCAAGGGAGTGGGTTTGCTTGGGTGGGGGGAGGGGCCCTTTTCTTTTTTTCACTGCCGCTCTGCACTCTTCCACTGCCAACCCCATCTTTTCGCTTCCAGCCTCTCCAACCCTTCAGCGCCCAGACTATGTGTTTTAGTTGCGTGCCATAAAAGTCTACGATTTTTAACAAGGTCAGACCAATTTATAGGCATTGTTCCTAGTACCACAGTTTTGCAGCTAGAAACCGAGAGGTTACAAACGCCCCATACAGCAGCAGTGTGTGTGTGTGTGTGTGTATGTGTGTGTGTGTGTGTGTGTGTGTGTGTGGTGTATGTGTGGTGTGTGTGTGTGTGTGTGTGTGTGTGTGTGTGTGTGCATATGGGTTCATGGGTCTGGGTGTATGTGTATGTTGTGAAATTGTCTACACTCCATCGACGAAGACACGATTGTTTATTTGTTTGTTGGGCTTTTGCGTCCTAGCAATATCTAAGGTCAACAGAAATAACATGGTTGTTGGGGTTTTACACCCTAGCAACATCTAAGACGGGTACCGACTTGTGACACTGACAGTGTGTACTCATGGCGATATTTTATAGTGCTTCCCCACGGGGGACCAATCCACAGACGCGCATGGCCCGATATCCCACTCAGTCGCATTTTTTATTCTGATCCTGAGCTAACCAATCCATTCACTATCCTAGTAATGATGAACATCAGGCTCGGTAGCAACAAGTATCAATTTTATAAAGCAATGATTTGACTCTACGGGTAGCTAACAAATACTCGTCACCTACATATTATATACACTGGGCTTTAGTTACCCATTTCCCCGGTGGGGCGCCACCTGCGCGCGTATAATTAAACTAAATTATTATTTGCACTACGACCCGGATTCGTAATTTACTTGTTATCATGATTTTAACTTACTTGTTATCTGATTAAGAATGGACAATTGTTGATATATATAAACAGTAAAACCTCTCTAAATCGACCGACCTTGGGACCGCATTTAAGTGGTCCATTTAGGGAGGTGGTCGGTTTAGGGAGTTAGAATATGGTTACAATGGTATTGTTGGGACCCAAATAAAGCGATCTATATAGGAGAGTGGTCGATCTGTGGAAGTGGTCGGTTAGAGAGGCTTTACTGTATATATATATAAATATATGTCAATGTACATGAGGTCCGGTGTTCTAAGAATTCGCACACTAATGTACACAACTAAGCTGAGATGTTCGCATCGATACTGTTACTAAGATACAATGAGAATTCAAATGACTGAATATAAATAACTAAGGTAACAAAGGTTCTCACACACAATTTAATATGTCATTATACTTTTTGTATTTCACATATTAACCCGTCACGGTTGCTCTGAATACTAGCGCCTCCTAGAGTCCTTTTCTGTAATACCGATTCCCGACCAACTAAGTCCGGCTTTAAAAAAAAAATCTAAATTGATTTGTGGAACGAGCATGAGTCCAAACTCATGCCTGTGGCTGCAGGAGTAGCGCTTGTTCCCGCCTGACCCCACCAAGCAGGTGTCACTGTCAACAGTGCGAGCCACACTTTACTAGAACAATGCCTGTAGTCAGCGTCTTTGGGACTCCGTGCGGACCAGCGTGGGACCCCCGTAAGCTGATAGCCCACATCCAATGCTACCAGCGTTTTGCAGTATGGCGCATGTACAGATGAATTATGTGATAACGCATTCGCTGACATTTCACAGCAAGGTATATTTGTATGTTTATATAAATATGTGTGGCTTACTGCAATAGAAGGAGTGCACGTGACGTCATCACTCAGCAGTCAGAGGTCAGCAGTCAGCCATCTTGGATTACGAGCACCCTCCCTAGCCAGGTTGTGAATGCATGCAGATTCAGTAAAAACAGAGTTTTCTTGTGTTCTGGGAGGTTCTCGGCAGTTTACATCCAATGTGTTTACTTACAGCACTTTAGCAACAACTTCTGAGGGCAAACTGCTCAAAACAGTGCCAAATAAAACAACAACAAATCAGTAAATAAGCACAGTGTAGGCAGTTGGAAGCTTTCTGTATGTAATCCAATATGGCCACAGAAAGTTATCTATGACGTCATTACAACCCCTCTATAGATGCATATAATATTAATAGGCATTTTCCACGGAGAATGCACACTGATATGCTAGCTACAGCAGTAGTTCCTGACATTGCCACCAGGGTGCAGGTTGATGGTGGAAATTCTCTATAAGACCTTCCCCACAGAGCATGCTGCACAATGTGGTGCTATCCAGAATATTATTTCTTCTACTACGATCAGGGGGCGCATTGGTAGTGTAAATCGTCTATACGGTATTTACATTTAACCATCTACCCGACAGTGATAAACTACCAATTGTTTGGGATTTTGCTTCCGAAATTTCCTTGAATATGACAAGAGTAGAAAATATACAAAATTGCATATTCCGACGGTTTTGAGTTTCTGACATTTTCTTAGATACATACATTAGAGTTTAGTCTGCTTTACTCTAATTTAAAGTAACTTGTTTTTTAAATAGATATTTGAATCTAAAATAATTTTGGCAAGCACATCAAAATTCTAACACCATAGACTTCAGCAGTAACAGGTAACAGGTTCTATAATATTGATTATGTATCCCCTTCGATGCTGCAACATATGCTTAAAGTTGCATGGTCCAATGGCGTTTGAAATGTTTTATTATTTTTTAGATAAAGAGTTCAGGTTGACCATTATAACCTAATAGTCACTAGTATTTAGTAACTTTGAAGACAAAATGGCTAATTTTGGAGCAATTTGAGCCGAAAGAACCCAAAATACTTTCGACAAGCTTGCCAAAAGTCCTGTGGCTATGACACAGATGGTCATCTCGTGATGGCCACATGATGTGAGCTGACCTACTAATTTCTAGGGAGTCTGTTCTCCTACTATTTTCCAATGGCTAAGTCAGGTTCATCCAGCTGGTAAGACTTATCTTACACCATCAAACTTCCATTATGTGTCCTGGAACCTGACTAAAGCCATATATGCTACTGGTAATGAGGGCAAGACTAGTCAGGTCACGAGATTGACCTAATTGGTTAATGAGTTCCCTGTCTGATGGCTTTCTCAAAGTAGGTGTCCCCAGGAATGATCACTAGTTAATGCACTAATATCTAAGCTGGGTATATATAATCAAATGTAGATAAGTGTTTTGGTTTTGAAAAATATATATTTCGTCAGACCATGCAATTTTAATATTATATTCACCAGTATCTATGTTGGATATGTAGGATCAAATCTAGGTAAGCGTTTTATTTTTGACAATTCGATGCTTTCATTGGAGTATTCAGCTTTAAGGCAAACTGTACTTTGCGATACCTCACGATGAATAAGATATCTGGTTGTGTCTTTAAAAAAAATTAATCGAGATAAGCCCCGTTCACACTGGCGAGTTAAGTCGGCTTAACTAATTCGCCTCCTTTAGTTCGACTCAAATTGGTCATGTGGACGTGATGTTGGTGCGACTTAGGCATGAGCCGAATCACCACGTTCGCTTCAAGTAAACCACGTCGCGAGATAGTATAGATGAAGCGAACTAGCTTAATTCGGCCCACCTTGCCTGTGTGGACAGTAGCGGTTTACTTGAGGCAGATTAAGCATGTCACACTATATAATATAATTTGGTCTATGAACTGGCTAGAGGTGCACAGATATTTTTTTCATCATTTATTTTTAGGGTTTCACTGCCCAGCAGAAGTTTTGACCGTTCCAAAACAATACGACTCAGTCTATACATATCTAGGTCGAACCCACACTCTCTCGTGGTGATGTCGATGAACTGAAACTGGCGCTGGTTAGTATGGACTTGCTCATGCGCAGAGATCGATTTCCGCCTTAAACCGCCCCAAGTACTGCTTGTGTGGAAGGATGCCTAGTTCGCCTCCTCTAGTTCGCCTTATCTAGTTTGGCCTAAAGTTGTGCTGTGTAAACGGGGCTATAGTCTGTTTTGATGAAGAAATATCTTAAAATATATTGTTAATGTGTGAAACTTTGTATGTTGAACAAACTGTAAAGAGAATAATCATAAAGTGGAAGGCCAATTGGGTTTACACAAATTCAAATATCTTCTGCTAATAAACCAACCAGATTGGATGGCCAAATGAGTTATGTGGCAGCATTTCATATGGCAATGGCAGCTTGTGGGATTTAAACTTCGCCTGAGTCAAACCAATGACTTCATAATTGATATGTGTTGCTACCTAACATGGCACTCAACATTACTGAGATAGGACAAAGAACATTGGAATGAATAAAACTAATTAATTGCCTGTGAATAAAATTCAAACTGCTTAATCAATGAATGTTATTCCTCCCCTAGAGTCCTAAAGATATACAATTAAAAAAAAAAAATTAAAGTTGGGAAAATTATTTGTTCTAAACAAAATGTAAGCACACACTAAGTCAGTAAGTGCTATTGATGTCAACAAGAAAAACAACAACGGCGTCGACTCCTCCTTAAAGAAATTACTTACAAAATTGATTCTTGCCGCTTCCTAGCCTGGCGCTTGGCATTAATAGGATAGGGCAAGGTTAGCTCAGTGTCAGGATAATGTGACTGAGTGGGATATCACGTCATGGTGCCGGCGGCCTAATTTCACAGTGGGGCAGCACAATAAAGTCGTCATGAGTTCACACTGTCACAAGTCGGTACCCATCCTGATGACCTTGGAAGTTGCCAGGATGGAAAATTCCAACTACCAACCAACCTCCTTCCTGAAAGCTGCAAGAAGTGATGTTCCATTCCGTCATGTAAACCTAAACTGGATGCGGACACTGGATACCGGCCTCAGAGAGTCAGGGACGGGGTGCTGTCACTTCTGACCTCTCCCCGTCAGCCAGGTTTGAAGGTCAACCGTCACCCGATGACCTCAGTTGACACCGTTGCCATGACTACCAGGGAAACCACTCTATCAGGTTCCCATGCCAACAAGTGTACCGCGCAATGATTGCCCTATAAGGACAAGCTGACCACATCAGCAAGCTATGGAGTATTTAGGGGGTTAATATGCATATAAAGCTTCGGCTTTGTGGTTAGTTTGATTCATTACAAATGGTAATACATATAATCGCATTTAACACACCTTTATTTTGTATGTAAGTTGGCTAAAGTTGCGTGGTTCGATGAAACATGATTTTGTCAAAACCAAAACATTTACCTTCATTTTGATTCGATATCTCCAATTTAGATACTGAGCAGGGGAAATTTCGATTATGGATACTAATATTGGTCTCCCTCATTCCACCGTTTCTTTGCCCCATCCTAGTAATGCCAAGCCGAGCACCAGGCTAGGTAGTGCATTTTAAAATCATTAATTTGACTCCGCCAGGGTTTGAACTTGGGATTTTGATTCGCACGACATAGCAAAACGGGAAGCCGGTGCTCAACTCATTCGGCCATTCCGTTTCATTGGTTTTTAAAAAAAAGACATCACACACAGCATATTATGAGATGTGGTTGACAGCAACAACAACAGAAAAATATCCTGGATACTTTGAGTTTGTTGCCGTCTCTTCTGATACATTCCTATAATTCAGTGATTCATTATGTTTCACTGAGTTTACCTGTACAACCATGTATATTTTAATGTGTCTATTATTATTGTTGTAGTGGTCTGCACTGACCTCTCAGGCAAGTAACCACATAGACAGGTAGGCGTGGGGAGTGTATTGATATCAGGGAGCCTAGGTGGTGTAATGGTTAGCACACTGGCCCGGAATGCAAAGAGATGCGGGTTCGAGTCCCGCTCTAGGCATAATATTTCCCATTTTCACCACCCCCACGACACTGGTTGCCGTGATCAGGATCCTGTACAAGCTTTGCGCTGTATGGTTGTTGAACCTACCCTGTGTATGTATGTGTTAGTGCATTGCCTGTATGTATGTAATTGTAAGCATTACAAGACTTACAATTCCAGGGGGACGAGTGTAGTGGTCTGCACTGACCTCTCAGGCAAGTAACCACATAGACAGGTAGGCGTGGGGAGTGTATTGATATCAGGGAGCCTAGGTGGTGTAATGGTTAGCACACTGGCCCGGAATGCAAAGAGATGTGGGTTCGAGTCCCGCTCTAGGCACAGTATTTCCCATTTTCATCACCCCCACGACATTATTATTAGTAGTAGTAGTAGTAGTAGTAGTAATAGTAGTAGTACTAGTAGTAGTAGTAATAGTAGTAGGACTAGTAGTAGTAGTAGTAGTAGTAATAGTAGTAGTAGTAGTAGTAGCATTACCAATGGAGTAGTGCTACCTGGTTTAGTTATGGGAGTCCTCACTAGCCGGAACTGGCGCCCCTGCTATTCCACTCACCCTGACTGGGACAGGGGGCGCCACCTACGACTCCAGTGGCTGCTGTCTTCCCAAATACATCACCACATCCCAGGTTTTGCTATTGTAGCTAACTAATAATTGTCATGCTTTAATAAATAAATGGTCTTGTTCACGGTCGGAAGAGTAGTGCCTTGACGCTGAGTTAAGACTATTCAGATGATTTGTTTTTGTTGTTGTTTTACGTCCTAGCAACATCTAAGGTCATATCAGGACGGGTACCAACTTGTGACAGTGCGCACTCATGGCGACTTTTATAGTGCTGCCACACTGGGAGACCAGGCCACCAGCACCATGACCTGATATCCCACTCAGTCACATTACCCTGACACTGAGCCAACCAGTCCTTGCCCTATCCTAATAATGCCAAGCGCCTGGGTAGGAAGCGACAAGTATCAATTTTTAAGTCATTGGTTTGACTCGACCAGGGTTCGAACCCACGATCCCATGGTCTACCAACATGCGAGACGGACGCTCTAACTCATTCGGCCATCCCGTCTGGTTCTATTCAGATGAATAAATCATGCTAGGAAAAACATATATAATTGGCCTAACCGCACATACAGCATTGACTTATCAGATGTATTTACTTGTTATTTATTCTTTTGATATATTATAGTATTGGGCTTTAGTTATTATATTAGTTACCACTTATAGTATATATATAGAAAAGAAAGATGTATATTTTTGTCAGAAGAATACAGAAACAATTTTATGAGAGAATATGACATTAGAGCTGAAGCATACACTTTTCAAAACCAAAACAATCATGTAGATTTGATTCTACATATCTAAGTTAGATATTGATGTACTTGTTTCCCTATTTGTTGCTACATAAAAGGGCACACTGAGGCAATTTAATAGAACCTGTTACTGCTGAAGCCAATGGTGTAAGAGTGTTGGTGTGCTTGCCAAAACTAATTTTACATGTTTGCACTTCAAATATCTCAAAACTTAGCCATTTAGAAAAATGTTACTTCAAACTAAAGTAAGGTAGAGTAAGCCTATAACGATCAGCTTAATATATTTATCTCAGAAAAAAATAGAGAAACTCAAAACCATCTGACTATGCAACTTTAACGGCAACCTCAAATGCGGATATGTGATAAAGTTTTTTATTGGGGGGGCGGGGGGTGGGCTCTGTTGTTGGTTTTTTTAACAACCCAAGATAACATGTAGGCAACAGTAAAGTATGGGTAGAAAGCTAGCCATGGTATTGACACACGTGGGAATGTGGTCAAAATGGACTGAGACAAAAGTCTCACCTTATGAAGAGATGAATTTTATTTTCTGTGCCGACTTTTCACATTGTGCAGTAGAATGTCCCACTTCTGGTTAAATACACCACTGGGTTTCTAAGGGACCTGACGTAGTATTTATCGGATTTTAAAACGTAGACAGCATTTCCGGATCGATCTTCTAAACACGATGTCGCGCACAATAGCTGGAAGTATGGCTCCCAATAATAGCTTCTAAACAATTAGTTGTTTCTCACTAGATGGCGCCAGGGTTGTCTAAGCCTATGATTTACTACACTGCAGCGTGTGATTTACTACACTGCAGCGTGTTTAATCATATTTGCAGTGCTAGAAAAGGTCCTGCTGAAGATGATATTCATGGCCTTACTTTTAACCCATAGACGCGAGCTGAGTCCGTGCTGCCACCTGGGTCTAATGCTTTGCACTGATACCACGAGTGAGAACTAGTGCTGTTCCTGGTGGAAATCCTTAGAACTATTGGGTACGGGATCTATTAATCCAACAATATAATCTAAAATATAACATACGATGGACGGCCTGTGCTGGTTTTATTCGTTTATTCATGTTATTTTTGTTATATATTTTCGTCTTCCGACGCATACACTGTGGAACGGCGTATTTGCGATGGATCCCGTCCAAATGATAACACATAGGCACGACCAGAACGGCTGCTGCAATCATAGCATTAAACCCAGAAACCTGCGCAATTGCGGCGGATCCCGTCAAACCATTAATGCTCAGGCCTGGCTGAATCATAGAATGTGCAGTTTGTCATAGGTGAGTGTAGAAACTGATATGGTTCTACTACCCCGGGCTGTCCTCTGGCACATAGACTGTGGAACGGCTGCTTCCATGACAGCGTTAAGCCAAGAACGGATCCCATCCAAATGATAACGCATAGGCATGGCCAGAACAGCTGCTGCCATCATAGCATTAAACGCGGAAACCTGTGTATTTGCGGCGGATCCAGTCAAACCATTAATATATACATATACACATATAATATACTTTGCTTGTTGGAAGCTTTATGCCATAACAACATCTAAGGTCATACTGGAACTTAGATTTGTTTGTTGTTGTTTTACATCCTAGCAACATATAAGGTCATATCCGGACGGGTACCGACTTGTGACAGTGTGCACTCATGGTGACTTTATAATGCTATCCCACTGGGAAACCAGGCCGCTGGTACCATGACCTGATATCCCACTCAGTCACATTATCCTAACACTGAGCCAACCAGTCCCCGTCCTATCCTATTTATGCCGAGCGCCTGGCTAGGAAGCGACAAGTATCAATTTTTAAGTCATCAGTTTGACTCGACCAGATTTCGAACCCACGACATACCAGCATGGGAGACGGCGGAACTTAGAAGACTGGGTCACTGACACAGTGACTCGATATCCGAGGACAGAAACAGATAGAGGAGGAGAGAAGGGAGGGGGGGGGGGAAGACAGCGAAAGATATTAATCGTCTAAAAGGTATTCGTTCTGACTCTGAAATCTGTCCAACTCCTGAGAGCTTCCTTGAGCTGAGCGATCCGAGAGCCGCCATTTTTCTTTTGCTTGGCGTGCGTCTTGTGCACTTCGCAGAACAAACACGAGAACGCCTCGGCGACACTCTCGTAGCTGTCACTGGCCGACGTCTCCCGATAGAGGCAGCACAGGCGCTTCGCTAGTTTCCGGCCCGCCGATTCTGAGACCTCCCGAACTTGGCAGAGGTCGCGCTTGTTCGCGACGATCACTATCGGCGGGCGCTTGTTATCACGTGACCTGGTGATGCGCTCGACGAGCGGCTGGATGACGCTGAAAGAGTCATGTGACGTCACGGAGAAGACGAGCATGAAACCCTCGGCCCAGTCCATGTAGTGCTGTATTCGAGAGGGGTCTTTTTGCTAAAAAAAAAAGAAATATTTTTTTTATATATAAATAACAATAACAATAATAATAGGAGAGATGATGTTGGTGTTTTACTTTTAAATATATTAAATCAAAGATTTCCAGGTTTAATGCTATGATGGCAGCGACTGTTCTGGTCATGCATTATTGCTTGGATGGGATCTATCGCAAATGCGTCGGGTTCTGGGCTTAACGCTATGACGGCAGCAGCCGTTCCGCAGCGTAGGCGCCGCCGGACAACTCGGGATCGCAGAACATGCAGTTTGTCATAGGTGAGTGTAGAAACTGTTATGGTGCTATGACCCCAGGCTGTCCTCCGATGCATGTGCTGTGGAATGGCACTTTTGCGATGGATCCCATCCAAACGATAACACATACCAGACCAGAATGGCTGCTGGCATCATAGCATTAAAACCAGAAAGCTGCACAATTGCGGCGGATCCCATCAAACCATTAATGCACAGACCTGGCTGAATTATAGAATGTGCAGTTCGTCATAGGTGAGTGTAGAAACTGATATGGTTCTACTACCCCGGGCATATATATATATTAGTATTGGCAGATCAATATATATATATATATATGTTGGGGTCCATATATATATATATATATATATACATACCTTGTTGTATATATATGACATATATACTATTAGTAATATATGCACTAGTAATAGTATTACTAGTGCATATATAAAATGTATTTACTGTGTGGGCATCGTATGATGCCCTCACAACACATACATTTTGTATATGACTAGTATATACATCATACATATGATATGCACACAGTATATATATATATATATATATATATATATATATATATATATATACACCACATACACAATCACACACTTTGTATATATGACATTGTATATAAAAATAGCCTGGACCTAGACAAGTAACTATGTGTGGTTTCTGTGGCCTAGTGGTTAAGTTGTTGAACTTGTAATGTGAAGTTGTTTTGGTGTTTCACTGCTTTTTACATTCAACAACAAAAAACGTTTTTCTGTCTATATGTGTTTCTGATTGAATTATGCATTGTAATTGTACTAACATATATTTCACATTGGTCGTAATGCGAAGCATTACGTTTGATGCGAGGAGAGGAAGAGACCCTCCCCCGCCCCGGGCTGTCGCGCTGCGCTCACACCTCGCCAGACCCCGCCGCGCCGCCTCCTCCCCCCCCCCCCTGTCGCGCAGCATTCGCGCCTCACCCGACGCCCGCTCCTCACCTTCACTCGCCCCTCCCCCGGGCCGGCAGCATTCACACCTCACCTGCTGTCGCCCGCGCCCCTTCCCTCCCTTATAAGGCCGCCCGCCGGCCTCCCTCAGGCACTCGCCCTCCTGCCGCCTTCCAGACCTCACCTCTCTTCTCCTCCACCCACCCACCCAACTCTCCCTCCTCTACCCTCTTCCCTCTGCGGCGGAGGGCTCCTCGGCACCCCCTCTACCTGAACTCTGACGTTGCTCCTCATGAGCCCCTCCTGCTTATCTCTGCTCCTCATGGGCCCATCACTGTTTTGCTCCTCTCGAGCCTGTTTCCTTGCTCCTCATGAGCCCTTCCTTGTTCCTTGCCTGTATATCTGTTCCTCTGTATGCCCTGTTGAGGCGTTAATAAAACGCCTTTTTTCCCACCCCCGCCTTCCTTTCTTCCTTTTCGCGCATCAAAGCAAATATATTTCCTGTTTGAACTACTATAAAGAAAATTGAAAATACATAAGTTTTACTCTCCCTTCTCTCCACTCATCCATCCATTTTCAAAACAACAGCTGCCAGCTACAGGCCCAGCCTCAGACCCCCATCCACACCCCCACCCTGACCTCAGCACTGACCCACTTCTCACCCAGCCTCAGCACCCCCCCCCCCCCTCCCCCCACTGACCTCAGTACTCTCCCTGGCCCAGTTCAGGTGCAGTGATTCTACAACTCCCCCCCGCCCCCAAATATCTGGTTATATAAACATAAAAACTAAGCAAAGTTGTGCTTGGAGAGCATTTGTCGGAGAATGGTTCCCGTCGCCACGAGGTATACCAGGCCACTTTGGAGTTCCATTGTCAGATGAAAATATCAACATTTCAAAACCAAACCAATTACCTAGATTTGATTACATATGTCCGACTTAGATACTGGTGCACGTATTAAGCATTTGTCGCCACATAGATGGGAATACTAAATCAAATTAATAGAATCTATTACTTGTGAGCATGACAACAGGGTAATTCTTAAAGCTAGGATTCCTTACACGCGGTATGCGGCATGCGAATGCAAATGTGAATGCGAATAAGAATCGAAAAGCATGTAAATGAATGGTGGTGCTTCCATACGTCCGAATGTGCGAATGCGAATGTGGCAACTGAATCGGTCCATGGACCGATCGGTGCGGCATGTGAATGCGAATGCTGCTGCATTTGCTATAGAAACCAATACTGTTCCTTCACAAATTAGGATGAAAAACCCCAACAAATGTTGTGGGGGACGCTGTATATACAACATTCGCATGCTGCATACCGCGTATAAGGAATCTTAGCTTTAGAGTCCCCTCCCCTCGCGGCCCCCACACACATCATACATTTTATCTTTGGATGGACATGTGTTACAAAAATTACCCAAATATAGGGACTAGTATATATATATATATATATATATATATATATATATATATATATATATGTATATATATATATATATATATATATATATATATATATATATATATATATATATATGGACATTTTCATCACTAAACCGATGTTCTTCTGAAATGGTCCTACCTCGCCAGTTGTATCGAGAATGGTGAGACAGGTTGGCTTCGAGTCGATCATGGTTTGCATAGACGTGGTTGTCTCTGAGAATGAAAAAAAAAATGTGTCAGTCAATATCAGGTTAGACACAGTATTTGTAGGTATTAATTAATCACAGGATTTATAGGCATTAATCAATGGTTATTAAGGCGTAGAATAAATACATAAATGATGTTAGGCCTACTAATCCATATTTATATGCACGTCCCACCCGATATATCTATAGAAACAAGCATATCGGCCAAGTGAGATGCTTGAACAGCCACCATTGAAAGCATTGATTCATTGCTGTTTCCTTCGTGTGACATCGTAAATGTAGATCTATTACATGGCCGCAGATAATGGGGGCGGGGGAAAGTTATTATGTTTTAAATACTTCAAAACTCGAGAATAGTAAACATTGACAATCAACCTCATGAATTTATCTGGAAAGAAAATGCCAGAAATCCAAAACCATCAGACACACAACTTGAAGCGATATATTTTTTTGTTGAGAAAAAGAAGAAGAAGAAGAAGAAGAAAAAGAAGAAGAAGAGGAAACGTGATCGACTAAAATTGTTCTTTGACTTAGCATACCGTAATGGGCGTAGTCTCCGATGAATCGCTTCGTAATGAATCTGACCACGATTGCTGAAAGAGCAATGAGTGAAAGAAAATAAGTGAAGCAATATTAAATTATGAGTAAACAAGTACAAACTTGAATGGTGACGTTTTACACAAGTTCTTAATTGAATCTCCAGAAGAACCTGTTTAGACTTTACTGACCTAAATAGCGAAGGAGCTATTCAAAGAGGGGCCCCATTTAACTTCCGAACTTTCTTGGGAAATATAGTATCAACTTATTTTGGTGACAAGTTTCTCAAAATAGTACCTCCCCTTTGCAAAAAAAAAAAGAAGAGTTAAATGAAATAAATCTGAAAAAAACTACAGCAAAAAACAACAATAACAAAACAAACAAAAAAGCACACAGAAAAAACGCCTTATAAACTAGGAATTGCATGTAAGTTATTCTGTGGAGTTGGAAGACATCCATTGTCTTGTGCATTCTTAGCAAATTTCAACTCCCCTTTTCACTTCTACAGTGGGAAAACTCGCTGCATTAAAGTTGCATATAGTCCGATGGTTTTGAGTTTCTGTCATGTTCTGAGATAAATATATGAGGTTGATCGTTATTTCAACTGATTGAATAATGAAGCTTTAAGACGTTCCTTACTTTAGTTTGAAGTGACTTTTATATTTGAAGTGCAAACGTACTAAATATATTTAGACAAACACGCCAAAACTCTGACACCAATAGGATTCTGCAGTAACAGGTTCTATTAAATTGGCTCGGTATTACATTCAATTCTATGTGGTAACAACTATTTTATAAGTGCACCAACATCTAAGTTAGATATGTAGAATCAAATCTCGATCACTGTGGGCGCTGCTCCCAAATTCGCCCACCCACTTACAAGGGTGCTAACAAAAGTCGATCGTTGCATGAAAACAAACACACCGGTTTCCTAAGTCAGTTTCAGCAGCTGCGCATTTTCCAAAGGTCGACTGTGTTATATGTGCCGTCACAGCAGCCCTGAATACGCTTAACCCTCACCCTCACCCTCAGGCTGGTGGACGGAGCAGTGCCTCACCAACATATACATCTAAATACAGCAGCGTGAGACCTTAACTCCAGAGATCAGACACGTCATAGCCAAGACGGTGAACTAGTGAACTCGCAATTATCGGTGGTGTGCTCAGACAGTCTGGCTATGCTTAGTAATTAATCAATGATAAGTAGTTAGAATTACTTCTCTTCACAATTCTGGTGAGTGGATTTTGGTGGGGTTTTGTTATTTTCGTGTTCTCATAGCAGTTAGCTCTCTGGCCAGACTTAGGTTGGGTGTAGAGTTTTAAGCCCCGTTCACACCCACAACTTTAGGCCGAACTAGATAAGGCGAACTAGAGGAGGCGAACTAGGTGTCCTGTCCACACATGCAGCACTTGGGGCGGTTTAAGGCGGAAATCGATATCTGTGCATGAGCGAGTCCATACTAACCAGCGCCAGTTTCGGTTAGTCGACGTCGCCAGGAGAGAGTGTGGGTTCGACCTAGATATGTATGGACTGAATCGTATTGTTTTGGAACGATCAAAACTTCTGTTGGCCAGTGAAAACCTAAAAATAAATCATGAAAAAAATATCTGTACACCTCTAGCCGGTTCATAGATCAAATTATATTATATAGTGTGACGTGCTTAATCCGCTTCAAGTAAACCGCTACCATCCACACAAGCAAGGTGGGCCGACTTAAGCTAGTTCGCTTCATATATATACTACCTCGCGACGTGGTTTACTTGAAGCAAACTAGATGAGGCGACTTAGCCTTAAGTCGCCTCAGGGTAGTGTCCACACGACCAATTTGAGTCAAACTAAAGGAGGCGAATTAGTTAAGCCGACTTAACTCGCCAGTGTGAACAGGGCTTATGTTAAAAATGTCAGTAGGCTTATTGTTGCGGTGGGCTGTAAACATCGTCGGCTTCAATAAAACATCTCTGATCTCAAACTTGGGATGAAGCGTACACACTAAAGCTGTGTTCACACACGGGAGTTAAGTGGCCTCAACTAATTTGCCTTGTCTAGTTTGGCTCACATTCGCCGCGTGGACGTGAGCATAAGGCGGATTAGGGCTGATTCACCTCAACTAATTCGCTTCATGTAAACCGCGTCGCGAGGTAGCTTATATGAACCGAACTAGCTTAAGTCGGCCCGACTTCCTAATTTGAATGGTATCATTTTACTTGAAGCGGCTTAAGCGCGTCACACGCATGCGCAGTCGAGACCTGAGTTTGTTGATTTTCCGGTCGTTCAAAAGCACATATTATATAATTTGGTCTGAAACCGCTAGCTGTGCACAGATATTTTTTTCATCATTTATTTTTAGGTTTTCACTGCCCAGCAGAAGTTTTGACCGTTCCAAAACAATACGACTCAGTCTATACATATCTTGGTCGAACCCACACTCTCTCGTGGCGACGTCGACTAACCGAAACTGGAGCTGGTTACTATGGACTTGCTCATGCGCAGATAACGATTTCCGCCATAACCCGCCCCGTGTGTGGACACGACACTAGTTCGCCTCATCTAGTTCGCCTCATCTAGTTCGGCCTAAAATTGTGTGTGTGAACACGGCTTAAGTGGAGTTATGAAGATATCGGCACGCCGTAAAACCGGGATGGCCGAATGGGTTGAACGCCCGCTCCCAGTTTGGCAGGTTGTAGGGTTCGAATACTTGCTGAGTCAAACCAGTGACTTAAAAAATAAAAGAGTCACTACCAAGGTTGGCGCTCGGCATTTCTACATGTAGTGGATGGTGGGGGCGGGGAGTGGGGGCGTATAGAGAGAGAGTGAGTGAGTGTAGTGGAATGGACATAGATGTACAGTAGGTGGGCTGAATGTTGTTAGCTCACAACAGAAAACCAAATGGTATCAAGCATGGTAAGCATTTTTCCTAAACACGTGTTGACATCATGTTAAACTAGCCACCACAGCATTATATACACATCCGGGATAAGAAACCTCTCAAGATGCTCGCAGTATGGAACAGACATTTGGAGCTGGAGGCAGAGATAATTAAAATGGTATTGCCCAAGATTTTCACCATGGTGTGATGAGAACAAGTTGACACTAACTGCAGGCTTCCCGTGTGGCAGGTCGGGAGTTCAATTCCCGGTCGAGTCAAACTAATGACTTACAGAATTGGTACTTATCACTACCTAGCCAGGCGTTCAGCATTGTCATGATAGAGCAAGGACTGGTTGGCTTGGTGTCAGGATGATGTGACTGAGTGGGATATCAGGTCATGGTGCTGGTGGCCTGATCTCACATTGGGGCAACACTATAAAAGTCGCCATGAGTGCGCACTGTCACAAGTCGGTACCCATCTTGATATGACCTTTGATGTTGGCAGGACATAAAACTCCAACAACCAACCTGAATATGTAGTATATGGATCTAGAGCCAGGTAGGTTAAAGCATATAAGCCTGGGTATTCAGGCTTGTTTTTAATGATGGCCAGCTGTAGTGTTGGTGTTATCTTATCACGCAGTAGCTGCTGATAAGGTATTTGATTGCCTGCATTTCAGTAGCAGATAAATAGTTGGTTGGTATGGTTAGTAGCCTATGTTAGTTAAAAAAAGTTTCTTGGCATATATGTGTTTTATTTTGTCTACTCTTACTACTAGACTAGCCTACTCCTATTTACATATCATAGGCTTGTACGTAGCTGTGTGGTGTGCTATCTGGCTACCTTTGGCATGGTTACCTTCCATTGGGTGTCCCGCTCGTGGGCCGTGACATATCACATGCCCCTTTGCAGTGCATCTTAGTGGGGGTTTCCTAGGCTTATTTTGCACAGATATTTTTGGTATGTTTTTAGGTCAGGAATTTGTCATTCCTTTACCGTTTGGGCATTCCATACCTTAGCAGCCATTTCCAGCGTGCTTCTCTTGTGAGCTTTTATTTGGCTTCTGGTCTGCTTTAGTAGTGGCGCATTATTTGCTCTAGTGGCCCTTTGTGGTTTTGTTAGGAGTTTATTGTTTTGACTATAAATATATGCTAATGTTTTCAAATGAATTATTCTCCTATTTGCTAGTAATTTTACTTTGATTCTTTTGTGTATGTCATAGGTGGGGTGCAGCTTGTCTACCTGAGGCAGAATTTTAGGGCTCTGTTCTGCAGTCTTTGCAGTTTTTCTAAAAGATCTTTTTTTGCACCCATGTAGTTTACATCTCCATATTCAAAATAGGGGAGCACCATGCCTTTGAAGCTTTTTATTGACATTTCTTGTGTCATGTAGTCTCTTAGCTTTGCAAATAGCCACAGTTTGTGGTTTACCTTTTGGATAATTTTGTTTATACATAGGTTGTAGTTTATTTGGCTGTCCAACTCAAGGCCTAGGTATTTGTAATGGTCTACATTTTCTAATGTTTTGTTTCCTAGCTTAGAGTGTAGTTTTCTTTCTGGCATTTGTTTATGCGATAAGAGAACTGTATTTGATTTGTTTGTGTGGATGGTTATTTTGTTGGACTCAGACCACTCGTCTAGTTTCAGTAGGAGCTTTATAATTTATTTTTAATTCTATGAGATTCTCTGGGTGGGGCAGGCCCACCCACGCAGTTTATATATAAATCATATCAGTATGCTATCATATGCAGGCCCCCACAGCTTATGTGTATTATATCACGGAAGTATGCTATATATGTTTATGATGCCTCCCACATTATGACGTCATTGCAGTAATTTAAAATAACGCGGACTTTCCAGTGACGACGATTGAATCAAGTATGCAGCGTAAAGCATTTTTACCCGAGAACGGTGTGTATAAATATAATATATATATTTTATATATATATTATATATACACATAGTAAATAAGCTTATGAACCCAATACTCTTTATTACCAGTTACCTTTCAATAGGCACCAATGCACATATTCTATGCCATAAAATAATGGACTTTAATAGTTTAATTATAGCTGCATAGTCTGATGAAATATCAAATTTTCAAAGCCAAACCAATTATCTAGATTTAATTTTACATATCTAACTTAGATACCGATGCACTTATTAACCATTTGTTTCTGCATAGAAGGCAATACTGAGTCAATTTAACAGAACCTGTTCCTGCAGAAGTCTATGGTGTCAGAGTTTTGGCAAGCTTGCCAAAACTAATTTTCCATGTTTGCACTCAAAATATCTAAAAGAATTTACCATTTAAAATAAAAGTAACTTTGAACTAATGTAAAGTAGATACTAGTGATCGATCTAATATATTTATCTCAGAGAAAAATACAGAAATTCAAAACCATCAGACTATGCAACTTTAAATAATTGCATTTCCTTCACAACGCTCTTGACACCTCTTCAAAATTAAAATGTCGACCACCATTACAATCCAATGAGTCTAAAAGGGGCCCAACATGGCAGTGCAAAGTCTATAGGAAGGACTGTCACTGCAGAGAAGCCACACAGCACGGTGGCTTTACCTGTCATAAGAATAGACACAACCGGGGGGGTTTTACAGCAGGTTTACCTGTTGACTTTTCATTACCCGACACACTTCTTAACCTTTAAGACAGAGGGCACGTGGCCGGTAGGTCTCTCAGCCAACTTTTGCTGGTTCCTGGCAGGGAGACCCCACTCTGTAAGCGTGTTCTCCGCAACTTGACAGCTACCATCTGGTGCTATCGTAGAAGTAGAGTGCAAACCCAGCTAGAGACCAAACTCAAAAGGCTCCCAAGCTTAGTCCCGACGACCACTTCACTATCCTCGTTTAAGGCCCTGTCACATTACGGCGTATGGCGGGAGCGTATGGCGGCGTAGCGGCTTACGTCATATACGTCGCCATACGCCGCATACGCTACGCTACGCATACGCTACGCATACGCCGCCAGTGCCGCAACACGCCGGCGTATGTGAAGCCTATGATGCATACGCCGCCATACGCTTTCATAAATCCGTCCGTCCAAATTTTTTTGTGCATGCTCAAAAAAACGCGACCTATGAGGGCGTATGGCCCATACTGTCAAAAAATGTCACAGCACGCTCCCATACGCTCCCATACGCTACGCATACGCTACGCATACGCTCTTCATACGCTCCTCATACGCTCAAACACACCCGAAAGTGGCACCCGATGGCGTACGTAGGTTTTCAATACGCTCCCGCCATACGCCGTAATGTGACAGCCCCTTTACGTTACAAATGAAACATGTGGAATTGTTTTGAGAAGAGCTTTATCTTCATAAACGCACACTTCATGTGAGCAGTGAACATTCTTTTGAAAAAATCACAAAAGAAAATAAATAAAAGAAAAATTTACATATTCTGCGCAAGCTGTCCACAGCATTCAGCGGATTGTACTACCGAGAAAAGCTCGTGGGGCAACGTAGAGAATAGACTACATCACCTTTCCAGCGGCGCAGTGCATTGTGGGATGAATGGAAGAAAAACAAACCAGCGAGAAGCACATGGCACATGCTAATACACTGGGTGTAGCTATGAAATGTGCTTGTTTCAGCTCATCTCAGCTCTTGTTTTAAATATAGAATACCAACTAAAAAAATATATATAATAAATTAAGATATTAATCTTTTATCCAGCATTGCATTTACATCAATATAATCAGCACATCTTATGCCATGTGTATTTAGATTTAGGCAAATCTGGGCACTCAGACTAGTGTTAGAGCCATAGCCAGAGTCAGTTTTACTCATTTTATTCATGTTTTTATTTATATCCTATGGTTAAGGACATATGTAGAACTAGAAAATGAGTAGGGTTAATCAGATATTGATTATATATTTCTTTGAAACAAGTTTTTGTTGACACATTTGCCATTTTAATATTTAGAACAAGAATTACTTATGTCTAGTCAATGGTGACATAAACATTAGCCTGTAAAGTGACGGAAATTGTATGTGTCTTAGCTCAAAATGCTTAATTATGGAGAGTTGTGTCTTAAACTTATTCATTATATTATTATATTGCATCCATCCATCCATGTTTGTGGCAAATTGTTATGTATTTTTTTATATTAATTTTGAATAAAATCAAAGTTTTGCCCTGTGTGTATCGTCAAACTCAATGGCTGTACGCCTTTCCTTTGCTGCCAGCGCCATTTTCAACGCATGCACAGTCGGAACGGTGATCTCGTCTATTTGAATATGGTGTAAACAAATACATATCTCTTAAGCTGCGTTTACACGGGCGAGTTGAAACATCCTAGGTAGAACCAGTTGCCTAGATCGTTTTAAATGTGTCCATGTAAACGCGCCACTGCAGCGTTTTAGGGCTGAAACGTTTCAGCTGGAACGATCCGCGTATACCACCTCGGGAGGTGGTTTACAAGAAACGTTTCAGCTGGTTCCCGGGCAGCGATTGTGTACAATAGCAGTGCTCGCCGGATATAGGCGGACCTAAGGCTGCTGGTTCCCGGGCGGCGATAGTGTAAAATAGCAGTGCTCGCCAGCTACAGACAGACCTAAGGCTGCTGGTTCCTGGCGCCAAAACACTTTCAAACTCTGTCCGTGTAAACGCGCTTCTAAAACGCTTCATATAAATCACTTTGTCTAGATCGTTTCACAATTCCCCGTGTAAACACGGCTTTATATCAGTCCAGATGTCATCCTTGTGCGGTTTTTGTTTCCGTGGTTTTTTAATAGCAAATGTGCACAACACGACCATATTTCCACGACTTCCGGTTTAGAGAAGAAAAAAAACATCTTGGTAATTAGATCCGATGAAAGCATAAACATTTCTAAATCGAAATATTATTGTGTTTTGAACCTATATATATATCCAATTTAGATACCGGTGCGCCAGTTAAATATTTCTTGCTGTATAAAAGGGAATACTAAGTCAATTTAATATTACTTGTTACTGCTGAAACCTATGGTCTCCAGCATTTCAATGTGCACACAATACAATGTTTCATGTTGATACTTCAAATATCTCTAGTTAACTTTTGTACTGTCTATCTTATTGGTTGTTACATGTACTCTACTATCTGATTGGTGGCTAGAAGTAGTAGAACATGTGCTGTGCAATCTAATTGGTTGCTGGAACATGTACTGTTCTATCTGATTGGTTGATACCATATAGTCTGGACTATCTGATTGGTTACTACCACATGTACTGTACCATCTGATTGATTGCTACCATATGTACCTATCTGATTGGTTGATACCATATAGTCTGTACTATCTGATTGGTTACTACCACATGTACTGTACCATCTGATTGATTGCTACCAAATGTACTTTGCTATCTGATTGGCTGGTACAACATGTACTTTACTATCTGATTGGTTGCTACTGTATGTACTGTACTGCCACAATTGAATATGTCATTACAGAAGTTTGAGTTTATTTGGGAAAGTAAATATACTACATCACGTGCATCTCTTTTCTATAAATACATTCAGGGTTGTTTAATGAGTTAATTATATCTTCTTCCATATATAGCCAACATAAGTGCCAGTACAAATCTATTGGTCTTCTTTGTGTGAGTACACAACATGAGCAACAAAAATTAATGATTGTTCTGTTTCAATTCCACATATCTGATTTGTAACATTGGTCACAAAGACAGTATCAACTGCTACTAATTGGAAAACTCTCAGCAGCTTAATGCATGACTTGCGACTAGACGTAGAACAAGCAACATTTATCTTAAGTGTGATCGCAAATGCGTCTGTCACATTACGGCGTATGGCGGAAGCGTATGCCGGCATATCGGCTTGCATCACATACGATGTCATATGCTGCGCATACGTCGTATACGCCGGGCGTATCCCTCATATGCCGTCATACGCGCGTCCGTCCTAAAATGTTTTGGGCATGCTAAAAAATTTCAGCGTATGGTGACGTAAGGCTCATGCGCTCCTCATACGCTAAGGGTATGCCATCATATGTTGTGCATACGCTATACATACGCCGTCTTGTGTTACACATATATATGCTAAAACCGCTCCTTTGGCGTATCTATAGCTTATGTAGCGTACGCCTGGCGTGCATGTAACGTATTTGAGCGTATTTGTAGCGTATTCTCAGCGTGTAAAAGCATATATTCAGCGTATGCCCGCCGTATGCTCTCGGTATGTAAAGGCGCTGCAAGGGAGGGAGGGAAGGAGAGAGGGGGAGGGAGGGACCGGGCATATATGGCGTATGCGCCGAAAACTGATACATACTCACACGCAACGCATACGCTCATATCAGTGCACAAAGGTCACCATACGTCGTCCCGCAACAGTTTTCAAATTTTATCGGTACGTTTTATATACGCCGTAATGTGATAGGCCCATAACCAAGAAGGCGCCATTTCCTGTGTCCGTGAGCTGTACCGTAACAATGGTTATGGATCGCCTGCTATTGTCTGGTAGGAGAGCACATTAGAAGGTTGTAACAAGAGTACTCGACTGGAGGTCCGGATACAAACTACAGCATTCCTACGGCAGATTGTATCCACCCATAACAATATGGCTCTGGTTTATACCACTGGTGTTTAAAGGGGCAGTAAGCAATAACATGACCAACACAACTTTACTTAGAGAGGAAGTAACATGACCAATGCAACTTTACTTAAAGGGGTAGTAACATGACCGCCAAAATATTACTTAATGGTGAAGTAACATGACCAATACAACTTTACTTAAAGAAGCAATAACATGACCAATACAAATTTACTTAAAGGGGCAATAACATGACTAACATAACTTTACTTAAAGGAGCAGTAATATGACTGACAAATCTTTACTTAATGGTGCAGTAACATGACCAATACAACTTTACTTTAAAGAAGCAATAACATGACCAATACAAATTTACTTAAAGGGGCAATAACATGACCAACATAACTTTACTTAAAGGAGCAGTAATATGACTGACAAATCTTTACTTAATGGTGCAGTAACATGACCAATACAACTTTACTTTAAAGAAGCAATAACATGACCAATACAAATTTACTTAAAGGGTCAGTAACATGACCAACACAACTTTACTCAAAGGGCCAATAACATGACCAATACAACTTTACTTAAAGAAGCAATAATATTAACAACACAACTTTATTTATAGGGGCAATAACATGAACACCACAACTTTACTTAATGCCGGTTTAGCCAACATAAGTGCCAGTACAAATCTATTGGTCTTCTTTGTGTGAGTACACAACATGAGCAACAAAAATTTATGATTGTTCTGTTTCAATTCCACCTATCTGATTTGTAACATTACTTAAAGGGGATGTAACATGACCAAGGATAGGTCGGATTATATAGGTTAGAAGGGGCTTCAAGGTCACTTTTGATCAAAGTAGGCTTCGTGATACTTGCCATGCAATCGACTCCTTTATAGTCCTTCACTATAATTAGTGATATGTGAGTCTAAGCATGTTTCAGTTATATTTCATAGATAAAGCCCATCCAAATAAGTATTCCCTGGCCTACGTCACTACCAGATGAAGAGGTTCATGAGGGATGATTGTGACCGTAATAATCCCAGAACGGACAGACATCCCATCAGCCTTAATTGTGTCCTAAATAACTCCCAGAGAATAGATATTTTCAAGTTCTGACTAGTAATATTCAATCGGGATAACTGTGACTAACTAAAGTTGTCTTGGTTGGCTTAGAGTATATATCAAATCGAATCTTGGCATCTATAATATGAATTAAAGTAACTGAATAATAGGAGTTACGCAAAGAATGATGACAGTACACAAAAACACCTTCGAATAAGAAATGTAAACCCCAATGTAACAGAAAAGGACAAAGGGAAATTCCACAGCCCAAGTATTAGAATTAAAGTTGCATAATCCGATGACACCATACAATTTAAAAAACCAAAGCATTTGTTTACATTTGATCCGACGTATCCAACTTAGATGCTGGTGCAGTTAATAAACATTTATTTCTGCATAGGAGCAGTATTAAAATCATTTAATAGAACCTGTCAGTGATACAAGGCTATGCCACCCCTAGATAAAAGATTCACCCGTGTAGTACACGGGTGAAGACCAGCCTTATATAAATACGGGCGAAAATAGCGTTAGTATGAAAGTGAGGCTCCAGTATGTGGCTCCAGTATCAAATGGCTACCTATATTATGCATATAGGCACAGAGTTGGTGAAATGGGAGAGAATGCAAAAAAGACAAGATGGCGGCCGCAGAACGCCGTCGATTTCACTTTTAAATCTTATTAAACTAGATATTATATTATATTTTTCAACTCAAAGGTAGCGGGTAAATAATAAAACAGATGTAAAGAATAAATGTTGCTTCTTAGATTGTGAAATTAGGCTCTCATTTCATTGACCCGTTTTTTCGCCAGCTTTTACATAAGGCTGGTTTGCACCCCTACTGCAGCAGTACGGGGTGAATCTTGTACCTATGCCACCCCACGTATTTAAGTGTGCACGACCGTGAGATTTTGCATGATTTCACTTCAAATATCTCCAAAGTTAGCCATTTTTAATCAGTTACTCCAACCTAATGTAAAATACAGTATACCGAATAGCCTAATGAATTTGGCTAAAATAAAAATATGGCAGAAAATCTAACTCATCGGATAAAGCAGCTTTAAGACGTATCTGGCAGTCAGGGCGTTTTAACATACGGATTGAGATGGCTGAAATCGGCACGCTAATTACACGCCACATAACGCATACCCCAAGGTGGAGTCATACTACGTGTGAATGGAATCTCATAGTCCGATGGTTTTGAATTTCTGTATTTTTTCTGAGATAAATATATTAGATCGATCACTAGTATCTACTTTACATTAGTTCAAAGTTACTTTTATTTTAAATGGTAAACTTATGAGATATTTTGAGTGCAAACATGGAAAATTAGTTTTGGCAAGCTTGCCAAAACTCTGACACCATAGACTTCTGCAGGAACAGGTTCTGTTAAATTGACTCAGTATTGCCTTCTACGCAGAAACAAATGCTTAATAAGTGCATCAGTATCTAAGTTAGATATGTAAAATCAAATCTAGATAATTGGTTTGGTTTTGAAAATTTGATATTTCATCAGACTATGCACCTTTAAGGGAATTTGAAGACTAGAGAAAAGACATTTTCAAGTACCTGGTTGGGCTAGCCTTAAAGCTGCCTAGTCCGAGGAAAGTAAAAATTTTCGAAACCAAACCATTTACTTAGATCTAGGTTTAAATATATCAAAATTAGATACTAGTGCACTTATTTAGTACTTGTTTCTGCATAGAGGAGAATACTATGTAAATTTAATAGAACCTGTTAATTATGAAGCCTATGGTGTCAACATTTCAATGTGCATGCCAAAGTTATTTTGGCATGTTTTGATATCAAATATCTCCAATGTTAGTCATTTATAATCTAAGTTACTTTTGAACTAAAATGAGGTAGATAATCAACCTCATATGTATATATATACACATATATCTGTTTATACATATATATGTATATATATATTTACTGACAAACAACCTTTTTAAAAACAATATTGGACTATGCTACTTTAACTGTATCAGCTCAATTGTTGGAGCACATCGAAAGGTAGTGTTGTAGTCTGGCTATGGTGAGGAATGGGCTTAACAGCTCGTCGATTCTGCATCATCTTTTTATTTTATTCTAGAAAATACCAAACAAAGCAAATTGAATCAGGCGCCGAGTCCAGTAGGAGAGTGGGCGGATGGTGGATCAGTATGAGGCTTTCACCTTGATTACAGTGTGGGCATTCAGTGTATTAAAGTAATTCAAAGTCAATATACAGTAGGCTTCCAGCCACACACCAAATATATCCACCCATGAATTTGGGTGTGCACGGCAGGTGTTATTTATTACAGGCAATGTATATCTGGAGAATGATACATTTGTCTGAGTAACTCTATATTTCAGATTGAGTCTCATCATTTATCAATCTCATCATAGATAGGAAACCATCCGTTTTGTGAGCAACTCAAGTTTGAGATTGAGTTACATCATACAATGTACATAGGAACCCGTCCATTTTATGAGAAACTCAAGTTTGAGATTGAGCTCCATTATATATAGGAACCCATCCATTTTTCTGAGCAACTCAAGTTTGAGATTGAGCTCCATTATATTATATAGGACCCCGTCCATTTTGTAAGCAGCTCAAGATTGAAATTGAATTTCATCATAGATAGAAACCCGTCCATTTAGTAAGTTCTGTATCGATGCACAGATTACAAATGTTGGGGGGCTCAATCTGAAATAGAGAAAAAGTATATTATTCTCTAACATGGCTTGCCTTTTCGATCAGACATACTACCTATCCTGGCGATCAGCATTACTAGGATAGGGTAAGGACTGCTTTGTCAGTATCAGGGTAATGGGACTGAGTGGGATATCAAGACATGGTGCCAGTGGTCCGATCTTCCAGAGGGGCGTCACTATAATATAAGTATAAAATTATCATGACTGCGTACTGTCACAAGTCGGTACCAGTCTTTATATATGTGTAGTAGTCTGCACTGACCTCCCATTTTCAGCACCCTCACCCCCCACCCAACCCCCACGACACTGGTTCCATGAACCAGGATCCTGTACATGCTATGCACTGTATGGTTATTGAACCTACCCTGTGTATATATATATGTAAGTGCATTGCCTGTACGTGTGTAATTGTAAGCATTAAATGACCATTTAAAAGACTTACAATTCCAGGAGGGCAAGTGTAGTAGTCTGCACTGACCTCAGGCAAGGAGCCACATATGCAAATAGGCCTGGGTAGGGTGGTGACGTTAGGGAGCTTAGGCGGGTGTAATGGTTAGCACACTGGCCTGGAATGCAAAAGATGTGGGTTCGATTGACACTCTAGGCGCAATATTTTTCCTGTTTTCATCACCCCCCACGACATAACCTTAGATGTTATCAGGACGGTAACCCCCAACAAACAAACATATATGAGCGCACTCACCTGTCTTGCCGACACCCGCCTCCCCCATGATAGCAACCCGCGCCTCCCGGTCGCCGTAACTGCAGCGGGCGCCCCCGCCCGGATGCACCGCCTCGCCGGAAAGCATTCTGGGAAGGGACCGGGACTTGCGCGCCGGGGGCGTGGGACCGGGGTCCCGGCGTCTGCAACCGGTCGGGCGCCTGGCGTCCAAGCTCATCGTCACCGGCCGGTATGCCCCATTCCACCAGTGGACGGCCCGCGGTGTAACTGCCCAGGTGATCTCCTGCTCCACTTTCTCCTCGACAGCAGGTTCCACCTTACTCACACCCGAGGACGTGTGTGATAGCTGCTGGTTGTTGCTGACACCCTTGCGGTGCTTATTCGACTGGCCCGAATCCCTTCCGAGGTTCCACAGCTAGATCTATGTGCCGCCTGTGACACTGCCAGCATCGGAGCACACCTGACGCAGAATGGAATTATATATATATATATATATATATATATATATATATATATATATATATGTGTGAAATATAAGCATTATGTGTATATATATAGATTGGCGGTGCTGCCTTTTATTATTTATTATTATTATTTATTTATTCGCTTCCATGATATACGATTTGCTCTGGGTCTGCTGGCACCACCGTCACTTCCGGTGCTGAGCCGCCCCAAATCGTCATTCGGTTGAACCTTTTTTTAGCTTTATATTGATGTACGGTAGGGCTTTTTTGCTCGGCCATAAGCACTGAACAAATAAATGAGGGTTTCCACCACACTCGTCATCTGACTTTGTCCTTGATTTACACTTTGCAGCAAGATGTTTGTTTGTTTGTTTGTTGTTGTTTTACATCCTAGCAACATCTAAGGTCATATCAGGACGGGTACCGACTTGTGACAGTGCGCATCCTGGCGACTTTATAGTGCTGTCTCACTGGGAAACCAGGCCGCCGGGACCATGACCTGGTATCCCACTCAGTCACATTATCCTGACACTGAGCACACCAGTCCTTGCCCTGTCCTAGTAATGCCGAGCGCCTGGCTAGGAAGTGACAAGCACCAATTTTCAAGTCATTGGTTTGACTCGACCATGGCCCGAACCCACGACCCCACGATCTACCAGCACGGGAGGCGGACGCTCCAGCTCATTCGGCCATCCCGTCTGGTCTTTGCAGCAAGATGAATTTATATATATATATATTTTGTTTGTTTGTTCAATATATATATATATATATACATATATATATATGAGTCAGCCTCACGAAAATGGGCCAATCGGTGTTCAATTCAAGATGTCGACATCGCAATTCTTAAAAGTGTAGTGCATTTCGTTGTTTCATATTAAATTATCCTAGAAAAAAATAAGGTTGTTGTATTTTCTCGACCTTTACATTCAGGATAAATTTAAGGACTTTCCAACACCTCTGTCAATGCTAAACTATAAGTATACCGATCGACGCCGACATCCAATGATCGACGCCAACAACTTTAACAGATGTCGGCGTCGCAATTCTTAAAGTGTAGTGCATTTCTTTGTTTTATATTAAATTATCCTAGAAACAAATAAGGTTGTTGTATTTTCTCGACCTTTACATTCAGGATAAATTTAAGGACTTTCCAATGCCTCTGTCTATGCTAAATTATAATTATACTGATCGAAGCCGACATCCATGCTCGACACCGACAACTTTCCCCAATTGGCCTCTTATCGTGATCCTAACTCATATATATATTTCCACCGTTAACCCGCCCTCTGATGGCAGTGGCAGAACTAATATTGTGTGGGCAGTACCCCGCACAAAAGGTCTATATACTAATAGAGGGTTCTCACCACTACAATGCCCCCCTGGTGGCAGTGCAAAGAATTAATATGGATAGCAAAAACCACTATGCAAAAAGTCCAATACTTTCTGATGGTAGTGGCAAGAACTAATGTCTGTGTAGCAGCTCACAGCGCATACTCTGTGGAAAATGTATATTAATGCTACCGCATGCAGATAATACATTTGCATATACATATCTTTAAAATAGATATTTGTGATCGGGTTGGGAATATATATCTCTCATATTGTGCTAGAAATAGATCAAAGGTAGATCTACACTCCAAAATGTATTAAACAGAGGCCATGACCAAACGTGTGGAGGCCTACTTGTTGAAAGAATCCTGTCAGCGAGAGGGAGGTCCATGGTATCTGTAAAGTTCGCAGAAGATGTGGTGTTTTTTAAGAAGGTAAAAAATCTACCGATTTAGAACAGGGTGTGATAACAATGTAGCCTAAGCCTACGGTGAAGATACTACGGTCCTAGTAGCAAAAGCTGGTAACGTAGATGAGGTCCGGCCACCTCCCAGTGTGGTAGTCGAGTGAATTGTGCTACTCCAGTTGACTGTGCTGATAACTCAGGGTTACGGGTAGATAAAAGGTTCCGGGCAACTACTCACCTCCAGCGGTTATTTGGGAGGAGTGATGTTGGCAGGACTGGAGAGGAGCTCCTCCACGGCGCCAAGTCAACACTGCCCCGGTCTAGTTTGGTGCATCTTCATAAAGGGCGCGTGTGGGGCTGTGTGTGTGTGTGTGTGTGTGTGTGTGTGTGTGTGTGTGTGTGTGTGTGTGTGTGTGTGTGTGTTTGAATGTGTATGCATGTGTGGTGGGGGGTGGTTGGTTGTGGGAATTTTACATACTGTTAAAATCTAAGGTCACATCAGGACGGGTACCGACTTGTGACAGTGCACACTCAGTGCTGCCCCACTGGGAAATCAGGACATGGGCACCATGACCCGATATCCCACTCAGTCACATTATGCTGACACTGAGCTAACCAGTCCTTGCACTATCCTATTAATGCCAAGTGCCAGTCTAGGAAGCGACAAGTATCAATTTTATAAGGCACTGGTTTGACTCGACCGGGAACCGAACTTCCGCACACAAGGCCAGCGCTGGTGCGCGGTGGTGGTGTATGTGTGTGTGTCTGTTTTTGAATGCGTGGTGGTGTGTGTGTGTGTGTGCTTGTATGTGTCTAAATGTGTGGTGGTGTGTGTATGTGTGTGCTTGTATGTGTCTAAATATGTGGTGGTGTGTGTGTGTATGTGTATGCTTGTATGTGTCTAAATGCGTGGTGGTGTGTGTCTGTACATGTGTGTGTCTGTGCGCTCGTAAGTGTGTGATGTATGTTTGGTTTCCGTCCTAGCACTAGTAGCACTAGCAGCATTCTGAGGTCATATCAGGAGGAGTACCAACTTGTGACTGCACTCATGCCATGGTGACTTCAAGGTGCTGCTCTACTGAAAGACCGGGCCGTTGGCATCATGACCCAATCTCCCACTCAGTCACATTATCCTGATCCTGAGAAGAACAGTCCTTTCCCTATCCTAGTAATACCTAGCGCTGGGCTAAGTGGTAGCGACAAGTATCAATTTGATGTCATTGATTTGACTCGGCCGGGTTCGAACCTATGGGAAGCCTGTCAGCGCTCTTGCCGATTTGGCCACCCTGTCCGGTGTGTGTGTGTGTGTGTGTGTGTGTGTGTGTGAGAGCGAGAGAGAGCGAAAGAGAGAGAGAGTGTGTGAGAGAGAGAGAGAGAGAGAGAGAGAGAGAGAGAGAGAGAGAGAGAGAGAGAGAGAGAGAGAGAGAGAGAGATAGGCGGTATGGGCGGTTATGGCGCATGCGCGCGGAGTACTTACCCAGTGGCCTTTAGGATGTCTCATTTCGGCACTTCATGCAGTCACTCACTGTAAAACTTGAGGCCTCTGTAACTGGCCGTGTGCATTACTCACACCACATTCCTCACGGTCCGTGGGGCGCGGATCGTGAAATACTACTGGCTGAAAACCCCAACGTCTACTATTCCCAAGGTAAAAGGGACATGCTGGCTATCTCCCCCCCCCCCCCCATAAAAAAAAAACGTGCAGATCCCAGTCTTTAAGCCCAAAACCACTAAATGTACACCGTTTGTAAAAATGAAAATGTGTACAGGATATTTGATTATTCGTGCTCTTTGTTCATATATCATGCGCTTAACAGAATGGGTAATCCATTATTATATAAACAATGTATTGTGAGTAGCAATACATTAGTGTTTACACCCACCACTGGATAAAAAACATGCTATATCAGGGATGAAAGTAATCTCGGAAGGAAAAAAATCTAGATTATAATCTACTTTACTTTAATTTTGGAGTCACTTTTATTTTAGATGGCTAATTTTAAAGATATTGAAAGTGAAAACATAGTAAATTGAATTTAGCAAGCATCGCAAAATTCTGACACCATCGGCTTCAATAGTAACAGGTTTTATTAAATTGACTCAGTACCCCCTTCTATGCAGCAAGACATACTTAAAGTTGCATAGTCCGATGGTTTTAAGTTTCTGACATTTTTCTGAAATAAGTATACTAAGTATACTTAGTTTGAAGTAACTTTAATTGAAATGGCTACCTTTTGAGACATTTGAATTTCAAACATTGGACAATAATTTTGGCAAGCACACCAAAACTCTGATACCATAGGCTTCTGCAGTAACAGGTTCTATCTATGTGGCAACAGATACTTAATAAATGCATCAGTATCTAAGTTAGATATGTAGAATCAAACCTAGATAATTGTTTTGATTTTGAAAATTTGATGTTTCATCGGGCTATGCAGCTTTAATAAGTGAACCAGTATCTAAGTTGAATATGTTGGATCAAATCCAGCTAAGTGTTTTGGTTTTGAAAATGTTATATGCCTTCATCAGACTATGCAGCTTTAATTCATATCGACAATCGAGCACGATTAAAAATCTATACGTATTCGAAGATATCCCGTATAATTTCCATTTATACATTATATCTCGAGGAAACCTGCCTAACCCTCCCCCTAAGCATACATAATTTCCCGCTTTATCTGATATGGCAAGGAGGGGAGGTGTTTAAGATTTTTTTTAAAACACTGGTGGTAGGTCGTGTGCATCTCCACTGGTGCCATCTGGATGGTATAGCCGGTGTCGCGGTTTCAATCCTACACTTTCGCCCTGCACATGCGTAAAAATCGAACGGCATCGCCGCTAGATTAAGACCGTCGAGTAAGATAGTTTGTTAAGATTGAGACAGTTTATATATTGAAATTAGGGTATGTTTGTGGAACAAAATTTCAACATCATGACTAGTTCATCATCAGCCTCCCGCACACTATATTGTGCAGAAAAACATCGCAATCAACCCGCAACTCCAGTGTCGCAAAACGGCATGCGCATAAAGTGATTTTCAACAAAATATTCACCACAATGCCTCCCTGATAACAAAAAGAAGTGTCGCCTCCCTCTCCGAGATATATAAAACAATTAAAATAATCCCCCGCCCCCATCTACAGGTAGGAAATAAAACAAAATGCTAAAAACATGCAGGGCAAAGGTGTAGGTTATAAACCAGCAGAGTGTTGCAGTTTGATAGCTCCGTTCGATTTTTACGTATGCGCAGGGTGAACGTGGTTTTAAACCAGCGGAGATTTAAAACTGCAACATCGGTACAAAGTCAAACACGTCCAATTCATTCCTCTTTATTTTAAAAGTAGTTTCTTAAAACTAAAAGCTATGTTGAAGCAACAAAATCCGATGGCTCGGTTTCTGCCATATATGTTAGTTTAAGTATATATATAGTTAAAGATAAATATGTTAGGTTAATCATATTGTCTGGGGTTCGAACCATGAAGCCGAAATAGTGTTCCGCAGCTATCCAGTTAAAATTGTGACCGTCCAAACGGGTCTATAGCCGATAACGGGCAGACGCAGCTGGCATAGTTACAGCGGTTAGAGCCCCTCACAGGTGGCGCCAGTGTGGCCAATACTGTAACTATACAGGGCCAGTAGATAGGATAGCGAACATAGCATAACATAGGGAACTGAAGAGTGTGTCCTTGTTTATATTCCTATAATAGATCATAGAGCATATATACTTTTTAAAGAGAAATGTTAGGTTAAGCGTTATAGCATACTTTAGTTAGTATTCTAAAAGGTTAACCCTTCAGATGTTTGAAAGGAAAACATGCTAAATAAATTTGGTGGCCATACAGAAATATTACACATCACAGGATTATATGATTTTTAGCAGAGAGGTTATATTAAATTGACGTAGTAAATCCTCGGCAAATACTTTTTTTTGGTTGTACATTAGTTGTTTAAGCAGGGGAAACTTCAATCGCGGACAATTGGTCTTCCTCATTCCACTGCTCCTTGCCCTATCCTAATAATGACACACGCCTGGCTAGGAAGTGACAAGTATCAATTTTTAAGTCATTGGTTTGACTCGGACAGTGTAACTCATTCGGCCATTGTGTCTGGTTTGAGAAATGTCATGCTTTCATCGGACTATGCCGTTTTATTATTATACACTCATTGGACTGCTTACAATACTGTAAATACTAGTTACAAATATTAACACAAAGATATGGGGCTGTGGTTTATTTAAATAGGTATGGTTTCTGGTCCATAAGATGACACACAAGGATCCAGTCATTAGGCAACTTTATTGTCAATAGTGCCCGTTCCGCCCAACTGTTTGTTTGTTGGGGTTTTACGTCCTATCAACAGCAATGGTCATATCAGGACGGTGCGCCCAACTCTCACATTGGTGTAAAAACATATGCAGCTACCAATTGTTCACGAGAAGCAATGTGCTTCATATTGCACCATTTATATTTTGTCCTATTCTTTTGCAACGCAATGCCATATTAGTCAAATTAGAGACAAATCCACATTAGTAGCAAATGGCTTTCTTCATCACATACTTCATGAGGTTAACAAAAATCATCTCGTACCAATCACGTACTAACTACTGTCGTCACTGTTTGAATCTGAATCTGAGTAAGCTCCCAGTAGTCCAAGTCCTGATGCAACTGGCGCCACCACGGTAGTAGCGGCGGCGGCCGAAACTACCCCACTTTGTTGGGCGCCATTTGTAATTCCCTGGCCACAGGCAGCGTTGCTCACGTCCTGTGTGCCATCCACTGATGCCGACCCGCTGACAGCCACAGAGGCTGACGCAGCAGCAGTGGTGCTGCCTTGCGTGGAACCTGTGGTACTACCGGTAGCGCCTCTGGGCGTGGAACTAGTGGCGCCGCCTGGTGTCTTGCGCTTGACCAGGCCTGCTAGGGAAGACTTTGTAGGAGCGCGGCCCCAACTGCTGACTGTCGTATTCGTATTCGTCTTGTCCCTGCTCGATGTGGTCGTAGAGAAGGAGGAACTGCAATCCTGAAAGAAAATAATGTAACGGGCGATTTGTTATTGCTATTCACGTCACAGGAGAACATTGCCGGTGTATAGAGGGGGGTGTAATGACGTCACGAGGCAACTTTCGGTGGCCATATTGGATGACATACAGAAGACTTGCAACTGCCTACACTGTGGTTATTTACTGATTTGTTGGTTTATTTGTCACTGTTTTGAGCAGTTTGCCCTCAGAAGTTGTTGCTAAAGTGCAGAAAAGTAGACACACTGGATGTAAACTGCCCATAACCTCCCATAACACAAGAAAACTGTTTTACTGCATCTGCATACATTCACAACATGGCTAGGGAGGGTGCTCGTAATCCAAGATGGCATCCCGCTGACCGCTGATTGCTAAGTAATGACGTCACGTGCACTCCCTCTATACTAACAGCCAGGAACAAAAAATCATCCGGTGCGACCCACAATGTGGTGCGACCATTAGTGACGAGGAAGCCAGGTGACGGCGCCACCAGTCACATGGGTGGAGTCAAGGAGGCATGGTACAAAGTAATAAGATGTATATAATAACACTAATTCCCTTCCACGCCTTTATACTCGCCTAATGCGTTATACATCGCATCACCACCAGTGCCGGATGTATCTACAGGCTTGACAGGCTGAAGCTTAGGGCCTCAAAATTTAGCGGGGCTCCAACCAAGGTGTATATTTTTATTTACATAGGACTTTGGGAGAGGTCCTCACAAGTGGAATAGCCTAGGGTATCTCTTCATCTAAATCTGGCATTGATCACCACTTAAGACTACAAATATGACGTCAGTACAAAGGCTGCACAGCAGGCAGGGTATGTTTATTTATAAGTATCACAGAGATAAATGAAACATCAGGAAATCATTAAAAGGTAAAAAAAAATATATATATATATAAAAACTGAAGAAAAAATATATACATTGCTTAAATTCACTCTTCCCATGTGACTGGTTGTGGGTTCGAAACCACATTCTAATCAAATCAGTGATTTAAAAATGTAATACTTGTCGCTACCTTGCATGACACTCAGCATTATTAGGATATATAGAAAGGAGCAGTGGAATAAGGAAGACCAATTTCACCTGCTTAATTAATAAATGCAACAACAAAACCAGCAAAATATATAAATAACTTCTTCCTGTCAAATAACAACAATACTCGCACAAATATGACATATGTCACAGCGCAATTACAGGAAATACAATCAGAATAGTAACATGGCTGAGTGAGAGGGGTACCACATCTGACGTCATAGCAGTATGGTTACCGATTTGCGATAACATACACCCAAGGCTGTTTTATAGTGTTATCCCATTGGAGTACAGTTCCACCAACACCATGATGCGATACCCTACTTAATAACATTCTACGGACAGTGAGTTACATATCAAGTAGGCGGAATAAGTGGTGTTGCCGTACCTCTGTGAGGAGGTCTGTTGGTTTCTGAGTTGTCACCATTTTCTTAGTGGGCGGAGCACTCAGTAGGTCTGGAGCCTCTTCATCATCCTGTAGGCGTTTCACCGACTCGCTGTTGGCGCTCTTACCAAAAATGGTCCTGACAGCGCAGAACGAGGTGAATATTTAATTAGTATCATTTTGTTTGTTTAAATTAACAACTTGTATGCTGTTGTAGATAAAACCCCAACATGCTTCATATTACATTAATACAATTTTGCTTTGTTTAAATCACTAGCTTGAATTCTGTCATATAAACATATAACATGCGTGATATTAAATTAATACAATTTTGCTTTGCTTAAATAAACAACTTGAAATCTGTTGTAGAAAAACATAAAACATGCTTCATATTAAATTAATACAATTTTGCTTTGTTTAAATCACTAGCTTGAATGCTGTTGTCGAAAAAAATATATATAACATATCCTATTTTATTGTGAATTAATGATGTCACGATTAGTCTGTTTTTAAAGGACAAAAATGAAGAAATTCTACAGCTTTTTCAGCATGCAAGAACTCCAGGTTCCAAGTATACTCCACTAGTCCTATTGCCCATCAGGTGGGGGAAAATTCCAATGTAATATGGAGGACAGCCAAGGTCGGCCCAACATTATTTTCTGTCTGCAGTAACCATGAGAAATTATTTGACTATAATACTTTTTGTATAATTGTAGGACTTTCAATACGTAATTTTTTTCATTTTCAAAGGTTAGTCCTTTTAAAGTTTTTTATGACCAGTACAAACGCTGGCATATGCGCATGCAAAACTGTGTGTTGCGCTGATGGTAAAATTTGGCGGTGCAGTACTCACTGTATCAGCTTCTCGTCCTCCTCGTCCTGCAGCTTGCTGAGCTGCTCTTCATACGCTTGGTGCAGCTTCACGATCGAGTCGTGGTCCACCTTGGCATGTCGTGTGTTGAGTTCACGCAGTTCCTCAAGCGTCTCAATCATCTCCATCTCCTGCTGAGACTGCTTCGTACGGTTCTCCAGCACCTGCGTGAAGAGCACCACAACTGTGTCGTTATTGCTGTCTTTGACATATTATTTTTTATATTATACTTTTTTTCTAAATAATGTGAAAGTAATCGACATAGCGATTGATTCCGATTCCTATTATAAAATTGGTTGTATCTTAGATTAAATGTTATGCTAGTTTATACAGGTCCAGTTGTAACTTATATTAAATGCAGGAATAGTTTATACACGTCCAGTTGAAACCTACATTAAATGTAGGACTAGTTCATATATGTCCAGTTGTGACTTACATTAAATGTAGGACTAGTTCATATAGGCCCAGTTGAAACCTACATTAAATGTAGGACTAGTTTATACAGGTCCAGTTGAAACTTACATTAAATGTAGGACTAGTTTATACAGGTCCAGTTGAAACCTACATTAAATGTAGGACTAGTTCATATAGGCCCAGTTGAAACCTACATTAAATGTAGGACTAGTTTATACAGGTCCAGTTGAAACCTACATTAAATGTAGGACTAGTTTATACATGTCCAGTTGAAACATACATTAAATGTAGGAGTAGTTCATATATGTCCAGTTGTGACTTACATTAAATGTAGGACTAGTTCATATAGGCCCAGTTGAAACCTACATTAAATTAGGACTAATTTATACAGGTCCAGTTGAAACTTACATTAAATGTAGGACTAGTTCATATAGCTCCAGTTGAAACCTACATTAAATGTAGGACTAGTTTATATAGGTCCAGTTGAAACCTACATTAAATGTAGGACTAGTTTATACAGGTCCAGTTGAAAACATTAAATATAGGACTATTTCATATAGGTCCAGTTGAAACCTACATTAAATGTAGGACTAGGTCACCCAGGTCATACATGTACGTATCTAAGTATGTGTCTGCAAAGGGGAGTGGACAGACGTCAGGGATCCTCTCAGGGATCCTCTATGTAGTAAGAAATAGATGCATGCTTTCAGATACCTTCATGGGGTTGTTGGCTTCCTCAGCCTCCTTCGCCTCAATTTCCTGCCGCGCCAACATCTCAGCTGTTCTCATCGCCTCAAAGTTACGCGTGGCGCCCCCTTCCAGAGAGTAGTCGGTGTTCTGTGGGTCAGTCTGCAGCGGAAGAAAATAACATATACAATAATAAATGTTTACAAAGCAATCGAGTTCCACCGTGAAACTTAAGTTTCACAATCCGGTTAAAGCAGAATATTTTCAGAGGCCGGCCGAATTTGGATCACAACTTACTACTGAATTATTTCTGCACCGGAAAATCTGAGCATATTTTGACATTATATATATACAGTTATATACTATCTCTATCTTCAACGGACAAGTCTGTATCTACACAAATGTTTCCCTGACATACCAGGTGTCCTGTCATCGAAGACAATCAAATGAAACAAAGCCAGTTTGAATGTGGACAAATTGTCTATATATATTAATTTTTAAATCGTTCTGCATAGCTTTCTTCAAATTTGACCGAAATTTCCTTCAGAGTTGTTAGTTGAAATCATACTGTGAATTTAGTGACATTTATACCCTCTTCTACAAAGGCCTACCTTGAATGCGATTTCTGCCACACATCTTGGACATTTGATGTAGAACCTAAAGATCTTTAGCCCAAGGTACTCTTCATCCTCCACCGTCTCCTTCCGTGAGTTGAACTTCTTCCCTTTGTATATGTACTCCCCGCATGTATTGCATCTGGACAGGAAAATTATAATTTGAAACAATTACTTACACGTGTTCCTTCATCAAAGTTGACTGAAACTACAGTTGTCTTTATTTTAAAATCTTAGGAAGATAAAACAGCGATAACATATATATGAAATAATGCCAGGAACAACATAAATAATTAATGAGAGAATCAGGGATGAAAGTGATCTTTGACAAAATAACGCTGAAATCAGGCTGAGACCATGGCGCCACGTAGCGGGTTCCGGCAGAACCAAGGGTGAATTTCAGCGAAACACGTATGTTCCTCCATAAGATTAGCAGTCAGAGAATCGCAAAAAAAAAGTGCCGGAAGTCAGGGTTCAACTGTCCTCATTGTGACTGTATTATCGCCTAGGCTGTGTTTCCGGTTGCGTGACCGACCCTACAAAACGTTGCCAGCTGCAATATTTTTGTTATGAAATAAATTAATCCTTAGGAATATTGAGTCAAATTACATAGTGATAAAGGGATTCATGGATAAATCTGTTTAAATCTCTACCCATCTTTTTTGATTACCTGCAACCGAAAACACAATCCTTCAACAAAAAAAAGAATTTCTTATATCTTTAGTTTCAAACCAGAGTTTGTAAATGGAGATAACTGTATCAATGAACAACGAAGATCACTATATGTACTAGATCACTGATGTACTAAGATTAGCGTTATGGTATTATAAGCGTCTATCACATTACACCAATATTTTCAGAACTCACCGCATGTTAAAGGGTGACATGATGCGTATGCTATACTGCCTGTTCCTGGGTAGCCGCAATTTTGGTATTTTAGAAGGATCAAAATCTGGAGGGTAGTATTTCTGGAAAGAAACGATAAATACACTTGGAACTGTGTGAAACTTCATTGATTAATTAATTAATAGACCACAAACTATAAATTTACTCACATTAATTAACTCAGTCAGAGATACCAGTAAAAAGTATTAACAAAATAATATATATAAAACACTGAGATAAGGATGAATGCATATGCCTGGACAGTATATGTGTGTGAGCATGGTTGCCAGATGCAAGTGTGGGGGATGGTGTGATGCCTCGGGGGGGGGGGGGGGAGGCCAACCTACTGGTGTAGCGGGATGAGTGTCTACATGCCGGTGCACAAGGGAGGAGGGGGTAAAAAAGTTAAATAAAGGGAACTAATGAGATGGTTCCAGACAGAATTGTTCATCTATACTATAGCGGTCTAGAGTTGTTGAACTGGAAGAGAATGCAATCCTACCAAAATGGGGGTCCCGTGAATTGTCTTCATTCAACTCTTTAAAGTCTATTAATCTACATGATTTCCTAATTTATGCGCTTCAGAAGCAGTAGACTATACAATTAAAAGATAATCAATAAGTTTGTTTGTTGTTGTTTTACGTCCTAGCAACATCTAAGGCCATATCAGGATGGGTACCGACTTGTGACAGTGCACACTCATGGCGACTTTATAGTGCTGCCCCACTGGGAGACCAGACCACTAGCACCATGACCTGATATCCCACTCAGTCACATTATCCTGACAGTCCTTGCCATATCCTAATAAGGCCGAGCACCTGGCTAGGAAGCGACAAGTATCAATTTCTAAGTCATTGGTTTGACTCAACCAGGTTTTGAACCCACGATCTACCAACACGGGAGATGGACGCTCTAACTCATTCGGCCATCCCTTCTGGTCAGTAAGAAGTATATTAAGCTTTTTATATTGGGGATTGTTATTAACATGTCCATAATCCAGCAATCTGACACTTTTTCTATAGGGTAGTTTAATCGATTCTACAATTCAAAAGTAGCGGGTAAAAAATAAAGAGGTAGGTGAAGAATATATTTTGCTTCTTAGTATTCATGTAGTTATTTCCTTTACCCACCCTTCTAACACTAAAAAAAAATCATACTAATTAATACTAGGTTGTTCAGCAACTTCGTCTCAGAAACAGAGATCAGGATAGATACAATATTCACCCCTTATTTAATGTCTATTGTAACAAATTAGGTATATATGTGCAGCATTTTGCAGCTTCACGGTGATAAAAAAAAAGAATTTGGTGCATTCTGGTTGTTTGAAAAAATGTCCAACACAAGTGCCTACTACTAGTATAGGTATGCGTGTAGTCTCCGGGGCCACCACCATCGCGATGCATGCAAAATAGTGTGCTTTCATGAAGTACATGGTTTGCATACATCCTCTGTGGGAATATTTGCTGAAATACTTTTGGTTTTGAAAATAATTTTGATTCAGATGCATTTTGATGTGTTTTTATTAAATATTTCCGATTTTGACTACTGAAGAATTGACTTTGAAGTTTTCAATCTGGCAAAAATGAAGGTAAGGCACCATTAAACTGAATTTTAAGGCCATAAACCGATTTATCAGACCTTGTTTCATATAAAATGGGTCACTCTGGTCAACTGGTTTCACCCGTCAATTTCAAGCAGCGTTCCAAAAATGTACAGTGTGGATTTTCTGCAACCATAGCAACCATGATAACTCTAAAATTGTTTGTATTTCATGAATTTTGATTGCAGCATCTGAAGGAGCACCCCAAAATACCCCTATATAATACAAATTCTCATTATCCTAAATGCAAGCATTAAGAATATATCAAAATTTTTCATCAAATTCTATTCACAAAAGTTGGATCTGTTGGCCTACCCTAATTATTTCACCATTGCCATACAAACCGTATTTAGAATCGTAGTGTCTACGCATACGTGAGCCGTATGCATAGCCTGGCAGTCTAGCCGTATGTGAGTTTCGTGAGAATGCGCACGCATCCGTTTGAAATTTGTCAGTGACACTGTTTATGTTGAGCATGGCGGACATAGATTTCTGGACTTTGGTTGAGTTCATATGGAATTACCCTATACGATCCCTAACCAATGCGCATGTGTCTTTTCATGGTAAATGGGGCAATGTGTGGCATGAGTGTTCAAAAGTAATGTGCATAGGCCATTTATTGTAATTTTTAGCAATGTGTGACTATGTCTATGATCTAAATGCACAGCTCATGTATGTGTAGCCATTGTCAGTGCCGTACGTTTAGAACACCAGGCTACACATATATTTTTGTCAGGCCATTCTCATCTATGCCAGAGGCCGAGTAGGGGTGAAAAACAACCCATTAGACTTAGTCTTAGTCATTACTCATTTACTGGCATTACTGCCATTAGAAAAAATTCCAAAAGGATGGGTAAATGAAATGAGCACATACATTTTTAATGTAAGAAGCAAAGATTATTCTTCACACACATCTTCATATTTACCCGCTGAGTTACAAGAATCGATATAATCAACAAAAACTGTCTCGGACCATTTATAAATTGATTTATTTGGTAGATCGAAAATTCTGTTTACAAGTAAAGTTGCTTCTGATTATTGTTTATACCTATTATCGCTCCTGATCAATACTATGGCGTAGGTTAGTTATAATAAAAACAAACCATCAACAGAAATTTAATAGTGTCATCAAAATATAATAGTAATGATACTTACGTTTAAAACCTTTCGTTCAGACATCTTAAATAATTATTTAGACAAACAACGCTTAAGTTAGTGTGCTACGCTCTCTGCCTTCCGTAGTGTGTACGATTTATTTGCCTCCGCTACCAGAGAGCTCTCATGGTCCAGTTTGCAAATCGGGTCACGAGTTCCGGCGATCACTTCCATAAGCAAAACAACACACCCTCTAAAGTGTAACACATTTGAATACCTAACTGTTATCAATGAGTATGGGGTGTATTAATTGTCAAATCACTAAATAACCTCTCAAATATGCAGCGATTAGAGCGGGAACCGTTGCTGGGGGAGGGAAATCAACCGTTTTATGGGTTGTTTCGCTCACAACATTCAACCTCTGACTGGCCAGAGATCGGATCCAACTCCACATCTTCGGCGACACAGTCGGTTGTGAGTGGGGCTTCAGACGAGGGCCAGTCTCAATGCCCACCTCCCGGTAGGTATTGAGCTACTAACTACCTAGATAAAAGATTCACCCGGTACTTGTAGTACACGGGTGAATATCAGCCCTATATAAAAGCTGTCGAAAAAGCGGGGAAATGAGAGCCTAAACTAAAGGCTAAAATCTAAATCCACAATCTAAAATAAAAGCAATACTTATTCTTTATTATTATGTCTTAATATTTCCTCGCTACCTTTGAGTTGAAAAGATATAATAAAACATAGTTTAATAGAATTTAAAGGTGAAATCGAAGGCGTTCTATGGCCGCCAGGGTGAACCTTTTATCTACTAACTACTTAGAAAAAGATTCACCTCTTACCCAGTACACCCAAGAACAGGGTTACACGGGAGTAATTACTAACTACCCTACATTGACTACTTGATTAGAATATAGACAAACTTATGTTCCTTATGTTGTTATAACTTAGTCTTAGTTAGGTACATCACATGGACATTTTAAACACTGTTGCACAGTACTGCAAATTAGTAGACAGACAGAGCTCACAGAATAGATTTATGGGGTTTTTATTTTAAATCGTGCAAATATCATTATTCGTTCCAAAGGTATCTACGATTTAGTTTTCCTAGAAATCAACATTTTGTCCTATTGGTTATAGCAATTAAAGCTGCATAGTCTGATGAAACATCAAATTTTCAAAAACAATTATCTAGATTTGATTCTACATATCTAACTTAGATACTGATGCACTTATTAAGTATTTGTTGCCACATAGAAGGGAACGCTAAGCCGATTTAATAGAACCTGTTACTGCAGAAGCCTATGGTATCAGAGTTTTGGCTTGCTTGCCAAAATTATTTTCACATGTTTGAATTTCAAAAGTTTACCATTTCAATTAAAAGTTACTTCAAACTAAAGTAAGGTAGATTATAATGATCAATTTAATATACTTATCTAAAAAAATGTCAGAAACTCAAAACCATCGGACTATGCAACTTTAAGTTGTGACCATTTCAATATTCCAGGATATCATTTTTGGCACGAATAGACCTAGTAACTTCATATAATTTGCATTCAGAGACTAAGTGTAGTGAATTATATAATTCATATTGAGCCCTGTTCTCGACATTTTCGTGCATGATGAAAATGACGTCAGAGTGTACTATTAAGTACTACTAACGTAAGGAAAATTTACTTCAATTTCAGAAAGCTACAGTTCTGTAAATTCTTGATGGATTTTGATCAAACAAAAACTAAAACCTGTGCAATTTAGTGCCCTTCAAAATAGCAGCAGATTCACAACAATTTGACCAGAGCTAAACCCCCGAATCTGCATTTTCGTGCATGATGAAAACGTCACGAATTTAGCATGGCCAGATAGCACTGTACCGTGCCTACACAATGGCCGTTGTGCACACAGATATTTAAGTAATGTCTGTAGTGACTAACCTAATGAACACAAATACACAATATAGGTATCAAATGAAAGATAAATAACTCAATATTCATATTTTCCAGGTGCTAGAATGATTTTTGATTTTTTTTTAAAACCTATTTTAGGATTTTTTTTTAAACAGTGGTTAACTTCAACAGCTTGTAAAACCATGATTTCCTCCCCCCTCCCCACACACAAAGTACTACAAACTTGTCCAAGATGTAAGCAATTGCATAGGATATGTGACTGGATTTTAAAGAGCACCACTGAATATAAGCATACCAAGTTCAACTGCAGTAGTGAAGACAGCTATACCGCAGCGCCCCACACAGGAATTGATGTACTTAACTCAGTCATAAGGAACATAAGTTCAGTGAAGTTGTGTAACTCACTCACACTGTAACTTGTAAGCACATTATATTCCAAACATTGATAATTGAAAATAATCATGGTATTAAATGTAGAATTCTAACAGATCTGTTTTGTGAAGAAAAGAGAAGAAAGTTACCCCGAATTAAAAATACCCTTGCACACTAAAAAAAGAAGAAGATGGCAACAAATGATGGTGCCTAAGTTCGCATAGCTGCATTGCCATTGGAATGGCTCTTGTCTTTGGGTGCAAATCCCTAGAATTAGTCGCGCACAGCCGAACTATTCTAACATTTGGACACCTAGGTGAAAAAAAAAGAGAAAACTTAAAAATAGAAATGATACAAAGAAGAGCAACCAACTTACCAAGCTAGTCCCAACATTACATGCTAAGTAATGTGAAGACTGACTGAAACTACCCTCACTACGCCACTATCTCAGAACTGGTGCTATGCTTCACGAAGTAGACTAGATAATCACATATTCTTTGAGACGAAACAACAATTCGGGGGGGGGGGGTGACAACTAAGGGTTTGTTACATGTCAATTGCATCCTAGGTCACTCTGCACCACCAATTGATAAAGTTCAGTGCTAATCATGCACCACCTGTGGCACAAATTAAAACTACTTGGAGTACAGTTGTCGTCCCAGTGGCCTATACCGGACGACTTTGACTACCACTGTACCAATTTGCATGTATGTCACCTGTGGAATGTTAGTTCCAACTGTTACAAATGATAATCATAACTAGGGTAACCCGCACCTTCTTTGTTCCAGAAGATCTCACCATTCTTCAGGCATGCGTCTTCATAGAGGATGCCGTACACGTGAGCAGTTTCAATTGTGCATAACTTAACTTGTTTTTATATGCCCAATCCCCAAATTCCTCTTTGAAATGCAATTTGAATAGAGTCGAAACTGTACCAGCTGATTTCAACAATTACTATAAAGCTCATAATTGATTTAAACATAGACAGAGTCTGTTCTTTGTATATATACTATATAATACTAAAATACCATTGCTTTCTTCTCATAAAGATTTTAGCAGGATGTCTGAATGAGTTGAGCACCCGCTTCCCATGTGACCAGGTCATGAGATTCAGATTTGTGTGGTTTAATTCTAGCTGAGTCAAACCAAGGACTTAAATAATGAAATTTGTCGCTAACTAGCATGGCATTTGATTTGACTAGGATAGTGCAGGTTGTAGTGGAGTGACGTTGGTAGACTGATTCCTAGACTAAAACCCCAGCAAATAATTTTGTGATGGCAAGCATTATACTGATTTGTGGATGTAAAGAATTGCAAAGACTTGGAATTCCCTGGAAGAGAGTGTAGTGGCTTGCACTGCCCTCATTAGGTAAGGGGGCCACATATATAAGGAACCCAGGTAGTCCGACCGATGTTTTCCCAGAATGTAGGAATCCTGCTCTAGGCATGCTCGCCAATATATTTACATAATATTCCAGATATATGCACCCCCCACTACCACCACTCACCACCACCACTCACCGATGATACTCTATGGATAATAAATTACAATAGAAACCTTTTATCTGGCGTCGACATGTACATTTTGTTATGGTGTTATTTCACCGCCAAGCAAGCTGGCGAGCTTCATGGTATTTTACCGTACATGTTTTATAGCGATATAGCGATTGGTAGACAGTTTTTCTCTCCTTTTTTTCAGTACCGTTCTATTCAACACAAGATTGACGCCAAGTCTCTGCGACTGTACCGGCTGTACTACTCCACGCCTGTACAATGGTGGGTCACTATGTGTGCCGAAGGCATGGATAGCTAGCAGGGATGGTAGATCTCCCCAATTTCAGCGATTTTTGAAAATCTGCGAGTTTTGATACGATGAAACCCGTGATAATATGTCCCGATTTAGCGCGAATTCGGATATAACGCGATGAGTCATTGGACCCGGAATTCTTTAATTCGTAGGTAATTCAGTAAACTGAACCCCAATTTAAGGCGACCCGGCCTTTTTCCTGATATTTTATGGACCCCAAACTTCAAACTAAAGTAACGTAGATTGTAACTTATCTGTAAGAAATATGGCAGAAACTCATTTTCATCAGATATTGAAGGTTTATACTTACTTGCTTTGAAGATATTTGCAGTTAAAAATGTATGCTAAATTAATTTGTGTATGCATACTGAAATACTAGACATCATAGTCTTCAGCAATGGCAAGTTCTATTAAACTTAAAGGGACGTAGTATTCCTTCTATGCAGCAATACATGTTTAACGAGTGCACCCATATCTAAATTGGATATGTAGGATCAAATTTAGATAAATGGTTTAGTTTAAAAACTAAAAGTGGTGCTTTCATCGGATTTGAGTAAGTTTAAAAGCGTCCTTGCCAGTGGTGTTTGAAGCGTGTTGTTCTATAGCGGCACCTGGTGGTGACTTTAGTGACTTTGGTTGCGCAGGTTCTTCAGCGTAGTCATCATTGTGTTCCACCTGCTCGCCTTCTTTGAGTTCCCGTCGTCCCTGGTGCTCACCACTGACCCCCGCCAGCACGCCCGGCCCATTGAGCTCCCCTGTGGCTTCACCGAGTCTGTTGAGTGTCTCTGTCTGCTCATTCTGCTGGCCGATATCACCATCAAGGTAGGCTCCAAGGGTGCCTGCATATTCTACCACGGTCTGCCATGGATGCGCCACCTTTTGGTTTCGACCCGAACTATGTAACAAATAATGACTCTATACCTATGGCAGACATCGATTAATTACTTCTGATCATCCCAACCTTTTTTTTGCAAATACGCAGATCTACATACTCTGGTTGAATGAATGAATGCGCTCGGGGCGGTAAAATTGGGCTATCCTATTAACAATATCAATTTAGGCTAATTTTAGGTTCAAGCAGACATTTGCAATTGAAAGAGTGATTAAAGAACAGCTCTGATTGGCCCATTTTGAAAAGAGTATATCTGATTGGGTCCAAGTATAAGCTGTGATGTCATTGCTCATGACACCCTCAGCCAAGACGTAATGCATTGGAGTCGGATCATTTGGCCTGTGTTTTCTTAGGTACACCTCGGGAAATTCTGATGACCGGGATTATTCGAATGGTCATGACCATGATAATCGATGACGGCCTATATGGCCCCTAATGGCTCCTGGCAGAAACATGCCACCCGCTGGCGCTCCGCACTTCGTCTGCCTAACTCGATCCAGACGTGTGCTGTGTGGAGCTGTCCTGTCAAACCTTACCAGCCACCTTCCCAAACTGATAGGTACCACTAATAGAGTTGATCGTTCTGGGTTCCGCTTTGAAAGAACAGATCTAAGCTTAACTCCGTACTGAACATTTAGGCTTTTAGAAAATAAAAAATTCCACTTATGTGAGACTGGGTTCCGTGTTTCTGAATTAGGAATATTGCTTTTGTTTGTAGATACATCTAAGAGGAAGAGTACAGTTCCTGCGCAACAAATGGCTGATTGCCTATGTCTTCGTGATGGCCGTGTCGGTGCTCGACTGGTGTGTGTCACTCGGCTACGGATGTCAAGAGGTGAATCTAACTTTTTATTTTTAAATATTTGTATTTGTCAAAGAAGGAAAACTTAACAGAAACTGCTAGAACTAATAAAGATATACTTCTAACGGATATCTGATTTAATATATGTGAAGAGAATAAAATGGTATGTTACCATGTTCTATACCAAATGAAAAACTTAATACCTAAAAACTGGTTATACACGAACTTTTGGATAAGATGATGAATAAGTAATACTCTCCCCCTTCTTTAATCCTTGTAAATTATCCTCAGTAATTATCACCATTTCTCCTCCCTCTCTCCGTCCGTCCGTCCCTCCCTCCCTCCTTCCCTTCCTCCCTCCCCCCTCCTCCCTCCCTCCCTTCCTCCCGCCCTCCCTCCTTCCCTTCCTCCCTCCCCTCCTCCCTCCCTCTCTCCCTCTCTCCCTCCCTCCCTCCTTCCCTTCCTCCCTCCCCTCCTCCCTCCCTCTCTCCCTCCCTCCTCTCTCCCCCTCTCCCTCCTTCCTTCCCCCCTCCTTCCCTCCCTCCCTCTCTCTCTCTCTCCATCCCTCATTCCTCAGTAATTGTCACAATTTTCCCTTCCCTCTTTCTTCCTTGTTTCGCCGTGAATATGGCCTATGCTGCCGACACGGCGTAAAGTAAACACCAATCAATCAATTCTTCTTCCTTCCTTCCCTCCACCTCCCACTTTCTCATTTTCTCTCCCTCTTTCCTCCCCCCCCCCCTCTTACCTAAGTAATTATCACTATTTCCCCTCTCTTCCTCCCCCCCCTCTCCCCTCTCCCCAACCCTCTCTCTTCTACCACCCACACCCTGCACACTTTGTTTAGTAGAGCAGGGCTTCATCTATTGTCAGAACGAGGCTCTTAGTGAGACTACGGCTCCTTTACTGGCTTAAGGCTACATTCCTTACACGCGGTATGCGGCATGCGAATGTGAATGCGGCAAAAAATCGAAAAGCATCTAAGTCAATGGGGGTGATTCCATGCGTCCGAATGCGAATGCGAATGCAGCAACTGAATCGGTCCATGTAGCCATCGGTGTGGCATGTGAATGCGAATGCTGCTGCGTTTGCCAGAGAAAACAGTATTAGAGAAACCTGACACGATGTGTGGGTGTGGGTGTGGGTGAAAGGACCCAACCTGTTCGCATGACGCATTCGCATGCCGCATACCGCGTGTAAGGAATCCTAGCTTTAATGTCTCTCCCATCTCTTCCACAGCCTGTGCGTGTCCGTCGGATGCTGCGGCCCTTTTTCCTGCTGCAGAACTCTTCTCTGATGAAGAAGACTGTAAACTGTCTGAGGCGAACTCTCCCACAAGTCATCAGGTCAGTCCAGCAAGGCTAGCCAGACGCACACATTTTTTAAATAAAAATAATTATTAAAAGAAATTGTGTTCTCTAACCCACACCAAATCATTTTAGGTGGTGCTATGTGGTATGTCTTTATCGGGTTTCCCTCAAATATTGTAAATGCAGTTAGGGTTATCAAAAATATAAATTATGTCAAGCCATTTATTTAATAAAATTAGCATATAAATTGATATATTATATTTATATATTAAATTATGTCAAGCCATTTATTTAATAAATTTTGCATATAAATTTATTTATTTATTATATACAAATGTTATATATTATATACTTATGTGATATATTATATAGATATGTTATATATTATATACATGTTATTTTTATTATATATATGTTATTTATTATATATATATGTTATATATTATATACATATGTATATATTATATACATATGTTATATATTATATACATATGTGTATATTATATACATATGTATATATTAAATACATATGTATATAATATATAACATTGCACAATTATATGTTATACATATGTTATTTATTATATATATATATATTTTAGCGGCGAATGAAGCATAACCAGCATCACCGCTAAGTAGGAAAACCATCGTAAGGGGCTCCACCGTATGCACTTTGGCTGCAGACATACCCCCAGCCTGGGGCGACCCTGCATCCCACACACACCACCCAATGCACTCTGCAAAGCTTGTACAGGATCCTGATCACGTGCAACCAGTGTCGTAGGGGTGATGGAAAACTGGGAAATACTGCGCCATAGCGCGGGACTCGAAACCCGCATCTCTTTTGCATTCCCGGGCCAGTGTGCTAACCATTACACCACCTAGGCTCCCTGATATCAATACACTCCCCACGCCTACCTGTCTATGTGGTTACTTGCCTGAGAGGTCAGTGCAGACCACTACACTCGTCCCCCTGGAATGGTAAGTCTTGTAATGCTTACAATTACATACATACAGGGCAATGCACTTACACAACATACACAGGGTAGGTTCAACCAACCATACAGCGCAAAGCTTGTAACAGGATCCTGGTCACACGGCAACCAATGTAATGGCCCACGGCCCTCCGACTCACCCTTTCTCTCACGAAAGAACACCAAGATTCAATTCAGTGTACGCGCTTCACCTGGTTTATTGAAACCTCTGCTCTCCGCGTGTCATAGCTGACCCCCCTGATCGCAGATCCCATCGACTCATAGTGAGTGTGGGGTGGTCACCACACGCAGTAAGTCAGCCGCTAGGTCTGACCGTGTGACCGTGCCGCCACTAGCGCATGTATGGACTGCCCATGGCGTCGACCCGCTGCTACGCGTGATAGTAGAGTCATGTCAGACTACACATCTATAGAATAGAAATACGATGATTTTCTTATTTATATTGACTTAGACAGTGTAAGCATGAGAAGGCGGTAAATGATGTCAACTATTGACACAGCAGATAAGGATGGCCAATATAGGCCGACCATTTATTGATATTCATTTGTCACTGTTCACTTTGCTAATTGTTGCTTTATTATCTGTTTTCTTATCTTGCAGCGTGTTGATGCTCCTCTGTATACACATCTACTTCTTCACCCTCTTCGGCATGCTTCTCTTCCCCAACGAGTTTGTAAGTTCTTCCCTTTTCAGTGTTGTGTTAAGACAATTATGTACTAAGGTACAGATACACCCTGCTTCGCACTCTAGATACGTTCCTCAGCGAAATAACACTCTGTGGGGTCATTGTAACGTAGCTTAGATAGAGTTTGTTTCTTGGGGCTTTACAGCCTAGCAAAATATAAGGTCATGTGAGGTTGGGTAGCGACTTGTACCAGCCTCAGGCTGGCTGGCTGAATGAGTTGAGCACCCGCCTCCCGTTTTGCTAGGTCGTTGGGTTTGAAGCCTGCCCAAGTCATACCAATGATTTAAAAACAAAATTCATTCTTGTCGCTACCTAAGCTGGCGTTCGGCATTCCTAGGATAGGGCGGAGCGGGTCATAGCTCAGGCGGTACAGTGTCCACCTGTGATGGTGTCGGTCATCCTATTGATCCTGCTCAGTGGACCCATTTGCAGTTTAGGCTATTTTCCATTCCAACCAGTGGTCCACAACTGGTTCATCAAAGGTTGTGGTATGTGCTGTCCTGTGTGTGGAAAAGTGCATATAAAAGACCCCTTGCTGCTTATCGAAAAGAGTAGCCTATGTGGCGGAAGCCGGTTTCCTCCAAAGAAATATGTCAGAATGACCATATGTTTGACATCCAATACATTAAAAGACAGTTATGGTGATTAATTGTTAAAAGTTGTAGTTTTTCTTTTACTGCAACCCTCATCACGTGTCCTGTCATGTGACTTCCCAGCAGGCGGAGATACCAATCATCCCGACGCACAGGAATATGTCGCTAGTTGGAACTTTCAACAATAGTACTGTGGTATGACGCCAAGGGGTGTGAGCTTTTTGGTTGTGTGTGCGGAGTTTCCTGTGTATGGATTTTTAAATCTGTTTGTTTGATCAGCCAATCGTATATGGGTCAGAATTATTTAGCAATACGAGAACTGGTGTTTCCAACGTAATATTATATACGGTACAGGGGCCTAGCTTCTGTATACGCAGGTATGCAGCTACGTACCACCTGAGATTACAAATATTTAACAAATTAAATTAATTATATGATGTACTTAGACTTAGAGTAGCATTTGCACCCAGTACTCTCTTTGGGGGAGCGGGTACTCATACAATTAGTGTCTTTTGATATGTATATCAAGTTTATTTATTAACAGTGTTTTGTGCTTGTTCCAAAACTTCTTTAAAAATCTTCTTTCTTTTTTGTACGAAACTACGGTACCGTCCATTTAGAAAATATACGATGGGCTGCTCAACTAATTCTCTAGTACTTATTTCACTCCGTTTTATCGATGTGTGATCACCACTTGCCATATCTCATAGTTCAATAAATAGCAATATTTGATTAACAAACTAATCATTTTATTTATCACAGATGTAGAAGTTTTTGAATTTATTGTTTTGTTTTTAGTTCGTAAACTAAAGTGTTTCTACTGTGCTTTTTAATGAGTTACAATTTGTCTTCAAAATTTACACGCATACAAATAGGTTATGTGTTGAAAAGAGAAGTACAGACGTGGCTGATCTATCACTAAATAGAAATTGGAAAGGGACCCATTTCTAGTAACGATGCCTTACACACCTGCGCAGACGTCACTAGGGGCGTAATCGATTAATCAACTCGGGTCACCCGAGCCACTTTTTGGCGCATGCGCACATCCTACAGACTCAGGTCGAATAATCGAATACGCTTCTCCACACTCGGGGTGGAAAAAATGGTGGCTTAATCCAAAACCTTTTTTTAAATTTTTTTTAAAATAACCGATATAACTACAGCAAAATAGGATTTAAATTGTTTTATGATGGCATAGTTTAATGATATTTCCATTTCATTAATCTATGTTATTACCAAAAAAACCAATGTATGCCTGGTACCGGTGGCTGTTATCCTGCAGGACGGTACCAGCACAATTGTGACGTCATCGCTCCTAGCCACCCCCGCCAAGAGGTGGGTTACTGGGGTCGGGTCGTTTTGCACACGGCGCGTGTATTTGTTGACTCCACTCGCGGTGTTCGATTTGAAATTCTGAGGTCTCGGCTGACCCGAGTCGCCGGGGTCGTGTTAATCGACTACGGCCGTGAAGGTCAATGGTCAAGATTGACCAAGTGCGTCTAATAGCTGTTAAAAGGTGGCGCCACCTGCCGCCTGAAATTTGAACCACTGGCTGCTTTTATCGTCTGCAACATTAGAAAGAAATGTTGGCTTCGCAAACAGATCCCCGACGATAATCTGTGCAGTTGTAGAATCTCTTATTAAGATGTAGCCCAATTCGTGTCGAATGTTTCAATTCACAAGATCTGTTTGTAACTTTTTTTTCAACTCGTTCAGGATTTGGATACCAACCAACTGCATTGTTTTTTCCAACAACTAGAAGTGGCGACTCTTTGGTTTGCATTGGCGCCTTTGTTCTTCTATGGAGGGTTTCTATTCAGTGTGTGTGTGTGTACTGGGGGCGGAGTTGCATTAGCAAACTGAACCTAATGAATAATGATCACAGTTCTTTAAACTATTCACAGCGCCATCTATGAGGGCCGCGTTCAGGGTACACCTCAGAGTCAACTCCGAGACAGCTGTGCGACTTCTTTTTTTTGCCAATTTGCGTTCACGGTACGCCTCAGAGTCAACTCCGAGACGTCACACTTTTCAAGTAGAAGTCAAAAACAACTCCAAAATGGCTATGTGTGTCAGCCAATCAGAGCTGTTCTTTCAATTGCAAATGGCTGCATGCTATGGAGGCTGCCATTTTCAATGAACCTGACAGCTAAATGTTGTTCAGACTAGTGTGACGTCCTGAATTTCTCCGAGGCACACACTTGAACGTGGTCCTGTTCACCACTGCATTATTACTGTGACGCATCTCTGGGCTCTCTTCTATCGCATTCCACCATAACACAATATATCATAGTCTATGTTTCCATGGTTACATACTTAATATTAATGTGTATGTGATTAACGTTGACGCTAAGGCAATGGATTAAGATTACGGTTGTGGATCCGAACTAGAATGACTTACTTTTATAATGTGCATGTTGTTGTGAATCAAACCTACATGGTCATGGACTCACTTTCACAACTCGCAAGTTGTCGTTGTTAGCATTTTAAAATAATCCAAATTAGTCCAGTTCATGTACTTCCTACGAAAAGTAGTGCCTAAATAGTGTTTCCACTTTGTAACTAACAATGCAATCGAACATAGTGAAGTAGTCAATAATGATCCCCACAACTACACAGTGGTGGTCTAGACTACACTGCCCCTTATCGTTAAGAAGTATCAGTAGGTGACAGCACACTAGTGGGAGCAGTCCCGATGGTGGACTGTTCCACCCATGGCTAGTTACCAACTGTTGCGGGATGTTACCTGCGACCCCACTGGGCAGTGATAATGGCGGAATACACCTGGGGAAGGCCGAGTGTTTGAAGCAGCGTTAGTATTACTTTATATGTATTATTCATCATGTGGAATAGAACGCAGTCCCATCACAACTGTGAAAGTAATGACTACAAATATGCTATGTTATGTACTTTTATTAGTTTTCTAAACTTCTTTCCAGGTAGAATGCTTACAAACAGAAAGAATGCATGCAGTAGATAGCTACACAACTGAAAGTAATAAGACAAGGGGAACCATAAGACTATTACTGTCTAGCGACGAAAGCAAGTCATTAGACTTAACCGTTACGGGAAGCATAAATACACCATCAAATAAAAAAGATGTATTCAATTAAATCGATGCTTGCATCTTTTCTAACTCACACTTGCAGAACTATAAAACACCGATCTAATTTGGCATTATCTGCATTTCTGCAATAAATATATGTATATTACACAATTGTTTCTGTTTCATGTTATTTACAGCGAGATAAAGAGGCGAACTATTATTTCCGGGGATTGAAAGACTCACTTATCAACCTAGTTGTCTTACTCACCACAGCCAACAACCCAGATGGTGAGTTGCTCCGTGGACAAGGGACATGAATTAAACCAGCTTCCTATAGATTGTGTTGAGTAAGAAATCTATTCATTTAATCCCTAAATACATATCATTCTCTATGATATGTATCAATTGCTATGTCCATTGACCTCAGTCTAATAAAACTAATATCAGACCAGGGCCAGTCTAATATAATATTATTGTTACCTGTAGGCCTCTGTTAAAGTTGCACAATCCGATGGTCTTGAGTTTCGGGTATTTAAGAGAGAAAAAAAGGATAAATATATTAGGTTAATCATTATAATCAACCTTACTTTAGTTTGAAGTAACTTTTAATATAAATGGCTAAATCTGGAGATATTTGAAGGGAAAATATGCCCAATTAAGTTTGGCGTGCATGTTGAAATTCCGACACTGTAAGCTTCAGCCATAACAAGACTCCATTAACTTGACTTAGTATATATACCCTTGCACTGGTATCTAAATTGGATATGTAGAATCAAATCTAGGTAAGTGTTTTGGTTTTGAAAATTTGAAGCCGTCATTGGCCTATGCGGCTTTAAGTATATTCTTTAACTGCACATTGCAGTGATGATGCCTGCATACAGTTCCAATCGCTTCTACGCAATCTACTTCATCCTGTTCCTGGCCATTGGTGAGTTCATTTAGGTTTTATGCAAAGCCACCATTTAGTGTTTGACAGGTCAAGCCATGGGATTCGAACCCTGGCTGAGTCAAATCAATAACTTTAAAAAAAACTCAATTATTCTTGGTGATCATGATATCGTAATGAGGAGTGAAGTGAGGAAGGCCAATTGTTTGTGATTGACATTTCCCTGATTAAATGTAAAAGAATAAATTTAAAACAAATTAAATTACATTTATAAAGCGGATTCAAACCTTTTGCAACTGAGCAATCTTTTAAAATAAATGTTCACCTATATTGGTTAAAGTCAGGACTGAGTCCTCCGTTTTAATCCTCATATGAGAGAGCTTAATCCACTTGTTCTAGTGTGATTTGAAACCAATGGTTAATACAGTGATTCACTAAACCTTTATACGAGTCCCTACACAAGGTCGCGGCATCATTAGCATGAATTCATATTCCAATACTGTATTCCTTCAGGAATACAAATTCACATTGCATGGCCTGTTTGCTTCATGAATATCATCAATTCGCTTTGCAGGCATGTATTGCTTCATGAATATGCTAACGGCCGTCATCTACAATCAGTTTCGGGGATATTTTCTGGTAGGTGACACAAAATCAGATAAATTAAGTAATAAAAATAAAATACCATTAGCTTTGTCACTACCGTATTCTCGTGGGTTAACGCCCACCCCGCACGTTGCCAATATTTCCCCACGTTGCCAATATTTCGTAAACGCCCACCCCTTAAATGCGCATGTGGGTAAACCCCCCCCGCCCCCCGTCCCACACTTCAGTGATTTGCCAATTTAAACGCCCATGGCGTCAACTCTCGAGAATATGGTAATAATAAATCACCACATGGCTTCATCATTAAGCTCATGTATGCTCTCCTCACATTCGTTCAAGGTCAACACATCCGCTATTGTATAAGGGTCTTAGTGATTCTGTGACTCAGTAGTCTCCGGTTTAGCTTTTCTGTGCTTCTCAATCTCTAACACCGGGAAATTATTTATATTATTTTTACAGTACGCATTTTGATATGCTGCGCTGTGTACATTCCAACATTGGAGTGAAGTTATAGACTTTTAATAATGTAATATAAACTACATTTCTTATAAATAGGTCACTTTGCTGTCAGTTTGTGTCAATTCCGGAGAGATATTAATATTTGTGCATATCGATGATGCGCTATGCTAGATTACTCTGTATAGCTTTATGATGCTGTATAGTCTGTATAGATATAGAATATCCTGTGTAGTTCTATAATGATCTGTGATACACTATGGTATTCTATGGATCTACAGTGATATGGCATATGCTGTGTATATCTACAGTGATATGGCATATGCGGTGTATATCTAAAATGCTCTGTGGCACTCTATTGTTCTACAGTACTCTGTATAGATCTATGGTACTCTGTATAGATATAAGATATTCTATGATACACTGTATAGATCTAGAATGCACTGTATCATTAGGATCTACTATAGAGTATTGTGATACTTTATGGTATTCTATAGATTTATGGTGCTCTATGTAGATCTATGATATGCTGTATAGATCTAGGATGATATATGGTATTCTATAGATCTACAGTACTTTATGTAGATCTATGATATGCTTGTATATATATATGATGAGCTATGGTACTCTATAGATCGACATTGCTCTGTGTCGATCTATGATATGCTCGTATAGATCTAGGATGATCTATGGTACTCTGTGTAGATCTATTTGCTGTATAGATCTAGGATGCTCTCTATAGATCTGTGATACACTGTTTAAATCTAGAATGCTCTGTAGTAGTCTGTTTAGATCTAGGATACTCTATTATACTCTATAGATCTCCAGTACTCTGTGTAGATCTATATGCTGTATAGATCTAGGATGTTCTGTGGTAGCCTGTCTAGATCTCTGATGCGTCTCCCCTGCGTTGCAGAACTCCATGCAGGCCAGTCTGTTCCGGCGGCGTCTCGGTGTGAGGGCAGCCTTCGAGGTGCTCAAAACGAGGAACGCTCGCCTCAAGTTCCGGTCCAACTTCGACACCCTAGGGTTGGTTCTCAACCTGTTAAAATCCTATGTATTTATTCTGTCACGTATTGAAGTAACTAATTCTTAATTTAGTAAAAATGCGACATCACTATTACTTACTAATTTTGTTGCCTCTGCATACTATATCCCTTTATTTCTTATTCATATAAGCTAGTACATTTCTTTTTATTCATCTGGCTCTCAATTCTCATCGCCATAGCACGGCTCTTCAGACTGTGAGTGGTACAGTTATTTATATTTTATATATTAAAGATTTATTGCACAATATCGGTATATCTAAATGAGTTTGCAAGCTTTTAAATCAGGAATGACTATATTCCCCACCCCAGCGCCTAAATAAAACCCATATCGTGAAATAGACAATTTTCTAAATATCTCCATATTTATTTTAGTCTAATGCTTTTGCGTATGCTCTCTGTCAGTGCCATGTTGCACTGGTGTTTATTTTCGCATTTAATATATATATATATATGTATATATATATATATATATATATATATGGTATAGATGCACAGTCTCTTCATATATTATATTTATATATTACAGTTGAAATGGTGTTAAACAAATAGTTGTCACTGCGTTATTGTTTTGTTTTGCAGGCAATATGTACCTGTAAACCACCTCCGTTTTGTGGTCGAGAAAGCGGCTATACTTAACGTCTACAAGCATGCTGTGTTCGGTGTGAGTCAATTATTATTTAAATATGCTGTTAAATGTTTTATATATATATACATATATGTATATATACATACGCACAAACATACATACATACATCCATCCATCCGTCCATACATACATACATGCTGCGTATATACATACATACATACATACATACATACATACATACATACATACATACATACATACATACATACATACATACATACATACAGTCGTCTATTACACCCACAACAATGTCTAAATGTAATATTACTGATAGAATATTAAAGTTGCATAATCCGATGGTTTTGAGTTTCTGAAATTTTCTGAGATAAATACATTAGGTTGATCGTTATTATGTACCTTACTATGTCACTAGCCATTTTCTAATAATAAAGATGTGGTTTATTTGCTCCCTGTTCAGGAATTAGATGAGAATATGGGAGGCGTGCTCACATCTACAGATTTCCAGGATGTATTTGCCACCATTGAGCTTCAGCTAAGTCGCAAGACGGTTAGTTTGAACACCTCCATGAATATATATTTAAACCAGATCCACAGCTCTATAAATACACCATTTTTTTCTGATATGACAAGGGTCATTGTATATGAGATCACCATCATATGGTTGATCAATTGATTGATTGATTGGTGGTTGCTTTATGCTGTGTCGGCAACATAGTTCGTATTCATGGCGAGAAGTGTTTAACTTGTATCCTATCATATTTTTCATTCAACCATCGCTTTTGCACAGAATGTAAGAGCAGACAATCAACTATCCCTCAAAAGACACTTATGAATTCACAAGCGCACAATTAAACAAACTATGGCCAAGGAAAATAAAATTCTACATAAAAGTCTCCACCCTATGATAGGGGGTTCATATGTAATGCTACTACATTAGCAACAATAAAACCGATTATGTATTGCTGGTAGCAGTCACCATTGACACACTTACATCTCCCATGATGCACCACTGCTCAGGTGCCTGACATTCGCGAGGTGCGACATCCCTTCCTGAAGAAGTTACAGACGATCGGGGCAAGCAAGTACTTCACCTACGTCGGGTGTTTCATGGCGCTGGGCAACGTCATCTGCATCTCGGTGAGCTGGGCAGTGTGGCCTCTTTACATGCTTTAACGTTAAACCTTTTTTGTACATTAGTTGATTAAGCAGGGGAAATTTAAATCGTGGACGATTGGTCTTTCTCATTCCACTGCTCAATGCCCTATTCTAAGAATGCCAAGTGCCAGGCTAGGAAGTGACAAGTATACATTTTTTAAGTCATTGGTTTGACTCGACATCGATTCGAACCCACGATCTACCCGATTGAAATCCGTGAACACCGGTGTAGAAATCCATCTTGTTTATAATCTTAATGACACCAGGATTTATTGAAAATTGCATAGTCCGATTATTTCGAGTTTTTGCCATTTTCTGAGATTAAATATGCATTAGCTGTTGTAATCTACATTACATTAGTTTGAAGTAACTTTTATTTTAAACGGCTAACTTTTGAGATATTTGAAGTTCAAGTATGGAAAATTAGTTTGGGCAAGCATGCTATAATTGTTTTGGTTTTGAAAACTTGATACTTTCATCAGACTATGCAGCTTTAAATAATGTACTTGGGCTTATTTATATAATGAAACTTATGATACTTGGGTTTATTTATATAATGATACTATTAAATGGTACTTGGATATTATTTCTATGTGTATTTGTAGCTAAGCTGTTTTCGAACTCGCCGATATGTGAGCGGGGAAACTAAGGAAAACATTCTTGGGTTATAAGTAATTTTACAGTAGAAATAATGATAAGCCAACTGGAGCCTTTAGCTATGAAGTGTGTTCAGCTAAAGCCGCTACACCTGTCCTTCAAGCGATTTTGTAAAGTAATATTTCCCGGTACCGCTTCAATGATTTGCCGTTATCATAGTCAAGTACTCCCTACTTCTACAAACTTCCCCCCCCCCCCTCCCCCACAAAAGTCTGCACTTCAGCCACAAACCAAATGATTCATCAGTGCCATTTATAATGCTGCAGCCTATAACCGTCTTGGTTACAAACCCCCTACAAAAAAAAGAAAGAAGTTTAATATTCCTTCCTACAGGTGGAACTGGGGTGTACCTTGTCGATAGTCCATCTGTATAGACAGTGTGTTGTGTTTTCTAACTGGTGTTTGATGTTCCGTCATATTGGTGGAACTGGGATGTACCTTGTCGATAGTCCATCTGTATACACAGTGTGTTGTGTTTTCTAACTGGTGTTTGATGTTCCTTCATACAAGTGGAACTGGGGTGTACCTTGTCGATAGTCTATCTGTGTACACAATGTGTTGTATTTTCTAACTGGTGTTTGGTGTTCTTTCATACAAGTGTAACTGGGGTGTACCTTGTCGTTAGTCCATCTGTATACACAGTGTGTTGTGTTTTCTAACTGGTGTTTGATGTTCCTTCATACAAGTGGAACTGGGATGTACCTTGTTGATAGTCCATCTGTATACACAATGTGTTGTATTTTCTAACTGGTGTTTGATGTTCCTTCATACAAGTGGAACTGGGGTGTACCTTGTCGATAGTCCATCTGTGTACACAATGTGTTGTGTTTTCTAACTGGTGTTTAATGTTCCACTTGCTGTCTACACCTCTTCTATCGCATTTCAGATGCAAGTCTCCTCTCCTGGATTTGTCTAAAAAGATATTGCAGGGAGGATCCGGTCAGCCTCACCTTGTACCTTACTTTGTCCGTGTCTCCGGCTCACCGACTGGTCACCACAGGGCAAGGAGGCACAGCCCTTTAACTCAACTCTCCTCACTTCTCTTTCCTCAATAATACCCTTTATTCTTTTTCTCCGAGGCTTATTCCTCCTGCTGATCAAGAGAGTTGTTTGCTTGGGTGGGGCCCTTTTCCTTTTTCACTGTTTCCCTTTCCACCTTCTTGCTGCAGATCCCACTTTCCCCCCACCCAATCCATCGGCGACTGGACATGAGGGCTCTTCTAAAATTTGACCGGCCTAGACCCAGTACCGCTTCAACGATTCGTCATTATCGTAGTCAAGTACTCCCTACTTCTACAAACTCTCCCTCCCACCCACCCCCCACAGAAGTCTGCACTTCAGCCAAAAACCAAATGATTCATCAGTGACATTTATAATGCTGCAGTTTTGCAGCCTGGAACCGCCCTGGTTACAAACCCCCTACAAAGAAGAAAGTAGTTTAATGTTGATTCATACAGGTGGAACTGGGATGTACCTTGTTGATAGTCCATCTGTGCACACAGTGTGTTGTGTTTTCTAACTGGTGTTTGATGTTCCTTCTTACAGGTGGAACTGGCCACTGAATATGACCACATCCGCAAGTCAAGCCACACCATGTTAGGGGTATGTAGCCCTTTAAAAAAACAACCAAAAACATTCCATGTTAACCTCCGATAAAATTATGACATATGAATGATCTAAATAGTCATAAATGTACGTACTGTAAGGATGAAAGATCTTTGTGTTTATGCTGATTTCCATTATAGTGTCCTGGAATTTTGCACTGAAAGGTCATTGAAAGTCCTGGAACACCTGGAATTTGATATGTCAAAATGGGTGTGAACCCTGCTATCGTAAAAGATAGAGCTGGGAGAGCAACAAACCCCAACTTCCTGTGTGTAAACTGAAGCTGTGACCCGGTGTGGTGGGTCGCAGCTTCAGTCCTTCGTAAGGGACCAGCGGAACTCCGAGTACCTGTATTGTCCGCACCAGGCAGGTGTTCGGTAGATAAAATGTTCACCCCTACACAGAGTAGGGGTGAATGACAATGTAGTCTAAATACAAGCGAAAACTGCCTTTGTACAGAGCAGAAAGTGGAATTCCTGGTTTCAGTATCCAATGACTACCTGTATTGACACATAGTTGGTGAAATGGGAGAGAATGCAAAAAGACAAGATGACGACCACAGAATGCTGTCCATTTTACTTTTAAAGTCTATTACAGTATTAAGCTACATGTTTTAGTATATTTTTCAAATCAAAAGTAGCGGGCAAATATTAAGATATGTGAAGAATATATTTTGCTTCTTCAATTAAGAATTTATCGTGCTCATTTAATTTATCCAGCATTTCGCAACTTTTTCTAATGTGTTGTTCTTCACCCCTACTGTACAGAACAGTACGGAGTGAATCTTTTATCTAGGTGTTCGACGATCATAGTGTGATTTGTTTGTACTCCTCCAGCTACTGAACCTTGGGTTCATACTCTACTACCTACTGGAGCAGATGTTTAAGTTCTGGGCTCTCGGCAGGAGGCGCTACTGTTATGAAAAAGGCAACATATTCGACGGGTGCATCACCATCGTGCTGGTCGTATGTACATACTAATCATACTCTCCAGTCTTCGAAGACCTAATTTGTGAGAAAAATATCCTTTCGATTATATACTGAAAGAAGAAGAAAATTAGTCATACTCTTCAGTCTTCAAAGCGTTAATTGTGATTGACAAAATATCCTTTCGATTATATAATGAAAGAAGAAGAAAATTAGTCATACTCTTCAGTCTTCAAAGAGTTAATTGTGATTGAAAAAATATCCTTTCGATTATATAATGAAAGAAGAAGAAAATTAGTCATACTCTTCAGTCTTCAAAGCGTTAATTGTGATTGAAAAAATATCCTTTCGATTATATAATGAAAGAAGAAGAAAATTAGTCATACTCTTCAGTCTTCAAAGAGTTAATTGTGATTACAAAATATCCTTTCGATTATATAATGAAAGAAGAAGAAAATTAGTCATGCTCTTCAGTCTCCGAAGACCGAATTGTGAGAAGAATATCCTTTTGATTATATAATTAAAGAAGAAGAAACTTAAGTCATACTCTTGAGCCTTCGGAGAGCTAATTGTGATTATAAAAATATATCCTTTCGATTATATACTGAAAGAAGAGGAAAATTAGTATGTACAGTCGTATCAAAGGACAACTCTGCATCCAGACCAATATTGTCCTGACATACCAGGTGTCCTGTCAAATTAGACAAAAACAGTTTGTACATTGAAAAATGTTTCACCCGTGGCTGGGGTTCGCTGATATACAGGGGTTACTGAAGAAAGATACTTTTGTAATATGTGCGTGCATGTCAAGTGCTAAAACCAAAAATGCACTATCAATTATATCCTGTTATTTCAGGTATAATCTTATAGTACACTTATGTGGAATATAATACAACAGATTATATAATAGATCACGGGGTATATACTGGGCCAAACTCATTAATATGTTGTACCAACATAGGCATGTTGCTTATTTACTTGCACTCAAGCAAAAATGAGAGACAAATAAGTGTTCACACTTCCTGTCCACCATTCGCTATATCGTTATATGGGTGTATGCTACAGCACTTGTAGGAGTATAAGATTCATAAACTCTTGTGGAATAGACCTGCTAACGGGATTCAGTTTTATAACATATATATATGTTCTTTTTTTCAGGCTGTGGAGATTGCCTACGTAGCCGTGTATGGAATTCCCATGTGGGGGGAGTAAGTTGTTTCTTGTTTGTTTTGTTAAGGCCCTGTCACATTACGGCGTATGGCGGGAGCGTATTGAAAACCTACGTACGCCATCGGGTGCCACTTTCGGGTGTGTTTGAGCGTATGCGTAGCGTATGCGTAGCGTATGCGTAGCGTATGCGTAGCGTATGGGAGCGTGCTAGGACATTTTTTGACATTTTGGGCCATACGCCCACATAGGTCGTGTTTTTTTGAGTATGCACAAAAAAAAAAGGACGGACGAATTTATGAAAGCGTATGGCGGCGTATGCATCATAGGCTTCACATACGCCGGCGTGTTGCGGCACTGGCGGCGTATGCGTAGCGTATGCGTAGCGTATGAGTAGCGTATGCGTAGCGTATGCGGCGTATGGCGACGTATATGACGTAAGCCGCTACGCCGCCATACGCTTCCGCCATACGCCGTAATGTGACAGCCCCTTTAGGTACTTCAACTACATAATTAACATTTTCTAGCCTTTTTAATGTAAATCTCATCACAAGTCTTTGGTTTGTTAGTTACTTCAACTACATAATTAACATTTTCTAGCCATCAATTGCGAGCAATACTAAATCATGTATGTACATCGATTATTTAAGACAGTAGTGAGGTTATTCGGCAGCAATCATATTTTGTGTTGGTAAGTTAAGATTTCATTGTAATCAATGAGTAATCAACTTTATAATATCCACTAATAATAATGGATCTAGCGTGACTAGGTGATATTTGCATGATTTGAATATTTACCTTAAATATAATCGTGTAAGGAGTACATATCAAAATCATCTGACCGGCTCTTAAAGGAAGCAGACATCCTGCTGCGACTAGTTTTTCTTTCTTGGCCTTTCTCCACTTCCCACACTGTTACGGGTCGGATTTAGACTGTAAACTGTAGCAGAGAGAACAAAGAGACGAGGTTGGTTTAACATCCGTCCAACAGTGACGGGAGACGCTGGAGTTGCCCATACGCAGGTGGCGCCAGCGGAAGAATTGGGAACCACCACAGACACGGCAGGCACATAGTAGATCAGTGAGGATTTATTTGGGAGATGGCTTTGTTTATACCAGGGTTCGCACAGATCCCCAAAAACCCTTAAATTTCGAAATAACATTCAAGAGTACCCGCAAACCCTTGAATGTCACCTATTTTCACACAAATGCCAGCTAGCCTCGCCTTTTACACCGCTAGTGTAAAACTTCTCACAGAAAATCATGTGAATGGTAAACTATACAATGTAAATAAATATTCGATAATATTATGTTGTCACTTTTTATTTAGTTACTTAATTATAGGGTAAACTAAAACATATGTTGCCATGAAAACATTGAAAAACTTGCATTTTGTGGTACATTTTAATACACACGAAAAACCCTTGAAAAACTTGTGTATTAAAGTCCCCAAAACCTTTGAGAACCCTTGAATTTCATTTTCAAATGTTTGTATGAACCCTGTTATACTGACATAATATATATAATATATAGTATTATATATATAATTAAAAACCAATGAAATAGTCAGCATTTCTATTCCAACAGTGACAAGGAGGTCAAGCGGAATGAGGACCTGTGGAACATGGTCCGTATTATTAACATGCTGATCATGATTCGCCTCCTTAGGATCGTCACTCAGATCAAGGTATGTCTACTGGACCAAGTCACTCCACCCTTACAGAGCCTTGTCCTTATTTCCTCTCCACATCCACAAAAATCACTGATTTGCTTTCATGGATCCCTTTGCAAACACCAGTTCTCATCCAATCAGTTAGGTTAAAGCTGCACAGTCCGATCAAAGCATAACATTTTCGAAACCCAAGACACTTACCTAGATTTGATCCTATATATCCAACTTAAATACTGGTGTGCTGGTTAAACATTTATTGCTGCCAAGCAAGGAATATTAAGTCAATTTGATGGAACCTGTTACTGCTGAAGTCTTTGATGTTCAACATTTTGATGTGTACACCAATTTTTATTTTGTGTGTGTGCATGTTTCCACTTTAAATATAATCAAAGTTAACCGTTTAATATAAAAGGTACTTCAAGCTAAAGAATAGTAGATAATGATAAATTTTATATATATTTTGGGGAAAAAATATGGCAGAAGCTGAAAACCATTGGATTATGCAGACAGAGAGACCCAACAGAGAAATAGACAAACATGCAGACAGACACATAGATACGCAGACAAGCGCGCAAACAATCACACACAGACAGAGAGACAGAAAATCACGCAGAGAGACAGACACACACATAGATAGAGAGAGACAGACAGGCACGCAGGCAGACAAAAACAAAGAGATATACAAGCAGACAGAGACAGCCAGGCACTCAGACAGAAACACTGACAGAGACAAACACAGATAGACACGCAAACAAGCACGCAGACAGACACATGCAGGCAGACACTGACAGCGAGACAGACATGCATGAAGACACACACACGCACAGGCAGACACGCAGACAAACACAGATACAGACACAGACAGGGAGACAGGCATGCAGACAGAGACACACTGCCAGAGAGACAAACACAGACAGACACACAAACAGGCACAAAGACACACACACAGAGGGACACACAGACAAACATACATAGAAAAACACAGACAGAAAGAAAGACAGGCACGCACACAGACAGACACGTATACATATAAATTATTGAAGCAATGAAGCAGGCCAGTAAACCTTCTGAATTTGCCTCTTACTCTCTCCAGGCCATGTAAACCTGAATTTGCCTCTTACTCTCCCCAGACCATGTAAACCTTCTGAACTTGCCTCTCGCTCTCCCCAGGCCATGTAAACCTTCTGAACTTGCCTCTCGCTCTCCCCAGACCATGTAAACCTTCTGAACTTGCCTCTCGCTCTCCCCAGGCCATGTAAACCTTCTGAACTTGCCTCTCGCTCTCCCCAGGCCATGTAAACCTTCTGAACTTGTCTCTTACTCTCCCCATGCCATGTAAACCTTCTGAACTTGTCTCTTACTCTCCCCATGCCATGTAAACCTTCTGAACTTGCCTTTTACTCTCCCCATGCGATGTAAACCTTCTGAACTTGTCTCTTACTCTCCCCATGCCATGTAAACCTTCTGAACTTGTCTCTTACTCTCCCCATGCCATGTAAACCTTCTGAACTTGCCTCTTACTCTCCCCATGCCATGTAAACCTTCTGAACTTGTCTCTTACTCTCCCCATGCCATGTAAACCTTCTGAACTTGCCTCTCGCTCTCCCCATGCCATCTAAACCTTCTGAACTTGCCTCTTACTGTCCCCAGGCCATGTAAACCTTCTGAACTTGCCTCTCGCTCTCCCCATGCCATGTAAACCTTCTGAATTTGTCTCTTACTCTCCCCATGCCATGTAAACATTCTGATCTTGCGTTTTACTCTCCCCATGCCATGTAAACCTTCTGAACTTGCCTCTCGCTCTCCCCATGCCATGTAAACCTTCTGAACTTGCCTCTTACTCTCCCCAGGCTATGTAAACCTTCTGAACCTGCCTCTCGCTCTCCCCAGGCCATGTCTGCCGTCGTCTACACACTACTTGACCTAGTTCGGAATCTCAAGGCTTTCGGTGGCATACTTGTGGTAGGTACACCCCTTAAAGAAGTATGTAAAAGCCTCAAAGAAGTGTAAATAGAAGTACAAGAGGCGAATCAATAGCGTGGTGTCTTGGGTGTCACTTCATCTACTCAACACACCAAGTCTAATCCTATGCAATCGAGAACAACTTCTTTTTTTGTAACCCCCACCTTTCTTTTAGGGGGAATTCTGATTTTTGTTGTTGGTTGGTTTTGTTGTTGTTATTTCTTCTTATATACTTAGCACTATCAAATTACCGGAAGTCAGATTTCCACTTTTCAATGTTGGATCATGAGACTCATCGCGGATACGAAACAACGTGGTCAAATCAAGCTGATTTTATAGATCATCATCCAAGCATTATTTTTCTGTGATGCACCGCTGTGTTATTATACATTATGTCTATCCGTATATCCCATGTGTATTACCATGCCACCCATTGTGTATGCATCAGAAAATGTAAATTGTGTAAATAACTGTAATGTCACATTGCTAGAAGACCAGTGCCCAAGTGCTGAAAACAATAATATTGGTCAATGAATAAAATTACATTTACTTTACGAAAATTATTCTCATGTGCTCCATACCACCCAGGTGCTGTATTACTCGTATGCGCTTCTCGGTATGGAGCTCTTCAGAGACCGGATCAAGTATCCAGGCAATGCGACAGCCAATGGGTGAGTGAGTGCACGCCGTAACAGGATGCGCGCGCACCCGGTGTAACAGGCCAGATTAACCCCCGTAACATTATACCCAGGTATAGTCGGGGCTAGGCCAAAATATACCCCGGGGTATAAAATACCCACGATATATTTTGGCATAGCCCAAAATATACCCCACTACCCCTTATGTTCTTCATAATTATTTCTGTTCTTCAATGACCAGACTTTATACTCTCTTATCACCAAAAATCTCTGAACCAGAACATTGCTGAATATGGGAGAACCTCTGGAGTATGACGGGATGGAGTATGGGCGAGGTCATTGGGACAGCCAGTTTGATGGAATGTGACATTGCAGTGCAGTTGGACAATCAATGTAGTGGCCAATCTCTATCCTGTCAGCTTTAGTGTCCAGTGCTTGATGGACCATGCATGTCGTGAGAATGTGTTACACCGGTGTTGCGGATTCCGAGGGACACCAGTTTCACAGGGACACATCGCTCCTGCACACGCGTCAAAGTCGAACAGCATCGTCACTGACCTTATTAAATTAATATAATGTTTTTGCTAAACATGTTTTCTATATGTGTACCAAGCGATTTGTTTGTAGCTGGTGTAATTTTAGAGATATTTCACTTTTTCTGTATTGTTTGTATGAAGACTGCTCACGGCCATTGACAATGCCTTGAGTTTGACGGTACGCGCAGTGTAAAACGTTAGTTTTATTCAAAATTAATAGAATTCAAGAACCCTAACCTTATAAATTTAATATAATGTTTTTGGTAAAGATGTTTTCTATATGTGTACCAAGCGATTTATTTCTAGATGGTGTAATTTGGGAGATATTTGACTTTTTCTGTATGAAGATTTGCTCATGGCCGTTAACAATGCATTTGAATGGAAGTGTCCCTGTGAAACTGGTGTCCCTCGGAATCCGCAACACCGGCACCAGGCGAGGTGGCCGACTGGGTAAAGCGCCCGCTAAATCAATGCGGTGTCCGTAGTGGGATCAATCCCTGGTGGTATCAAACCAAAAAAAGACTTGTAAAATTGATACATGTCCCCAGCTGACCCTGGTTATCGGCCTTTCTATGATAGGGCAAGGAATGGTTGGTCCAGTGTCAGGATAATGGAACTGAGTGGGATATTGGATCAGAGTGCGGGTGGGCAGTGTTGTAGCGGTCAGCCTCAGGGCTCGATAACGGGCGTAGTTCACCAGAATGAGCAGCACCAACCCGAGAGGTGCTTGGGAGAGGTGAATCGATCATATCAGACATCCCACAAGAAGGCCGACACTTCCGTAGGCTTTTACGCGGCGGTGCCATACGCAACGTAACACATCAATGGAACCGAGTGAAAGTTCTGAGATCTACTGTGTACTGTGAAAATAGCTGTAGATGGTCCGGGATGCAGAGGAGAACTGATTTACAGCTGATGAGATGCTAACAGTAGACTACGTTTCTATGGGGAGGCATCCAGTTAAGGTAGGGAAACTGTGGCTATGCCAAGGTTACATACACAACGGGGAGTTTGAATGACGTTTAATATCCTGGTGACTCAGCAGGTCGGTTACGGTTACCATGGAATCCAATAATATCAAAGACATCCAGTAAGAGTAAGACACAGTAGTGCGGCTAAGTTTCAATACAGAACGTCGATATGAATTTATATTTTTTCAATTATTCTTGTTACGTTAACAAGGACAACGGGACTGAGTGGGATATTGGATCAGAGTGCGGGTGGGCAGCATTGTAGCCCATTGGGTCAGCACTATGAAGTGTTCATGAGTTCTTACATCATCTTCTGAACTGAGCTACATGCATTAAGTGACTGGAAGCAGGAGGTTAGGACAGTCGGGGAAAAAGAAGAAACAGCCACGTAAACCTAGAATGGCGTCTCATGCGACTGATCTAACAGGCAACGGAGCTCATGTGCTACCAGTAACGGTACCTGTGCACACGCCAACTACGAGTACGAGTAAGATGGCGACACAGGATAAAAATGAATTATCAGAAATGAGGTCTTCTTTTTTAGAGAAATGAAAGACCTCACAGAGAGAAATGTGGCATATGTGGGAATGCTGGCTACTTCAGAACACAAGAGGCAAGGTGCAGCTCATACACAACCATTACAGCCGCAGTTGGAAATGGAAGATGAGAGCATGTATGAAGACCACCCAGATTTACAAGCTGTGAGTCATGAACAAGTGGTGGTGACAGATTACTTACCGGGAGCAGGTAATGTAGATAATGAGTGAGTGTCTGCAGACCTACATTGATTATGGCTGGGAAACTGACGATGAGAATGAGCCGTCAGAAGAACGAGCAGAAGCTAACCCCTTAACCTTGCTTCAAAAGATAATGGGGAAACAGCCAGTAGAGGTGACCGCCATGACAGTGGGCGGGGCTGACAAGCTGCCAGCCGCAGCCAGTGCAAGCCGTCCAACAGCCGCTGTTGCTGATGACGTGCCGGTACGTAGAGATTTCAGGCTGTCTGAAGAGTTACGGGAAGGCACTCTTTATAGTGAATTACAAGAGTTGTACAAAAAGATGCATAAGCCTGTCAAAGAGAGAATTTGGCAGGTGCCATTGCCCATTTCTAGGCCTACATGAAAACTAAGAAGGCCATCAATGAGATAGCTCGCCAATACACGGGTATTAAGAAGATCCTTGGGGCGTTAAATGAAGAAATAAAGTTTGGGGAAGGTAGAAAGCTGGCGGAAGATGGTATGCTATCCGCGTCTAAGGATGTCGTCGCGGCGTTGACAGCCATACCGCCGACGGTGGCTCTGATTTTATCACGAGGAAAAGTAGATAAAGGATTCACCCTGTACTCGCAGTACACGGGTGAATACCAACGCTATATAAAAGCTGTTGAAAAAGCGGGGAAATGCAATGAGCCTAAATTCACAATCTAAGAAGTAACATTTATTCTTTATATATGTTTTCATATTTCCCCACTACCTTTGAGTTGAAAAATGTAATAACACATGCAGTTTAATAGATTTTAAAAATGAAATCGATGGCGTTCTATGGCCGCCATCTTGTCTTTTTGCATTCTCTCCCATTTCACCCAACTCTGTGCTAATATAAGTACCCATTTGATACTGGAGGCAGGCATTCTACTTCCTGTTCCATACTAAAGCTATTTTCGCCCGTATTTACACTACGTTGTCATTCACCCGTGTACTACAAGTACAGGGTGAATCTTTTATCTAGAGGAAAAGGTGATAATGAGCTAGACCAACAAGCAAAACCTATGCTTGATGCCATTAAAGTTCTCGTTCACACTCACAGCAAGCTAATGAGTGAGTGTTTGCAGACCTAGTTAATAACCCCCTTGGAAATGAGGTTATTAAGAACAAAACAGATAAATATGGTGAGAAGGAGCTTCCAACAGAACATCTTTTGAGTGAAGAACTGGGAGATAGAAACAAAAAGGTTTTTGAAATGCGCAAGAGCTTCTGACTCGATAATGAACACGTCGCTTGCACCAAAGAAGTGGGGTAAATCAGCTGATTACTATCAACCCACTTTCGCGGCACGGAGAACACGTGGCTACCGAGGGGCCGTGGCGGCTTTGGGCGCAGTGCACCATACTCAACCTCGGGTGGTCGTCAATGAAACCAGGGCCGTGTTCAGGGTCCGTCTCGGGGGCGCCTTGGAAATGGCCCCTGACGTCACGCTAGTATGTTCTCGAAAATGGCCGCCCCCATAGGTGGTGGCCATTTGCAATGGAAAAGCTGTGCTGTGATTGGCTGAAACCACTGAATACGGCGGCTATTTTCTAGGTGCTTTTCATCTCCAGTCTGAAATAGGAGGCGTCTCCGAGATGCACCCTGAATGGAAATAAGCCAAAAAGCATCGCTGAGACGCCTCCGAGACGGACCCTGAACGCGGCCCTGGCAGGCCGGTTCAACAGGTCAACTGACTACTCAGGCGGCACCAACTACCAATTCGCTCAGAGAGGCAGACGTGGTAGAGGCGCGACAACAACAAACAGGGGTTTTCAGAAGTAGAGTCAGCCGTGCAGGTGAGTGAGTCTAACATGCGGATAAAACCTGTCGAGATAAAGCGAACTTTCCAAGCTGGGAACATAGTGAACTATCTACCTAGTTGGATGAAACTCACGTCAGATACTTGGATTTTAAACTGTGTTAAGGGCTTTGAGATACCTTTCATCTGTGACCCAATACAAACTAGACTACCCAGACCGTTGGTCATGAATGTGGAAGAATCTAAATTTGTAGAAGAAATTAATGCCTTGTTAATAAAAGGAGTGTTACGTCAGGTAGAGCCAGTTGAGGGCCAATGGATCTGCCCGTCCTGATATGATCTTAGATGTTGCTAGAACGTAAAACAACAAACAAACTTAAGACCTAAGTCGAATGGTAAATATCGTATGATACTTGGTTTAACTATCTTAAATAAGCTAATTGAATATAAGCATTTTAAAATGTTTAACCTCAATACGGCGCTTGATTTGTTACAAACAGGGAATTGGATGGCGAGTGCCGATCTCACCGATGCGCATTACTCAGTACCTATCCTCTATGATCACAGAAAATACTTCAGATTTTTCTGGCAGAATAACATGTTTGAGTACCAGGCCCTGCCGAATGGTCTTTCTCCGGGCCCGAGAGTATTTACTAAATTGTTAAAACCAGTTTTTGGTAACATGGGCGAGTTAGGACATATCTGTTTCCCATACATAGATGATAGTTTCATCATGGGGGAGTCAAAAGAAGAGTGTCAGTCAGCGGTAGACGATGTCATTGAAACGTTCAGAAGTCAAAGTGTTCAGACGTCGTACTTTCACACACGACGTCTGAACACTTTGACTTCTGGATACTGAATGACTTTATTCCCCTCCAGGGCTCAAACCATAGCCGGCCAAACTTTTCCATGACGTCATCTCATTTGCATATATTACAGACGTGTCTAGACGTACAAAGAATGGGAATCACCTTGGACAACCGTTGAGTTCAATCACATTTTATGCGTACCCTAGAAATAAGAAGTTATGTGTTGTAAGGACACTCGAGATATATGGAGAGCACGGCGCTGGTAAGAAAAGGCGAAAACCAATCGTAATTATCATATATTGCACCGCATCGGGCAATATCCAGGGCAACACTAGCCCATTGTTTTGTCTAAAGCAGGCATAAATACGGCCCAGTACAGGGCCCACACCACAAGGGGTGCTGCAGCCTCAGCGTCCAGGGACATAGGTGCGAATTTCAACGCTATAATGAGGAACGCATCATGGCGGGATGCTAGGAGTTTCGCAGTCCATTACCACAAAAACATCGAAGACAGGACAGGTCCAAAGAGCAATACTGGAGACAATGAATAATGTACGATGAAAAAAATGTTAACTGTTAATAAATTTTTTTTTAAAAGTATATACTTCAATACCGATTGTTGATTTAGTTGATGTGCTATTGAGAATTAATACATATACATCAATACCGATTGTTGAAAAAAAAAAAAAAAAAAAAAAATAGAAATAATAATAAATAACGGGGATTCAGAAAATCTGTTAATCAGCTACGAAGTCTCTCCCCGGGACTTGGCTTCCAGTGTTCGGAAGATGATGTAAGAATATTACAGTTAAACTAAACTTACATGTAAGTTGACATGTAACTTAGATTCTTTCGAATCTTACGAACACGAAGACAAGGATCAGGGGCCCACCCACCCAGACCCAGAAAACTATTTAGATATATATGGTTTTTAAAATTGTTAAAAATACAAGAAAGTTACATAGGGTCATTTTCGACCGGATAAGGGGTTAATGAAGGAAGAAATTAGATTAAATGGGGCGGGGGGCTCAGTAAGTTTTTATTAGATTAGATTAACAGATTTTCTTCATACTATGAAGGCTGAATGGGGCACGACTGGCGCAGGCTATTTATACTCTCCCCTGATCCTTGTCTTCGTGTTCGTAAGATTCGAAAGAATCTAAGTTACACGTCAACTTACAGGTAAGTCTAGTTTAACTGTAATATGAGCATTGTCACAAGTTAGATGTTAGGTTGTAAAACCACAACAAACAAGCCATGTATTCTGGTTCGGTTTTGTCGCTATCCACCTATTTAATAAACCCCGCCAGCTAATACCCCAGTCACACGAGAGCCAGTGTTCACCGCCAACCTCCTTATGCCCAAAAGGACGCCAACCATCCAGCGTCCCATTCGATACATTGATTCAAATATGTGGGTGGCGCTGGGCCGTTGCCGCATCAGTGCTGGGGCGGCACCGCATCAGCGCAGCGCCGATCACCCGGTGAGCGCAGCATTGCATATTTTGGCGGCGCCAACCAAGGGGTCGGTGACGGGTGGCGCCAGGGCGGCGCCAGGTCGCCAACAACTTTTTAATGTCGCCGACTAAACTGGTCGCAAGGAGGTTGCAAGTGCAGCACTTGCAACCTCCTTGCGTTCAAAATTTCCAAAATGGACGCCGGGAGGTTGGCATCCTCGCGGCGCCAGCACTTAAGGAGGGCGTAAGGAGGGCGCAATGAGAACGTTTTGACTTCGCGAATCGATCGTAGGCGAACGCAGGCCTTGTGTGACTGGGGTATAAGCTGGAAAGTACCCGACTAGAGTAGTTCCAGATTCTGCCGATAGATGTTACTAGCTTAACTGGCGGGGTCTATTATATCAATAGAGTAATATTGATATCTGTGCAGGAGAGATTTTGTCGGGGTATCTTGTCAACAGTAGACTGATGCCGCCAGTAATTACTGTAAATTAACCCGTGTTATGTTGTCAAATTTTACTCACTAATAACAACCTATTTCAGAACTGTAATAAGGTGACCAATGCCTATTTCAGGACTACCGAAAAGTTCCCCTGTGGTTCGTACGAACAGCTAGAATATTGGGCCAACAACTTCAACGACTTTGGGGTATGTATGTTGTGTAGAGTGGGTTTTTTTCTGCCACTAAATTAGAAGTTTCATGTAGTCATATTATAATACTTTAACCTCCACCCAAACTTTGTTCTAATGCTGGTAGTTTTTAAAAGATAACATTACAAAATGCAGGCGTCTTATAAGTTATATATCAGTAATCTATTAAATGTCTTTTTCCCTTTAATTCTTATATAAAGAACTTATAGTATGGATATGTCTTATATATATTACTTATAGAAGGATATGTACAGAATTGTGTAAATAACTGTCAGTACTTTTTCCTTTCTTCTTGAAGATTTTTACTGTCTATCATGGATAATTCTGAATAGACCTGTTTTCACCATTACACAGTTTGTCGATACAAAGCCCGAGCCTATACTTTTACCAACCCAAGGGATTTTTAACCTCCCACACCACATAGACATGGCATGAGAGCAACTGGCTTTGATGACGCTGTAAGTTAAACAACAGTGGTGGAAATCCAAATTGGCAGAGGTGCGGGGAAAATTGGCAGAGGTGGAGCGGGGGGTGCATGGGGAATCGAACCACTGACCTTCATATTAGGAGTCCGACCTAGAAAAATGTCAGACACTCTAAGCACTCTCACACGGAGAACACCACAATATATATGGATGGAAGACCAGTGCTTCGGTGCTAATAAATTATATATTCTGAGGAATCAAAAATATATATATGTGTGTAGGCAGTGACATGTTTACCTGAAGGGCTTCACTCTTTTCCACGTTCCAATTATGGTCTTACAACGCTTTTAACTGAGATTAGTATAGTATTAGTACTGTGATGTCTCCAGTCAGTCTGATTAAGTACTTAGTACATAGATCCCAATAATACCTTAAGCCAGCAAGTCAGGCAGGTAGGAGGCATGAGTTTTGGTTTTGGGAAGTACACTTCTTTGAATGACATCTTGTCAATTGCCAATGCACTATCAAAACCATGCCCTTTTCTGGCTCGGTGGTAAAACAAAGTCAATCTGCAAGGGTCACCTGACATAATCGCTGCTTTCTTTTCCCGCCAGTCGTCACTAGTGGTGCTGTGGGACGTGATGGTGGTCAATAACTGGCACGTCTTCCTTAAGGCGTATGCCAAGTACGTCAGTAGGTAAGTCAGTTCACTCGACACCTTATCCAGGAAAACAGGAAAACATTTTAGCCTTTTTGAGGGCAGCTGGACTGTACCACCTCATATAGTTTACTAAATAGATTCTATCAATTATTAATCAAACTTTTCTTTTTTCTATGGGAATTTGTTTCCCTTGACCACAAATATATGATTGTGAGCTTTCTAATTTAATGAGTGTCTTTTGGCACATAATTGATTGTCTGCTTTTACATGTAAAAGCGATGGTTTGAACAAAAAACAAACATTTCTCGCCGTGAATATGGCCTATGCTGCCGACACGGTGTAAAGCAACCACCAATCAATCAATCAACCTTATCCAGAGATGCCAACCACACCTATTTTATAGGAAAACTACCGATTTTGGCTATTCCCTTCCGAGATTACGATTTCATGTGCAAATCTACCGATTTTCACTCGCAACCGCCTAAAAAAAAAATATCCAGCTACTTACACTAAGTTACGGCAGTTTAATGACATCAGCAGCTCATGGTACCGGGTACCAACTAGGGACAGCACAGGTGAAAGGAAGGTGGTAAAACCAAAAGTCACCTGGTCACAGTTCCAAAGAGTACAGATGTGTTCTGGCACATCTAGGCACTAACTAGGGACAGGGCACAAGTGAAAGGAAAGCTGCAAACAGAACAAACAAACAAATTCTGGGAACATGTTCTCATCCACAAGCCTATTACCATCTCACTAGATGTACATACTAGGCTAAGATATTAGTTATATGATAGAAAGTTATACAAACAAAAACTATCCCAAAAAACTAACATAGATACTAACGACCTAAATAAATGCTGATGGATGTCCCGGATACCAACCCGGAAACGGAACCCAGGCATACACCATAACATTCCTCACAGCTGTCCAGCGTTGAAAACAAGCACCCTCACAGGAGCTTACATGCTATGGGCAGAATAAATACTGTATCAATAAAAAAATAAAAAAATAAAATGGTGGCAAGCAGAGCCTAGAAAATGACACATAGACACATGGTGGGATACATGGTGGGACTTAAATGAAAAAGTATATAATATAATTATATATGCATATTATATATTGTATGATTAATGGTGCAATGGTTGGCACACTAGCCTGGAATGCTAGTTTGGGTTTGAATCCTTCTCTAGGTGCAATATTTCCCATTTTAATCACCCCCCATGACATATGTGTGTATATATATATTGAATCCTGCTCTAGGTGCAATTTTTGTCCATTTTCATCACACCCATGACATATATGTATGTGTATATATACTATGTATGGTATTTATCAATATCCGTGAAATCCGCCTGTCCTTCAGACAGTCATTTCGAATTCCAGATCATCTCATCAGATATTATTACATGTCCCTGTGTCTTGACTTAAATCATATGGTGATTGTGCCTTCTGTGTGCCAGGTCCCACTTTATGGCATAGTTTGCCAGAGAATGGAAGAAAAGCTCAATCTCTTGAAAAATGTTACGCTATTCTCAAGGCTCAGCTGTTCATGCTTGAATTCCCCCTGGTTTGTATTGAACGCACATGAAAGATCAAGGCAGGGAAGAGGAATTGTTCGCTTCACTATTTATTCCATTTTGTTCCTCTGCTCTCCGCTGCATCACACTCACATAACCAAGTGATCTTCCCCCTGACCAGCCAGGTCGCAGGTAACCTCTCATGGTGGGGGATGGGTGCTAGCCAGTCACAGAAGGGGGGCGGTCAACCCAGGGACCACCTATGGCTAGCCTGGTGCCACCTGTCACCATGCATGGAAAACAGTGGTAAACATAGTCCCTGCCACCACCACCATGTAGTGGCGAGGCTCATGTATGGACTACTACACTATTAAATGTATTATTAATATATTCCATAATAACCTGGACAGACAATACGATTGGAGTGAGTCAATCACTCTGGCTGGCCCAAAAGACCCTCCGTTACAGTTTATTAAAGCAAAATTTGGTGAGGAACTGGGCAGATGCAGGGCGATGGCAGCAGCACCTGAAGGGAGAAGTGGGAAGCAGAAGGGAAACAGAAGGGTGCCTGCCTAGTAGCAGATCACTTCGCTTGCCAAGTCACTCACTGCCTCCCAAAGGACCTCAAATAGCAGTAGGATGTTATAGTAGTTAGTTTACATATATCAGCACAATTACAAATATAGTAGATAACAATTACAAGACAATTACATAATAATATACATATAATAAATCGATACATTTCATATTATTATCATCATCGTTGTGGGTTAGTGTTTGGTTTGACTCAGTGGAGTACTGTTGCGTGTTTCAGCTGGTCAATGCTCTACTTCATTGGATGGTGGCTCCTGACTGTCGTCATTGGATTGAACCTCTTCACAGCACTCATCTTGGAGGTAGGAAAGCAATTTCTCCTCCTTCGAAGCTTTACATGTTGCTATTTAACCATAATGCTTTGATATACCCATAAATATAACAAATCTTGTGACACTGATAATCCAGTTAGTTTTGTGATGTATATTAAAATATACCAGTATTAGCGCCAATGGAAGGGTCACTGCCTGGTTAGTTCCGTCAGTCCTAACTACTTGGATTTTGCGCTCACTCAAGCCAATATGTATCCAGAGATAGTAAGAAAGATGTTAAACTTAAGTTTCAAAATCCAATAATTTTTTTTCTTTTCTGCCACATTTTTTAAAGATATATTAGGTTAATAAATATCATCTACTTTATTTTAATTTTAATTACCTTTTATTTCAAAGGGTTAATTTTGGAGATATTTGAAGTGCAAACATGCCAAATTTATTTTGCATGCAGACCGAAATGCTCGACAATATAGGCTTCAGGAGTAACAAGATCTATTAAATTGACTTAGTACTTTAAAAAAAAAGATTTTATTGACGAGGTATTTACTCTGCCCATAACGTATAAGCTCCCGTGAGGTGCTTGTTTTCAACGCTGGACAGCTGTGGCGCTGTCTTGATCTGTTCCTTTGCCCAGGAGTGTTTACCTGTGTCTGCTCGGGTCAGCCTTCTGCAATTTTGGTTGTTAGTAATAGCCTATGTTAGTTTTTTTGTAATGTTCCAGTTTTTTGTCTAGTCTGAGTAATGATACCTTAGCCTACTATGTACATCTACTTGGGTGACATGCAGGCTTGCGGGAGAGGATCCCGTTCCATTCAGATTTTTGTTAATTTTTATTTGTTACAGCATCCTTTCACCTAACTCCCCTAGTACTCCCTTCTATGCAGCAACAGCTGCTTAATAAGCGCACCAGTATCTAAGGTTTTTTGTTGTTAATTGTTGTACATTAGTTAATTAAGCAGGGGAAATTTCAATCGCGGACAATTGGTCCTCATTCCACTGCTGCTTGTCCAATCCTAGTAATGCTGAACGTCAGGCTAGATAATGACACATACCAATGTTTAAGTCATTGCTTTAACTCGGCCAGAGTTTAATCCCATGATTTACCAAAATAGGCGCTGGACACTCAACTCAAGTCAACCATCTCATCTATCAGATCAACTCAATATAAATATTTTGGTTTAAAAAATAAAAGTGATTCTTTCATCGGATTAATCACCTGTAAGAAAGACATTGATAAAGACTTTGCACGCAAACATTACATGTCCTTTGGTGCGTTGCTGTCTTGCAGAACTTCATCATGCGGTGGGACCGGCTGCAGCAGCGCCACCACCTGAACTCGACCATGGCGGCCGACACGGCCAGGCTGCAGGCGGCTGGAGCCGACCTCACCGTCCACGACATGTTCAGGTCGGCCCAGTTAGCTTTACTATTGAAAGGACATATCTTTAAAGTTGTATAATTCGATATATATACATACAAAAGTTAGTTTTATTTAAAGACACCTCTAGAGCACATTGATTTTTATCATCGACTATTGGATGTCAAACATATGGTCATTCTGACATGTTTCTTTGGAGGAAACCCGCTACCGCCACATAGTCTACTCTTTCCGATAAGCAGCAAGGGGTCTTTTATATGCACTTTCCCCCAGACAAGACAGCACATACCACAGCCTTTGGCCACTGGTTGGAATGGAAAAAGCCCAAGCTGCAAATATGTCCACTGAGCAGGATAGATCGGATGACCCACACTTTCACCGATATATTTTATTATTGTCAAATTTCTAGGTAGTCAAATTTCCACTCTCTTTGTTTGTTTGTTTGTTGGATGTGTCTCTGTTCCCTGCTGGGGCAGCCATCTTTGGTGTAGCGGAAGTAACCTGTTGCTGTTTGTGTGCTGACCTTGTAGGGATGACCTCCAGGAGCCATCCAGTCATCTTTATTGTGACGGAAGTAACCTGTTGCTGTTTGTGTGTTGACCTTGTAGGGATGACCTCCAGGAGCCATTAGGTCATGTTTGGTGTGACGGAAGTAACCTGTTGCTGTTTGTGTGTTGACCTTGTAGGGATGACCTCCAGGAGCCATTAGGTCATGTTTTGTGTGACGGAAGTAACCTGTTGCTGTTTGTGTGCTGACCTTGTAGGGATGACCTCCAGGAGCCATCCAGTTATCTTTGGTGTGACGGAAGTCACCTGTTGATGTTTGTGTGTTGACCTTGTAGGGATGACCTCCAGGGGCCGTATTCATGACGAATTAGTTATCTGCTCCCGTGTTAATTGTCGGGTTCGGGTTAGCTAACTCCGGTGTTCCAGCTGTGTCACGGGGTATTCATGAGCACACAGCGCGGCCGAGTTAGTTAACCGTACGCCTATTTATAGATATGGGGGAATCCCTTTCGGCTGGTACCCGGCGAGAACCCATGTACTGGTAGTGTGCTAACTGAAAGCGGCCGGGTACTTTCGCTTTTGCTCCAATCTGCTCAGCTGCGCCCAACACCGACAAAACCCCAGCGACGCACCCCTATTCCCACCGTATTCACACCATATTCACGCTTTATTCACGATCTGAGGAATCCAACTTGTCCCTATACCATTTTCCGCACATCGGCCCAAAAAATCGGCGCCTGCCAACGACTCGCAAGACGCAAAACAGACCAACTGCAGGTACAGTTTTCATTTCGTCAACAATGGTTTGCTTATGTGCCGGTGAGGTGGAATGCATGCACGCGAAATTGGCACTATGTTGACAGGAGACATCAGCATTCGTCATAAAGTTATTATAAAATGTGACATACATTCTACGTTAATTTCCTTACTTATGTATGCTGAAAGTTACCATATGAGCCATCCGCGACCTCCGTTGTGTGTTTTTTTGGGGGAAAATGTAGCATATCTTAAGTTAATGGTGTGGTTTAGAAACATTACATACATTTCATTATACGGCTTATAACGCATGAGTGCTCTTTGGTGAAAACAACAAATAATACTGACTGGCAACAAATTTTTATTGAAGCTCACTTCTAATCATTTACATTGAATTATTTATGTGTTATGCACTTGCCTAATGTCAGTCCGATTTATATCCGTCATCACCTTAACCATTAGGGAAGTAATGACAACAATACGGCATTATTCACTACACTTTACTCCTATATCTAATCTTACCGACAGACACAAGTTGAGACAGAGCACACAGGCTACTTCGCTATGTCGTCTCAGCAAACGCCTTCGCAGTCTGCCAGCAAGAGGCAGCGAAAAGCGAATTATGGGGACAACGAGATCAGAGTTCTACTCGAGGAAGTCATGCTGGCCCGGACGGTACTTTTCTCAGCTTTCAGCAACAAAATAACGTTGCAGGAAAAAACAAAAGCATGTGATCGGGTGGCGGGGGCTGTCACCGCCTGTGGGGTCGCCAGGCGATCACGAGTCGAGGTGAAGGAAAAGTGGAAAGCCATGAAGGCTGATGTCCTCGGGCGTCAACGGCGTTCCGGGCAAACGGGGGGCGGTCCTCCCGACACACCCCTGCCGTTCGAGGAGACAATACTACAGATCATGGGGGCCGACTCAAATTTATTTCAAGGAGTCACAAGTAAGTTGCTATTTAGCGCTCTAAGATAGCGTTCTCTAGTAAACTATTATGCACCTGTCAGATATACGATTATTAATAATTAAAAGACATCTTATAATGCTGTTTCCCTAATGTGCTTAAAAAAAAAAATGCTTCTACTCTATCTAAAACAGGCTTAAGACTGAACGGTTCTGTTCTCCTTTTTGGGTTAAAGGAAGACTCTTATTTTTGGTGAAATTAATTTGCAGGCAATGTAAACCTCGGAGAAATAATATAATGATTCTGAGAGTGGATTCCAGGAATTGTTTCAGACTTTCATTATCGGTACAGATGCGCTCACTTTATTGTGGTTTGATTTAAAAACCGGATATTTTCGGAAGAAAAGGTCAATAGACCGTGGTTCCATATTTACCGTTGCAGTTTGTGCAACCTTTCTTATTTGGCTTATGCAGTCAGAAAACGTTCACCTTATCATTTATTCACGCCTTCTCTATTCCAGCTTCCTATTCGATTAGCTACCTCGGCCCCGTGGCAACGACAAGCGGCGTCTCAGCGGTGACGGCGGCACTGGGGACGGCGGAGGCGAACACGGCGGAGGCCATCCCAGCAGATGTAGAACTTCCCTGATGCGACACCGTGACCCTGGCCGGACAGGAAACAAGCTACAGTTTCCCGGAAGCGTCCACCTCCTTCTCGGCGGGCGCACTCACCCGGCCTGTGCTAACATCAACGCCATTGGGTGCGTCCATGACGGAGGCATCAGCAGGGAGCGTCGGCCTCGCTGTGCCGTTCAACATGTCTGGGGGCGCCAATGTAACCGTCCTCACAGGGTCTCCGGGGGATGCGATGCCGCTTACGGCGGAACCGGATGAGGTGGCACGCCCTCCCTCCGCCGGATGCAGCACCCGCTCGCGCGCTGCCAGAGGCAGGTCGAGGAGTCGCCACCAGAGAGAGTTTCCAGCACATGTGGCGGAAAGGCAGGCCTTCATGGCGTGCCTCGACAGCACCACAAAGAAAAATGCCGCGGAAACAAGCGTACTTAATGCACGCGTCGAACACGATGCAGCGGAACGTGAGCGAGCAGAGGCGAAGGGCCTGCTCGAGCGAGATCTACTCGTTCTGAAATACCGACGGGAGCTACTTACAATCAAGCGACTGGAGCGTGAGGGGGACGAGGAGAGGCTCAGGGTAGATAGGCAACTTGTAAATATGCGGTTGAGGAGGGAGACGCTGGAAGTGGAGAAACTGGAGAGGGAGAAGGCGGATAAGCTATAGGGTGCACATATTGTTTCTAATAAACAAGGTTGAACATCGTTTACATACATATGTGTTCTTGTTAATTTTGTAATAAGTTTCTCCACCATACCCAAAAAAACATCTCTATCATTTGAGCAGTTACATAATGTCCGCATTTCGAAAGTTCACTCAGGTTTTTCAAAAGTAATTGTTCACAATTGTCTGCCGCGCTGCCTTGCCCACTTGTGAACGCACCCGCTCTGACCGTTGATAGTTGTCGGGACGGTTTGCCTCTGGCTCATTATAGTGGCCTTCATTTTCATTGTCCGATTCTCCTTCCGACTCAGAATCGGAAGGGTCGTCCAGATTGAGCATGCGCGCCCTGTTGTGCAGAATGAGACAGACCGTGATAACGTTACACGCCTTGGCCGGCTGCAGTCGGAGCCGACGCAGGCAGTGCCAGCGTCTTTTCAGGACACCGATCGATCTCTCGACAATCGACCTAGCTGCTTTATGATGGATATTGTAGGCTTCCTGTTGTGGTGAGTTTGGATTGAGGAAGGGTGTGAAAAGCCAATCACGTTGCATGTAACCACTATCCCCAAGTAGTAAACCATTTACTGGTTTCTGTGCGCTCTCAAACGCCTCGAAGAGAGCTGATTCCCGAAGGATGCGCGCGTCATGCACGCTGCCCGGCCATTTTACGATGCAATCGATGAACCGCAGGTCGCCATCACATATCACCTGAAATATATAAGGGGAAACTCTAAATCACCACGTGCAATAACAATAAAGGTAACACAAACTCACGCAGTCGGAAAGCCCACTTTTCAAACTAACCTATGCAGTAACAAATGAAATGTTGCATAGATAGTAATAGGGGCGAATAACAGTAAAGGATAGCGGGCCATAAATAAGTAGCAGCCTCTGGTTTTGCGCACATGAGGCTGTCCTCACTTTAAATGGTAGTTCGGGGACATTGGTTAGGTTGAACACTACTGAGGCATGACACATGTTACACGGAGAGAAAAAAGTGGAGCCCAATTCAGGTGATATGTGCAAAGCCCAACATGCGCAGAAAGGTAATCAGATATAAATGAAAAAAACTGTGTTCGAGTAAATTTACCTGCACATTGAGCGAGTGAAAGTGTTTCCTGTTCACAAACTCGTGTTCGTAGGCAGCGGGTGCCTCTATTCGAATCTGCGTCCCGTCTATGCATCCAAACACATTGGGGAAGCCGTACGTGTTGAATATTTTCGCTTTTGTCCGTTCCGCTTCCTCCTGAGTGGGCAGCTTTATAGAGTGGGGCAGCTGTTGCACCAACGCTGCTGTTACCCGGGGAATAGTCCACGAAACGGTCGGCTGCGAAACACCCACTAACTCGCCGCAAACATCCTGAAAACTCCCACTAGCGTAGAAGCGTAGGGCTATCATTACCTGCAGGAAAAAGAGTTAAGCACAATTAATGGAAAGAACAACCCAAACAATTTTCCTTACGTTATTTCATTGTGAGAATACGTTGGTGGGAAAGCATTTATAAGGAGAGATAGGTTAAGAGCTAGAACCAATAGGACAAAATAGTTATTTGTAGACAACTAAAGGACCAGACGGGATGGCCGAATGAGTTAGAGCGTCCGTCTCCTGTGCTGGTAGATCGTGGGGTCGTGGGTTCGAGTCCCGGTCGAGTCAAACCAATGACTTTAAAATTGATACTTGTTGCTTCCTAGCCAGGCGCTCGGCATTATTAGGATAGGGCAAGGACTGGTGTGCTCAGTGTCAGGATAATGTGACTGAGTGGGATACCAGGTCATGGTGCCGGCGGCCTGGTTTCCCAGTGGGACAGCACTATAAAGTCGCTATGAGTGCGCACTGTCACAAGTCGGTACCCGTCCTGATATGACCTTAGATGTTGCTAGGACGTAAAACAACAACAAACAAACAAGACAACTAAAGCATAGATAGCTTCGGAACGAATAGGATGTAGATAAACGGAATTTTGTATGAATCAGTGCGATCTAGCGATTATTAATTATGTTAGAACAACAATGGACAAAATATTTAGATGTTGGGAAAAACACGTAATGATAAAGCATTACAATAATCGCAGGAAATTATCCCTCATTACCCAAATTGAAATAGCTCGAACACGCTTACTAATCAAACGAGTGTCACGACAGTTGCCTGTTCTTTTATGGTTTTCACAGTTCTGTCAAACAATGCCTTACATGTTCAGATAGGTTTGGTTTTTAAATTGTGTGCACATTGCTACTGTGATTGTTAGCGACGCCATATATCGTCGTACGTTTAGTAGGTGGCAGCCCAAACTTTACGCCAATACATGAAGTATAATTTTCCAGTGAACACTTTGTAGATTCTATTCCAAAGTCCGGATGTGTGTGCTGTTATTCACAGTACGATATCGTTCAGCCGTGTATTAGAACTACGGGGTCACTCTTTTATCTCAATCAAAACTGGCAAACCATACGTTTCAGCATTGATTTGGCTGAAAGGCGACATGACCTACTTTTGCAGGTAAACAATCCTACCACCCAACCGATATGAAGCGTTTCGCATTTTATAAGGCGATTAGAGACAGTAGAAGTCGATGATGGAAAATAATAAATACGTGGCTGTTAGTAATTTGCAGCTGTAGTTTAATAAGGGAACCTTGAAGAATGGAGAAAAACCAAAACGCTGTAAGTAGAATGTAAACAAATACCTGCAGCAAAGGTGGTAGTGAACCTCGTCGAGTCGGAAGTTCGATTTCCTCTGCTACGGTGTCTGTGATTGCAATAATGTCGGCTCTTCGAAAACGAAACTTCTTGAAGAGATCCACATCATCGTACTTTTCAAAGGGATGTGTCCTGTCACGGAATATTTGATTTCGGGCCAAGTTACGTCTCTCCAGAAATCGCCGATAAATGAAAATGTCCATCTTGCAACGCTAACTCTGGCCGTATACTTGCTCCAGAGCGGTGTTAGCCGAAGGCCTCTTAAACTAGCCGAGTTAGCGTAACCCTGACATATGAATACACATTTTTCGCCGCTAACCAAGAAATCCCCGCAAACACCAATTTAGCCTCGTTAACACTGCATTATGAATACGGCCCCAGGAGCCATTAGGTCATGTTTGGTGTGACGGAAGTAACCTGTTGATGTTTGTCTGTTGACCTTGTAGGGATGACCTCCAGGAGCCGTCAGAGGAGTCGTTGCTAACAGAACTCCGCCAACATCCACACCTTCAGCAACTCCGGTGACCGCCAAAGTCACCCACCAGGGGGTGCGCCAGCCTTACCACATGATGTACTGGATACAATTTGCACCCCTACCCAGAGTAGAGCTGAATGACAACCATATCTAAATACGAGCAAAAACTGCTTTAGTATGAACAGGAAGTGGAGTTCCTGATTCCAGTATCCAGTGTCTATCTATATTGGCGTCCAGTTGGTGAAATGATAAGAGGATGCAACAAAAAGAAAATGGCAGCCCCAAAATGCTCTTGATTTGAATTTTCAAGTCTATTAATCTACACAATTTAATTTATTCCACAGTTCAAAAGTAGCGGGTAAATATAAAGAGGTGTGGGAAGAATATATTTAGCTTATGTAATTAAGAATTTATGTACTCGTTTCTTTTACCGAGGCTTCCGACACTTTTACTAATGTTTAGCAGCCTTGTTTCAGGGCTGTTGGAGTAACTAGTGATGTACACATTGTGACAAGAAGTATTTGTCACAAATATTTATGTCACGGATATAAAAGCAAACAGTAAATCAGTGCAGTGCATTGTTAGATGTTTTGATAGTTTCTTTTTATCTCGATTGTGAATAATAAGTAACTATACATAGTTTGCGGATATCCTTGACTTCTGTGGTTTACCACAGCCCTGGCTCTAACTTACTCTTAATTTGAGTAAACCAATGGTTCCAGCCACTAATATATGTATTTTAAGTAACCGTTGTACCATGGTTGTTTATTTACAGTTTTTAAACACAACAGTACCGCATGTTTTTATTGACACTACAGCCTTGTAATAAGTGGCATAAGTAGCCAATTATGGTTCGTTGGTTGTTGGAGTTTTACATCCTGTCAACATCTAAGATCATATTAGGACGGAGTCCGTTATGGGGTGTGTAACTTGTTATGTGGTGTATAACACCGAAACTTATTGAGGTGATAATCATGTTTACATAAGCCGTGTTCACACGGGCAAAATGTGATGCGAATCAGGCAAATCGAATCAGGTGAGGCGAATTAGCGGCCCGTTCACACGGGCAGTACTTCGGCCGGAAATCGAATGCTGCGCATGAGCAAGTCCAGTCTAACCAGCGCCATTTTGGGTTCGACGATTCTGGCACCAGAGAGTGTGGGTTCGACCTAGATATGTATTTAATGAATCGTATTGGTTTGGAACGGTCAAAACTTCTGCTGGGCAGTGAAACCCTAAAAATAAATGATGAAAAAAATATCTGTGCATAGATAGCGGTTTCATTAATTAAATTATATAATATGTGCTTTTGATCGACCGGAAAGTCAACAAACTAAGGTCTCGACTGCGCATGAGTGTGAGGTGCTTAATCCGCATCAGTGCGTCCACACGGGCAAAATTATCCGCATCACAGGAATCGATTCACGTAGACTACCTCGCTTAGGTGGTTTACAGTATGCGCATCACGTGAATCGAATCAGCCCTAATTCGCATCAGACACCCGTTCACACGAGAAATGTGATGCGAACTAGGCAAGTCGCTTTCTACGAATCGATTTACAACACACTACCAGTCACCACAATCCCATCATAAATACCACTATTGCCAGCTAGAAATCGCCAGTAAACCCTGTATATACTCTACATTTTAAAGAGGTCCCCCTCCTTTAATCGTGTATTGTATTTGTATTTTTAAAGTTGTCCGGTATAGTCCACTGAGACAACAAACGAACTCGGAATGTAATATATGAATGACGTCACGGATGGGATTCCCTCATCAAATGACTTAATATGGTTTCCCACATGACCAAATATGGTTCCCCACAGGCTGGGGAATACTCGGGAGCCCCTTTAGGTTTCACTTTCACAATAGCCATTGTGGCACTTGCACACTAGACATTGTGGCACTTTCCCTCCACATATTCAGATAGGTAAATTGAAAAGGTGTGCTTGGAGAGCATTTGTCAGAGTACAGTTCCAGTCTCAGTGGCATGTACCGGGTCCATTTAATGTTAACATGTATTATCACTGACAGTGTCAGGGACCTGCCAGGGGCCATATGCATGACACAGTGTTAGCGCTCCAAAACTGGTTTTGGCGGGGATTTCTATGTTAGCGGCGAAAACTCAGTCCGCAAGAAGAGTTACACCGAGTGTAAGCTAACACTGCGTCATGCATACGGGCCTGGCTGTTCTGCTGATCTGACTTTAACTGACCAGATTTTAAACTCGGATGCATGCATTATTTCACGGTATATGCATCAGAGAATGCCAAACAGTTATGCATGCATCTAGCATTTTTAATGAATTCTATGAGACTTTAAATAACTATGTACTACATGTGATAATGCTGTTTTAGTTTACTGTTTTCTATTTATTGGCCTACTATGCATAACACAAGTAAGAAGGTCCACTATCGGTCTGGTCTTACTTTCATTTTACCGTGGGGCACTGTGTAATATGCTGTAGTATAGAGAATATTTTGTATTTCATTTGATATGTGACTTGCTTCATTATTATCGTTACATTTTATGGAATGTAAATATTATTGTAATACTTGTAATATAATAGATCCAATTGCAGATGACTCTTAAAGTTACGCTGTGTGTATATATAACTAGGTGTATTGTTGTTGATGATGTTTAGTATTATTTTACCATATAGTAACACGAAGAATCACGTACAATCATATATACCACAAGTAAAAGTAGCTGAAGAACCTATGCATCTATCTAGATTTGCTTACCGGTAACTCTTGGGGTTATTGGGCAACAATAGAGAACCTTCAGTTAGTGCCAGTCTTCCAGCCAGTCCATGCAATCACTATGTTGTATATTTCAAGCTCTCATGATACAAGTAAAACTTGTTAAATTTTTAAAAAGTAAAAGGGATTTTCTCTCTAGTTGAATTAAAGGTAAGTGTTATATTAGTGATTCAACCCCGAATTGTACTTAACTCACTACATGTCCATATTACCTATCCACTACTGCTTCGCTAGGTTATACCTAAGTATACACCTGTTCAGGGTACGGTACGCCTCCGAGATGTCTCGGAGACATCTCCCATTTCAGAGTAGAGACAAAAAGCGCCTCGAAAATGGCTGCCGTATTCAGGGGTTTCAGCCAATCAGAGCTCTTCTTTTCCATTGCAAATGGCTGCCCACTATGGGGGCAGCCATTTATGAGGCGACCAACAGCTAAGTCATTCAGACTAGCTGGACATCAGGAATTTCTCTGAGGCGCACCCTGAACGCGGCCCAGGATGTCTACAGCACCTTGTGTTCTCATGTGGCCACCTGTATTTAGGACTGACGTGGCTCAGCTTTGATTCACTTCGGTGATCTGACAAGAAAGAACCGGTGTTTCCAACGTGATATTGGCATGTGTCAATTTAGTCAACTGTGTCCAAGTGTCAGGGCCCTAGCCAGCGGGGACACAATGGGTCCCCCCCACTCCTCCACCTCCCTCGCCCTCCCCGTCTCCCTCTAGGAAAAACAAACCCAACCCAAACAAACCCAGTATGTAACCTCCCTAAAATGGCTGGAAATGGCATTTCAGAGCCCCTAGATTTCAAAATGTTCACCTTCCCCACTCATCCATTCCAGGAATTTATAACCTCCCTCAAATGGTATTTCAGAGCATCTAGATTTCTAAATTTTCTGAGGGGTTGAGGGGAGAGAGATATCCTCAGACCCCCCTAGTGGCACGTGACTTTGGCACTGGTGTGTTAAAAAAAAAATTGTATTTCCAAACAAAAATTCCTAACTACAGCACTGACTGTATATAATTGTTTCTAGGTGGGATGCTGAAAATGTTGAGATATTTAGCATGATGCACTTGCCCTGGATCAAATACTGCACTAATTGCAAAATGTAGTCACATTTGGAGTATTACATTGAATTTGGCTCTCCCCCCCCCCCCCCCACCATCCTAAAAAAAAAAGTTATTATAGAAGGGCAACAATAATTAAAGTTGCATGGTGTGATGAAATATAATTTTGTCAAAATTAAAACAACTACTTACATTTGATCCTATATATCCTACTTAAATACTGGTGTATTAGCTAATGATTTGGGACAGCATATACAGAATAACCAGTGAATTTATAAGCTCAGATCTTTTGAATTTGTCAACTAGAGATTTGATGGAAATTGCTCCGAATACCTCTTTGTTTATTTTGTTTATCATAAACCTCTGGTAATCACAAAACTTTGATGAAATCATTTTTGAAACTACTGTCTTCATTTTCGCATATCTGTTTTTTATCTATTGGCCAATTTTCATGAAGATTGGGTAACTAGCATATGCATTTTGAGGGGTCACATGATTCAATGTCAACAAGGTCCCAGTCACCGAGTTCACATGTAGATAGGTATGGATTTGGGGTCACATCTTTTCTTTTATTCAAATTTGCATAATCTCTTAATATTTACTTCTTTTAGATATATATATATATATAGCTATTTTTAAGCTCTTTATGTAAATTGAGCAGCACAAGTTTGATCTTAAGTCTTTTATTATAAACTATATGAGAGTTTGAAGTTCAAAACCTGGATTTTGGATCATATCTTTTCTTATGTTCTAATTTGCATGAGTTTCTTAATATTTACATTTTTTTAAATACATATATAAGCATTTTCAAGCTCTTGTTATGTGAATTGAACAGTCCAACTTTCATCTAAATAAGTCTATTATTTGACAAAATACGAGGGTTTTGAAGTGCAAAATCTGTATTTTGGGTCACACCTTCGAGCAGTTTTACTATAGAACAAAGGGCCAAAAGGGTACTGATTTTCCCAACTTCAAATCAATATAAGTTTCTTGATATTTACTTTGGAAAGATTATATGGCTACCATGATTAAGTTCAAGTCAAGCTCTTTCCATTGGTATATGTTCCATTGAGACCAAATGCATTCTAAAAATGTTCACACATACCTACAATAATTATGGAGTTGGTGCCAGCAAAAAGTGATTTCACATGTGAAATTCACCACTAAATTCACTTTTTCACACGTTTTTCCAAGTGCAAGTGGGTTAAACAAAGCCATCACTGACTGAAGTGCATTCTTTAGCAATCACCACTCTACCCATAAAGCTAGTGTTCTAAAATGACGCAATGCAATGCAAACTGGGTAATTTCGATCATGTACATATAAACTGGTGACGTCACTAAAAACGCATTCCATGCAACTTGGATCACATGCGAATATAGGTATTAAATATACCTAGACATTATGAATGTTGAGTGTTCAACATGTCTGCTTGTAGATATTCTCTCGAGTTTGTATTTTCAACGATATAGGCGGCATTTTAAGCGCTATTTTAGGCGGGATCCTAACCATGAGCCTACTGTAGAAAATGTACTGCATATACTTGTGTAATTGCCAAAGAGTAATTATGCACATTATTCCTACCTACGATTTGTGTGCTGTGGTTGTACATAACAATAAAAACATTTATATTTTTTAATGAATCAATGCCTTTTGTTGTTACTGTTCTAAATTAGAAAGAACAAAAATGGGGCTTTCAAATGTTCGTTGTTGTAGGCCTACAAAATATATTTATTCCCCTGAATAAAGTGTGTTCTTTTCAGCACAAAGCTATTTTTGGTAGGCCTAGAGATTTTTTTAAACAGTTTTTATAAGGATATAAATGGGTTAGTAATACCCCAGTCACACAAGGCCTGCGTTCGCTTATGATCGATTCGCGACGTCAAAATGTCCTCCTTACGTCTGGTGCCGCAAGGTTGCCAACCTCCCGGCGTCCATTTTGGAAATTTTGGATGCAAGGAGGTTGCAGCTGCTGCACTTGCAACCTCCTTGCAACCAGTCCGGTCAGCGCCATTAAAAAATTGTTGCTGACCTGGCACCGCCAGGTAACCGACTCCTTGGTTGACGAGATGGCGCCGACCTGGTGGCACCAACTCACGCCCTGGCTGTGTGGTCAGTGCCAGGGTGCCACCTTGGCGCCAACCCGGTGCTGCCTTGGCGCCGACCCGCAGCCGACCCGCCACCGCCTTGGCGCCAACCAGGGTTTTGAATCAATGTATTGAGTAGGATGCTGGGTGGTTGGCAACCTTTTGTGCGTAAAGAGGTTGGCGGCGAACGCAGGCTCTTGTGTGAATTGGGTATTAAATAATTAAGGAAAGAAATTGTAAGTGAAATGGTTTCTCATACATCTCATGAGTGTTCCTTGCTGTAACCATATAGGGCTATGATGACGGCATTACATTTTCTAAACTCATTTATCTAGATTTGAATCTAACTTAGATAATGAAGCATTCAGTAAGTGTTTATTGCCGGATAGAATGGAATACCAAGTCACTTTAATAGAACATGTTACTGTTGAAGCCTATAGTGTCCACATCTCAGTGTGCAGACGAAAGATTAACTTGACATGTTTTATTTCAAATATCTCAAAAGTTAACCCGTTAAGTTACTTCCAACTAGATCGGAGCAGATACTGGTGCCGGCATCCGCATATACTGTTGCGGGCATCCGCATTTGAACCAAGTTGAAGCCCGGTGTTGCAGTTTCCGCGGCACACCAGTTTGCGAGGGACACATACATTCAAATGCATTGTCAATGGCCGTGAGCAAATCTTCATACAGAAAAAGTCAAATAGCTCTCAAATTACACCACCTAGAAGCAACCCACTTGGAACACATATAGAAAACATATTCAATGAATAGATTATATTACATTTATAAGGTTAGGCTTCTGCACTTCTATTAATTTTGAATAAAACTAATGTTTTGCACTGTGCGTACTGTCAAACTCAAGGCATTGTCAATGCTCATACAGAAAATACAGAAAAAGTGAAATATCTCTAAAACCACACCACCTAGAAACAAATCACTTGGTACACAAATAGAAAACATCTTTACCAAAAACATATTAAATTTATAAGGTTAGTGACGATGCTGTTCGATTTTGACGAATGCGCAGAAGCGATGTGTCCCTCACAAACTGGTGTGCCATGGAAACTGCAACACCGGCGCGCTGCTGCCGGCGGATGCGGGCTGCCAGCTTGGAAGGCCCGACTTCAATTTCAAAGCAGCACAGTGCTGCACAAACACATAGAATACACTGTCCCACCGGACTGTGCTACCAACTACTAACCGACAATTTGGTGAATAATATATGCGTAACTAGTTACACGCCATGAAGTAGACGAACCCCAAGACGATAAGATTGTGCCATGTAGATCTAAAAATGAAATGGCTAAAACAAAACTATCCGATTGTACGATACAGAGCTAAAAATGAAATGGCAGAAACAAAACTATCCGATTGTACAATACAAAGCTAAAAATGAAATGGCCGAAACTAAACTATCCGATTGTATGATACAGACCTAAAAATGAAATGGCCGAAACAAAACTCTCCGATTGTACGATACAAAGCTAAAATTGAAATGGCCGAAACAAAACTATCCGATTGTATGATACAAAGCTAAAAATGAAATGGTCGAAACAAAACTATCCGATTGTATGATACAGACCTAAAAATGAAATGGCCGAAACAAAACTATCCGATTGTATGATACAAAGCTAAAAATGAAATGGCCGAAACAAAACTATTCGATTGTACGATACAGAGCTAAAAATGAAATGGCAGAAACAAAACTATCCGATTGTATGATACAGACCTAAAAATGAAATGACCAAAATAAAACTATCCGATTGTATGATACAGACCTAAAAATGAAATGGTCAAAACAAAACTATCCGATTGTACGATACAGAGCTAAAAATGAAATGGCCGAAACAAAACTATCCGATTGTACGATACAGAGCTAAAAATGAAATGGCCGAAACAAAACTATTCGATTGTACGATACAGAGCTAAAAATGAAATGACCAAAACAAAACTATCCGATTGTATGATACAGACCTAAAAATGAAATGACCAAAACAAAACTATCCGATTGTCCGATACAGAGCTAAAAATGAAATGGCCGAAACAAAACTATCCGATTGTATGATACAGAGCTAAAAATGAAATGGCCGAAACAAAACTATCCGATTGTACGATACAGAGCTAAAAATGAAATGGCTGAAACAAAACTATCCAATTGTACCATACAGAGCTAAGAATGAAATGGCCAAAAACTCAAATGCACCTGATTGTGCAATGCATATCTAGAAATGAAATAGCTGGAACTTAAATCGATCTGATTGTGCAATATAGGTCCAGATCTTAAAAATGAAATGGCATAAATTTAAAACGACCTGATTGTGCAAGTTTAACACCGTAAATACATGGTGCACGGTAGATAACAGATTCACCCGTATCCTGTCACAGAAACTGGGCTGCGGGAGTAACTAGGTAGGCCTACATGGAAGCAATCTATATATATACAGTAAAACCTCTCTAACCGACCACCTCCACATATCGACCACTCTCCTATATCGATCGCTTTATTTGGGTCCCAAGCGACCGCCCATGCAATACTATCAGGGGCGTAGCTAGACCTTTAACGATGTGTGTTCCTAATTTCGGCAGGGGGTTTAGGGGGCCGCTTAAGCTTAAGCTGGCGGATTTTACACATTTTAGACTTGAGTTTTCGACACTCCGGACTACTACATGCCTCCTCTCTCTCTCTCTCTTTATTTTTTAATTTTTTTTGACAAAGCGATGTGGACGTTTTGGCGTACGCGTGTACGCCTAGCTACGCCCCTGACTATTGCACATAAAAAAAAAAAACCTCTCTAAACCGACCACCTCCCTAAGTGGAGTACTTAAAGTCGGTCTCATGGTCGGTCGATTTAGAGAGGTTTTACTGTAGTTGTGTAGGTACCCATTCAGAATATAATGCTGTGTCGCGTACACGAAACCAGAGAATGGTTGCAGCCTCGTTTTTTTCCATCACTGTAGCGACTGCGTCTCTGCATTTTTCTGCCAGGCCGTGTTTAGTGCAGATCAGCCGTTAGATAGCGGTAGATCAACGAGGATTGTTGCTACACCGGTATGACGTATCAGTTGAATGGGAACAGGCCACAAGAACCAGCATCAGAGAAGATGAACACACCTGTAATGTTGCATAACTACATTAGTAGTTACTCATGCACCATTGTATCAGGGACAGGGCTGCCGAACCTTATAGAAAAAGTGTCAGCAGGTTGGATTGCAGATATAACCACACGAATTCAGGATCTAATATACATGTATATATATATACATGTATATATATATATATACATGTATATCTCAAAAGTTAATCCAAATTGGTACGAGGATATAGCTCGTATACAGTGAACTGTATACAGGTAGGGCGTTTGCCCAGCCAGATATCCTATTACGCTATTATACTATTGATTTCCTATTGTTGATATTGCCTATTGTCAACTCTGATATCTACGGGTATATTATATTCACTTATCATATTATATTGTTATCTGTTACTTCTTGTTATAATAAATGATATCACCCATACCTAATTTGTTGCCTTCCTTCAGCCTACATATATATATATATATTATATACATAGCAAAACCTTTCTAACCGACCACCGCCACAGATCGACCAAACCCATATTCTAACTCCCTAAACCGTCCACCTCCCCAAATCGAGCCGGTCGATTTAGAGAGGTCTTACTGTATATAGACTATATATATATATATATATATATATATATATATATATATATATATATATATATAGTTAAAATGATTATCTATCATAGCCCGCTACATTTTGAGTGAATAACTGCCCTTATATGCAATAGCAGATGTTTACTAAGCGCACCACTAGGTGCCTAAGTTATATATGTAGGATCAAATCTAGATAAGTGTTTTGGTTTAGAAAAGTTTATGCTTTCATCGGACAATGTCAGCATTTATGCAAGGATACAGAAGATATATCATTGGATAGAAGAACAGTAGGCTTATGCGTCTGTTGGTGTCAAAGTAGCTTGTGTGTCGTGCTCTCATGGATATATGACCTCTGGTGAAGCTAACAAAACCTCCAGTAGGACTGGAAGATAATAGCAAGAACACTAACTCATTTTACACGCCTGCCTAGCGATTTGTGCCTTTAAAAAGACAAAAGTGGACAACAATATATATGTGATCTGCTTTTACTAATAGATTAACATCGCGGAGCAGGGTGTTTATGGGAATTTTAGAGACAAAATACACGCGTCTTTGATATATGCTTAGCGGTTGATCTCTCATATATGTTATTATATGACGTAAAAATAACAATAAACCAATCAGGCGTGGTTCGCAGGGGTCCTCAGGGGGCATTGTTGGAAATAATCGGCGAATCAATTGTAACACTTGGTGAGAGTGATGTCAGTATCGATCTATAGTAAAACCTCTCTAAATCGACCGACCATGGGACCGACTTTAAATGGTCCATTTAGGGAGGTGGTCGGTTTAGGGAGCTCTTTTTTTATCATTACGGTGGTATTGTATGGGTGATCCTTTCGGAACCAAATAAAGCGATTGATATAGGGGAGTGGTCGATCTGTGGAGGTGGTCGGTTAGAGATGTTTTACTGTATATCCATCAGGTATATATGAGGCGTGGCGATAAAGAACACAGATGTGAGCTGAGAAAAGGTAAGTAGCGTGTAGGTTATTCATGCAGGCCCCTGGGGGACAAGCTTACGTGGTTCAGGAAACTGCTTGTATTTATGTATTAATAACTATTACTAGTTTATTATCAGAGTAGGCCTAAGTTGTTCAACCTTCAATGAAAGCACAAGCTTTTTAAGATCAAAACCGTCGTTGGTTTCAATTTTTGTAAACTGGAGCTACCACCAACAAAGACTGGGTGAGGATTCTTTTATTTATATCCACGTTATAAATTATATGTGTGTATACATAGTCGTTGGTTTCAATGTTCGTAAACTGCAGCCACCACTGACAAAAACTTTAGTGAGCATTCTACATTTATATCAACAAAATACATTATATAGTATATATATATATACATATACATACACACATATATATATATATATATATATATATATATATATATATATATATATATATATATATATAAAGAGCTGGGGAAAGTTATCGGCGTCGAGCATGGATGTCGGCATCAATCGGTATAATTATAATTTAGCATTGACAGAGGTGTTGGAAAGTCCTTAAATTTATCCTGAATGTAAAGGTCAAGAAAATACAACAACCTTTCTAGGATAATTTAATATCAAACAAAGAAATGCACGACACTTTAAGAATTGTGACGCCGACATCTTCAATTGACCACCGATTGGCCCATTTTCGTGAGGCTGACTCATATATATATATATAAAGAGCTCTTCATACATTTACATGTGTAAAGAGCTCTTTTCCAAAGCACTAGCTACGAGCTTGGCATTGGCATTGCAAGCTCATTTTTCCGATTGGCGCTTATCGCGTTTTGGAAAAGAGCTCTTCATATATAGTCGTTGGTTTCAATTTTCGTAAACTGCAACCACCGCCGCCGCCGCGACGACAACCACCATAACCACAATCACAACCACAGTCACTGGCATCATCACCGACAGCACCATCGTGACCCGCACCCATGGCGATCCCCGTGAACATCTCGGTGCCAGAGCTGCCTGGGCGGCGCGGGGCCCCGGACTGTGCCACGTTCAACCAGTCGACCTTTGTGTCCAACACCTACCTGACGACCACCGCCTTCATGCTGTCCATCTCCATGATGATCTTGAACCTGCTGGTGCTCGCACTCATGGGCTGGTCCTTGTGGAAGGCCAAGGGCCCCAGCATCCCCAAACTGCTCGTCGTCCTTCTCGCCAGTGTCGACTTTCTATTTGGAGGTAAGATGTGTTATTGTTATCGGATGATGTAAAATTTATTTGATGGAGTGCACTCACTGAGCTGGAGCCATCCTAAGGCCAGGTGGGGTTGCCGAATGAGTTGAGCGCTGCGCGTCTCCAGTTTTGGCAGGTCGTAGAATTCAACCCCCTGGTCCAAACCCTGGTTAATAGCGATATAGCGATATAGTGAATGGTAGACAGGAAGTGTGAACACTTATTTGTCTCTTTTTTCTTTTTTTTGGGTACATTAGTTGTCCCAAGGAGGGGAAATCCCAGTCACAGACGACTGGTCTTCCCTACTCCACTGCTGGTCGATAGAAAGCCTGAGCCTACACTTTTACCGACCCAAGGGATTTTTAACCTCCCACACCACATAGACATGGTATGAGAGCAACCGGCCTTTGATGACGCTGTAAGTTATACACAGCGGTGGAAATCCAAATTGGCAGAGCTGGGGGCACGGGGAATCGAACCGCCGACCCTCAGATTAGGAGTCTGACCTAGAAAAAAGTCAGACACTCTAACCACTCCGCCACAGAGAACGCCACTAAGTCAAACCAGTGACTTAAAAAATTATGCTGGTCACTACCTCGCCCAACGTTCTGCATTACCAGGATAGGGCAAGGAGCAGTGGAATGAGGAAGAGCAGTTGAGTACGATTTAAAACTCTCCTGCTTAATCATCTACTTTACTCAATAAAAGACGCTGTACAATAAAATCACATTACACATAATACTCAGGACTTGGTTAAGAAAGCTGAAGGATGGAGAAGTTTCATATGTCAGAAAAAGAAACCTTAAGCAGGTGAGTTTTGAGGACAGACTACAATTGTTCAAGAGATGTTTTATTTAGAAACTTCCCCTCGCATCATTCTATTGCATCACATCGCGAGGGAGGAGGTCACACGCAAGTACACTGTTAGGGCTGTTCGCATTGTCTCATGAATATCCTTCATAATGATCGTACACGATCAGGGTCATAGCTAACACGGGGGGTGGGGAAAGGGGGGTAGTCGCCTACCCACTCACCACACCCACAAAAAAAAACCACCCAAAAAACACTATGTAATCTCCCTAAAATGGCTGGAAATGGAATTTCAGAACCTCTAAATTAAAAAATGTCCTTGGTGGAAGCATACCCCCAGACCCTCCTAGTGCCTCATGCCTTCGGCACTCGTCCGTTCCAGAATTTGTATCTCCCGCAAACAAAGATAATTCCTAGCTACAGCTATGAAGATCTATTTCCATGTGAGTAAAGGCCCTGTCACATTACGGCGTATGGCGGGAGCGTATTCAAAACCTACGTTGAAAATGGGAAAAAGCTGCGCGGGATGACGTATCATGACCTTTGGTGACCTCTCGGGTGTTTTTGAGATTATGTGACATTTTTTGACAGTTTTGAGTGGCATGTGGAGCATATGAGGAGCGTATGAGGAGCGTATCTCTCCTCGGCCGGCGACCTGGTGGGTCCTGGATATATAGTGCGTCGCCTTTATATACCGAGACCATAGGTCAGGCATACGCGGGCATATGCTACTCATACGCTTTGCATACGCTACAAATACGCTCCCATATGCAACTGGTAGGTTCTGCGTACGCTTCATACGCCAGAGATACGCCCGTGATGCAAGTTGAGCATATGAGTAGCATACGCCGGCGTACCCCTAGCTTACGCCGGCGTACCCCTAGCGTACGAGGAGAATATGCCAGCGTATGAGAAGCGTATGAGTAGCGTATGAACCATACGCTCCCGTAGGTCGAGATTTTTTTAGCATGCACAAAGAATTTGGACGGACGGACAGGAGAAAGCGTATGGCGGCATACAACGGCATAAGCCGGCATAGGCCAGCACATGACGGCCTATGCATAGCGTATGCTGGCATATGGCGGCGTATGCCGACGTATATGACGTAAAGCGCCTACGCCGCCGTACGCTCCCGCAAAAAAAACTAATGTGACAGCCCCTTTAATGCTCTTGCGCTTGCCTGGTGTCTTCTTTTGTCATGTCCACTCTACAGATAAACACCCCTTCTGCCCCATCCTCTATCCCCTAAGTACAGTTTACCGGACGTAGTGCCCGAATCGGTAGAGTGCAGGCCTCCCATGTGGAAGGTCGGGAGTTCAATTCCTGGTCGATCCAAACCAATGACTTACAAAATTGATACTTGTCGCTTCATAGCCAGGTGTTCGGCATTAGTAGCAAAGGGCAAGGATTGGTTGGCTCGGTGTCAGGATAATGTGACTGAGTGGGATATCAGGTCATAGTGCTGGTGGCCTGGTCTCCGAGTAGGACAACACTATAAAGTCGCCACGAGTGTACACTGTCACAAGTCAGTACCCGTCCTGATATGACCTTAGATGTTGCTAGGACGTAAAACTCCATCAACCAAGGGAACCTCAGTACAGTCAGTCTACCCATGATGCACCTTCCGTTTCAGCCATCTCGATCCTGACCCAGGCGTTCCGGTACTTGTGGGGGTACTGCGGTTCGGGCGGTGAAGTGGTGTGTGTTCTGCAGTCCTTCATGGCCAACACCATCATCATCATGTCCTCTCTCCTCTTGGTGCTGATGAGCATAGAGCGCTTCTGTGCATTGCGCCTGCCCTTCAAGTAAGGAGGCCTGGGCCCGTATGCAGGAGTCAGTGTTAGCGTGGTTTGGTGTTACAGCCTGTTACCGTTTAGCTAACACCGACGTCGGGAACTGTGTCAAGTCGTATGCAGGAGCGCGTAACACTTACATTATAACTAAACAAATCGCTAATACATTGCTGCCAATGCGTAGAAGTCGGCCAGTATGGATGTCAACGTCGACACGGCGGTCGCGACGGCGGCGATTTGTTTACTTTACGTTCGTCGATTCGAAAATATAACTATTAATATCGCCGCCAATGCGGCGGTAGCCTTAATAACGCTTCGAATTTAGGGTTAAATTGATCAAATGTCACTTATTGCGTATGTAATTCTGTTAAACATGACAGTATTGATTTGATTTGGGCCTAATAAACTCGCTAAACCTAATATTTTTTAGGGGTAAGGTAACACCGGTTAAGCCTTTGGTGTTAGGCCTAACACTGACTCGTGCATACCATTTTTCGCCGCTAAACCAGAATTCCCGCCAAACACCGTTTTCCCTCACTAACACTGACTCCTGCATACGGCCCCTGTTTTTGTTTCTCTACTAACCGATTTGACCTTTTTTTAGCGGGGATTAAAAAGAAACCAAATAAGAACAAAAAAACAGTGCTTCGTGTTAAGCAATGAAACCAGACTGGATGGCTAAATGAGTTGAGTGTTCGCTTCTAATTTTGGTAGTTTGTGGGTTTCGGAACTCTGGCCGAGTGTAACCAATTAGTTAAAAAGTGATGTGTGTCACCACTGAGCCTGGTGCTTGGCATTACTAGGACAGGGAAAAAAGCATTGGAGTGAGAAAGACCAATGGTCCGTGATTGAACTTTCCCCTCCTGGACCAACTAAATGTACCAGAAAAACAACCAAATTATTTATTGTTTCATAATTATGAGAACCTAGAATTTAATTTTGCTCCCCATAGACACGTATTTAACCTCTTAAAAATTTCACGAGGAATAGTTTTAGCTGTTATTTGACACTGATCTGACCATTTCGGAATTTCATGTAAATTTCAATGTAGGCATGGGAATGTGATTAACAAGACTGACAGAATATATACCATTAGCTCTTTGCTATGAACATGGGCCTTGCTGCTGACACGGCATATGACAGTAAACCATCAGCAATCACCGTAAAATCCTCTGGTGCGACTGACACTGGTGGAGGCGAGGAGGCCGCAGGTGGCGCCTCTGGTGCAATGTTGGGTCTTATGGAGTATGACAATAATAATAGTAATTCCCTTATGTATCTTTATACTTGCATAACGGGTTATACATCACACATACACACACATATATATATGTGATATATAACGTATTATATGAATATAAAGGGGCGGAGCATTCTTGTGATATTTATTTCGCTTTTATTATGCATGCTATTTATTAGTTACCCATACACCGGATCAGCCGATTTACTGTGGGCCGGGTCCCAATTTTGGCGCCACCACTCCAGTCACGTGCCTTTACACATGGTTTGGCATCACATGAGCCTAGATTTCAAGCTTTTGTATTAGGTAGGGTGGTATATTGCTCGGCCAGAGCCCCGGTCTATAAATCGGGGGCTTCCACCAGTCCTCACTTTGTGCCTTTTCTCCTACGAGGGCATAGCCATCTCTTATATATATATATATATATATATATATATATATATATATATATATATATATATTTATATATATATACAGATTCTTACTTCATCTTCCGAACACCGGAAGTTAAGTATCTGGGGAGAGATCGAGCTCGCGCAGGCCGGAAGTAGCCTCAGTTTGAAACTAGGCAGCGAAGTGGCAACAGCGAGTTGGAGGAGGCTACAAAAGGTAAGTCAATTAGGAGGAATTTGGACTAAAATTACGAGATAAATTCATTGAAGATTGTAGTGAAAACAATCATAGTGTATTACTGTGCCTGTGAGTGAAATTGTGAGGAGTTATCATTGTGCTAAAGGCCTCATTACGATGTTGTTTCAGAACGACCAGTAAGACTGCGAGATTCGTGCATGTTCACCATCTCAGCCGTTCGAATACAAGCTTCTACACTGATATTGACGGAGTGGTCGCTTTACTGACTGAACTTGGTAGAATACACCAAAGATGGCAAAAATGATGTCTACTGAAGACCAGCCACCGATATCGCGACAATGTTTAAGCAAATCGGATAGTGAAATGGCAGAACCATCTAGGATAGCCAAAGCAAAGCCACGTAAAAAGATGGCGGGTGATACGAAAGTTAAGATGTGTGCAAAGCATACCGATGTAGTACGGCGAATAATGGGACGTATCATCCGAAATAGCAGTGGTACCCGATATGCTTGATTTTAAGAAGATGTATGATGAAATGCTGGTGTTGAGAGAAGAAGCTAAGTTGTTTCGACTTGAATCAGAACATTTACTTTCGAGATGAGATGTGTTACGAATGCGAGACCTTTCGGGTCAAGATGGCGGCCACGAGACATATGTTATTTTTACACAATTGCTAAAGCCCATCTGCTCGGAGATGGGAGAAAGGGGACATATCTGTTTCCCCTACTTGGACGATAGTTTTGTCATAGGACGTACTTATGAAGGTTGTTTACAGCAATAACTGAGCTGCTAGATATGTTTAAAACATTAGGGTTCACAGTTAACTGAATGAAATCTGTCTTGAAACCTACTTGGTATCTAAAATTCTTGGGGTTTGATATAAACTCAGCAGAAATGATAGTTTCACTAACAAAAGAAAAAGTGGCAAATTTTTCATTAGCAGTAGAAGAAATTTTAGAAGAAGAGTTTCCAATCATCCGACAGGTGGCTGGAATAGTAGGCCTTATGGTAGCGTACTCGCCAGCAGCAGATTACTCTGGAGCACATTTTAAACAGTTAGAAAGAGATAAAATTAAAGCGTTAAAAAGAAGCAAAGGAGATTTTGATGAGAAAATGTGGATCTCTGAGGAAGGAGAGTCAGGTGGTTAAAAAATCTAAGGAGATCAAGAAAAATGAGAAGGGAGGAACCCGACAGAATTATTAACAGATGCCTCTGACATGGGATGGGCGGCACATACAGAGTCAACTCAGACAGGAGGATGTTGGCATCCAGATGAAATGGTACACATACATGTATTCGAACTAAAAGCTATTTATTTCGGCCTAAAAAGCTTATGTAGAATAGAAAATAAACATATTAGGATAAGAACAGACAATACAACAGCCCTTGCTTATGTAAAAAACATGGGGGGCACAAAATCAGAGGATTGCTTAATAGAAGCAGTAAAGATATGGGAATGGGCAGAACTTGATAAAAATTGGTTAACGATTACACATATACCAGGTGTAGAAAACGTCTTAGCGAATCTGTGTTCTAGAAGGTTCATGGACCATTTGGAATGGAAATTAAATGAAAATATTTTTAATGTATTATGTGAAAAGTGGGGAACACCAACTATAGACATGTTCGCATCTAGACTAAATGCGCAATTACCTATATATGTGAGCTGGGAACCAGAACCTGAAAACTGGAAAACGGACGCTTTCTCATTTGACTGGGGAAATAATTTTATTTATTGCTTCCCACTGTTGAGCCTCATTTCCCAGGTAGTAAGAAAACTACAGAAGGACAGGACGGGGGTGATTGTAGTTGCCCCACACTGGCCAGCCCAGCCATTGCATCCACTACTACAAGAAGAGACCGTAGAACAGCAGCGATTCCCAAGGAAGGAGGGAAACCTCTTTGGGACAGGGCACCTACAAGGAGAAAGGTCGGACAAGGGACTAAGCAGTATAAGATTAACGGGCTACCTCTTACAACATTTACAGGGGTATGATGTAGATAATATAACTCTCCAATACTTTAAATTCACTTGGAGAGACTCTACAAGAAAATTATCTTACCCATCTAAACAGATGGGCACTTTGGGCATTAGAAAAGGAAGTAAGTGTATTAAATCCTAGAATTGCGGATGTGTTACGTTATCTATGCGCATATTTTGAAACAGACATAGGGTACGGGGCGCTAAATGCAGCACGGTGTGCATTAAGTTTAACTTTGCCATGGTCTGATGAGAAAACGGTCTGTGAAAATGGTTATGTAAGAGCTGTCACGAACAGTGACTGCCACAACCCAGATGCGATAGTTTCTGGAGTGTGGAAGTGGTGTTAAATTGGATTCTTAAAGTCCAACGTAATTCACAGTTAAGCTTAAAGATGTTAATATATAAACTGGTTATCTTGTTGTTACTAGTTTCGTCACAAAGGGGTCAGACGATTTTAAGTCTGGCTGTGGACAGAATGAGAGTTGAAAATAACTCTATAGTGTTTAAAATGAAAAAGCTTCTGAAGCATAATCAATTAGGTCAACCGCTTGATTCAGTGAGGTTTTACAAATACCCAACTGCCGAAAATTGTTAGCCCGATGGACCATTGAAGTATTAAACCTAGTAAGAATAGACACCACTAGGTACAAGGGACATAGTACCAGAGGTGCATCAGCGTCCTCGGCGAAAGCCATGGCGGCAAATCTTAATTCAATCATACGAGACAGCAATAGTTTTGCTAAGTTCTACCATAAATCGATTGATGACCCTGGTGAGGTACAATGGACAATTCTAAACAGAACATTTATTAGGCATTAAGTAAAACATGGATGTCTATAGGTATGTACTCATGTTGAGATGGTTATAGATATATATGAAAAGGTATATATACTTATATATTTATATATATCTATATATAGGAACCAATAAAGCTAGCAGAAGGCTATACAACAAGTGGAAATGAAACCAAATGATAATTAATTGACAAATGTTAATAAAGTCACAAGACTAAGTGGTTTGGAAAAGGTATAATGTTTACTGAAAAAGAAACATCTATTCATTAAATATGAATAAAAGGCCCAGTTGGGACGATTTAAAAAATAAATTTTGAGAAATGAAAGAGTTCTATTTCAATAAAATACTTGATAACATGTCTCAATAAACTGGACAAATGTTACTAAACGTGTGAAAGCACAGTAATTATAATATTGCAGAATGCTGATAGCGTGGACAGCGGCAAGACAGAAAAGATGAGAACCACGAGAGAAGGAAAGGAAAGAAGGAAGAAAGTAGAGTAAAAGAGTAAAAAATGAAGGTCGGAACACAAAAAAACATGCTTCAAAGACTCTCCCTGGATACTTAACTTCCGGTGTTCGGAAGATGAAGTAAGAATATGATAGTTATACCAGACTTACCTGTAAGTTGACGTATTACTAGGATTCTTACGAATCTATAAATACGAAGGTAAGGATCAGGGGCCCACACCTATCAAGGAGAGAAGGGACAACCCGATTACTCGAGTATAAAGATAAAAGAATAACGGTTGACAGAAATTTATAGGAATATTTAAGGGAGATAGGGGTCCTGATCCTGGTTTTAGGTTTTTTGCTTCCCTCCAACTACGAATACTGAGGCTACTTCTAGCCTGCACGAGCTTGACCTCTACCCTGATCCTTACCTTCGTATTCGTAGATTCGTAAGAATCCTAGTAATACGTCAAACTTACAGGTAAGTCTAGTATAACTATCATATAATTTCTCATGTGAATATAGATAATGAAGTTCCTCATATTTGAACTATGGTTCTTCTACTACGGTGAATGCAGTATAGTATGTTATATATTTATACTACAGTGAAACCCCGTTATTATGTGCCCCAATTTAACGCGAATTCGATTATAATGCAATGATTCATTGAACCCAGAATTATTTAATCCAAAGGTAATTCAGTAACCTGAACCCTGATTTAATGTGACCCCGCTGTTTTTGAAATGGCATTGATGGCCGTTATAACTGGGCTTCACTGTATTTCACTGCTCATTATGTGAAAAAAGACAACAAAGTTACTTAATTTGATTATGATTATTATAATGCCACCGATACACGAATGTACTTGGTATATTTATTCTATTTTGTTGTTATATATGGATAGTGGTGATAAACCCTTTATCGTGTTATCTAGATTAAGCTCTGTATTGGTCCTCCACCCCTCCCCCCCCCCAACTGGGGGAGGGGGTGGGGTACCAGCATGCACCTCGCCCCCCCCCCCCGCGAGGGGTGGGACATTCCACTTGTGCGGAAGCTTTAACCAAATGTATATATAAATATATGAATAAATATATATATATTGTTTAATATATATAAATCATTATGTGAATATAAATAATAACTCTACCCATGTTTTAATTATGATTCTTCTGCTACCACTGGTATAAGGTTGTATTTGATACATTTATTCTATTTCGCTTATATAAATAAATAAGTATATATATACATTGTATAACGATTATATATATATATATATATATATATATATATATATATTAAAATCGCTTCACAAGTTATCTAATTATGAGTTCTCCGGTTCCTACAGATATGACCGTATCTTCAACATGCCCAACTTCCTCAAAATTCTACCTTCCCTCCTCGCCTACTCGGTAAGTAATTTATTTCCAATCACCCGTCGCACCAACAGGGACTTGCTTGTTTGGGGTTTTGCGTCTTAACCAGATCTAAGCTCACATCAGGTCGGCTACCGACTTCTTACAATGCGCACTGATGGCGACTTCTTCAGGTCAGCAGTCGCCGGCACCATGACTTGCTTTCCCACTCAGTCACATTATTATGATACTGAGTAAGTCAATCCTTGGCCTATCCAAGTAAGCTAATGCCGAGTGCAAGGTTAGGTAGCTACAAGTATACATTTTGTAGGTCATTTGTTTGACTCAGTCCGTGTTCGAACCCTTGACGGGAAGCTAGCGCTCTACTGATTGGATCATCCCGCCCAGGTAACCTATAGAAACGTCATATAGTAATTTAATGTACTTGGGCCAATCCATCAGTTTAAAAGCTGTTTTTTATCGTATCTGATGGACTGATTGTATGTGGTTATAATGTATATTGCGATAACATGTTGGCATTGCAGAGAATAAAGTACTTCTAACAATTAATCACACTGATTGTCTTTAAATTTATTCTAATGTATAAAGTTGCATAGTCCGATGGTTTTGAGTTTCTGACATTTTCTGAGATAAATACATTAGGTTGATCGTTATAATGTGCATTAATTTAGCTTGAACTAACTTTTATTTTAAGGAACTTTTTAGATATTTGAAGTGCAACCATGGACAATTAATTTAGAAAAGTTTGTCAAAACTTTGACAGCATAGGATTCTGCAGTAACACGTACGTTCTATTAAATTGCCTCAATATTCCCTTCTATGTGGGAGCAATGTTTAATAAGGGCAGACGGATTTAAGTTAGATATCTAGAATGAAATTCGACATGTTTGTTTTGGTTTTGAAAAAGTGATGAATCATCGGACTATGCAGCTTAAAGAAACTAAATCAGTGTAACATATGATATCGTTTTGACAATATACTTTGGAAGAATTGAACGAAAATGGGTTGCTGGTGTGGTAAATCAGATCCTGAAAAAGGGCAGGGAACCATGCTACCCAATCTTGCTGCAGTTATTTATATATAGTGTGGTGTCATAGTGATATCCTTATTTTCGTATTTTATTCTGCTAATAACTTGGAGTGAGAGAATGATACTTTCTGGTACAGATATCCAAATGATACATTGATAAAATTGATAAAGTGATCAAATATTCATATTTTAACAAAAAGACATAAAAATGTAATGCCGAAAGGTTTGTCGGTGCCTCTTTAATGTTTGGTCTACCTCACCATTTACACTTTAGCATGCAGTCTACCTGCGCTTTAACCCTAACCCTAACCCCTAAACCTAGCCTTCAATTTAAGGAGGATACCGCTGTGGGTGTTCGTTGATATAGATCACACATCATACCCCTGTCACACTACGACGTAATGAGCCAACGTAAGCCTGACATGCTCACGTTTCGTCATTACGTTGATGTACGTTGGGTTACGTTATGATGACGTCAGAATGACGTTAGACCGACGTCGAGCTACATCACGTTATGTCGTATTACGTCGGCGCGCATCAAGGTTTTGAACCTGTTCAAAACTTTCGATGTAACTCGAACGTAAGGGTTTACATTCGCCGTACATTCTGTACACGTTCGCCGAACGTCAATGACGTTAGACAGATGGTAGTCAAACGCTGCTCACTACGTTCCACTACATTGACCCACATTAAAGCCGGTGGAAACGTCCACGCGGCGTAATGGGAACGCCAGGAGAATGTATGCCAAATGTATGCCAAATGTATGTCCAACGTATGTTCAGCGTTTCACCACCGTCTCATGAAGTATGTAACATCACGTAACGTAACGCAACGTAGTTCTGGCGATGGAATAACGTACATAACGTTCCGTGAGCGTAATTACGTTGTCCTCTCTCGTTGAATGACGCTATCACTATGCTTTACCGACGTTACACTCTCGTCAACTACGCTGCATCCACGTTCAACTTGTGCCCAAATTTGCATACTACGCCGAGAAGTTTGACGTTTTTCACGTTCTCCCTATGCTGACATCGTTACTTTGTAGTGTGACAGGGCCTTTAGCGATAGACCGCATGCTAAATGTAGCACCGGTTTGTCTTGTAATACAACTCCTAGCCAACTAATCAGATCCATGGGATATAACCTTTAACTAACCTCATGTCCAAACAATATGATTGCGTTCAATTACCTCAGATCTTACTGGCCTCACTGCCCCTAATGGGAATAAATAAATACGCCTTTGCCGGTTTCGGCTGTGACTTCAACTGGCTTGACACTTCCAAGAGCGGCCGATCCTACAATTACTTCCGAGGATTCCAAGGTGAGTGATAGGCCACTATATATGTGTGTACTATAAATATTATTTATACACATATTATTGTGAATGTAGTTGGTAGCTGGTTTGTTGGTAACCGATATATATGTATATATATATATATATATATACTATAGAGTTGTTGGAGCAGCCTGGTGAGCAGGGCAAGTAGGCCTGGGCAGCAGGCAACTGGCCGAGTTGTTTTGAGGCAGCCTGGTGAGCAAGAGGCAAGTAGCCTTGTCAGCAGGCAAACTGGCCGAAATAAGTAAGTAATGGAGGGCCTGGTGCAGCAGGCAATGGCCGAAATATGTAGAGTATCCTGGGCAGTTAGGCAATTGGAATTTTGACTTTAAAAGGGTGAGCGGGCTAGTAGGCTGGGCAGCAGGCAAAACTGGTCAAGTTGGCAATTTGGAATTTTGACTTAAATAGACGAATTTAATGGTAAAGCATTAATGTTAGGCAAATTTGCTCCTGTCAAATCTACTTATAGTGACTCCAGTAAGTGGGGCTATGGGGCTTTGCATGAGGATGATTGGCTAGTGGGTTGCTTCAACGAAAAGATAGTAGGGCAACTTAAAGAACAGTTAGGCCACCATTATGACCAGCCAGATGATAAGTTAAATACAGCGCACATTAATGTGCAGGAGATGGGGGCGGTTTATGCAGCAGTAAGACGATGGAGTTCAGGCTGGCAGGGGGCCTCGATAGTAATGGTAACAGATAGTGCAACGGTTGAAGCGGCCTTAGCCACGGGTAGATCAAGATGTAAAAGGATTATGCATTATGTGAGGCGCATTTTTTGGTTATCTATAAAATATAATTTTGTCTTTACTGCCGTCCACATTAGCAGTGAGGCGAATGTTATATCCGATGCTTTAAGTAGGTTGGAAGATAAGCGCATGCAAGAAAGAATATATCGCGCGGACCATGGAAAGCACTTGTGTTGTATTGGTTTATTTGAACAACCCTTCTCTTTACAGAAGTCGAAAGATTAAAAGCAGAGCAGAAGGAGTTTCAGATGAATTACTACGCGCCAAACTCAAAGACGACGAGAGCGGTTCAAATTAGTAAATACTTGTGTTTTATAGAGGATTTTTCTGAAACTCACTCTCCCATTTAATGTGATGCTAGGCAGGCTGCCTTATATGTTACTTGGCTAGCAAGGTCTTTAAAATATTCCTCAATTATTAATTACTTAAGTGGTCTGAACTACTTTCTGAAAGAGCAGGGTTCTGTGCAAATAGATTACTCAGACTTCGTTCTCTCATCTACTCTTCGGGGCATTCGGAGAGAGCTGGGTGATGTTCCTAAGCAAGCAATTCCATTGCTTCCTAATATGCTAAGGGCTATTTTCTCGTTATTATCGAATAACACGGGACATATTGCATGGCGGGCAGCGGTGTTGTGTAGCTTTAGGGGGCTATTAAGGAAGTCGAACGTTACGCTATCTGACGCTATGGTTCGCAGGAAGGATTTTAAGTTCTTTGCTTGGGGTATGTTATTAAAGATCCGGAAATCCAAGACGATACAATTCGGGGAGAGGTCCTTGGATATTCCTATAGCTAGATGCCCAGAATTAGATCTGTGCGCAGTCCACTGGACTGAGAAGCATTTTTGTGATCGGCCTGCGGGCGGAGAGGAATTTGCATTTTTATTACCGGATGGGGTGGGTGGTAACTCTCCGCTCACATATGAGGTGTACCAATCGACTTTGAGGTTATTTGCAGGTCGAGTGGGCCTTGATGTAGATCTATTGTCTTCTCATTCTCTGAGAAGAGGTGGCTGCACATACTTGTCGATGTGCGGTGCGACGCTGGAAGAAATACGGACTAGGGGAGATTGGACTAGTAATTCGGTATTTGAATACCTAAAAACTCCCTTAACGGTGCGAATAATGAATGACATGAAGGTGGCAGCCAGGTTAGCTGCCGAAAAGATTTGAGTTGGGTTGGAGGTCCGTTGGCTTTGGCATGTTTATCAGTCCCTGCCAGAGAACTAATAAAAGTACTCAGCCCAACTCGTGTGTCTTCCTTTCTATCGCAGTGGCTTTATGTGAATTATAATGTATTATAATAATATAAAATAACGAAGCATGTACAAGGTTCTTATTTATTTATTTATTACTGTTTGCAAGAATATTGTGCATTTGGAGTCGCGCACCAACCCAAGTTTGGACGCGCGAATGGGGCGCCACCTGTATAGCGACCAAAATAATATCACTTCTATCACAATTTCGTTGTTTTTTTTTAAGGTGGGCATGTTTATCAGTCCCTGCCAGAGAACTAATAAAAGTACTCAGCCCAACTCGTGTGTCTTCCTTTCTATCGCAGTGGCTTTATATATATATATATATATATATACTATGATGATATGTCTATGCTTCTATAGAGTTTTTGGAGCAGCCTGGTGAGCAGGGCAAAGTATAGCGGGCTTTTGTTATGTCAGCCAGAGATAAGAGCCAATTCTATTCCTGTGTTGCGTTCATTGAATTAATAACATATAAATATATATACAGCATAATAAATTGTGTGAATATAAATAGGCGGAGGACTACATTGATTGGTTGCTGAATAATTATGAATTCTAGCAAATGAGATCCAATTCGGTGTGACTACAGGTGTATCTGTGGATATGCAATAATCACTGTACACACAGCAATTAGTGGATGGGAAAACCTATTTATTACAGGAGGCTCTCTTTGGCCAAGCAATACAGCTGTACCGTAAAATTCGAGTGCAAATGGCAACTCATATTTAGTGGGTAGCACCACATGATCAAGCTGGGGACCAGACGGGATGACCAAATGAGTTGAGCATCCGTCTCCTGTTTTGGGAGATCAGAGGATCCAAACCCATGGGGTTGTGGGTTCGAACCCAGGTTGAGTCAAACCAATGACTTAAGCATTTATCCTTGTCGCTTCCTAGCCAGGTGCTCGGTATGATTAGGACAGGGCAAGGACTGGTGTTCTCAGTGTCAGGATAATGTGACTGAGTGGGATATCAGGTCATGGTGCTGGCAGCCTGGTCTCCCAGTGAGGTAGCACTATAAAGTCACCATGAGTGTGCACTGTCAGAAGTCGGTATCTGTCCTGATATGACCTTAGATGTTGCTAGGACGTGAAATAACAACAAACAAACAAAAACAAATATGATCAAGCTGGGTGGTGGCGCCACCAGTAGTTATATGTAGCTGGCCCGCAGAAAACGGTACATAGCATGCAGCAGTAAATCGATTCGTTAAATAATAAATAATAATAAACACATCTAATGGGGGGAACCCGCTCCGCTCATTTATGTACATATAATATATATAATATATATATATATATATCTATAATCGATTATATTTTACATAAGCCTATATGTTGGTTTCTATGCAAAAGGGCACCCATCTGCTTCTATTATCGCCAAACCAGGGTTAATGTGAGTTAGGGTTACGTGATAGTGACGTCACAAGTCGACGTGTCCTTTCCAGGCCTCTTCTTGATGCCCTTCATCTTTGGCCTCAACATGGCCGTGCTTGTCGAGATCCGCCGCATGACAATGGCCGCCGCGTCGGTGGCGCCCTCTAGCAGCGCGCCGGGCGAACAGAAGGCGGACGCCGGTAGCTCAGGGCTGCAGCGGCGGTTCGCCATTCTCACCCTGTGCGCCTCGGCCTCGTTCATCATCTGCAAGACACCCATCCTGGTAACTAGCTCTCGATCCTCTTTTGGCTGATCTGGGCCCTATTGACCCTCTCAAACGCACCCAAAAAAAACAAAAAAAGGTTTTGAGTTTCTGTCATTTTTTTCTGAGATAAATATATCAAATTGATCGTTATATTCTACCTTGCTTTAATTTGAAGTAACTTTGATCTTAAATGGCTAACTTTGGAGATATTTAATTTTGGCGTGCATGTCAAAACCTTGATGCCATAGGCTTCTGCAGTAACAGGTTCTATTAAATTGACTTAGTGTTCTGATGCCCCGAGACTGTGGAATGCTCTGCCAGGATATATCACAGATTGTAAGTCTGTTGGTGCTTTTAAAAAAGGTCTTAAGACTCATTTGTTTAAGGCAGTGGCTACCCGTACGTGACCGTACGTGTAGAGTTGAAGTCTAGGTGTACGTGCGCATGCGCGGTCATTCCTCATGTATCTTTAGCAGTTGCTAAGCGTACGTGACCGTACTGGTAGAATCGAAGTATAGGCGTACATGCACACTGCTTAAATATATATAATAAATTAAGATTTTAATTTGGTAGAAATAGCCCTAACCCTAACCCTAACCCTAACCCTAACCCTAACCCTAACCCTACAGAAGCGCGCGCAGCGCACTCACGTACGCCTAGACTTCAACTCTACCCGTACGGTCACGTATGGGTAGACACTATGTTTGTTTAAATCTGCTTTTAACTAGGTGAAATTTATTTTCTTGTATATTTGTTTGTTATGTAAAGCGCCTGAGAACGGCTTGCTGGATCGGGCGCTATATAAATGTTTTATTATTATTATTATTCTCTTCTATGTGGCAACAAATGCTTAGTAAATGCATTAGTATGTAAGTTAGATATGCCGAATCAAATCCAGATAATTGTTTTGGTTTTTTAAATTCGATGTTTGATGGAAACTCTTCAGCTTTAATTGAGATTTTATAGTCTGATGGTTTTCAGTTTCTGTCATTTTCTGAGATTAATATGCTGTATTAGGTTGATTGTGATAATCTACTCTACTTTAGCAAACTTTTATTTTAAATGGCTACATTTGGAGATATTTTGAAGTGTAAGCATGCCAAATTAATTTTGACGTGCATGTCAAAACTCTGATCCCATACGCTTCAGCAGGAACAGGTTAAATAAACTTAGTAGTTTCTTCTATGCAGCACCAAATGCTTAATAAATGCACCAGGTGGATATGTAGGTTCAAATTGTGTATTCAACAGGTATTGTACACCTTATTCTATATACCTTTTGTGTAAATAACCCTGAATTGAAAAATGGCTGGAAGACCAGTGCTTCGGCACTGACAAAAGACTTATTCAGCAGAATAAACATACACCACATAAACAACAAATCTAGCTAAGTATTTTCCTTTTGAAAATTTGATGCTTTCATTAGACTATGCAATTCTAAGTATTTGTGATTACATAGAAGGGAAATACTAAATCATATAATAGAACATGTCACCGCTGAAGCCTATGGGGTTAGCATTTTCACAAGGATCCTCAAATTAATTTGAGATGTTTATATCTAAAATATTTCCTAAGTTAGTCATTTTAGTTTCCCTAAATTTAATTTGATTTTCATGGACCAACAGGAATCAGCAGTCATATACTTCTGATAGTGTGCATTTCGTATGGGTTTATAGTGCTCTAAATTACTGATGGTGTGCATAGTGAAATGCTAGACATAATAAAGCTTACAAGTAACATGACCTATTAAATTGAAGTACTATTCATTTTATGCAACAATGTATATTTAATGCAAGCACCAATATTTAAGTTGGATATGTAGGCTAAAATCTAAGGAAGTGCTTTTGGTTTAGAAAATGTCATGCTTTCAGCAGGACCATGCAGCTTTAATAGATACTTTAATACGGGGGTTTAAAGTTGCACAGTCCGATGGTTTTGAGTTGCTGTCATTTTTCCGAGATAAACATATTACATTGATTGTTATATTGTTCTTCACTCTAGTTGGAAGTAGCTTTTATATTAAATGGCTACATTTTGAGATATTTGAAGGACAAACATGTAACATTTTAGTTTTGGCAAGCATGTCAAATCTCTGACACCATAGAATTCAGCAGTAACATATTCTATTAGTTGCCGCAGTGTTCCCTTCTATGTGGCAACAAATGTTTAATAAGTGCATCAGTATTTAAGGTTAGCTATATAGAATCAATTCTAGATACAGTAAAACCTCTCTAAATCGACCGATCATGGGGCCGACTTTAAATGGTCTATTTAGGGAGGTGGTCGTTTAGGGAGTTTTATTTATCGTTACAATGGTATTGTATGTGCGATTGTTTGGGACCCAAATAAAGCGATCGATATAGGGGAGTGGTCGGTTAGAGAGGTTTTTACCGTAGTTGCTTTGTTTTTGAAAATTTGGTGTTTCATCAGACTATGCAGCTTTAATTATCTATGCAGCTTTAACTTAGTACCGCCACCCACCGCCAGGTGCGTCTGATCCAGTACCAGATGGGATACAAGAACATGAGCCCCCCGGATTACTTCATCAAGAGAATGAACATCTCCAACAGCCTCGTCAACCCTTGCCTCAGCCTTTTCTTCTACCTTAGCAACATCAAGTGGTCAGTGCTGTTCGGCTGTACCTCGAGCAGCGAAGCGTGAATGAAGCAGCCATGACATGTATTCCCAGTTAAGCTAAGATTCCATATACAAGAACATGAGCCCCCCGGACTACTTCATCAAGAGAATGAACATCTCCAACAGCCTCGTCAACCCTTGCCTCAGCCTTTTCTTCTACCTTAGCAACATCAAGTGGTCAGTGCTGTTCGGCTGTACCTCGAGCAGCGAAGCGTGAATGAAGCAGCCATGACATGTATTCCCAGTTAAGCTAAGATTCCATATACAAGAACATGAGCCCCCCGGACTACTTCATCAAGAGAATGAACATCTCCAACAGCCTCGTCAACCCTTGCCTCAGCCTTTTCTTCTACCTTAGCAACATCAAGTGGTCAGTGCTGTTCGGCTGTACCTCGAGCAGCGAAGCGTGAATAAAGCAGCCATGACATGTATTCCCAGTTAAGCTAAGATTCCATATACAAGAACATGAGCCCCCCGGATTACTTCATCAAGAGAATGAACATCTCCAACAGCCTCGTCAACCCTTGCCTCAGCCTTTTCTTCTACCTTAGCAACATCAAGTGGTCAGTGCTGTTCGGCTGTACCTCGAGCAGCGAAGCGTGAATGAAGCAGCCATGACATGTATTCCCAGTTAAGCTAAGATTCCATATACATGATATGTGGTATGCGAACGCAACAAAAAATGGAAAAGCATATAAATGCATGGTGATGCTTCCCTATGTCTGGTTGCGAATGTGAGTGTGAATGCGTGGATGGCAAAGTGGACCACTCAATGGACCGATTGGTGCGAATGCGAATGCGAATGGCACGCCGCATACCACATATATGGAATCTTAGCTTTAGTTGGGGTTCCACATGGAACAACCACATCGTCCCCCTCTGTGAATAAAAGGCCAGGGGACGCTGTCATCCGGCGTGTCTACACGTCAGGAAGTTAGTTGAATGTCACCACTTAGGTCACCTTATTTTTAAAGCTGCCTAGTCCTCCTATGTTTTGAGTTTCTGCCATTTTCTGAGATAAATACATTAGATTAATCAGTATGATCTACTTTACATTACCTTGAAGTACATTTTATTTTAGATGGCTAACTTTGGAGATATTTGAAGTGTAGGCATGCTAAATTAATTTGGCAAGCATGTCAAAACTCTTGCAACACAGGCTTCTATTAAATTGGCTTAATATCCCCTTCTATGCAACAACACATTTGAACTAAGAGCACCAATATCTAAGTTAGATATGTAGGAAAAAATCGATGTCAATTTTTTGGTTTTGAAAATTTGATGTAGACTATGCAACTTTAAACTCACTCATTTCAACCCATGAACACATGGTTTCTGATGACGAAGCTTAGGTAGGGTCCTGGCCCTATATTTGTTTTTGAATTGGGTTTGCAGTGAAATTGCAATAACTATTATGCATTAATTATAATATCATTTCCTGTATGTACGCCTGGCGGTATGCTGTGCTGCAGTGTGCTTCATCGCCACCCTAGTTCGGTCAGTGGCGTGATTAAAGTTGCATAGTCCGATGGATTTGAGTTTCTGTCCTTTTCTGAGATAAATATATTAGATCGATCGTTATAATCTACCTTACTTTTGTTTGAAGTAACTTTTATTTTAAATGGCTAACTTTTGAGATATTTGAAGTTCAAACACACAAAATTAATTTTGGCAAGCATGCCAAAACTCTGACACCATAGGCTTCTGCAGTAACAGGTTCTGTTAATTTGATTCAGTACCCCCTTTTATGTGGTGACAAATGCTTAATAATTGCAACAGTGTCTGAGCTAGATATGTATAGTCAAATCTAGATAAATGTTTTGGTTTTGAAAATTTGATGTTTTCATCGGACTATGCAGCTTTACGGTCGGGTGTGTACCCACTTTGGTATTTCAAAATTGACATATTGACTTTTAAGAATGTTTGCTTTCATTTAGGCACTACATATTCCTCTATATATAAATATATATAAATATATGTAAATATACGTATATATACATATATGTGTGTGCAACAGTCTGTACTGACCTTTCAGGCAAGAAGCCACATAGACATATATGTTGTCTAGGTAGTGTAATGGTTAGCATGCTATGTTGTCTAGGTAGTGTAATGGTTAGCATGATATGTTGTCTAGGTAGTGTAATGGTTAGCATGCTAACCCTAGAAGGGCAAGAATTGTGGGTCTGAATCCTGCTCTAGGTGCAATATTTCCCATTTTCATCCTTCCCACAACATTGGCGTCGTGACCAGGATAATGTTCAGACTACATGCTGTATGGTTGATGAACCTACCCTCTGTCTATATATATATATATATATATATATATATATATATGTAAGTGCGTTGCCTGTGTGTGCAATTGTGGGCATTAAATAACTTATGGACACCAACCATTTAAAAGACTTACAGGTACAATTCCGGGGGTACATCTGTAGTAGTCTGCACTGACCTCACAGGCAAGAAGCCACATAGACAGGTGGTCATGGATAGGGTGATTGCATCAGGGAGCCTAGGTAGTATACTGGTTAGTATGCTAACCTCGAAATGGCAAGTAATGTCGCTTAGAATCCTGCTCTAGGCAGGATTCTAATCACCACAACATATATATATATATATATAAGATTTCATTACCCCCGCAACATATGTATAAGATTTCGACTAACATCTTCAGAATATGTTTTGCTCTTTAGGGACGAAGCACTAATCTTCCGACCGTTAAATAACGCAATTATTTCAATGGTAGGACATTTGAAATGAAATTCAGCGAGTAATGGGAGTACACGTACTATAAAGGGTCACCTTTTGTGTTAAAATACAAACTCAATAAGAATACTCACACAACACAAATTGTGATTACAAATGCTATTATTGTGAATTTTCTATGTATAATTTAGTAAGTTAATCTGATGTTGTAAGTCTTTTAATATGACTAATATGTGTAACGTTCACGAGGCAGGCCTATTTGTTGTCTCAATATATTTTGTGTGACAATCTAACTTTACTTCTAACTCCAATGTGTTTTCTTTGTCAATACCGTTAAGGACAGTCAAGTAGTTTTTAGGAACCAATTTTTTTAATTCTTGATATTCTGACTCCAACATGTCCCTTCTTTATCAACGCCACTAAGGATTGGACTCTGGAATAAGAGTTGTGTAAATTTTAAGGACGCATTTTTTATTTATGAAATTTGTTATTGCTGATTGAATTTCTTCCTCCCTGTCATACTGAACAAAGTAAAATTTGGACGGCAATGTGTGATCTGAGGAATTCAAATGAAGTAATACAATAATGGTCCACTTAAAGGGCTTCACTGATTTAGATTAGCCTCATCAATAGTATCGTAATAAGATTTCCATGGGATATAGGGTTGCATGAGTGAATCTGGGAAATCTGTAGCTATGTCTCTAGGCATCACTACAGATCTTCAGGATGAATGAGTTAGCCAAGATTCCATGATGTGGAAATCATAATACGTAAAATCATATCATAGTCCCATCTACCCAAAATCTAATGTTTCCTTTCAAATGTTTTACATGTCTTTCCTGTTAATTCTATCAGTGTATATTCATTTTTAAATGGGATTCCCTTTGAAATTTTAGTGTTCATAGGTTAAAGCAGAAACAGAAGTACTTCTTGTATTGACAGTGTTACTATATACCTGTATTCGGATCATAATTAAACTAAGACTCCAAAGCTGTGCATGACACCTGGTCACCACACTTGATCATGGGTGGTGTAGTTTGTTTTGGGGGAGTTATGTCCTAACAACATCTAGAGTCTTATCGGGGTGGATACTGACTTGTGACCAATGGGCATTCATTCCAAGCTAATAGTGCAGTCCCACGGGAAAACCGGCCCCACCGACATCATGACCCGATATCCCTCTCAGTCACATTATCCTGATACTGAGCAAACTAATCATTGCCCTATCCTATTAATGCCGAGCGCCAGGCTAGGTGACAACAAGTATAAATTTGGTAAGTCATTGGCTTGATTCGGTTGGGGTTCAAACACTCAACCTCCTACACCGGAAGCCATTCAGTGCTCTTACTGATTCAGGAACCCCCATCCGGTCATGGACGGTTTAACTACTACATGCTGACAAGATGATGGTGTTGGTGCCACCCTTGTGAAACACATTCCAAGTTCATTCTTAACCCTGTCTTAATGTTCTCAGATTGGTTACATATAAAACTCACTATATAAGCTATTGTGTTGTTATTCTTGCTAGTATCTGTATCATGCAATTGGCTAATGTATTTATATATGTAGTCAAATACAACTCTTCTTTTTTACATTGACAAGCTGCAGGATTGATCATATTTGCAGGATATGTCATAGCTGACAGAATTAAGAGTTATTAGTTTTGTTGGAGCTTTCAGAATTAATATAGTTATTCTATCAAAGAGCAAATCGCACACGATTTATGGTTGTTACTGATGTTGCTGTTGCTGCTGTTGCTCTGGTTTCTATTGCTCTTGTTGCTGCTGATGATACTCTTGCTCTTGCTGCTGCTACTGTTGCTCTTGTTGCTCTTGTTGCTGCTGTTGCTCTTGATGCTGTTGCTCTTGTTGCTGCTGATCCTGCTGGTGCCTCTTGTTGCTGATGTTGCTCTTATTGCTGCTTTGCTCTTGTTGCTGCTGTTGTTCTGTTTGCTGCTGTTGCTCTTATTGCTGCTGTTGCTTTTGTTGCTGGTGTTGCTCTGGTTGTTGATGTTGCTCTTGTTGCTGCTGTTGCTCTTGTTTCTGCTGTTGCTCTTGTTGCTGTTGTTGCTCTGGTTGCTCTTGATGCTGCTGTTGCTCTTGTTGCTGCTGATATTGCTGTTATTCTTGTTGCTGCTGATGCTACTGTTGCTGCTGATGCAATGCTAATGCACTGCAGTAATTTGATTGGTTAATTAGGGTTTTAGTCCCAGAGCCATCACGGCCGGTACCAACTTATGGCGGTCATATAGTGCTGCATCAATGTAATGCCATACTGGTAGCGCCACGATCTAATAGCCTCTTAGTACTTATGTATATATATATATAAGTGGGTGGTCTGTGTGTCTGTGTGTGTGTGCCAAATAAATCTATGGCCGAATTGGATCCCTGTGATACAAGTAATCCCAAGATGCACAGTTCCCAAATGCACTCCGCAGACTTGGTAAATAATCGATTAGAGCTTCCCCTAGCACCAGCGAGCTGCTCTTGGTGAGCTGTTCACCCCTTATTAAATAAACCATGCTCTGTTCTCAACCACCCACCCACCCCACTCACCTCATCCACCCACCTCACTCACCCCACCCACCTCACCCACCAAACTCACCCGCCTCCTCCACTACCCACCTCCAACCACTCATACACCCTACCCACTTCTATCACTCCACCCACTTTACCCACCCCACAAACCTCCTCCACTCCCCAACTCCACCTACTCCCTCACCGTACCCACTTCTATCACTTCACCCACTTTACCCACCCCACAAACCTCCTCCACTCCCCAACTCCACCTACTCACACACCCTACCCACTTCTATCACTTCATCCACTTTACCCACCCCACAAACCTCCTCCACTACCCACCTCCAACCACTCACCCAACCTACCCACTTCTATCACTTCACCCACTTTACCCACCCCACAAACCTCCTCCACTACCCAACTCCACCTACTCCCTCACCGTACCCACTTCTATCACTCCACCCACTTTACCCACCCCACAAACCTCCGCCACTCCCCAACTCCACCTACTCCCTCACCGTACCCACTTCTATCACTTCACCCACTTTACCCACCCCACAAACCTCCTCCACTCCCCAACTCCACCTACTCCCTCACCGTACCCACTTCTATCACTTCACCCACTTTACCCACCCCACAAACCTCCTCCACTCCCCAACTCCACCTACTCACACACCCTACCCCACTTCTATCACTTCATCCACTTTACCCACCCCCACAAACCTCCTCCACTACCCACCTCCAACCACTCACCCAACCTACCCACCTCTATCACTTCATCCACTTTACCCACCCCACAAACCTCCTCCACTCCCCAACTCCACCTACTCACACACCCTACCCACTTCTATCACTTCATCCACTTTACCCACCCCACAAACCTCCTCCACTACCCACCTCCAACCACTTACCTAACCTACCCACTTCTATCACTTCACCCACTTTACCCACCCCACAAACCTCCTCCACTACCCAACTCCACCTACTCCCTCATCGTACCCACTTCTATCACTCCACCCACTTTACCCACCCCACAAACCTCCTCCACTCCCCAACTCCACCTACTCCCTCACCGTACCCACTTCTATCACTTCACCCACTTTACCCACCCCACAAACCTCCTCCACTCCCCAACTCCACCTACTCCCTCACCGTACCCACTTCTATCACTTCACCCACTTTACCCACCCCACAAACCTCCTCCACTCCCCAACTCCACCAACTCCCTCACCGTACCCACTTCTATCACTTCACCCACTTTACCCACCCCACAAACCTCCTCCACTACCCAACTCCACCTACTCCCTCACCGTACCCACTTCTATCACTTCACCCACTTTACCCACCCCACAAACCTCCTCCACTACCCAACTCCACCTACTCCCTCACCATACCCACTTCTATCACTTCACCCACTTTACCCACCCCACAAACCTCCTCCACTACCCACCTCCAACCACTCACACACCGTACCCACTTCTATCACTTCACCCACTTTACCCACCCCACAAACCTCCTCCACTCCCCAACTCCACCTACTCCCTCACCGTACCCACTTCTATCACTTCACCCACTTTACCCACCCCACAAACCTCCTCCACTCCCCAACTCCACCTACTCCCTCACCGTACCCACTTCTATCACTTCATCCACTTTACCCACCCCACCCACCAGACCCGCCTCACCCACCTCCACCACTCCCCACCTCCACCCACTCTCCCACTCCACCCACCTGTCCTTCCGGAGGAAGCACTACACACATGATACACACCACCCATTCTCTGCTCGTTGAGTGTGTAATCATGCCAACACTTAAAGCATTGTTTTAAACATCTTTTATTATAACGCACACTTAATCAAATACCAACAGAGATGTTTTATCTACCAGTGTGGCCTTTAAATAAGGCAGTGGCTACGCGTACGCGACCGTATTCGTAGACTCGAAGTCTAGGCGTACGTGCGCATGCGCGCATGTGCCGTCGTTCCTCTTTTTTTTTTGTTCAAGTGTTTTTTATTCCTCTGAATAACATGTTGTCAGTGCTAATGCACTGGTCTTCCAGCCCTAATCACAATTGCCTCTACACAGTAAACAAATCTACAACAATATACAAATAGACAATTACAGGAAAATAAGCAAAACATCGTTATCTTTAGCAGTGTCTATGTATCTTTAGCAGTGTCTATGCGTACGTGTCCGTATTTGTAGCCTGCTGGTCTAGAAGTACAGCAGTGTGCATGATGCAGCTAATACACTGGGTGCAGTTATGAAATGTGCTAGTTTCAGCTCAACTCATCTCTTGTTTGAAACATAGAACACTAACTAAAAATATATATATGATACATTAAGATATTAATCTTTTATCCAGCATTGCATTTATATCAATATAATCAGCACATCTTATGCCATGTGCATTTAGATTTAGACAACTCTGGGCACTCAGACTAGTGTTAGAGCCATAGCCAGAGTCAGTTTTACTTAATTTATTCATGTTTTTATTTATATCCTATGGTTAATGACATATGTAGAAATAGAAAATGGGCAGTGTAATCAGATATTGGTTATATATTTCTTTGAAACAAGTTTCTGTTGACACATTTGACATTTTAATCGCGTATCGGCAAACTCAATGGCTGTACGCCAGAGTCAGTTTTACTTATTTTATTTATGTTTTTATTCATATCCTATGGTTAAAGTTGCATAGTCCGATGGTTTTGAATTTCTGTATTTTTTCTGAGATAAATATATTAGATCGATCACTAGCATCTACTTTACATTAGTTCAAAGTTACTTTTATTTTAAATGGTAAACTTTTGAGATATTTTGAATGCAAACATGGAAAATTAGTTTTGGCAAACTTGCCAAAACTCTGACACCATAGATTTCTGCAGTAACAGGTTCTGTTAAATTGACTCAGTATTGCCTTCTACGCAGTAGGAAAAACTCGCACCCAAAACTATGTTTGCCATGCTCAACGTCAAGAGTGTAACTGACAAAATTCAAACCGATGCGCGCGCAGCCTCATGAGACAGATGCGCGCGCATCGCATGCACGTACGCGTAGACCTCGAGGCTATGAATACGGGCACGTATGCGTAGGCACTACGTTTAAAATAATGGCATTGGATTAATGTGGCTGTTGAATGAATAGTTCACATGTAACCATGATGATAAAGGAATACTTGCAGATTGTTGCTTACACCTCGAACACCCCCACCCCACCTCACCACCCACCCACACACCACAATAACTCATAAGGCTTCGCCCAAGAAGATTTCCACCGTGTTTCACGAACACAGACAATTGGTCTTCCTTCCTTCGCTGCTCCTTGTCAGTACTCAGTAATGATGAGGGTCAGGCTAGGTAACATCAATCATCAAAATTTAAATCATTGGTTTGACTTACTCGGGGTTCGAACCCAGGACCTGCCACACGAGAAGCGGGCGCTGTATTCATTCAGCCGTCCCATCTGGCGCATGTATGTAAGCATGTATATATGTAATATGTATATATGTAAGAATGCATACTTGTATACTTGTAGGTATGTACGTATGTATGTTTGTTTGTTGCTGTTTTACGTCCTAGCAACATCTAAGGTCATATCAGGACGGGTGTATGTATATGTATGTGTGTGCATGCATTTATGTATGTATGTAGCCATGCATTTACACATGTCTATATCATAGTATATGCCTACACATATGTTTGTTTATTGGTGTTCTACGTCCTAAGACTATATACGGTCATATCAGGACGGGTACCGACTTGTGACGCATGGCAACTTTGTAGTGCTGCTCCACTGAGAGAACAGGCCACTGCAACCATGGCCTGATATCCCACTTAGTCACATTTTCTTGATATTGAGCTAATCAGTCCTTGTCCTATCCTAGTAATATAGAGCACCAAGCTAATACCCCTGTCACACTACGACGTAATGAGCCAACGTGAGCCTAACGTGGTGATATTTCGTCATTACGTTGATGTACATTGGATTACGTTATGATGACGTCATAATGACGTTAGAGTGACGTCGAGCTACGTCACATTACGTCGTGTTACGTCGAGATACGTCGAGGTTTTGGACATGTTCAAAAGTTTCGACGTAGGTCGAACGTAAGGGTTTACGTTCGCCGTACGTTCTGTTCACGTTCAGCGAACGTCAATGACGTTTAAACAGACGTTATTCCAACGCTCCTCACTACGTTCAACTACGTTCCACTACGTTGACCCCCATTAAACCAAGTGCAAATGCCCACGGGGCGTAATGGGAACGTCAGGACAACGTCAGGAGAACGTCAGGAGAACGTCAGGAGAACGTCAGGAGAACGTGCATTCAACGTACGTTCAACGTCTCATGACGTAGCTAACGTCACGTAACGTTCTTCTGACGATGGAATAACGTTCATAACGTTCCGTCAGCGTCATTACGTTCACCTCTCTCGTCGAACGACGGTATCACTACGCTTTACCGACGTTACTCTCTCGTCCACTACGCTGCATCCACGTTCAACTTCTGCCCAAATTTGCATACTACGCCGAGAAGTTCAACGTTCTTCACGTTCTCCCTACGTTGACGTCGTTACGTCGTAGTGTGACAGCCCCATTAGTAGGGACAAGTATCAGTTTTGTAAGTGTTTGGTTTATCTCGGCTAGGATTCGAACCCCAGACTTTCCATGCGAGAAGTGTGCGCTCTTATCGATTCGGCCACCGCATGTACTTATGTATGGTTACATGGGCATGTATATGCATAACTAAATGCCTATATAGATGAATATGTATGGAGGCCTATATATTTATATATGTATAGATGTGCCTAAATATGCACAGATGTGACTGTGAGCGTTTATGCATGCATATGTGCATATGCATATGTCTTTATGTATATATATATGTATGTATATATATGAGCGTTTATGCATGTCTATGTGCCTCTGTATATGTCTGCATGTATATATGTGCCTATAAATATGTCTGCATGTATGTATATATATATATACATATATATATATGAGCGTTTATGCATGTATATGTGCCTATGCATATGTCTGCATGTATATATATATATATATATATATATATATATATATATGAGCGTTTATGCATGTCTATGTGCCTATACATAATATCTGCACTTCTGCATGTGCGGATGCAAGGGCCTAGCTTAGGATTTTCAGGTCGTACGCAGACTTTTTCGACAATGGAACAAAACACCATAGTACATAGAGCACACACACACACATTTACATGATATATTTTAATTATATATATATATATATATATATATATATATATATATATATATTTGTAATCTCAGGTGGTGCGTAGCTACATACCTGTGTATATCGAAGCTATGTAGTGACCTGGCTTGTGGTTTTCAGGTGGCACTTTTTGACGATGGAATAAAATACTATACTAGGCCTACATACAGCATAGACACATTTTACATCAGATATTTTAATAATAAAAAAAGGTGTAATCTTAGGTGGGATGCAGCTGCGTACCTGCGTACTTGGAAGCTAAGCCCGTGCCTGTGTATGTGAACGTGCATGTATACATGCATGTGTGTAGCCTATGTAGGCCTATGCCAGGATGCGCGCGCATGCGGCATGTAGACACACATCTTGCTGAGGACGAGCAATGGCAGGCGTTACTATAACATCACTGAACTATTCACGAGCTTGGCGGGCCCTGATTGGCTGAGTGCACTCAGCGGCTATCCAGGGAGGTGTAGCCAGAGCGGCTGTTAAAACAATGAGACTGCGCCTCACGGTGTTTGAACTCCTCCCAGAGCACAGCGCAGACACATCAGCGTAGCAGACAAACCCAGCACTTCCCAAACTGCCTCCTGAAAGAGCGCCATATGTGGCATGGACACGTGACATTAACTTGATTAAGGCGGGTGACATTCGTTATATTGTGATACGGTGCTTTATGTCGAATTCCAAATCGACTATATGTTTGTTTGCAAACTTGGAGTGAGGTTGGTGAACACGGACTGACACCTTATTAGGATGTGAAACTAACGTCAGAGCGTACATTTTCACATCACAGGCCCACATCTTCATAACACACAGTCACGCGGCCTACATCTCCATAACCTATATATTTAGGCTACCTCTCCACAGCCTACATATCTACCACCTATATCTTAAGGCTACAGCGCCACAGCCTACATCTCCATAGCCTACATCTCCATAGCCTCCATCTCCATAGCCTACATCTCCATAGCCTACCTACCTCTATCTATGCAGCTTACATCTACACAGTCTATCTAGTAACCACCCCCATCTTCACAACCCAATCTTCACAGCCTACATCTCAATAGCCTACATCTCCATAGCCTACATCTCCATAGTCTACATCTCAATAGCCTACCTACCTACCTCTATCTATGCAGCCTACATCTACACAGTCTATCTAGTAACCACCCCATCTTCACAATCCAATCTTCACAGCCTACATCTTCACAGCCTAACCTCCACAACCTATATATTCACAGCCTATATCTTGATGGTCTACACCTTCCAAGCCTGCATCATTATAGCATACACATAGCTTAGATTTATGCAGCATAATCTACGTGGCCTATATCTAGATCGTCGCCATCTATTTCTCCACAGCCTACATCTCCACAGCTTACATCTCCATAGCCTGCATATCAACAGCCTAGATCTCCACTGCCTGCATATATACATCTAACATCTCGACAGATTGCATCTCCACAGCCTATATCTCGACAGATTACATCTCCACAGCCTATATCTTTAGGCTGCAGTTCCACATCCTACATCTCTGCAGCTTACATCTCCGCAGCCTACACCTCCATAGCCTACATCTCCACAACCTACATATAGACAGCCTACATATATACATCCTACATCTCAACAGCCTACATTTCCACAGCCTATATCCTTAGGCTACAGTTCCATAGCCTACATCTCCATAGCCTAAATCTCCACAGACTACATCTCCATAGCCTACATCTCCATAGCCTCCATCTCCACAACCTACATCCTTAGGCTATATATTAATGGCCTACGTTTTTACTATTACACATTCACAAATGCATGTGCAGTATTAAATCCCACCAGCTCTCAATTGGTAATACGTAAGCATCATACACATATAAATTGTGTTCATTCCCGAAGAAGAAGAAGAAGAAGAAGAAGTAGAAGAAGAAGAACAACAACAACAAAAAGAACAATAACAACAATAACAAAACCCAAAAGGACTCTATAAGGTTTATATTATATTTTCTGACCATCATCCCACACCAAGCACCAAGCACCAAGCACCAAGCACCAAGCACCAAGCACCAAGCACCATGTCGTCCATCCCGCTTGCTCGCAGGCGGGTCCTAGCGCCTCTACCAGAACGGCAGGACGGCGATAATGACCTCACTTCCGGTGAACCCATAGGACCGGAAGTGCCCGCTCCGCACACACCGCCGGTCACCAAGATGGCGACGGTGATGGCCATGCCGACCAAAGAGGAGAAAGAGAAGGAGAGAATGAAGGAGGAGAAGCCCAGATTCGAGGAAGAGTGAGTATGTTATACACTTTGTGAATCCCATCTGAATTCAATTAGCTACCGCTTAGATATATTGCGAAAAGTTTCATTCTTTGCAGAAGCTGTCGGCTTTTTGGAGTGGGTGGGTTAAAAAAATAATATTCAAAAATTTAATTGTGGGACGGGCATGTAATTTGTATTAATTCCAGGAGAGTAATACTTAAATTTAAATTCAATTTGAAGTTTCAATTTCTCCTCTAGATGTGGTTGTATCTAATTACATGGTGTAGGAAAGATAAGTAGGATTGTGGATTAAGACCAGTAGCTGCACTGTATTAAGGGCAGGTTATATAGCCATTTATATATAAGACCTGATACATGAAGGCAATAACTGAATATAACTCGTTAATGCAATCTGTTAATATAATCCTCGAACATGATATGAATATAATCCCTGAATACCTGCGCACAATAACTGAATATATCTTGTGAATGCAGAATATGAATATAATCCTTGAATATATATGAATATAATCCCTGACTTTAAGTGTGCAATAACTTAATATAACCCATGAATGCAGTTTATGAATATAATCCTTGAATGTATATGAATGTAATCCCTAACTTTAAGCATGCAATAACTGAACATAACCCGTGAATGCAGTCTGCGAATATAATCCTTGAATAAATTTGAATATAATCCCTGAATCCCAGCGCACAATAACTGAATATAATATGTGAATGTAATCTGTGAATATAATCCTTGAACATCATATAAATATAACCCTCGAATACCTGCATAAACTAATTCAATGTAATCTGAGAATGCAAGCTGTGCACATAACGCTTCAATATAATCCCTGAAGATATTCTACGAATATAAATCCTTGAATTTAAATCCCTGATTATAAATCCCCGAATATAAATAATCCCTGAGCACAACCTCTAAATAAGTCCACGGTTTATGTAGCATTACATTCATTTGCAACTTAACATTGCTTGCGTGGTGAACTCATTTCTAAGTTTGTTTGTGATGTGACCTTATAGGGAGTGGTTTGAAAATTGGAAAAGCCAAGGGTAAGTGTAATAGTGGATTAGTGTAAGGTGTATAGTACTGAACCAGTGCCGACCGTACAGTAAGCATGTGCAAAGGCAAGGCGCCCAGGAGAGTGTCACGTGACCGTATCAAAACCTTTTATGTACATATACTATTTTGTCACGTGGCCCTATAAAATATTTTCATGTACATATACTTTTTGTTTTTTTTAGACACCCCCCAAAAAAGAAACACACAAAAAACTGATGCTATAAATAATTAATTAATTACATGCATACACTAACTTGATGACATTCCAGATCATCCGCTTCCAATATACAAAATATATATCCCATAGTAGGCCTATATTGTATATTGCGACCATGGCTGGTATGGAGTAGACAATTTCGGTAAGTTTACCTAATTGTCCATGTTGCCGGAAACATGCATAATTCAAAACCACTGACGACGGGCGCATATTATGAATACCATAGATACCGTTCGTAGCATGCGTCGCTATGTAAAAAGTTAACTTCCGGTTTTAGATTCAAAGGCTAATCCAGTCCTTACCTGACCGTCGTTGAAGTCGGTTCATTGGTGTTCAATACTGAAATTTGAATTTGGACTTGAATTATTCGGTAATATCCCTGATTTAAGATGCCGAGACTTGGTAAAGTTAGTGTTGGTAAATACTCCAAGGAATTGCTGGACTCAATGGATATTACGGAGGAGTTAGTTGGCGCTAGTGCCAGTCGTTCTACTTTGCATCGTCCTGGATCGTCATCAAGAGTTCAAATGGAGGATTTAACGTCGCCAGCTTCAGTGTTGCCGTCGTGTTCTACATCGGGTCCGTCTCTGGAGGATATTGCGAGATTATTGGACTCGAAGTTGGCGGCAGCACAACGTCCTTTATTGGCTCGTCTAGTCTCACTGGAAAATACGTCTTTGGCGAAAGTGGGTCAGAATGACGACTCAGTGGCAGTAGGTCGACATGACGTCACGGATGCAGAGAGTATAACGGCTCTCAGCAATGTCAGTGAATCACCTGCGCGTTCAACGGGATCGTGCGCTTTACGAGCGCTACTGCGTACGACACGAGGTACAGTAAAACTTTCTGGTAGTGAATCTGTGCGGAAGCGCACGCATAATTGTGAACCTTTTAATTGTGAGGGTTCAGATAGTGATGACTCGCTTATGCGTGACCTTATTCGAATTGCTGGGAAGAAAGCTAAGCGTACAGGGAAGTTGTCGTTGTTACCTCACAAATATGTGGTGAGGAATGATAAAAAAGGGAAAGTAGCACAGGGTGAATCGCACTGGTTTGAATACTTAGCTGCAATTCGACGAATGATAAAAAGAGGTGATGTACCTGATGATTGGATTCCACATATTGAGGAGCACATTGACACTATATTAGATATGGCCCAGCACTACACATGGCAGACATGTTTGACATATAGTGAGCGAATATTTGCTATGATTTCTGATAAAAGGTTACCTGGTGGGTGGAAAGATCAAGGCAAAATAGTGGAAATTCGCCGCGACGTATGTGGTCTCGGTCGGCGTGTTGAGCCGACGGTATCGAGGCATGGACTGTTTAACACGTATACTGAGTATAAGAAGGGTGTTGATGCTAGGCCGTGCATCGTGTGGAACAAAGGGGGTGCTTGTAGTTTTGCAACTGATCATGGAGAAGGCTCTGATAAACTGTTGCATATATGCGCGTACTGTGCATTTAAGCTCAGGCGTAAGCACCCACATAAGGAAGTGGATTGCAAAACCAAGCAACGGGCAAGGGATCACCAACAAGATGACCATGATCGTACAAAGCATTTTTAGTTTGCAGCCGGCTGGAGGCTGCTTCTTCCGTTGATGTCGTGTGTGTACCGGACGTCGGCGGACATTTCAGCGGGGAGGTGTTAGATGACAGCGCGGTCGAGAGGATCGATGCTGACAAGATCTGCAATCGCTCCGTTCAGGTCGGTGGTGTGATTTCGTATAAGCCTTCCCAGAGTTTGAATTTAGTTGTGCCACCTGCCCTGTCCCCCACAATCGGTCCAGTTGTTGGTATAAATCGCCCTCATAGTACTGTTGCATCCGTTGATGTATGTAAAACATTGTGTCCTGCAATAAGCAGCCCGTCGGGCTCGGTTACCGATTTGTGTTATCACGGTAGGAACAAGTCGCATGACTCTTGTGTTGATTCTGGCATTGCTGGGGGGTTCTCTGGCTTGACAGTTAACAAATTTCATTGTCGTCCCACGAATTCTCGGGATCATAGACGTATTTATAAGTGTGGGAGTCGATATAACTGGTTTAATCCACTAATTAGAAGGGCGCGACCGATCAAGGGTGTTCAGACAGTCCATGGGGGTGGCATAAAATTGAATTTGGATATGGGATCGCTGCGAACACCACAACCTAAGACGGAGCAGGGCGGTGGCTTCCTTCGTGACATTGATCCTGACAACACCATCCCGTTGGTCGTTCCTGCCCGCCGGACGGCTGACATCCCGAACTTATCTGTGCGCTTGCAGGCCACATTGCCTCTTCATTCCATTGACATTGAAGGTCAATTGCTTGGTTTTGAGACCGGCAGTGGAAGCTGTGATTCTTTCACTAAGGAAGGCTTATTGCTACCTACAGAGTCTGCCGCTGGTCCAGCCACTAGCGTAGTTATGCTTTCTTCTAGTAAGCCTGTTCAATCAAACATCCCTTGTATGTCCACTACTGTTTTACCTGTTTCTGTTGATAGTTGGTTGTGTGTTGAGGGGTTGATTGAAAAGGCTTACCCACTATTAAATACTCCGATCGTAAGTGATCCTACATGTGTGCTCCCGGACACCGGCACTCGCTGTACTTACGGTGCCAGGGAACCTCCAATGGTTCCAACAAACTTTTCTAGTTTTATGGTGGGTCCAGGTGCTGGTATGATCGGACCTGAGTTACTGTTAAATTGTGTTGAGAATGAAGCTCCTTTAATTGATGTTGATGTTCCGTTAAGTGATGATGTTGATGTTGATTTTGATGTTGAAATTGATTCATTGCAATGTGACATTATTGCCAGTGTTAATGACCTAGTCGGTGATACTCATGTTGCTGTTATTACTAATGTTGACGAGGCGTCTGTTGATTGTAAAAAATTTTGTGAAATTTCTCCATTGCAGTATAAGTGTTATGTTCTGAAATACTGGCCTAATTTGACCTCCAACTGTAATTTGTTCTTGAAATACGCTGAAATTTATGCTGCGGTACGGAGTACTGGTTTGCCGAACTATTTAAAAGCTAAAGTACCGGTCCCTTCTGGTCTGGTCATACATCGTTGGAGGGAATTGTTAACTGATTATTGCGATACTGATTTGGTTGAGTTTCTAGAATATGGCTGGCCGTCAAATTTCACTGGTAATTTTGTCCCTACTGCGTCAGTTTGTAATCATACTTGCAGTGCGGAGGATTTATGTTGGATCGACAAGTATATAAGTACTGAACTATCTCACAATGCATTGTTGGGCCCGTTTGATTCTCCTCCTTTCTCTCCGTGGGCCCAAATTAGTCCTATTATGACCCGCCCCAAGAAGAATACTGCAGAACGTAGAATCATTGTAGACCTTAGCTATCCAAAGGGGCGCAGTGTTAATGATGGGATAATTAAGGGGTTTTATCAAGGAAAGGAATATAAATATAATTTACCTACTATTATGACATTAGCTAAACAAGTAACTCGGTTGGGACAACATTGTTTTCTTTGGTCTATTGACTTGGCGAGGGCATACAGGCAATTAAGAACCTGCCCCTTAAGTGTGCCGTTGTTCGGAATCAAAGTGAACCAGCGGTTTTATTTTGACATAGCCCCTCCGTTCGGCTGCAGGACCTCGAGTATGGCATGTGCTAGGACTACAGAGGCTGTAGTTTACTTAATGAGAAAAAAGGGGTTTTTCACTGTGTGTTTCTTAGACGACTTTGTTGGTGTAGAGAGTACCCTGGTTAAGGCACAGCAAGCATACGACTTTATTCTAAATTTGACAAATTTCTTGGGGCTAAGTCTTTCCATTAAAAAATGTTCTCCCCCGACTAAACAATTGGTCTGGCTTGGATATGAACTGGATACATCAAATATGGTTATTAGAATTCCAAATGAGAAACTTTTAGATATTTTATTAGAGTGTAAAAAATGGGTTGTAGGTAGGACGGTTACTCGGAAAAATGTCCAGAGGCTGGTGGGACGCTTACAGTTCATTTCGAAATGTGTTGTGGCATCGCGAGTTTTTATGAATAGGATTTTGGAATTTCTTAGAGCCACCCCTTTTATAGGCAAAACAAGAGTTACTATCGAATTGGTTAAAGATATATTATGGTTTTTACGCTATGCAGAAGGACGTAATAGGCTGGTGTTGCTCCACCATTTCCCGGAGAGAAAGTGGGTCATCGAATGTGATTCTTCATTGCAGGGTGGGGGAGCGTTCAGTGCTACTAATTTCTACTCTAGTTTGTATGATAAAGCATTTCTAAGTCATGGTTTCCATATTGCCCAATTAGAGGCTATAAATCTAGTCGTAGCGTTAAAAAATTTGGCGCCTTCTGATCCCCAAAATTTTCATATTATCATCAACACAGATAATGCAGCTTCCCAACAGGTGTTGTCCGCTGGTACTGGTAAAGATCCTGTCTTGTGTGCCTGTGCCAGGGAAATATGGCAATTTGCTGCTGTTCACAGCTGTCAGGTACAGGTCATTCACAAGCCAGGAAAGGATCTAGTATTAGCGGATGCCCTAAGTAGGTTGTTTTTTGATACTAAATCTAGGTTACTTGCTGATAAATTGTGTCAGGCCAAACAGTTAACTAAAATACATGTTTCGCATTCGTATGATGTTTTCGATTTGCTGTTGTGATGTTACACTGCTCGTTGATAATTTTCTTGTTTTTGCCTTTATCAACTTGCAGGTGGTAACCACGCATTAGTGGGAAGCATTAGCGTGTACTTCTCGGCAGGATTATCAGAGGGCACTTGGAGGAATAAAGGGGTGCAATTTAGGGAGTATTTAAGGTTCTGTAGTAACATTAAAGATGACCCTAAGAGACCTAACCTTAAAACGGTAATGTCATACGCTTTGTATTTAAATGATAAATTCAAGACCGGAGGAGCAATAAGAAATTACATGAGTGGAGCACGAACATGGGTTAGACTGTTGAGAGGAAATACAGCATCATTTGACTGTTATGCGATGTCATTAATTAAAAGTGGTATGTTTAAGTTAAAGAATAATACTGTAAATAGGGCTTACCCACTGACGATTAAACATATTAAACTGATAATTATAAAATTCAGAAAGATCGGAGATGATGGACTGGTGTTGATTATTGCATTGTTAATAGGATATTTATGTTTGCTAAGACAGTCAAACTTGTTTTATTCTGAGGTATCGGGGGATGGCGGTCACAAGCTGCTCCGCGGTGATATCACGGCGCACGACACACACCTGACGGTAACAGTCAGGAGCACGAAGACAACACACAAACCTGAGGATGTATATAGCATCGAACTGCCGCATGTAGCAAGTACTGACTTCTGCCCAGTTCGAGCATGGAACAAGTACGTCCGTCACGTCACAGTGCGGGACAGCGCCCCAGCATTCATGATGTCTAATGGGGACCCATTGACTGCCCAACTGTTTAACAAGTGCATGCAAGTTGCATTGAAAGCATCTGGACTTCCCTGGTGGCCATTGGTGACATGTCATAGTCTACGGCGAGGGGGAGCTCAGGAGTATGCACGGGTGGGAATGCCGCTTGAGTGCATAAAAGCACTTGGGAGATGGAAGTCCAACAGTGTGTTTAACTATGTGAATAAAGACATATTGTAGGTTGGGACCATTAGCTCTCCTGTCCCAATTTGGCTGAGAGCTTATGGTCCCTATGACCCATGACATAAATGTTTGCTGTATGATACAAAAGTGCTAGTGTGTGTGAGTGTGCCGGATGCAAGCTGACTGTGTGACCGTGATCTGCCCTAGCTGCTGCCTCATGTCTTCAATTTTCAAGCGCTTCACAGAAATGAATAACTGAATCCATATGATTGATAGTATAATCAAGAATATGTCCTGCAAATAAGTAATGGAAAATATAGTAATGATTGAGATCCTCACCTATATAAAGCTGCAAATAAGTAAAGAGATCAAAAATAAACAATAATTCTCAGGTTGTACTGCCTGATAGTAGATAAAAAGTAGGTAAAGCAAATAGGCTCAATTGTACTATTGAGAAAAGCTGATGTACTAACCTGGTCACAAAGGTGTAGGCTACAAGGCTGTGTAAAAATTTATTAAGCCTGTTTAATAAATTTATTAGCCCATAAAAAGTTCATCGGTGTCTGGTTTTGAATTGTCCATGTTGCCGGAAACATGCATAATTCAAAACCACTGACGACGGGCGCATATTATGAATACCATAGATACCGTTCGTAGCATGCGTCGCTATGTAAAAAGTTAACTTCCGGTTTTAGATTCAAAGGCTAATCCAGTCCTTACCTGACCGTCGTTGAAGTCGGTTCATTGGTGTTCAATACTGAAATTTGACCATCCCACCCACCCATACTTTGGCTGAGAGCTTATGGTCCCTATGACCCATGACATAAATGTTTGCTGTATGATACAAAAGTGCTAGTGTGTGTGAGTGTGCCGGATGCAAGCTGACTGTGTGACCGTGATCTGCCCTAGCTGCTGCCTCATGTCTTCAATTTTCAAGCGCTTCACAGAAATGAATAACTGAATCCATATGATTGATAGTATAATCAAGAATATGTCCTGCAAATAAGTAATGGAAAATATAGTAATGATTGAGATCCTCACCTATATAAAGCTGCAAATAAGTAAAGAGATCAAAAATAAACAATAATTCTCAGGTTGTACTGCCTGATAGTAGATAAAAAGTAGGTAAAGCAAATAGGCTCAATTGTACTATTGAGAAAAGCTGATGTACTAACCTGGTCACAAAGGTGTAGGCTACAAGGCTGTGTAAAAATTTATTAAGCCTGTTTAATAAATTTATTAGCCCATAAAAAGTTCATCGGTGTCTGGTTTTGAATTATTAATCAATAATGCACATATGCAAATTCAAAATGATTCAAATTTTCCCAATCTGTATATTAGTATTGTCAAATTCTTAACTATTATCATTAATATACCCAAATAAATAAACCCGCATAGATCAATTTATATAAAGTGAAAAAAGAGCGGCTGTCATCAGCTAATGAAGAACAAGCGAAGAAAAAAGTATCAGCATCATGTACCGAGTTAGGGATCAATTCACCAGTATTCCCTATATCACCACACTGTTCTGAACGTCTTGCCGATTAACATTGCTTCGTTTCAATATTGTAAGTAACTGACTTCAGCAAATGGTGAGGTCGCAGGGGTTGTACGAAAGATAATTTGAGACGAGTACTCTTTAGCTACATCAAGGTAGGCTATATACATAAACTAAAAGATTATTCCAACGAACACCAACAAAATAATTAGTTAAATAAATGTAAGCTGCACACTGCGCCGTGTTTCTAGGATTAGTGCAGTGCGCTTGATAACATTAACAATATATTTGTTCATCCATATGACTCAGTTTTAAAATCAGATAACCTATGTCAATATGGGGCGTAATCGATTAACACGACCCGGGCGACTCAGGTCACCCGAGTTGCTAGAATTTCAAATCGAATAGCGCGAGTGGAGTTGACAAAAACACGTGCCATGTGCAAAACAACCCGACCCCAGTAACCCACCTCTTGGCTCGGGTTGGCTAGGAACGATGATGTCACATTTGCGCTGGTACCATCCTGCAGGATAACAGCTACCAGTACCAGTCATACATGTTTTTTTTTGGTAATAACACAGATTAATGAAATGGAAATATAACTAAACTATCCAGTAAAAAAATACCTTAAATTCTATTTTGATGTAGTTCTATCGGTTATTAAACAAACAACAAAAGTTTTGGATGAAGCCACTATTGTTTCCACCCCGAGCGTGGAGAAGCGCATTCGATTATTCGACCCGAGCCTGTAGGATGTGCACATGCACCAAAATGTGGCTCGGGTGACCCGAGTTGATTAATCGATTACGCCCATTGTGTCTCACAATCAGCGCTAGTTAACATAGTTAACATGGTCTTTTCACCGTTAGGGTTACAGGACACACCTCTCACGGATTGATATCAAAATAGACAAATCCTAGATAAAAGATTCACCCTATATTGCAATAGCCTGAGTTGGGGTGAAGAACAACCCTATATAAAAGCTGGCGAAAATGATCTACATGCTGGGTAAATAAAATGAGCAGTGACATTCTTAATTTAAGAAGCAAAATATATTCTCCACATATATCTTAATATTTGACCGCTATTTTTTATTTAAAAAATATAATAAAACATGTAGTTTAATCAACTTTAAAAGTCAAATCGATCGCATTCTGTGGCCGCCATCTTGTCTTTTTGCATTCTCTCCCATTTCACTAACTCTGTGCCAATATAAGTGGATACTGGAACCAAGAATTCCACTCCCTGTTCCGTACTAAAGCAATTTTTGCCGGTATTTAGACTACATTTTCATTCACCGTTACTACAAGTATGGGGTGAATCTTGTATCTAGACAAAGCTGCAGAGCTGCTGAGTCTAGTTTGATATCAGTCCACGATAGGTAAGTCATGTGACCTTAATGGTAAAAGCATGTTAATTATTTATTACACCACCCAAATATTATGCTTAATATTAGCTGGAAAATACCAAATTTGTGATAAGATTCTTTTGATTTGAGAAGTTAACAACGGGACTATTCTGAATCCATGAAGTCCTATTGTTTCTTGTCCCAACTCTATTGCCATTGAATGTAGAGTATTAAACTAGTTCAGTTAGAATTTGCCTAAAGTTCAATAAACACTGGTCAAATGGTAAGTAAGTTACCACGAGATCCACGGTTAATTCGTATGTGAAGCAGTTTTTTTGCTCGGATTTAGGCAGGCCTGTCATTCACCTCTACTCTGGGTAGGGGGTGAATCTTTTATCTAATGGTAGGTGTGATATATGCGTAATAGACGTATAGGTGTGTGGCTAATATATGTTAACGAGATGCAGAGTTTGAGACAAAGGAATATGCTAATGAGATGACGTCATGGAAAGTTTAGCCGGCGGGTTGAGCGAGCCCTAGGCTGTGAATACCCCACATCTGACACCATGTGAAAGTACAACGTCTGAACACTTTGACTTATGGATACTGAATGGTTTATTCATGGCCTAGGGCTCGCTCAACCCGCCGGCTAAACCTTCCATGATGTCATCTCATTAGCATATTCCTTTGTCTCAAACTCTGCATCTCGTTAACATATATTAGCCACACACCTATACGTCTATTACGCATATGTCACAGTAGGCATACTAGTACGGTTAGCAGAGCAGAACACCTCATTATGTAGAAAAAAAGATTCACCTCTGACTCTGTTCACTGTTGATGGTCTTAGTTTGGCATCCCACCCATATGTTGATTAAAATCCAATAGCTACAATTAGATTGTTTATATTTTCCCTCAACATATACTCTCCAGTGTTAAAATCACATAATATCAAGCCATAATGACACAAAATCAGTTTGAAGTGATACAGTCCATGAAGTAAATCCTCCATGTTTGAATGAACTGGTTGTACCACCTGACTACCTCAGCCAATGAAAATGACCTCTTCCTAATCTAGATTGGATATATTACCCAGGTACCATTAAACTTCCTTCCAATGGCTGCCATGTTAATATGTGAGCTCTGTCAATTGAAACTTTAAAGTTCATTGATCCACTCGACAAATCTACTAATCAGTTCAAATTTAAGGTCACGGTTAAATATATCAAGGTATGTGAAGAATATATTTTGCTTTTTAGATTAAGAATTTCAGTTCTCTTTTCACTTACCCACATTTTCTCCACTTTTTTTATATGGTTGTTCTTCATCCCAACTCAGACCTCTGTAGTATGGAGTGAATCTGTTATCGTGGCCCTAAACATGGCGTAGTTCAGCATTGGTGGTGTAATAAAGAAGCAGACAGAAAGTCAATCAGTGTGTATGTGAGTACAGCTGTGGAAACTGATGTCCGCTAGGCTACCCTCGTAGCCGCTAATTGTTCCCTGCCATGTCACTCACGAGCAACTGAGAAGCGCGGTACAACTGTTTATTACATGTCCAGCTGTAATATATATGTTTATTATCTGCACGCTGCGCATTTGTTGGGTAGCCACCGTCTAACCTGTATACATTATTGTTACATCCATGTGTCTATTATACATGTACCGTAAAGCCAAGAAATGGAAATCGCGCCTATAATTTTATAATGCCATGTTAAAGAATTGTAACATTCGGCACCCCAATAAATCCAATTGCCAATCGAGGTAGCTGCAAGTATTATCATGTGTATATATACATCGTTGGTTTCACTCACCGGGGATCGAGCCCATGACTTTCCACACGGGGAGCGGGCATCCTACCCACTCGCCCATCCGCTTCGGTTAGCCATAACTTGATTGATATAAATTAAACCTTAACAGCGGGATTTCCACTGTGAGTTTTACGGTAATCCACATGTCTGCCAATTTGATGCGTAATGGTGTATGCGCGCGTGGATTCCAATGCTTAAACTCACCTCCGTTCGTCCCGTCCTATGTAGTAAATACATCATGTTTTATTGTTGTCGTAAAAGAAAACCGCCCAAAAAACGCATAAATTGTACACTTACCTTTCAGATAGCCTACTTTCCAATAGTAGGCCTACGGATCGAGACCAAAGGTCTCATACAATAATTGTAATCGTTTTGGGGAGGGGGGTGTTTTTGTGTTTTACATTTAAATGTTATTTGTATCAATTGATGCCCGTTTCATTGATTTAAGGTTGGTGGGATTTGGGTTCTGTATTTGAAACCGGAAAGTATATATATGTTATATATATATATATACATGTATATATACATTATATATACATGTACATATATACATTAATGATATATATATATATACATATATATATATATATATATATATAATAATAACGTATTTAGACTAGTTCCTGTAAATAGCACAACGGCGCCACCTGCAAATGGAATTCACCGACATTATTCAAAACCAGACACAGGAAATTCTTTCTGGACCAATAAATTTATTAATCAGGTTTAATAAATTTGTACATGAGCCATTGATATTTTAAATTAAGCCTGACTATTCATAGTACTTATTTGCAGGTATTTGAGAGCTATATAAGCTAATTTGATGGTAAACAGATTATTATTTTAGCAATCATATACATTACTTCTTGAAATTGACGACTGAAGACAGCAGCTAGTGGGAAGATCACGGTCATACTCTCGAAGCACACCAGACACACCTCAATCAAGTTGAATGATACTCTCAAACATAACAGGATATGGACCATCTAACTCTCAGCCAAATTGGGACAGGAGAGTAGATGGTCCTTTGCTAACAAGTTGTTTATTCACATAATTAAATATACTATTTGATTTCCAGTGTCCTAATACTTTTATACAGTCCAAGGACACTCCTATCCTAGCATATTCTTGGGACGCTCCACGACGTAGACTATGCGATGTCACCATTGGCCACCAGGGGAACTTGGCTTGCTTCAATATCATGCTTCAATATGCATTTGTGGTGTAACATTTCTATAACAATATATATATATATATATAAGGAGTATAATATATTATGTGTATATAAATGCCGGAATTAAATCGTTCTATTATTAATATTATCGATCGATTAATAATTAATTATCCTGCATTCGGCTCGTTAAATATTGTCCAATCAATGGCCGTTCCTGTCGAGCCTGGGACTGCCCTAGTTGGCACCAAAATGGCAGGTTCCACAGCTGGGCTGCCATATTTGTTCATTTGGCGCTCAGATTTAAAACTTTGTAACCGGTAGGCATATAATTGCTAGCCCACACAGCAAGAAAAACTTGTCCATCCGATCACCGCGACGCTTTCCTCCTTGTTTGAATGTAGGCAATTTATATATATATATATATACATATATATATATATATCCAGACGGGATGGCCAAATGAGTTAGAGCGTCCGTCTCCCATGATGTGATGCAGACCATGTTGGCAGACCATGGGATCATGGGTTCGAACCCTGGTCGAGTCAAACCAATTACTTAAAAATTGATACTTGTCGCTTCCTAGCCAGGTGCTCGGCATTATAAGGATAGGGCAAGGAGCAGTGGAATGAGGAAGACCAGTCATTTGTGACTGAAATTTCCCCTGCTTAAACAACTAATGTCCTAACAATAACAAATATATATATATATATAAAGAAAAATGCATTTCTATATATTCTTTAAAAGCACGAGAAGTCATGTAATTTAAAATAGAAGTAGGCCTAGGGAACGATCATTAGACAATGGTGGGGGGCATTTTTGGCCCATTCGTGTGGGGGGCATTTTTGGCCCATTCGTGTCCTTGTTGTGGGTGGTTTTCCCTCCCAACAGGTCAAAAGTGAGTAAGTAGCATATCCCCCAATTTTACATTGTCCTTATTTTGTTCTTTCTCATGCAGTCTCGTCCACTTTGTTTCTGAAAACCAATAACATGTGTACCAGTATGGTGTCGGTCGGAGGAGGGGGACTGTGGGTGACCCTGTGGACGAGCTTAGTCTAGGCATTTGCTGGTCTCGGACCACTCATGCACCTACTTGCGGGCCACTCATGCACCTACTTAAATTCTTCCTTCCCTCACTAGGTGGCACCTGCTAGGATATCTATTGGCTTGCCTGTGAGTGTGAGGGAAGGATGTTCGAGCACTGCGCTTGAGCCTGTCGGATGTGCCTCCAGCATCCTCCTGACGTTTAATTACATTTGTTAATTTATAGATTTGTTTTATTCCAATTGACCTGTACTAAACTTAATATGTACTTGTATATGATTGGTTATTATATCTTTTATCCAGATATGTGGATTATCTGGAATAATAAACTAGAAATTCCTTGCATCCCACTGGGCCCTTGCCTCCTTTTGCCACCCGAACTGTCTCTATTATAATAATTCGATTATGTACCGTCGTACAAACGGTTAAATATATATGTATCCATCACTGAGTATAATTTGCAGGTGGCTCCGCCGTGCTATTTACAGGAACTATAGTCTAAATATGTTAGTACTGAGCAGGGGGAGGGAGCTCAAATTGAAGTAAGAAAAATAAGGTGTGTGGAATATTGCATTTTGTTTATATTCGCATAATTCATTATATTATAGCAAGCATGTACGGATAGAAGTCCCTTCCGCTATCCCATTATGTCCGGAATATATCCCCCACTCCCTCGGATGCCTAGTCTCTCACTCTTATTCTTATAGTTATGCCTTTCTTTGCCTCGTGTTCTGTCCCTCTCTGCCCCCCCCCCCTCCCTTTTCCTGTACACTCATTCACTCGATCGTCTCCCTTTAGACGTACAACATATGGAGTATACATTGGCACACTCCAGGTGATAATTGCCATGTTGAAATGTTCTGCCATTGTAGATCAGGCACCAATCATTGCAACAATCAGTATCTATTTTTAATAATGTTATTTTAATGGGGGGTTGGGAGGAAGGCAGAAAGGGCAGGATTCGCCATGTGTAAGCCCAATTCCCACGTGGCCTTACCATGCACCGCTGCCAAAAGCACGCCTAATTAATGATTTAGCTGCATTCCCGCAGGGACGGGCTCTCGGGCCGGCCAAATGGGGAAACCAAGAGGAATCAATCAGAGTGCATCACGTGAGCGAACTGACACTAAGGAGCATGCGCCAAAGGCACAACTTTAGACTGCAGTACGTCACTTCAGAATCCCCCCCCCCCCATTCCCACCCCTACCTGAAAGCCAGGTCCTTTCCCTGATCCCTAATGGTTGGTTGTTTGAGTTTTGCGTACTGGCAACATCTAAGGTCATATCATTATGGGTACCGACTTGTGACAATGCACACTCATGTTGACTTTATAGTGCTGCCCCACTTGGAGACAAGGCCACCAGCACTATGACCTGATATCGCACTCCTGAAATCACATTACCTGACACTGAGCCAACCAGTCCTTGCCCTATCCTAATAATGCCGAGTCCCTGGCTAGAAAGTGATAAGTATCAATTTTTATGTCAATAGTTTGACTCAACTAGGTTTAGAATCCCATGATCTACCAAAACGGGAGATGGACGCTCAACTCATTTGGCCATCACGTCTGATCCCCTCTCCCTAATTATGGGGGATGGAGGGGTAAGGGAGTGTTGACATTGGGGGGAGGGTGAGGGGGGGCAATTTTAAATTAGCGCACTTTGGAAGATTTTACACCAGTTGCATGACATCCATTTAAATATACTCGAGTAGAGGGCCTATTGGTTATCAATATCAGGGTCGGCTTTAACAACTGTGGGCAAAACATTCTGCTATACGCCGCTTGGAGCGCCACTGGCCTGTGATTGCACACAGCACGAAAGAGAGACGGATATCTAGCCTGACACTCGGCTTCACTAGGATAGGACAAAGATTGGTTTATTCCGTACCAAGATAATGTGACTGAGTGGGATATTGGGTCATTGTGTCGGTAGCCCAGTCTTCCAGTGGGGCAGCACATTGATCGAACTGACTACATCTAACTTTAGAATTACTGTCGGGCAACATCAACACATTTTGCATTAACTTATTGGAGTTTTTGATTGATTGGTGGTTTCTTTACGCCGTGTCGGCAGAATAGGCCATATTCACGGCGAGGTATTTTGGGGTGTTTTTGTGTGTGGATTATGGTTTTTGTTTTGCATTCTAGCAACATCTAAGATCATATCAGGACGGGTACCGACTTGTGAGTGTGCACTCGTGGCGACTATATAGTGCTGCCCTGCTGGAAGACCATCCCACCAGCACCAAAGCCCAATATCCCACTCAGTCACATTATCCTGATATGTGCTAACCAGTCATTGCCTTATCCTAGCAATGCCAAACGCCAGGCTAGGTAGCAACACATACCAATTGTGTGAGTCATTGGTTTGACTCGGCTGGAATTTGAACTCATAACCTTCTGCTGGAGAAGTCAGCGCTCTTACTAATTCAAAAACCGCATAGATCTGGTCAGTTTATTGGGTTACACATACTTATATTATATATTGCCTAATGTATATTATTTATTTTCTGGTTATATTGTACATTATACTGCATATTATATACTACAAATAATGTAATATTATATATTACAACTAATGTATATTATATATATGTATAACGTATTATGCGAGTATAAAAATATGAAACGGAAAGGGAATTGTTCTAATTATTAATATTGCTTGATATCATTGGTATTACTGATTATACTCCATAAGACTTGACTGGTGGCGCCACCTGCGGCCCACCTTGCCTCCACCGGATGTCGACAAGTGTCAGTCGCACCGGAGGATTTTTTCTTTTATCAGTTGTCTGTTTGAATATAGGCCCTATGCAATCAACGATTGCTTAGATCTACTTTGAAGAAATTCCAGAGTTGCTAACCTTATCTGCGATTTTAAAATAAAAGCACATGATGAATCAGTATTTAGAAATTAATTATTATGAAAGTAATGATATTGTTCATCTCCTTACAAAGGCGCGTATGCACAACTCAAAGCATATAGTTCTCCACCCGCTTGGATGCGCATATTGCAATTATGGCGTAGATCGGGAATCAGCGGTAACAGAACTAACTTGTTGTCTTCACGTATACACGCCTACTCAGGACCATGCAGGTAGGTAACAACCCGTCCGAAGGAATGCACACGTTCGGGATTGGCAAGGCGGGAATCTCCAGGGCTGTCGTCATCTTCACCAAGCCACCAGTCACAGGTAAATATCGAGTTATACCGTGATTGTCGCTAAAGATGCTGCGGGCCTGACTCCCCACCCCAAGTTTAGTTTCGTAAATGTTTAAAATCTTTGTTAATATGAATTGATTGTTACCTTTGGTTAAAAGCATCACAAAGACAACACATTACAAACAAATCAAACATACTATCAATAATAAACAAAGGTGACAGCAACAGTAAGAATTCTTAGGCTATTGTAGACCTAGATGGAATTCTAGACTTCTGGGTCTAAATTGTTAAATTTGTGGACGAGCGTTTGGTACATAGCTACAGATGGAATTTATGGAGCACTGTATCAGTCACCAAAGTAAACCAAACTTATAATTGCTGGTTTCAAAATAGATTTATTTATATATGTTTGTATTCCTTGAAACACTGATTCCAAGGAAAACCAAGATGGCGGACTTAGTAAACAAAAATAGGATGTGGAACGCTTTGTCAGAGAATATATCACTGGAGAAAGTACCTGCGTAACTTATACCCCAGTCACACTATGCCTGCGACCACTTTGCAGCCACAAAAAAAGCCCTGGGTCGTAAGTGGTCACAAGTGGTCGCAAAGTGGTCACACAGTGGTTATTAACCAGACGGGATGGCCGAATGAGTTAGAGCGTCCCTCTCCCATGTTGGTAGATCGTGGGATCGTGGGTTCGAATCCTGGTCGAGTGAAACCAATGACTTAAAAATTTATACTTGTTGCTTCCTAGCCAGATGCTCGGCATTACTAGGATAGTGCAAGGAGCAGTGGAATGAGGAAGACCAGTCGTCTGCAACTGAAATTTCCCCTGCTTAAGCAACTAATGTACCCCCAAAAAAACTAAAAAAACGGCACCGACCTTCTTGCGACCGAATTGGTTACAAGGAGGTTTCAGCTGCTGCACCAAACACCTCCTTGTGAGCAAAATGGTCACCAACCATTTTCATAGGTTGGTGACCAGTTGGTTACAATGCAGTCAGTGCATGACCAGTGGACTTTTGGGTGGCAAAGTGGTCGCCAGTGGTCGCAAGCCCTAGTGTGACTGGGGTATTAGTAGGTTTATATCCTGTGATACCATGTTGAATATGCCATAAGTCAAGACCCTATAATACTAAGACGGCTCACTCCCTATCTATCCCATGGTAATGTAAATTTCGCAGTGCCACCTCGTGGTGGGTTTGATGTTTGGTGTTTCGCATGTAAACACATACAATTATATTATACATGAGATAGGTAAGTATGAATACACATCAATATGAAATTGCTATGAATAAATACACATCATCATCAGCATCATCATCATCATCGCCATCATCACACATCTTTCACATTCAATTATACATTTATACATATAATATAGCAATTGTTTAACCAAGAGAACAGCCAGCGCACCAAGTGGTGGGTTTGATCATTTTGATTAGACAGTACAGGCTGAGTGAGCCGTCTTAGTATTTTAGGGTCTTTGGTGACAGTATAGACTACATCACCATTCCAGTGATAAATGGGATCCATCGATGGTCAGTTCTGAACGGTTTCAAATTTTCCAAGACCAAAACAGTCTGCATGCACTTCTGCCTGCTGCGTAGAATACATGCGGAACCGGAGCTGACCCTGGATGGGGATCCCATTAAAGTCGTTGAGAAAACCAAATTTCTGGGCCTCATTCTCGACGCAAAACTGTCTTTTGTGCCACATATAAAGTACCTGAAAACAAGATGCCTGAAAGCGCTGGATATTCTGAGGGTGCTGTCCAGCTCAGAGTGGGGAGCGGACAGAGATGTTCTGCTCTCCGTGTACAGAACCTTGGTTCGTTCACGAGTGGATTACGGCAGCATAGTATATGGTTCCGCAAGGAAATCATATATTGGGCTGCTAGACACGATCCACCACCAGGGACTGCGCCTGGCCCTTGGGGCCTTCCGCACCTCACCAGTTCAGAGCCTTTATGTCGAAGCCAATGAACCATCACTTAATAACAGGAGAATCAAACTGGCCATGCAATATGTAGTCAAGATAAAAACTAATGCATTGAATCCTGCACACAATTGTCTATTCGAGCAACATGACGAATCCATGTATGAAGCCAGGCCAAATTACATCCGGCCCCTGAGGCTCCGAATGAAACCTCATTTGGATGCCTTAGGCGTGGATTTGGACGTGTTGGAGGATGCCAAAGTCCCAGAACATCCCCCGTGGTCGTTGAGAAAGCCATCGGTTATCCTCCGACTCACGGAACTGAGGAAATCTGGGACACATCCACTCGAGTACAAAGGACTGCATGCAGAGATTCAAGGCCAGTTTGCAGACCACCTCTCCATATACACTGATGGTTCGAAAGACCAAAGCCGGGTAGCTGCTGCGGCAGTCTGCCGACGGGAAAAATTTGGTGTACGTTTGCCCGATCAGAGCTCGATTTTCACTGCAGAGGCAAGAGCACTCCTTCTCGCTTTGGAGTGTATCGAGTTATCCGACCACACTAACTATGTTATATACAGTGATTCCTTCTCTTGCCTCCTGGCTGTTGCTGGACTGAAAACGAATCACCCTATTCTAGCAACGGTCATTTATAAAATGAACCAACTGACAACAGATGGGTATGATATCCACCTGTGCTGGGTGCCTGGCCATGCTGGCATACAAGGAAACGAACGAGCTGATCGGGCTGCGAAGAAGGCCCTGAACTGTGATCTTGAACCATGTCTGATCCCTCACTCTGATCTGAAACCACTAATAGCCACCCACATAAAATCCAAATGGCAACATGAGTGGGATGAAAACATCAATAAACTTAAAGAAATTGAACCATCTGTGGGAAAGCCACCACAGACTCATGCGGGAGGTCGGCGGGACCAAGTGGTCCTTAGTCGCTGCCGTGTTGGCCACTCGTGGCTTACACATGCTTTTCTGCTCAAGGGGGAACCTCCCCCTGAATGTATTGGGTGTCAGTCCCCACTGACACTCAAACACATTTTACTAAGTTGCGTTGATTTTTTGGCCCTGCGCCAACGGTTCTACACTGCAGGCAGTATGCATGACCTTTTTACTAAGGTAAAACAGGAAAACATTTTAGCCTTTTTGAGGGCAGCTGGACTGTACCACCTTATATAGTTTACTAAATGGATTCTATTAATTATTAATGAAACTTTTCTTTTTCTATGGGAATTTGTTTCCCTTGACCACAGATATATGATTGTGAGCTTTCTAATTTAATTAGTGTCTATTGGCACATAATTGATTGTCTGCTTTTACATGTAAAAGCGATGGTTTGAACAAAAAACAAACATTTCTCGCCGTGAATATGGCCTATGCTGCCGACACGGCGTAAAGCAACCACCAATCAATCAATCAACCATTCCAGTAGCGCGGTGCATTGTGGGATGTGTCAAAGCAAAACAAACCCGTGAGAAGCACATGGCACATGTTAATACACTGGGTTCAGCTATGAAATGTGCTAGTTTCAGCTCATCTCAGCTCTTTGTTTGAAACATAGAACACTAACTAAAAGAATATATATAATAAATTAAGTTATTAATCTTTTGTCCAGCATTGCATTTGCATCAATATAATATGCACATCTTATGCCATGTGCATTTAGATTTAGACAAATCTGGGCACTCAGACTAGTGTTAGGGCCATTGCCAGAGTCAGTTTTACTTATTTTATTAATGTTTTTATTTATAACCCATGGTTAATGACATATGTAGAACTAGAAAATTAGTATGGTTAATCAGATATTGGTTATATATTTCTCTGAAGCAAGTGTATGTTGACACATGTGGCATTTTAATATTTAGAACAAGAATTAATAATGGTTATGTGGATATCACTGATTGTTTTGTGTGGAATTGTATGTTTCTTAGGTCAAAATGTTTAACTTTTGTCTTAGCTATATTCATCAGATCATTATATTGCATGTGTGCATACATGGTTATGCCAAATTGTGATGTATTTCTATTCATTTTGAATCAAATCAAAGGTTTTCATCACATGCTCAGTCGGAACCGTGATCCTGTCTATTGGCTCATGTATCTCCATGCGTGTGTCGGCCATCTCTGTTTTCAGAGCCGTGTACTGTGTGCTTCCACTTCCCCAACACCTTCCTCAGTCACGCCTACGTCCTGCACTGCCTCGTCGAAGTTTTCAGGGACGTGCCCACGGCCGGGCTCAAGTCACTCATGTTTGTCGACCGGAACGTCCTGCATGGGTGCACAGGCCTGGAGAACCGATGGTCAGTCATTACATAGCTTCCTTAAACTATAGATATTACCCAGCGAGCATTTCTTATTCACGGTGCAAACAAAAATGGATGCAAACAAAAATGGATGATTAGTACAGCTTTAAACTTTGAATTTAAGGTTAATAATAATAATTCTATATAGTTATTATATGTAGCTATTATATATAATAGTATATATAATAATATATAATAGTATATATAATAGTAATAATATAAATAATAACAGTGATAAGAATAATGACAGTGTTAATTATAATACTAGTGACAGAATCAACAACCACAATCAGAAGATAATAAAATGTAAATAAATAACAATTAAAAATAGCTAGAATAACGCAATCAAATTAATATTTCTTCGTAAAGTATAACAGACATCTTAGTCAACATGTGAAATATTAAGATCGTGACTGTATGAATAGTCTGGATATTATAATTAAGGAACTAGATGACAACAACCCCATCCCTCGCCCTACCCAAAGATGGGATTGCATTGTGGGCCTTTTATTTCGACGTGTCACTAATTTAAAATTCAAAGAAACAACAAACTGATCAGTGCAGACCATTAATGATTCAACTGTGCATATGAATAGTAGAATCTTTGATTATACCAAATACCCTATAGTGCTTTCAGGTAGTTCATTTCTGTTGGGACAATATTTTAGCTTCCAATGGGGGGGGGGGGGACTTTCTGTGCGGATTCCTCTGGTTACACGCTAGGTGGCAGCAGCCGACACCGGTTTTGCAGTTTCCCAGGGACACCAGTTTCCCAGGGACACATCGCTTCTGCACACGCATCAAACTCGAACAGTATCGTCACTAACCTTATAAATTTAATATAATGTTTTTGCTAAACATGTTTTCTATATGTGTACCAAGCAATTTGTTTGTAGCTGGTGTCGTTTTAGAGATATTTCACTTTTTCTGTATTGTCTGTATGAAGACTGCTCACGGCCATTGACAATGCCTTGAGATTGACGGTACGCGCAGTGCAAAACGTCAGTTTTTATTCAAAATTAATAGAAATCAAGAACCCTAACCTTATAACTTTAATATAGTCTTCATGGTAAAGATGTTTTCTATATGTGTACGAAGCGATTTGTTTCTAAATGGTGTACTTTTAGAGATATTTGACTTCTTCTGTATGAAGATTTGCTCACGGCGGTTAACAATGCATTTGAATGGAAGTGTCCCTGGCAAACTGGTGTCCCTCGGAATCCGCATCACCGGGCTTTCTGCGGTGGGTGGAGGTGGTGGGGGCTTAGGAATGTGGTGGGGGTGGAGGTGGGTATGGTGGGGATGTAGGTGTAGGTGTGTAGGGTAGGTGTGTGATGGGGGTGTAGGTACGTGGTGGGGGTGGACGTGGTGGGGGTTGACGGTGTGTGTGGTGGGGGTTGACGGTGTGTGTGGTGGGATGTAGGTGTAGGGTGGGTGGTGGAGTGTAGGTATGTGGTGGGTGTATGTGGCGGGGGCTTAGGGATGTGGTTGGGGTGGGGGCTGAGGGTGTGTGTGGTGGGGGGCTGAGGGTGTGTGTGGTGGGGGTGTAGGTGGGTATGGTGGGGGTCTAGGTGTGTGTGGTGGGGGCGTAGGGGGTGGTGGGTGTGTAGATATGTGGTGGGTGTATGTGGTGGGGGCTTAGGGATGTGGTGGAGGTGTAGGTGTGTGTGGTGGGGGTTGACGGTGTGTGTGCTTGGTGGGTATGGTGTGGGTGTAGGTGTGTGGGGATTTATGGGTGTGTGGTGGGGGTGTAGGGGTGTGTGGTGAGTGGGTATGGTGTCGGTAGTGCTATCAGTAAGGTAGTTCAGTTGGGTGCGGACAATTGTATCTTCCAATTACATAGTGCTATCATAACAGAAACTTATTTTTGTGGGTACAATGTTGTACCTTCCAAGTACCCGATAGTGGTATCAGAAAGGTGACTCTTTTTTTTTGTGGGGATAATTGTACCAAGTACTCGATAGTGCTGTCAGAAAGGTGACTCATTTTTTATGGCGACAATTGTACCAATTACCCAATAGTGCTGTCAGAAAGGGGACTCATTTTTTGTGGGGATAATTGTACCAAATACCCGATAGTGCTGTCAGAAATGGGATTCATTTTTGAGGGGACAATATTGTACATTCCAAGTACCCGATAGTGTTAAGAGAAAGGTGACTCATTTTTGTGTGGGGAAAATTGTACCAAGTACCTGATAGTGCTACGATAAAGGTGACTAATTTTTATGGGGGAAATTTACTGTACCAAGATCCTGATAGTACTGTCAGGAAAAGTAACTCACACTCCATCACCCGCCACTAGGGTCGTGCGCTGTCGCAACATGGCCACCAAGGAGGCGCTGATCTTCAGGGGACTATCGCTATGCAACAAGCGCGTTCTGGTGCGCAGCTACGATGACGTCATCGAAGAGGAGTTCCTCGAATTCACCAAGTACACGTCGCACAAGACGCGGCTATACGGCAACATATCCGAGGGCCTGCGCCGTGCCGGGGGCGGCAAGGCAGCGCAGATACTGGAGGATAAGCTCATCCACACCGAGGTGATGGGTGACGGGAATAAGCAGGCGAAAGCACCGGCAGAGAAGCCCAAGCCCTAGCCACAGGCGGTGTAGACCTAAGAGGGTGAACCGCTGTCATTGAATGTCATAGACTGTGAGGTCATGGTGAGGTGCCAGTGCTGGATTTAGTAGATAAAAGATTCAGCCCGTCCGTAATTGCAGTAGGGGTGATTGACAACATAGTCTAAATTAAATACGGGCAAAAATTGTTTTAGTATGGTGGAAGTGGAAGTGGAATTCCTGGTTCCAGTATTTAATGGCTACTTATATCGGCACAGAGTTGGCGAAATGGGAGAGAATGCAAAAAGACAAAATGGCGACCACCGAATGCTGTCCGGTTTACTTTTAAAGTCCATTAAACTATGTGTTTTAATATATTTTTCAACTCAAACGTAGTGCGTAAAAATGAAGATGCATATGAAAAATATATTTTGTTTCTTAAATTAAGAATTTTATGTGCTGATTTCATTTACCCAGCCTGTCACCACTTTTTCTAATGGGTTGTTTTTCACCCCTACTCTGCGTAGGGGTGAATCTGGGTAAGAGTGAATCTTTTATCTATGGATTTAGGTGAAGAGAAGCCCAGGCTATTCCACCTGTGGGGATGAAAGTGGTATCCAACAAAAATTTCGGAAATCAAGCCGACACTGTTACACCGACGGAGAATTTCCGTGGAAAACTCGGATTTTCACCTATATGATTAACACTGTCGGGGAATCGTAGATATATACCGGAAATCAGGTTTTAACTCTCATTGTTGTGACTCTATTATGGCCCATACCTAGATACAAGATTCACCCCGTACTGCTGCAGTAGGGGTGCAAACCAACCCTATGTAAAAGCTGTCGAAAAAACGGGTCAATGAAATGAGAGCCTAATTTCACAATGTAAGAAGCATCAATTATTCTTTACATCAGTTTTATTATTAGCCGCTACCTTTGAGTTGAAAAATATAATATAATATCTAGTTTAATAAGATTTAAAAGTGAAATCGACGGCGTTCTACGGCCGACATCTTGTCTTTTTGCATTCTCTCCCATTTCACCAACTCTGTGCCTATATAAATATCTATTTGATACTGGAGGCAGACATTCTACTCCCTGTTCCATACTAAAGCTATTTTCGGCCGTATTTAGACTACGTTGTCGTTCACCCGTGTACTACAAGTACCGGGTGAATCTTTTATCTAGCCCATACCTAGCACTTTCTTGTTTTGGTTTTATGTTCTCATAATATCTAAAGTGATATAAGAACAGGATTCAAACTAACCAATTGTTGTCATATACACGCTGATTCCTTGACTTTCGTTTAACATAATCGGTAAATATTTTTGTTAATTGTGGAAATCCAAGAAATGGCCGAGATCTTTCATCCCTGCTCCCAAAGGACAGTATCAACAATATTATACACCTTGTCCGGAGCTCCCTCCCCTGGATGTTGAGGCCCTAAGCTTCAGCCTGCCAAGCCTATAAGTAAATCCGGCACTGCCTCCAGCAGCCATAATAGTATCTAAGCTCACCGTGATCTCATAGAATGTGCGTTTATGATGAGTGGATGGTAGTACAGTCTAACTTCAAACAACCAGATATTGGCTCACCTTGAGCAAGGCTCTGATGTTAATTTCAACTAACCCCTTCGCCCAACCTCAACAGGGCACCACAGAAGGTATGAAGGAACAGTTAATTAAAATTGCATAGTCCGATGGTTTTGAGTTTCTCTAATTTTCTTAAATAAATATACTAGGTTGGCCATTATAATCTACCTCTCTTTTGTTTGAAGTAACATTGCTTTAACATGACTAACTTATGATATATTTGAAGTGGAGACATGTCAAATTAATATTGGCATGTTTATACAAAAAATCAGACCCCAGCAGTATGAGCTTCTATTAAATTGACTTACTATAACATTTTATGTAGCACCAAATGCTTAATGAGTGCACCAGAATCTAAGTTGGATATGTAGGTTCAAAACTATATAAGTGCTTTGCTTTTTGAAAATTTAATGCTTTTATCGGAATATGCAACTTTAACGGACATTAATTATCACAGCCAGCTTTTGGAACCGGGTAATCCCACCCACCCCATTGGCTTGTTTATAATTAGACTTGAGTACTTAATTACTCCATGTTGCCGATTTGATGATTAATGGAACTCTTTTTGTATGATCAGTCTGTGTAATATCATACCAAATGATATGTGATATTAATAAACACGTTATACATATGAAGAATGTAAACAGGGATTACGTGGATAATAATTCCTCATCACTATTTTCATATTAGTAGTCGCTATATATATATATATGAGTCAGCCTCACGAAAACGGGCCAATCGGTGGTCAAGTGAAGATGTCGGCATCGCAATTCTTAAAAGTGTAGCATTTCTTTGTTTCATATTAAATTATCCTAGAAACAAATATGGTTGTTTTATTTTCTCGACCTTTACATTCAGTATAAATTTAAGGACTTTCCAACATCTCTCTCTGTCAATGCTAAACTATAATTATACCAATCGACGCCGACATCCAATGATCGACGCCGACAACTTTAACAGATGTCGGCATCACAATTTTTAAAGTCTCGTGCATTTCTTTGTTTTATATTAAATTACCCTAGAAACAAATCAGGTTGTTGTATTTTCTCGACCTTTACATTCAGGATAAATTTAAAGACTTTCCAACACCTCTGTCAATGCTAAACTATAATTATACCGATCGACGCCGACAACTTCCACCAATTGGCCTCTTTTCGTGATCCTAACCCATAAATATATATATACCTTGTCAGGATAGGCAAGGCAGTAAGCTGCTGCCCAATACATCAGTTCTTGCCATTGCCATCAGAGGGCAGGTTACTGGTGGGAAATCCTATACAAGGCCTTCTGCAGAGCATGCTGCAAAGTGATCCTTTACTTAATACATTAGTATCCCCCACTGCCGTTAGAGGTCAGGTTGGTGGTGGAACTCGGTGATTGTCTGATCACGATACGTGTATAGTAAGTCTTAACAATATGAACTACATATCCTAAATCCATCCACTAGGGGGCGGACATAGAGCTTGACAACGCTCTCTGACAGTACAGGTAGGACCTTCCTGACCTGTGTGGATCAGGTCACCTTTGACGCCGCAGTATCTGCTGACTCATGCTGTAAACAAAAATTGAATAAAGGTTTACCACAATCTCTGAGTCTTAATTGAGTTTTGGAATGTCAAACTCAACATACTCTATGCATGCTATCTACAAAAACGGAAATCTATGCTGAGGTTATCTGTAAATAATTTTGCTCCAATAATAGGATTGTTATCCAAGTAATTAATGCCTTTACATTCTTCAGTATTCAGGGATGAAGGCGATACCTGACCCAAAGAAACCGGATATCTGCAAATAATCCAGAACATTGAAAATAGAATGAGCTTCAATAATACTAGCCTTATCCTAGTAATTGTCTTATGAAATTTCTGTCAAAATTCGGCTTAGCACTGTCAGGGAATCACGGGAAATTCCTGGAAGTCAGGTTTCATACCATTAACATACCTTCATTCCTGTCCTTGTGACTATTATCACCCATGTTGCAAATTCCCATTTTCTCTCTCGACGATCACTTTGCTTTTGTTTGTTTGGGTTTTATATCATGGCAACATCTGAGGTCTTATCAGACCGGGATTTGGACTGACCAATTGAGGCTATATTTATCCTTAGCATTTATGCGGTATTAAATCGACGGTTATCAAAAATCGCGGAAATCTGCGAAAATTCTGAGATCTTTCGTCCAGTGACAATACATACCTACAGGGCTTTAGTGCATTTACAAATTGAATTGCATTGAGTTCCAATTAGAATAGTTAGAATCTGATTCAATGCATCTCAGCGAAATTGGTCAATTGAATGCTTAGTTTGATTACAATTAGAACAAGATCTTCACTTGACATTTTTTAAATATTTTATTTATTCATTTAAGTGAAGACATGCTTTTATTACCATGTACATGGTGACAACAGTGCATTCCTACAGATTATGTTCCATTGAGTGCCTTGTCTACATGTATTATATATAGATATATGTATATATGTATATATATATATATGAGTGCTCTATTTCGCGCAATGCTAAATTAGGTTCCGTGCAATTCAATCGAGAATGATCTATAACCATTTTCCCTTACCGAGGTTACATAGTATATCGATCAGCTAAATTGATGGCATTCTACAGGTGGCAAAGCTTATGTATAGATAATAGCCAACATAGCTTAGCAAGAGTTGTACTATATAAAACACAATGTGTAGAGATAAATTCTACCCACTCACGCAGGGTTAATTACGCCTGCATGTTTGATTGCTGTTCCATTGGTAGATCAAGTGGATTAAGCACCGATTAGCAGGGTTTAACACTAGCACTCCACTGCACTGCTAATCGTGTAACCCGCAAACTGACTTGTTACGGCTAGGGGAACAATTTTTTTTTTTCAAAACAGATCCAACATTCTCACGAATCTGAAATGTTTGGAGAGCTGTCAGAACTAGAAATAAAAATCAATCGCACCCCTCCCTTCGCTGCGCCCATACAGAATGTCCAGGTGCAGTCAAATGACATGATCAGGGGACTGTGGAAGGATGGGGAGCGGCTTCGTTTTCTACACCATCACACCTCGCTCACCCACACTTCTGGTAAGGAGGCGGTAGATTTAAAGTTGCATAGCCCGATGGTTTTGAGTTTCTTTCATTTTCTCAGATGAATATGAGGTTGATCATTATACTCTACCCTACTTTGGTTTGAAAGTAACTTATATTTTAAATGGATAACCTTTTGAAATATTTGAAGTGCAAACATGCCAAATTAATTTTGGCAAGCACATGAAAACTGACAACATTGGCTTCTGTAGTAACAGATCATGTTAATTTGCCTCAGTATTCCCTTCTATGTAGCAACACATGTATAAGTGCACCAGTATCTAAGTTAGATATGCGGAATCAAATGTAGATAATTGCTTTGGTTTTTAAAAGTTGATGTTTTCATCGGACTATGCAGCTTTAACTGCTGCAGTGCAAGGTACATGCTACTTTAATCAGAAAGCACCACGTGGCTATAAGATACACACGAAGAGCACACTTTCACACGTGCGAGTATTGCTAGATTACTAGGCAGTAAACGGCATGATCTATCTATGAGAGGCAATCCGCTATAGCGACTTCAGTCGCACTGCTCAGTGAACCGTAACAGAGATTTTGCTTTATCACCAGGATGTGGATATGAAGTCAACCTGAAAGCCAACATTGCCACACACCCACTAAGCTATAATTGCGCGCTTAAACACTACTGTCATGTCATACTGCGCCTATATATATGCACTAGAAACTGGCCGGACTATACAATAATACAAATTCAACGAAACCCTTCCAACGTATTAAAGTGGATAAACTATCATCAGTTTCTGAATGTACGTAGGTTCTCCCCCCGCGTGACCTTTGACCTGTCGGCGGTATTATAATTACCTTCACCAACATACTCTACTAGGTGTCCACTATCATTGTTGAGTGCAATAGTAATCATAACACTAAGACGCTATTAACAGCCACTACCGTAACAGCCCTAACTATTAACAACTCCACATAAGTGGATACCATTCAGTAGCTATCAGTAAACATGCACTATCCAACTATATTAAGCCCCACACTCGTACGAAGCCCATTAACCAACAGTATGTCTTCTTCAGCGAATTTTAAAAAAAGAAGATAATAATAACCCCCCCCCCCCCCCCCACAACCACCAAAAAAACTCCCAACTTGAAAGCGGAAGAGGTGGATAGAGGGGCCAGCCTGTACTAAATAAAGCCAGGTGCTCTAACTCAGTTGGAAGGTCAAGTCTGTATCAAGCAAGGTGCATTCAGAGATGCGAGGGGTAAGTTAGTAGGCTGATATACCAAGTAGACGGAATATATTGGCAAGGTGTCGGTAGAGCATTATTAGAACGAGTAGCACTGGTTATATAGTCTGGTAGTAGGAGTGCATTTTGGGGATTTCTTCCCCCCCCCGCACCCTCAAATCCATATGCTAAGTAGAACTGGTTATATAATAGGGCATCTTTGGGATCCCACTCTAATCCCAGATACATGCCAAGTAGCACTGGTTACATCATCTGGTAGTCAGAATCGTTGGACCCCCCCCCCCCCCACCACCACCAACGAAGCTCATAGATCAATACCGTCACAAACACTCGGTGCACATGGGGTGGGGGTACATTGTTTACCACAATCACAGTCAACAGTAGAACTGTATACACGACAGTTGTCAGTTACTACAGTTCTCTACACATCCAGGGGCAATCATCAGTATATCTTCTTTCAGTTCTAACGTCCACCCCCCAACCCCCAAATTCTGCCTCTCCCCTCACCCCCATCCAATACTTAGTACCCTTGCCGTAAGCACATCGCAACTAGCTACTCCCACAACAAGCAAAACGCCTTCACAAACAGGAGTCAGTTCAATAGTGGCACTATGGGAGGAAAATACAGCTCTTAGTCCGAAATAAATCACAGCATTTCACTTGAATGTTTTATCACGATTATAAGGGCTCGCATGGTATGTTTGGTTTGCACAATGCAGGATCGGAATTATAATAGGTTTTTACTGGCCATTAACTTGTTTAGCTGCAGGTTTCCATTTTGAGAATCGATAGCTTTTATGCTTTATCATGAGTTAAGATAGCGGCTTTACTTAGCGTAGGGCTTCACAGCTTTCTATGTGTATTAACTGCAATTATATATATATATTTCTAGATAGATGGGCACGTCCTTCATTATCCTCACTCCCAAAATAAAACGGAGGGAAAAAAACCCTACTAAAGATAACAATCTACAATTTCAGTTGCCATTTTGGATTTGGAATCATGGGAGGTGTTTGTTAGGATGACGTCACACTATCTCATAATAGTCTGCGACGTGCGACTGGCATCATGCCTATAACGACCAATAATGACCAGGCTCTTATGTTGCAATGGGGTGACGTCATCCCTGTAATGACCAATCAAGACCAGGCTATTATGGTGCAATCAGGTGATATCACACCTATAACGACCAATCACGCCTATAACGACCAATCACGACCAGGCTCTTATTGCGCAATCAGGTGACGTCATGCGCTGTAATGACCAATTATGACCAGGCTCTTACAGTGCAATCCGGTGACGTCACACCCATAATGACCAATCACGACCAGGCTCTTATCATGCAACCGGGTAACCTGCCACAACCGTAAAACAGATATTATTCATCATGATAGAAACAAACCCAAACACACATTTTGGTTTGTTTGTTGCTAACAATATAGTCAAACTGTGCACCAATTTTCTCTTTTATCACATGCAAACTCTGCTCATCTCCACCGGTTTCATACATATCCACACGTCCATCTCCTGTGCTTTGACATCCTAATTAGAATTGATTTTTCTTTCTTTCTGCAATCTGTCTCGGTTATGCAATTCTTTAGCAAAAAGATAAGACCTAAGTAGTATTGTGTGTGTGTGCATGCGTGTGTGTGTGTATGCGTGTGTGTGTGTTTGTACTCTTCATTGAATCCTTACTCCTTGTATATCTTAGATTATTCACCGAGAACAGGCCAGCACACAATACCACTTCCCCTTATCAGATTATCTAAAAAAGATGCACTTATCATCATATCATCATTAGAATAATTGATATGGGTTTGTCTGCCACACATGATTGCATTAAAATGGTGGCTTGTGCTGAACTGGGAAAATACATTTCAGCCGTTTAGCTTAAACCATTAACTGTATATTTTTTTAACCATATATACGGTGTAGGTACAAGTAACTCAGTAAAATCGATATCACCATTGTCACAATGTTCGTTATAGTCAGAGAATCGCACCATTATTAAATATATGTGTGTATATATATATAAAGGGACTCGCAAGCTACTAAGACTCGCAAGCTACTAGGTTCGAGCTGAAGCAAGGACAATGCAAATTGGTAGCCGTTTAGACTTCTCTTACCTGAATGACAAATATAAAACGTGTTGAGATAAATGTCATTGTCATTATAATGAAGTGGCGTAATGCAGGAAATACTGTGCAAACTACTTATCACAATTTCTCCGGTGAGGTCCAATAAGAGATATTATCAGCAAATCAAAAATGAGGTTGAATGAATTGTCTATGTCTTCGGTTTTGTGTGTGTTTATTTATATATATATATATATTTCTATTTTTAGAGTGATAAGTATTGTAATATGTGTAGTGTGTTCATTATTCATGTTGGTTTGCTTTGTAATACAAATAGGTATTTCTGGTAGTAGTCGATAAGAACCGGTACATATTGCAGTAGTACTGACACGGGGAGAGACTCCCCTCTCCAAGACCAGTAAAGCAGTCACTGACAAGTAACACATGTACCCGGTGTGCATTACATAATAACCACAACTTACACTCACCACACCATACATGTTGCCACAAACTGGGTCACTAGTGCTGAGCAGTTCCAATGATGCATTGCGAGTGCTTCTGAGATTCATCAACACCAACAACTTGTTAACTCTCCCAACACTGGGTACTTGATACTCACCCACACTCACACCAACACCCACACCTATCACTTGACTCAGCACTGAACTTACCACCACATAACCCATTAGGGCATCATTGACTACAGTAACAGAGCGCTCTCCACTCCTACCTCACAATAAGCGCATAATTCTTCAGTAATCCTGATGTTTGCTGGTATTTTAATACTTGGCCTTTCGCACAGTATTGAGAGCTGCACAATATAGCAAGAATAGGAGGCGTTCATTGCTCTGCGAGTCGCCAGCCTAGCTGCTCTGTATGCTGTAGCACGGTGAGTGTCTGTCACATTGCCCACGTTGTGTCGTGTGTGTGGTAGGTAGATAGGTAAGTAGGTAGGTAGGTAGGTAGGTAAGTAGGTAAGTAGTCGGCGCCAACTTTCCATATGTATTGTAAGTAAGAGGCGCCTATGGTGGAGTCAGTTCTAGCCAGAGTGTCCGCAATGATCGGACCTGCGGAACTGCAGCCAATTATACCCACGCCCCGAGTTACGCGCTACTGGTGCCAGTGCAGGTAGACAAGATGGTGCTACTTCCGGTTGACGGGCAGCGCCGGCCGCTCAAGCGCTGGTCGCCGGTCGGAGCGGTGTGAGCAGCCCCCCAGGCCCGGCTAGTGACGTCTCCCCCATCAGTTCTGCGTCCACCTGGCGCGCCGCCTGTCGGCCCTCGTTGATGGCGTGCACCACGAGGGATTGACCCCGCCGGCAGTCTGCAAGACAGGCGGGAAACAAGGTTATTCACACACACACATACACGCACACCATGAGGAACTGACCCTGGCAGCAGTCTGCAAGACAGATGGGAAACAGAGGTTATTCACAGCCACACATAGACACACCATAAGGGACTGACCCTACAGGCAGTCTGCAAGACAGGCGGGAAACACAAGGTTATTCACAGACACACATACACACACACCATGAGGTACTGACCCCGCCAGCAGTCTGCAAGACAGACGGAAAACAGCGGTTATTCACAGACACACATAGACACACAATAAGGGACTGACCTGACCACACAGGCAGTCTGTAAGACAGGTGGGAAACACAAGGTTATTCACAGACACACGTACACACACACCACGAGGGACTGACCCCACCAGCAGTCTGCAAAACAGGTGGGGAACGTATATTACTCACAGTAAAAAAAACACATACACACATACCATGAGGGACTGACCCTGTCTGAAGTCTGCAAGACAGGCGGGAAACCGATTACTCACAGAGACACACATACATACACACACCATGAGTGACTGACCGCACATGCTGTCTGTAAGACAGGCGGTAAACATACATTACTCAGAGTCACAAAAGCATACATACACAGCATGAGCGACTGACCCTGTCTGAAGTCTGCAAGACAGGCGGGAAACCGATTACTCACAGAGACAGCCATACATACACACACCATGAGTGACTGACCGGACATGCTGTCTCTGAGACAGGCGGGAAACATACATTACTCAGTCACAAAAGCATACATACACAGCATGAGTGACTGACCCGTTCTGAAGTCTGCAAGACAGGCGGGAAACAGATTACACACAGAAACACACACCATGAGGGAATGACCCTGTCTGAAGTCTGCAAGACAGGCGAGATTACTCACAGAAACACTCATACACACATCACGAGAGACTAACTCCGAGGACAGTCTGCAAGACAGGTGAGAAACAGGTTACTCACAGTCGCAGAAACACACACACCACCAGGGATTGACCCCAAGGAGACACACATGAAGGACTGGCCCCACAGGTGGGAGATACAGAGAGATACAGGTTACTCATGGGAACACACAAACACACATGCGCACACCCCGGACTCACCTCCTGCAGCGTACAGGCATGGCACAGACGTGTTGTACTGGCCGCGCGGTGTCTTGATGTTGGAGCGGGGGTCTTGGTTCAGCTTCAGCTCCTCTATGATGTTCTTTTCTGGTCCCAGGAAACCCATCGCCAGCATCACCATGTCCGCCTTATACACCTTCTCCGTCCCTGCAAACAGACACGGGGCACACTCAAAACCCACAGCAAGGTATATCTGAGCTAGAGTATCAAATAATAGTTGACACTCAATCCGAACTACAGTACCGAATAATAGCTGACAGTGAATCTGAGCTACACTAAATAACAGTTGACCCTCAATCTGAGCTACAACACTGAATAATAGTTGATAGTGAATCTGAGCTAGTGTACAAAATAATAGTTGACAGTTAATCTGAGCTACAGTAGAGAATAACAGTTGACACTCAATCTGAGCTACAGTACAGTTGACAGCTAATTAGAGCTAATGTACAAAATAATAGTTGACACTCAATCCGAGCTACAGTACCGAATAATAGTTGACAGTGAATCTGAGCTATGGTCCCAAATAATAGTTGACAGTGGATGTGAACTTCAGTACCAAATAATAGTTAACAGCGAATCTGAGCTAGTGTACAAAATTATAGTTGACAGTTAATCTGAGCTACATTAGAGACTAACAGTTGACACTCAATCTGAGCTACAACACTGAATAATAGTTGATAGTGAATCTGAGCTAGTGTACAAAATAATAGTTGACAGTTAATCTGAGCTACAGTACAGTTAACAGCTAATTAGAGCTAATGTACAAAATATTAGTTGACACTCAATCTGAGTTACAGTACCAAATAATAGTTGACAGTGAATCTGATCTACGGTCCCGGATAATAGTTGACAGTGGATGTGAACTTCAGTACCAAATAATAGTTAACAGCGAATCTGAGCTAGTGTACAAAATAATAGTTGACAGTGAATCTGTAGTGTATTTATTCTGCTGAATAAAAGGATCACAGAAGAAATGAATAGCATAAAATGGTGGCTTTATGAGCTGGGACAAATCTCTTTTACAAATTGTAAATTGCCTCAATGTTCTACGTCAGGGATGACCAATAACAACAAAAGCGGAAACCTGACTTCTGGTTATTCTGACAGTGCTAAGCATACGAGGGGAAAAGACCCACATATAACCGATGAAAAGAGCGGAAAACGCCGAAACTTTTGTATTTCTCATCCCCGATACTTGCCAGGCTGTTCCGACATCTGCCACCGTCCGTTAGCATCTTTCTTCCAGTCGACAAGTATGGTGCGGATACCAGCCACATTACCCTGCCCGTCGTCGAGGAATTCCTGAAGAGTAATGGACAAGAGGCATTCAATAAAACACCAGTGTACTTTCCACTCGTTCACATGAATACAGGGGATGAGAGTCGCCTTCATCAATTAAAGCAGAAATCTGACTTGTGTTTGCTGACATTGCTAAGAATTTGAATGGAAATTCTCATTCCAACAACTCTTGAATATTTCACTTAATAATTTTTCAATTCTCATTCATACGCCTCATGTCATTATATTTCACTTTATAATAGTTCAATTCTCATTCCAACACCTCTGGTATATTTCACTTTATAATAGTTCAATTCTCATTCCAACACCTCTGGTATATTTCACTTTATAATAGTTCAATTCTCATTCCAACACCTCTGGTATATTTCACTTTATAATAGTTCAATTCTCATTCCAACATCTCTGATATATTTCACTTTATAATAGTTCAATTTTCATTCCAACACCTCTGGTATATTTCACTTTATAATAGTTCAATTCTCATTCCAACACCCCTGATATATTTCACTTTATAATAGTTCAATTCTCATTCCAACACCTCTGATATATTTCACTTTGTAATAGTTCAATTCTCATTCCAACACCTTTGATATATTTCACTTTATAATAGTTCAATTCTCATTCCAACACCTCTGATATATTTCACGTTATAATAGTTCAATTCTCATTCCAACACCTCTGATATATTTCACTTTATAATTGTTCAATTCTCATTCCAACAACTCTTGTATATTTCACTTAGTTCTTCAAATGTCATTCAAATGCAAATTATGTGCAAAAAGTGTAAATAACAGTATTATGTAAGCTGACAGAAGATTATTCAGAATAACACATTTTTTCCCCACTCACCTCCACCCACATTAAAAAAACAATATTTTCTTTATAGTTTGACTCGGTCAGAGATCATACCCACGAGATTCCAGCACGCCAAGTGAGGAATCTGCTGCTCGAACCACCCAGTCACCCTGTCTAGGGTTTTATCAGGTACAAGAGGGTGCTTCAAAGCGCGCCCTAGATGGCGTTACCTTGCTCATGACGCTGAAGATGCGGGGGTCCTTTCCCCACTTGAGCGCCACTTCCTCGTGGCCGTAGTCGACGCGGAATATCTTGGGCCACGTGGGCCAGGGGTTGTCTGCGGCACGGTCCGGGGGCGGCGGCGGCAGGATCTCGAACGATGTGATGGAGTTGGCATTCTGGGTGTGGCAGTAAGGAATCAGTTGTCACATAAGGAAAAAAAAGACAAGTATTCATGTTTTCAGTTGCAGGGGAAAATTATTTTGGGTCGGTAGGTTAAATTGTCACTATTATCATTTCAGTAGTATTAGTATTACTAGGCCATGCTGGTATATTAAAGCAAGCGGGACACTATTTAGTTGGGTGTCCCAATGATAGGTGTGCCCTCAGTCAAACTGGATCGATACTACTGTCAGATCTGAGTTTAACAGGACCACGTAAGAGTGCAATTTTTTCTTCTTCTCATAGCGGAAAAAAAAATCGAGTCATGGGGTTTTAACAGGGTCGGTCGGCAAGCGGAAACATTTTTTTTTTGGCCTAAGAGATAAAGCAACGAGAAGGCAGTGATGGACTTGGCATTCTGGGTGTGGCAGTAAGGAATCAGTTTTCACATAAGGGATAAACTAACGAGAAGAAACACACTGGAATGTAGTTATAAACAATACTCCCCGTTAATGAAACTAATTAATGCAGGTCACCTATTATTGTAGGCATACATGAATGCAGACAGCACTTTGATGTAGGCTGCTGTAGGCATACATGAATGCAGGCAGCACATTGCTGTAGGCATGTATGATACATGAATGCAGACAGCACATTGCTGTAGGCATACATGAATGCAGGCAGCACATTGCTGTAGGCATACATCATAGATGAATGCAGGCAGCACATTGCTGTAGGCATACACGAATGCAGGCAGCATATTGCTGTAGGCATACACAAATGCAGGCAGCACATTGATGTAGGCTGCTGTAGGCATACATTAATGCAGGCAGCACATTGCTGTAGGCTGCTAAAGGCATACATGAATGCAGCCAGCACATTGATGTAGGCATACATGAATGCAGAAACCACATTGATGTAGGTTGCTGTAGGCATACATGAATGCAGGCAGCACTTTGCTGTAGGCATATATGATACATGAATGCAGACAGCATATTGCTGTAGGCTGCTGTAGGCATACATGAATGCAGCCAGCACATTGCTGTCGGCATACATGAATGCAGGCAACACATTGCTGTAGGCATACATGAATGCAGACAGCACTTTGATGTAGGCTGCTGTAGGCATACATGAATGCAGGCAGCACATTGCTGTAGGCTGCTGTAGTCATACATAAATGTGGGCAGCACATTGCTGTAGGCTGCTAAAGGCATACATGAATGCAGGCAGCACATTGCTGTAGGCATACATGAATGCAGACAGCACATTGCTGGAGGCATACATGAATGCAGGCAGCACATTGCTGTAGGCATACATGAATGCAGACAGCGTCCTGCCACAAGGCTAGCTTAGTATACTGGGCGTCCCTAATGGGTTCCACACATGGATCTGGTTACCTGTCGAAGAGAAGTGGCGATACAGTCGCAGCCTGTGTCCCCGCCTCCGATAATGACGATGTCCTTGCCTTGTGCATTCAGTTTCAAGTAGTCGATCTGATTGCCAGCCTGCTTCTTCTGCCATGTCTCCAGGAATGATATGGCGAAGTGGATTCCCTTCAGTTCATGACCTGTCAAAGGTTGTCTTTATTACAGTAATGATTGATTGAATAATGGTGACTTTATGGCCATGTTCATGGCGAAAAATGAGTAGAATTCATTGTCCACTTTGGGTTTGGGTAATGCATGGAATAACTGCAGAAAGAAAAATACCTCAGTACCAAAGTAATGTGTGGAATAACTGCACAAGGCAAAGTACCCTGGCACCTAAGTAATGTGTGGAATACCCCAGTATCAAAGTAACGCATGAAATAACTGCATGAGACAAGGTACCACGGTAAAAAAGTAATGCATGGAATAACTGCACAAGGCAAGGTACCCCAGTACCAAAGTAATGTGTGGAATAACTGCAGAAGGCAAAGCATCCTAGTACCAAAGGAAAATAACTGTGGTTGAGCCACGCTACCTGGGATGGGGAGCCCACGGGGCCAGGTGGCGCCCATACACAGGAGCACAGCGTCGTTCTCCTCCATGACACGGGAGGCGGGCAGGTCGGTGCCCACTGCCACTCCAGTCTTGAAGGTGATGCCCTCGGCGGTCATCAGGTCCACACGCCGCTGCACCACCTGGCGGAATTAAAAGGCATTCAGGTGAAGTGGTTGGTTGTTGGGAGTTTTATGTCCTGACAACATCTAAGGTCATATCAGGACAGGTACCGAATTGTGACAGTGTGCACTCATGGCGACTTTTATAGTGCTGCCCCACTGGGAGACATTATCCTGAGACTGAGCCAAAACACTCCTTGCCCTATGCTAATAATGCCAAGCGCCTGGCTAGGAAGTGACAAGTATAAATTTTTAAGTTATTGGTTTGACTCGACCGGGGTTCGAAATCATGGGTTCGAATCCCACGATCTACCAAAACGGGAGACAGACGCTCAACTCATTCGGCCATCCCGTCTAGTCCACTCAGGTGAAAGCTGCATAGTCTGATGAAAGCGTCAATTTTGTCAAAACCCAAACGCTTAGTTGGATTTCATCCTAAATAATATCCGACTTAAGATACTAGTTCACTCATTAAACCATTACCGCTGTTTGGTGCTCTGCATTACTCAAACATGAGTAAACAAAGCACATACAAAGTCTATGTCCAGCATTTCAATGTGCACACCAAAATTAATTTGGCATATTTTTACTTCAAATATCTCCAAAGTTAACTCTTAAAAATAAACCTTACTTCAAACTAAAGCATAGTAGACATGATATATCTATGTAAACAACTTTATATAAGGGCCAGCTTCCTTTTGAACACACTAGGGGTGAGTGTTGATGGTGACTTTACACCATGTCTTCAATGGGAACGCCCACAACTTGACTTACATCTTTCCCGAGCTTCATTGTTGGGATTCCGTATCGCAACAGACCTCCGACCCGATCATTGCGCTCGTACACAGTCACAAGGTGGCCAGCCTGTTATAACAGTCAACATAGTCACTATAAGACCCAACACATTTAATTTGGTTATATCATAGTTAACAAATTCAATATAAATAAGCACCAGCACATTTAATTCTACTACAGCATAGTCAACAAATTCAATATAAGCACCAACACACCAACGCATAGTCAACATTTTCAGTAAGTTCCAACACGAAGTCAACATAGTCAATATAGCACCAACACATTTAATTATGTTATACCAGTCAACTTATTCAATATAAGCTGCAACACACATTTATGTGTGTTATAACAAAGTCAAAATATTCAACATATAAGCTCCACCAAATTTAACTTTGCTATAACAAAATCAACATATTCAAGCTCCAATACATTTAACAGTGTTATAACAAAGTTAACATATTCAAGCTCCAGCACATTTAATCAAACAAAACTCACAGTTACATCACAATCAACATGATACCATTATATAGAGCTAAATGGAGACCTACAATCAAAATGGTGCAATCTCGCACTTATTTTAGCCTTGAAATTCCAACTGCTTTAAGACTTCAAGACGAACAAATAATTAAAAGTAACATACTCACTCACTCACTCACTCACTCACTCACTCACTCACTCACTCACTCACTCACTCACTCACTCACATTCAATGAATTACATCATCAACAAAACAAAGATATCCGAATTAAAATAAATAATTCCGCAGACAGGATTTCCCCCACACTGATTTGTAAAGTCAGTTTCGCTGAAATCAGCGATTTCGCTGAAAAATGGGATCCTTGCACATACCTTGTTGAGCTGAGCGGCAGCGGCCATCCCCGCGGGTCCACTGCCAACCACGGCAACCCGCTTCCCGGTGCGGGCGGCTGGCGGCTGTGGCTTAATCCATCCCATCTCAAAGGCGTAGTCAATGATGGTGTTCTCGATGTGCTTGATGGTCACTGGCGGCTCATTTATCCCCAGGCAGCAGGCTCCCTGCAACCAAAGTGGCGGTTAATAGACAACCTCCACCACAAACCTGCCCTCTGATGGGCAGTGGAAGAACTAATGTTATGGGCTCCCTGCAACCAAAGCGCCGGTTAATAGACAATCTCCACCACCAACCCACCCTCTGATGGGCAGTGGAAGAACTAATGTTATGGGCTCCTTGCAACCAAGGCGCCGGTTAATAGACAACCTCCACCGCCAATCCGCCCTCTGATGGGCAGTGGAAGAACTAATGTTATGGGCTCCCTGCAACGAAGGCCCGGTTAATAGACAACCTCCACCACCAACCCACCCTGTGATGGGCAGTGGAAGAACTAATGTTATGGGCTCCCTGCAACCAAGGCGCCGGTTAATAGACAACCTCCACCACCAACCCGCCCTCTGATGGCTTTGGTTGGTTGGTTGTTGGTGTTTCCGTCCTGGCAACATCTAAGGCCATATCAGGACAGGTACCGACTTGTGACAGTGCTCACTCATGGCGACTTTCTAGTGCTGCCCCACTGGGATACCATGCCACCAGCACCATGACATGATATCCCACTCAGTCACATTATCCTGACGCTGAGCCAACCAGTCCTTGCACTATCCTAATAATGCCGAGCGCCTGGCTAGGAAGTCACGTATATGAATTTTGAATTCATTGGTTTGACTCAACAAGGGTTAGAACTCATGGGTTCGAATCTCACAATCTACCAAAACGGGAGACAGACGCTCAACTCATTCGGCCATCCCGTCTGGTCTCCCTTTGATGGCAGTGGAAGAACTGTTATGGGTCACAGATCGCACCATGCTCTGAGAGAAAGATCTAGAGAATTTCCACAAACTGGTGGCAGTGGCAAGAACTAATTTTGTGAGTAGCAGCTCACTGAGCATGCTCCATGGTAAAAGTCTATTTGAATATATTGCTTTACTTGCTCCCTACATTTTAATCTTACACTACTCACTCGACCCAATTTCCAGCCAACTAGGTTTAGTTAAGATATTAGAAAAAACTAATTTCGATTTTGTTATTCAACAGCAAATTAAGCTGCATGACACTAAGGTAACATGGGAAATTACTAGAAAGATGACAAGTTCTATTCTAGGGATTGTTATATTGGGTAGGCCAATTTAATAATTAGATAGCACCAATAACGCCATTGATGGTACTTCAGAGCTTCTTGCTATATTATGCAAAATCAGCATTATTATGAGAATTGATACTAATAACCTAAATAAATAATAAGATAAGTATCAGTGGCACCACTGATATAGCTGATACGCTTCCTATTATAGTTCTTCGTAAAAATTGTTCTATTTGCCTAAGACAATACATTACGCTGATCTTTCTTTTCCATTGCTAAATAAGGTTGGTCCAGTTTTTGCAATTTAAGCTGTGGCAGCATTATTATGAGAAGATGGTACAGAGGGATTTGCTCAAATTAAACCTATGACTGACCTCGCATGGTGCGGGGCACACTCGCCCAGTGAACTCTGGGAAGTTGTTGGTCTGCAGCAGGGTCTGAAGGGCCTCCTCCCAGTTATCCTGGAAAGTAAATCTCAATCAATATTGTTGGAAGGTGGAGACATTAATTGAAAGTAGTCGATTGTTGCTTATTATGTTCTATTAGTTGTGCAGATTTGTGTGTGTACTTTGTGACGTATGTTATACGTTATACGTTATATACCGTATATTTATACAAACACTTTTGAGGTAAACGACATAGTGTGGTCCTCTATGTAAACTACATAGTGTAAACATGTAGACATGTACACACAAGGAAGGCTCTCAAGTAGCTGCTTCTTACTAACACAGTTGAAAGAAGTACATTATATACATAACATATCTATGTGTACCTTAGAGATAGAGAGAAAGAGAGAGAAAGAGAGAGAAAGAGAGAGAAAGAGAAAGGGAGAGAAAGAGAGCGAGAGAAAGAAAGAGAGAGGGAGAAGGAGAGGGATAGGGAGAGGGAGAGGGAAAGGGAGAGGGAGGGGGAGGGGAGGGAGAGGGAGAGGGAGAGGGAGAGGGAGAGGGAGAGGGAGAGGGAGAGGGAGAGGGTGAGAGAGAGAGAGATCCTTAGCCAACACCTACACCAGTGGCGCCTCCATCGCCTATTTATGACACTAACCCATAACTCCCCAAACACACACAAACAAAACCACACAAACACAAATAAAATAAAACTACCCTCTCACCACCCAACAAAGCAGGAGAAAAGAACACACTCTGGACCAGCCACCCCGACCCACCTGGAAGACGAGGTCGTTCCACTTGGGAATGATGTTGCCGAGCGGGCAGCCATCGTCGGACTGGCAGAAGGGGATGCCGCAGTCCATGCAGCGAGCCGCTTGCACCCTGATACCGCCCTGCACCAGCTTGTGGTGGTGGATCTCCTTCCAGTCCTTCTGCCGCTCACCCGTGTCGCGGTACTGGTAGCTGGCACGCTTGTACTTCACGAAACCTCTGTGCACAAAAAAATAAATAAATAAAATTATTTGATTTTTTAATGATTTAAATTATTATAGTGGTCTGTACTGGCCTCTCAGGCAAGGAGCAACATAGAGAGGTGAGTCTGGTGGTTAGGGTGATGACATCAGGAGCCTATCTGGTGTGATGGTTAGCACACTGGCCCTGGATGCAAGAGATGTGGATTTGATACCTGCTCTAGGCGAAATATTTCCCATTTCATAGATGAGAATGGCCTGACACAAAAAATCAGGAAAATAGTTTAGGAATTGTTGGGAGTTCTAAAGTGATGGGAAAAGCCCATTACATAACGACCACTGACGACGCAGCCGTCGGGCTCGTGTGTTTAAAACCCGGAATAGTCGCAAATTTTGACCATATCCAGAAAAAAATCGGGCAGACAAAAATCCAAATTTAGACCATATCCAGACAAAAATTGGGAACTCCAGATAAATCTGAAAGATTCTCATGTGTGCACTTTCATCACCCTGCACGACATTAATTAAGATTAAGATGGTTCCTATTTGTGGTAGTTATCCTGTGTCTGACCTGACCTGGTTGATATGACACACTGACCTAGTTTTATCCAGCAGGTCCAGTTTGCGCTTGTCACCAGCGGGATCAGATACTATCTCCTCTATATCGGCAAGAAGCGCGTGGCCGTCTCCATTGGTAATGCCATTAGAGTCCACCAGCACGCCGTTTGTGGCCGCCGCGGGGGAACCCTCATCTACCAACTCAAGGCTCTGAAGACACAAGTAGAAGCAAATAAGTGTAATTAATATAGGTTTAACATCCTAGAATATAGCATAACCATACCATAAGCATACAAATTCCATCCACCCTCACCCAAAAAAAGGAGGGGAAGGAAAGATTTTTGTCGCTATATTTGTTGATTAATAAGTGGACATTTCAATCGCGGATATAGCATAACCATACCATAAGCACACACAAAACTGCATGCTCCCTCACCAAAAAAAGAAGGAAACATTTTTGTCGCTATATTTGTTGATTAATAAATGGGCATTTCAATCGCGGATATAGCATAACCATACCATAAGCACACACAAAACTGAATGCTCGCTCACCAAAAAAAGGAAACAATTTGCATTGCTATAGTTGTTGATTAACAAGTGGACATTTCAATCGCAGTTATTAACATAACCATAACATAAGCACATACAAAACCCTATCCACCCTCACCACAAAAAAAAGGAGAGAAAAGTAACAAATAAGTGGAATTAATATCGGTTTAGTATCCTAGAATATAGCATAACCATACCATAAGCATACAAACTCCATCCACCCTCACCCAAACAAAGGAGAGGAAAGAAACATTTGTGTTACTATGCTATTGGTTAAGAAGTGGACATTTCAATCGCGGACAATCACACTCATTCCCCTGATCTTCGCCCTATCCTAATAATGCCAAGGTTAGGTAGTGGTAAGCATAAATCCTTAAGTTATTGATTAGCTAATGTTTGAACATCAGGTTCAAATGCCACGACCTGCTACACAGGAAGCGGGTGCTCAACTCATTCAGTCACCCTATCTGAGTTGCAAACACAATTTGACAAATGGGGTTACATTTCTTCTTTTTTTTTTTTTTAATGACAAGTTCTTTATTCTGCCCATAACGTATAAGCTCCTGTGAGGGTCTTGTTTTCAACGCTGGACAGCTGTGATAGTGGTTTGGTCTGGTCCCGCACTCAGGAGTGTTACATAGGTCCATCCACTTGATATTAAAGTGGTGCTGCCTGGTTAGTTCCATTAATTCTCACTAACCAGACTGGCGCTCCATGGCGGGTCAGGCCCATATTGGCCAGAACCTGGGGTGCCGGTGTGGCGGTTTCAGCGCCCGGTCAGTTTCAGCGGCCTGTCGTGGCTTCTGCGCATGCGCGGATTTTCGCACGTTGCGGCGAGCACTGCTATTTGTTTTGTTTACTGCTACGTTGTTAGCTGCTACGTTAATATCGCTTGGAATTTAATGTTAATTTAATGAAATTTCATTATTTGAGTATGTAATTCTGTTAAATATGATCGCATTCAATAGATTTCAGCCTGATCGGATCCTAACACTGCCGGGCACCAGCTGAGCTTGTAGCCGGCGAGGCCACGGGTGTTTTGCATATGTCTTAAAATCCCCGCATGCGCAGAAGCCACGACAGGCCACTGAAACTGACCGGGTGCTGAAACCGCCACACCGGCACGACTCCATCAGCGGCCGCCTTCCAACAAACACCACTATTACCGAATATATAGATCCGGCTTCACTGTATGAATCTTAGTAATCAGAATCTACATCACTATAAAGGGACGCCCCAGAAGTTTACTACTGCATGCCCAATGTGGGTAAACGCTGACTGGACCCTGACCTTCTGCCGGTTGGACTTGTTAATGTTCTTCTTGAAAATGATGTCCTCTCCGTAGCCGCCGTGCTTGCTGCTGTCAGTGACTATCTTCTCGCCCGTGATCTCTGCTAGCACACGCCGGTACTCGTGTGGAAACACCTTGACAAAGTCCTGTGCGGCAGCCGGCCACTGGGCGAGGATGCCAGCAGCGACGGTGGACTTGGTGACCTGTTCGAAGTCCATGATGATGTCATGCAGCCAGGTGACATCCTCCTGGCTGGTGACCGGGTCGAGCCCGACAGTCTCCTGGTTCACGCGTTCCCCGAACACCCGGTCCCTGAAGTGTGTGATTGAGTGTGTTGCAGTTATTAACCGCTACATTATGTTACTATCAGTACAAACAATGGAACAACATACTTGTTTCTTGGGTACATACATGTTGGTCTTCCAGCCATGTGACAATATAATTATTTACAATATATGTATATGTTGTCTGATATTGTAATCAGCAGCTAGCTCAAGTCAGCCGAAATAACAATATTAATCATCTTTTCTTCTCCTACTTGAATGCTTAAAATAAAACTGCCTGCTGCTAGACACACAGTGAGGCTTACTTGTCGTAGACGTAGGCGATGCCACCGGACATTCCAGCGGCAAAGTTGCGTCCCGTCCTGCCCAGAAACACCGCACGCCCACCAGTCATGTACTCACAGCCGTGGTCACCACAGCCCTGCAAGGAACCAGAGACCAGGCAATCAGGCCACCAGCTTCATCGTTGTGTCGCCACTGCCCACGGACAGTGGAGCTACAGGAAGGTGTTTGAGAGGAAAACTTGTTTGTTCCTATTCCAGGGATTAGTCCCCTCCTCAAGCCCCATAAAAAAGGTGGAAAAAAGAAAGAAGAAAAAAAAAGAAAAGAAAAAAAAGAGGCCGTAATCGGAATTGCACTCAAATGTTCTTAGTGCTAAGTTTTTCAGTGCTAAGCATATAATGGGAGATGACCCAAATGGAAAAAGAAACATAAAAAGGAAATCCGCTGAAAATCGGAAATTTCTCATCCCTGCAGTTTATAGTCGAGGCGAGGGCTCCCGTGTGATATGGGGTAGGTGGATATAAAAGAATAGGACATAATTTGATGATTCGGTCTTACATTAGTAAGAGCACATGCTTTGTGGAATCCATCTACCACTCCCCCTTCATACCTCCCAAAAAATTGCATAACATATATATATATTTTATAAGTTAAAAAAACCCAAAATACACAAATACCAATTCTGCACTTTATTTCCTTAAAAGTTGCATAGTCCGATGGTTTTAAGTTTCTGTGATTTTCTTAAATAAATATATTAGGTTGATCATTACAATCTATCCTACTTTAGTTTGAAGTAACTGTGCTTTAAAGTGACTATCTTAGGAGATATTTGAAGTGCAACCATGCTAAATTAATGTTGGCATACTTGTCAAAACGCTAACTCCCATAGGCTTCAGCAGTAACAGCTTCTATTAAAATTGACTTAGTGCGCCCTTCTATGTAGCACCAAATATTTAATAAGTGCACCTAAGTTGGATATGTAGGTTCAAATGTAGATAAGTGTTTTGCATTGGCAAATTTGACTTCCTTAATTGCATGCTCCGATAAAAGCATCAGATGTTTTATAAAAGCATCAGATGTTTTATTTCTATCCCCAAATGCATGTTCTCCCACAGAAGCTGCAGTTATGCCGTCTCTACTAAACATCATTTCGGTAGAAGTCCAACACTACTCACCTCACACACAGCTATGGCCCCCGAGTTGCGCACGCAGAAGCGTTCGGCAGCCTGCCCCCGGAAGTACGCCTTACCGGAAGTGGCCCCGTAAAGCACCACGTTTCCGACGATGATGTTGTTCTCCGATAGGAAAGACTCCGGCAGCTTCTTTGGTGGGTAGATGACAATCTCACCACCTGACAGACCCTGGGGAAATGAGATTGTGTTGTTATTGTTGTTGCTCCTGTCATTATTGTAAGAAACCTCCCAATGACTGAGTTATAATCCCAATGTTTGATTGTGTTTGTTGGGGTTTTAGCGACTAACAAGATTTTAGCGACTAACAAGCGGTAGATAAAAGATTCAGACCATAATTGCAGTAGGGGTTAATGACAATGTAGTCTAAATATGGGCGAAAATTGTTTTAGTATGGAACAGGAAGTGGAATTCCTGGTTCCAGTATCTAATGGCTACTTAAATCGGCACAGAGTTGGTGAAATAGGAGAGAATGCAAAAAGACAAGATGGTGACCACAGAATGCTGTCAATTTCACTTTTAAAGTCTATTAAACTACATGTTTTATTATATTTTTCAACTCAAACATAACTGAGGAGGGAGTATGCCTATAGGGGCTGAGGAGCAGGTGGAAGTTTTCGGCCTTATTATACTCATATAATAGCTTATACAACATATTTATATGTGATGCATAACGCATTATACAATTATAAATTTTAGGGGAACATATACTTCTCACTATATCCCTCCATTGGCGCTATGGTGGAGTGCCCCCCCCCCCCCCGAGCTGTCAGGGTAATGTACTGGGTGGCCCCCTCGTTTACTGCTGATTTTATTTATCATATACCACTTCTGAATTGACCACAGTTGTATGCTCTTTGGCGTACATTTCTGTGCTCTATTTTACTTGTTTGAAATATATAATATATATATATATTTTTTTATTCAGATGTCTAACCACTGTTTGACCCCCAATAGCCAATGTCTACTTTTTGTGCTGGGGGTCGTTAAACAAACAAACAAACAAAACAAAACACACACACAAAAAAACCCACTGGATTATGGTGCAGTGCTTACCTTGCCAATATAGTCATTGGCATCTCCTTCCAGTTCGACGTAGATGCCGTGTGCGAGAAAAGCACAGAAACTCTGTCCTCCAGACCCCTGTACGTAAATGTTGATGGATCGGTCGGGTAGGCCAGTCTCAGGGTGGCGACTGGAAAAATAGAGGAACACAAAACGCTGACTCCATACATCACCTCCACCCTTTACACCACCATCATTTACATCTCCGTCATGGCCGGTCTCAGGGGTACCTATATATAAACCCTCGTCATTGAAGAGGGCAATTAAATAATTAATAATACTCACATAGTGGCAGGGTCTGTACACATGTGAAGTTATGGAATTCAAGGCTATTTCAAAGTTGTTTTTTTATAGGAATTCAGGCGAGTATCAGCATTTTATCGTGTAGGTATCTTGGATTATGTCATGCCGAATGCCGATTTCAGACTAATTTAGATCAGTGGGGACAGTTTAATGGAATTCAAGGCTTTTCAAGACTAATTACCCAAAATAGGTTAAATTCACTGATTTTCGAGGCCTTGAAATGTGCCAAATGAAAATATTTTCCAGACTTTCCAGACCCCGTACGGACCCTGTAGTGGTATTTATACATTCCATAAGGCTGTGCAATAAACCGATTCAGGCGAAATATGTTATATCGGGTTCTAACCCAATACAATACAATGTGACAGCGAAGCCTTCAAGGTTAAGTATTGTCACTAGCATATATATAACATTGATAGTATCCTTGGCATTCTACCAACTAAAACTAGTTGGTAGATTATATCCAACATAAATGCTCAAGATTGTTAATTATACGCAATCAAAATATATCAGTACACCTTATCACTGAGCGTTTAAGGGCTACTTCCTTGGACACCTGGTTATTTGAGAGTTACCTACAGCCTTCTCAGTAGTAAGGGTTACATGGTGATTGAGAGCTACTTCATACGAAAAGGCCTCACAAATGCATGTCAGTAGTAAGGGCAATTTACATATACACTTTATCAGTGAGGCTTCCCTATATACACCTCAGTATCAGTAGCAAGGGAAACTTACACAGACACTTCATCATGAGGCTTCCCTACATACACCTCAGTATCAGTAGTAAGGGCTACGTATATAGACACCTCGTCACTGAGGTTTACCTACATACACATCAGTATCAGTAGTAAGGGCTACTTACATAGACACTTCATCAAGGAGGCTTCCCTACATACACCTCAGTATCAGTAGTAATGGACAGGTATATAGACACCTCGTCACTGAGGTTTACCTACATACACCTCAGTATCAGTAGTAAGGGCTACTCACATAGACACTTCATCAAGGAGGGTTCCCTACATACACCTCAGTATCAGTAGTAATGGACAGGTATATAGACACCTCGTCATTGAGGCTTCCCTACGTACACCTCAGTATCAGTAGTAAGGGCTACTCACATAGACACTTCATCAAGGAGGCTTCCCTACATACACCTCAGTATCAGTAGTAATGGACAGGTATATAGACACCTCATCACTGAGGTTTACCTACATACACCTCAGTATCAGTAGTAAGGGCTACTCACATAGACACTTCATCAAGGAGGCTTCCCTACATACACCTCAGTATCAGTAGTAATGGACAGGTATATAGACACCTCGTCATTGAGGCTTCCCTACGTACACCTCAGTATCAGTAGTAAGGGAAACGTACATAGACACCTCGTCAGTGAGGCTTCCCTACATACACCTCAGTAGTAGGAGTTACTTACATAGACACCTCATGACTGAGGGTTGCTCCAAATGTTCGGTCCTCGTTGGTCACTTTAAGGGTAATATCCACTTTTGTGGACTTTCCATCAATAACGTCCCTTGACTTCTCAATCAGCATGTTATCCTGTGACAAAATAGATATTCATCAAATCCCTATTAGAAACAAATATTAGATGAACTTCTTTCACTGACGGATATTCTTTTTGTTAACACTGATGCCAAGTGAACTGATGAATAATTATTCCATTTTGGATGTGAGGTTTATGTCTTAGCTATTCCTAAACCCATAGGCATAATGTATAGATGATTACATAGCTAATTCAAGAGTAATTCTCAATATAGAAATGGAGGTGGGGAACTGATCAGTAAGGTTTGAAATCCCAGGGGATGTTCTAGACTGCTTCTATGTGCTTTTAATACAGTTTGGGTTGGGCCGTTGGAGTAATTTGTATTGAGAATAATTGGTATGTTTCTTGCCCTATCGTAGTAATGGCAAGTGCCAGGTTTGATAGCAACACGTATCAATTTTGTAAGTCTTTGGTTTGACTACCATGAAGATTGAATCCACAGCCTTCACATGGAAAGCAAGCGCCCTACTTATTCGGCCATCTCATCTGGCATAGAAGCCTTCTGATAGAACACTGATAGATAAAAGATTCACCCGGTAGTTGTAGTACACGGGTGAAGGACAACGTAGTGTAAATACGGGCGAAAATAGCTTTAGTATGGAACCTGAACTAGAAACTGTGGCTCCAGTATCAAATGGCTGCATATATTGCCACAGAGTTGGTGAAATAGGCGAGAATGCAAAAAGACAAGATGGCGGCCAGAGAACGCCGTCGATTTCACTTTTAAATTTGATTAAACTAGATATTATATTATATTTTTCAACTCAAAGGTAGCGGGCTATCAATAAGACATATGTAAAGAATAAATGTTGCTTCTTAAATTGTGAAATTAGGCTCTCATTTCCTTTACCCACTTTTTCGACCGTTTTTATATAGGGTTGGTATTCACCTGTGTACTGCGAGTACGAGGTGAATACTTTATCTAGAACACTGACTGATGCACTTGGAATCACTGTTGGCATTACTGGGTACACTTTTCTGATAGTTAGTCCAGGTACAGTGATGAGAATAAAATGTGTGTATTTAATGAATATTGATGTGTGGGCAAATAGTTCAAATAAATTGTGGACGCCACCTGTACTCAAGAAGGGCTAGGGGAAGGGCTAGGGAGTACCGGTAGCAGGAGGGAATGTCGAGAATTGTAGTCAAGGGGGAAGGAGGGAATAAATGTATATTCTTATTATATGTGGGGCTTGCAGCAACCGATCAGAAATAAACCAATCAAACTGCAGGTCCCACTAGACTATACCCTCAAAGAAAGCACTACGATATGGAGATTAGACTATGATATGGAGATTAGATATTAGTTATTAAAGTCGCATAGTCCGGTGGTTTTGAGTTTCTGCTATTTTTTCCGAGATAAATATATTAAATTGATTGTTATAATCCATTTTACTTTCATTTGGAGGAACTTTTATTTTAAATGGCTAACCTTTGAGATATCTTAAGAGCAAACATGGAAAATGAATTTAGTCAAGCACGCCAAAACTCTGACACCATATGCTTCTGTAGTAACAGGTTCTATCAAATTGCCTCAGTTAATATTTCCTTCTATGCGGCAACAAATGTTTAATAAGAGCATCAGTATCTAAGTTAGATATGTAGAATCAAATCTAGATAATTGCTTTGGTTTTGAAATGTTGACGCTTCATCAAACTATGCAGCTTTAAACACTTTCTCGACTTGATGTCACTCCCTAGCATAGTATGTTGTGTTAGAGTTGTATTGCTTGGGTTACTACTGTCACTACTGCTGGCCGAGGTTATGCTAACTAATTTGGGATCTAAAGGTCTAGCACTACCCAAGGAAGGAGTAATGGCTCCAATCCAAAACAGACGGCACTAAAGCACTATAGTACCTAGTTGAATCTGGTCCTGATGACTTTGCACAGCTACCTACCAGTCTGTCGCTGAGGTTGAATTCTTGTGGCAGAGAGCCTCCGACAATATTGGTGTCTGGCCGGAGAGAGAGTGCATCCGTAAACAATTTGTCGAAGCAGAGCAGCGCAGCCTTGTCGTTGCCCTCAGTGGGCGCCATGCGTAATTTATCCACACGACCGATCATCTCTTGGAACGTCCGGAAACCGAGCCGGGCCATGAAGTCCCGAATCTAGAAGGAGATATATATTTTTTAAATTATTAATTTAAAATATATATTTTGGGTGTGGTAACCCAGAAGGGCCATGAAGTCCCGAATCTAGAAGGGGATTTTTTGTTTGTTATTTAATTATTTTTTAAAAAGAAAGAAAGAAATATAAGAATTTTGTGTGTGGTCATTATCAGAAGTCATGTTCTTTTCATTGTGAAAAGCATTTTGATTTCAGAGCATTTTCAGAAGAAGTCAAGTCTAATATTAAGTCACAGAGGCGGAAGAGGTATGAGAGTAGAAAGATTTGTTGAAGAAATCCCTCAATCATTGGCTAATTGCCAGCGAAGTCGAAGGTTTGTGTGTGCAATGCCGAAAATATAGATATTTGTTTTGTTATCTAACTTCCGTCATTAACTATTTGCAAAGTTACTATACAGTAATATCTGTCTTCAGTGGCCCCTGTGATCAGCGAGCTGCTGCTATGTGCGAACAATTTTTCAATGCATAAATTGTCTTTTATTTCATTTTATTGTCCCTCCGATGACATGACACCTACCAGGTCTGGATAACATTGGTCTGGATAAAGAATCATCCGTTGAAGGCAGTTACTACTGAACAACCAAATATAAACTACCAAATATAGACAAGCTGCTGTTTTTATTGAAAAATATCGCACTGGGGTCTTTTGGGCCTTTTCGCGACAACAAAAGAAGCCCCCACCAAAAGTCAGGCTACATCACATATATATTTTCTTAAGAAAAGGTCTTATAAAATGAAAAAAGAAAACCCCACTTGGATGTGTGTTTGTCTTTTTTCCCAAACAAAGCTTGGATTAGCCTTACATTAAAAGCCCCAACCCTGCCATGCCTGCTACAGCAGAGGGCTTACGGTAAGGAACGTTGCCAGTGTAGTGCTTTGCGCTTTCCTTACCTCTTCTGCTAACATGAAGAAATAGTTGACGACGTGCTCAGGCTTGCCCTCAAACTTCTTTCTTAGCTCGGGGTCCTGCGTGGCGATGCCCACAGGGCACGTGTTCAGGTGACACTTGCGCATCATGATGCAACCGAGTACAATGAGCGGCGCAGTCGAGAAGCCAAACTCATCAGCACCGAGCAGGGCGCCCACAATCACATCACGCCCTGCGCCAAGCGGCCACACAAACAAAGATTAGTGAGCACGTTGGAAGTGACACACACAAGCAATAAACTCCTTTCGGAGCTCGGGGTCCTGGGTGGCAAGGACTATCGGGCATGTGTTTAGGTGACACTTGTGCATCATGATGCAGCCAAGTAGAATGAGCGGGGCAGTCGAGAAGCCGAACTCATCGGCACCAAGCAGGGCGCCCACAATCACATCGCGCCCTGCGCCAAGTGGCCATACAGACACACATTATGTGAGCACGTTGGAAGCACCGCTCCATAGACAGTAAGCAATAATAACTCACAACTGGTGACATCAGTTGTGAATATCTTCAGCAGCAAAGTACGCAGAAAATAGTGTGGAGCAAGTGTGCACAATGGAAGAGCCGATTCCTTCAGGTTGGTCTTGATCGACCAGAACAAAATCGCCCCCAACTGCTAAAATAAGGATCCCTTCCCCCCACCCTCAACCCCCGTTCCCCCCAACTTGTGGCGTACCTGTGCGTATCTGGCCGTCCGCCTGAAGTACAATCCTGGAGCGCAGATTGTTCATGGTGAGGATCTGGTGGGTCTCGGCGATGCCCAGCTCCCACGGCAAGCCGGCGTGTTTGATGCCTGTCCAGCTGGAGGCGCCAGTGCCACCGTCATGCCCCGAGATGGTAATGTGCTCAGATTTACCCTGAAAGACGCATTCAGCGGTGTATTAGACATTAGGATAACGATCTAGTGAAGGTAATAAAGCATTAGTTATGGTGTGATGTGGTAATGTGCTCAGATTTACCCTGACAGGTGCATTCAGCGGTCTATTAGACATTAGGATAACGATCTAGTTAAGGTAATAAAGCATTAGTTATGGTGTGATGTGGTGATGTGCTTAGATTTACCCTGAAAGGTGCATTCAGCGGTGTATTAGACATTAGGATAAAGATCTAGTGAAGGTAATAAAGCATTAGTCATGGCGCAATATGGTGATGTGCTCAGATTTACCCTGAAAGGTGCATTCAGCGGTTATTAGGCATTAGGATAAATAAAGATCTAGTGAAGGTAATAAAGCATTAGTCATGGCGCAATATGGTGATGTGCTTAGATTTACCCTGAAAGGTGCATTCAGCGGTGTATTAGACATTAGGATAAAGATCTAGTGAAGGTAATAAAGCATTAGTCATGGCGCGATATGGTGATGTGCTCAGATTTACCCTGAAAGGTGCATTCAGCGGTGTATTAGACATTAGGATAACGATCTAGTGAAGGTAATAAAGCATTAGTCATGGCGCGATATGGTGATGTGCTCAGATTTACCCTGAAAGGTGCATTCAGCGGTTATTAGGCATTAGGATAAATAAAGATCTAGTGAAGGTAATAAAGCATTAGTCATGGCGCGATATGGTGATGTGCTTAGATTTACCCTGAAAGGTGCATTCAGCGGTGTATTAGACATTAGGATAAAGATCTAGTGAAGGTAATAAAGCATTAGTCATGGCGCGATATGGTGATGTGCTCAGATTTACCCTGAAAGGTGCATTCAGCGGTGTATTAGACATTAGGATAACGATCTAGTTAAGGTAATAAAGCATTAGTCATGGCGCGATATGGTGATGTGCTCAGATTTACCCTGAAAGGTGCATTCAGCGGTGTATTAGACATTAGGATAACGATCTAGTTAAGGTAATAAAGCATTAGTCATGGCGTGATATGGTGATGTGCTCAGATTTACCCTGAAAGGTGCATTCAGCGGTGTATTAGACATTAGGATAACGATCTAGTTAAGGTAATAAAGCATTAGTCATGGCGTGATATGGTGATGTGCTTAGATTTACCCTGAAAGGTGCATTCAGCGGTGTATTAGACATTAGGATAAAGATCTAGTGAAGGTAATAAAGCATTAGTCATGGCGCGATATGGTGATGTGCTCAGATTTACCCTGAAAGGTGCATTCAGCGGTGTATTAGACATTAGGATAACGATCTAGTGAAGGTAATAAAGCATTAGTCATGGCGCGATATGGTGATGTGCTCAGATTTACCCTGAAAGGTGCATTCAGCGGTGTATTAGACATTAGGATAACGATCTAGTGAACGTAATAAAGCATTAGTCATGGCGTGATATGGTGATGTGCTCAGATTTACCCTGAAAGGTGCATTCAGCGGTGTATTAGACATTAGGATAAAGATTTAGTGAAGGTAATAAAGCATTAGGCATGCCGCGATATGGCGATGTGCTCAGATTTACCCTGAAAGGTGCATCAGGCGGTGTATTAGACATTAGGATAAAGATCTAGTGAAGGTAATAAAGCATTAGTCATGGCGCGATATGGTGATATGCTCAGATTTACCCTGAAAGGTGCATTCAGCAGTTATTAGGCATTAGGATAAATAAAGATCTAGTGAAGGTAATAAAGCATTAGTCATGGCGCGATATGGTGATGTGCTTAGATTTACCCTGAAAGGTGCATTCAGCGGTGTATTAGACATTAGGATAAAGATCTAGTGAAGGTAATAAAGCATTAGTCATGGCGCGATATGGTGATGTGCTCAGATTTACCCTGAAAGGTGCATTCAGCGGTGTATTAGACATTAGGATAACGATCTAGTTAAGGTAATAAAGCATTAGTCATGGCGCGATATGGTGATGTGCTCAGATTTACCCTGAAAGGTGCATTCAGCGGTGTATTAGACATTAGGATAACGATCTAGTTAAGGTAATAAAGCATTAGTCATGGCGTGATATGGTGATGTGCTCAGATTTACCCTGAAAGGTGCATTCAGCGGTGTATTAGACATTAGGATAACGATCTAGTTAAGGTAATAAAGCATTAGTCATGGCGTGATATGGTGATGTGCTTAGATTTACCCTGAAAGGTGCATTCAGCGGTGTATTAGACATTAGGATAAAGATCTAGTGAAGGTAATAAAGCATTAGTCATGGCGCGATATGGTGATGTGCTCAGATTTACCCTGAAAGGTGCATTCAGCGGTGTATTAGACATTAGGATAACGATCTAGTGAAGGTAATAAAGCATTAGTCATGGCGCGATATGGTGATGTGCTCAGATTTACCCTGAAAGGTGCATTCAGCGGTGTATTAGACATTAGGATAACGATCTAGTGAACGTAATAAAGCATTAGTCATGGCGTGATATGGTGATGTGCTCAGATTTACCCTGAAAGGTGCATTCAGCGGTGTATTAGACATTAGGATAAAGATTTAGTGAAGGTAATAAAGCATTAGGCATGCCGCGATATGGCGATGTGCTCAGATTTACCCTGAAGGTGCATCAGGCGGTGTATTAGACATTAGGATAAAGATCTAGTGAAGGTAATAAAGCATTAGTCATGGCGCGATATGGTGATATGCTCAGATTTACCCTGAAAGGTGCATTCAGCAGTTATTAGGCATTAGGATAAATAAAGATCTAGTGAAGGTAATAAAGCATTAGTCATGGCGCAATATGGTGATGTGCTCAGATTTACCCTGAGAGGTCCATTCAGCAGTGTATTAGACATTAGGATAAAGATCTAGTGAAGGTAATAAAGCATTAGTCATGGCGCGATATGGTGATGTGCTCAGATTTACCCTGAGAGGTCCATTCAGCAGTGTATTAGACATTAGGATAAAGATCTAGTGAAGGTAATAAAGCATTAGTCATGGCGCGATATGGTGATGTGCTCAGATTTACCCTGAAAGGTGCATTCAGTGGTGTATTAGACATTAGGATAACGATCTAGTGAAGGTAATAAAGCATTAGTCATGGCGCGATATGGTGATATGCTCAGATTTACCCTGAAAGGTGCATTCAGCAGTTATTAGGCATTAGGATAAATAAAGATCTAGTAAAGATAATAAGGCATTAGGAGAAAAGATCTAGTGTGATGGGTGCGCAGTGGTGGCGGCACTAATCATATTATGAAATAGACAATAGTGAGATACACACAACATTCGTTATTTATACTGATATAATTTCCTATATATGACATACCAGAACAACATTGGTCTGTATGCAGATTTGTCCTTTGTTGTGGGTGGTATTATTAGCTATAAAACTATATTCCACTGACTTCATATGGCACAAGTGTTATTCAGTTAAACAGGTTTGTTTCTTTGTTGAAGCTTTACGTCCTGGCAACATCTAAGGTCATATCAGGACGGGCATAGACTTGTTACACTGCACACTCATGGCGACTTTATATTGCTTCCCCACTGGGAAACCAAGCTGTTGGAAACATGACCTAATTTTCCACTCAGTCACACTATCCTGACACTGAGCTAACCAGTCCTTTCACTGTCCCAGTTATGCGAAACGCCAGGCTAGGTAGCAACAAGTAAATCTTTTGTAAGTCATTGGTTTGACTCGACTGGGAATTAAACTCCCGACCTTCCACACAGGAGGCCTGCGCTCTTCCTATTCGACCATTGTGTCAGGTAAAAACAGGAGGTACCCTCTATCAAGATAACACTGTGCGCAATGAAAGGCAATCGGCCCAGTTGAGTGAAGCGCAGATGGAGACAGATAGCATACAAACATTACACTGCACACAACACTGACCTTGGCGACTCCAGAGGCGATAATTCCCACGCCCACCTCCGATACCAGCTTCACACTGATCCGTGCCTTCGGGTTAGCGCACTTCAGGTCATAGATGAGCTGGAAGCAAGATAGCGGAGTATATAATTCACATATCAACATGTTTGAAGGTGTTTCACTCTTTTTGTGGCTTCTTGGAGAGGATGCAATCCAAAAAGCACTACCTAAATGGTTAAATAAAATTCAACAATTTTTATCTCTTAACAACATCTAAGGTCACATCAGAACTAGTAGCGACTAATGACAGTGCGCAGTCATGGCGACTTAATAGTGTTATCCCACTGGGAGACCTGACTGCAAGAGGAATGAGCGAACTCCCGACCTTCTGAACAGGAGGCCTGGCTCTACCAATTCAGCAACCGCGTCTGGTATATAATAAGGGCGATATAATAAAGTTTCTTCAACCTGAAGCAAGGTAGTTAATACAAAAAAAACATAATATATTCAGCTAAAAAAAAGAAGGCAGACACTCAAATCATCGGACTACGCAATTTAAAATAAAACTGAAAAAAGACATACATACATACAAATGTACATAAGACACACCCACATACATACATTACACACACACACTCCCTCACCCACCTCACGACGTTTCCTCACCCACCTGAGACAGGTCCTCGATGCTGTAGATGTCATGGTGGGGAGGTGGGCTGATGAGTCCCACCCCAACGATGCTGTGGCGCGTGTTGGCGATCTCCTTGGTGATCTTGTACCCAGGCAGCTCGCCTCCTTCTCCGGGCTTGGCGCCCTGCGCCATTTTGATCTGCAGCTCGTCCGCGTGTGACAGGTAGCTGCTTGTTACCCCAAACCGCCCTGAGGCCACCTGCGGAAACACACACATACACTGGTACTAGTGTCTAGCCCATTAGGAAGAACATCTGCATTAAAAGCTGCAGCATAATCCAATCAAATCAGCACATTTTAGAAACCAAAGCACTGACTTAGATTTGCTCCTACACGTCTAACTTTGATAGTGGTGCGCTAACAGGGATCCCAGTGACATTTCTTCTTAATTCCCTAAAAAGCTAGGGGGGTCTGGGGGCATGCCCCCCCCCCCGAAAAATTGTTTAGAACCGTCTGCTCTCAAGAGACTTTGTATGCTGAATATGAGTCGCGATTTCCCCCCCACCCCCACCCCCCTGCGGACAGGATTTTCCCTCTGCTGATTTGGAAACTCAGTTTTCGCTGAAATCAGCGATTTCGCTGAGAAATGGGATCCCTGGCTAATTAAGCGTTTATTGCTACACAGAGGAAATAATACTGAGTCAATTTAATTGAGCATGTTAGTAACGTGCTCAATAATGGATTTCATAGGCTTCAACAGTAACATTGTTATTGCTGAAGCCTATGTCGTCCAGAATTTCGACATACACTCCAAAATGAATTTATCATCCTCAAATATCTCCAAAGTCAACTCTGTAAAATAAAAGTAACTCACAGAATCACCTACAATTGACCTTTTCTGCATAGCGTGTGCAGTGAGTAAAAATAACAGAAATCCGCAAAATCGCAGAGATCGTTCATCCCTGATTCTTAATGAGTTAATGCCTATTTTGGACAGCCGGTGTCTGAGTGAGTCGCATCGAGTACCTGTTTGATGGCCGAGCGGATGTTGTTGGCCGGGTCCTCGTTGAGATAGCGCTCTGAGTTCTCTCCGCCCTCACCGGTGTTACTCTTCCCACCGAGTTTGTTCATTGCCCTGGCCAGTGTCGTGTGTGCCTCCCAGGAAATGCTCCCGAAGCTCATGGCGCCTAAACGAGAACAAATCCCACTTAACACCAAATGCCCAGAGGCTGTGTGAGTGAGTAATCCAGTGTATCCGAAAGCTACTATCCACCAGATGCAGCCAGTTCCTGAAGAAATTAAAGAATTCCTCTAGTTTCAGCCTCAGATATTGATAGGACATTAGTTGACATTTTTCACAACCAAATTTCAAATATGTTATATCGCTAAAAAGAAGATAGAAGATGCTTTGTAGTGATGTTGGTTGTTGGAGTTTTACGTCCTGGCAACATCTAAGGCCATACCAGGACGGGTACTGACTTATGACAGTGTGCACTCATGGCCACTTTATACTGTTGCCCCACTGGGAAATCAGGCCGCCGCACCATGACCCGATATCCCACTCAGTCAAATTATCCTGACACAGAGCTAACTAGTCCTTTCCCTACCATATTGTAGTGGTCTCCACTGACCTCTCGGGCAAGGAGCCGCATAGTTCGAGTGCCAGGCTAGGAATTGCACACGAGGCAACTGTTCTATTTTTAGCTTCTTCCTGAATCCCACCACACCTAGCTCGTCACTTCGCTGCTGGCTGCTCTCCAGACCACTCCGATCAAAACCCTGCTCTTGCTGCCTCACACAACCACGTGCGCCGGGCACCTGCTGTCACACTCTACGACAGCGCCCACATGCCACCTGTACAGAAGCGCCGAGGTAGGACACCTTTGTCTCAGACCCAGACCCACATGCAGACGTATAGAGCAGCCAGGTCATCCTGTCACCCATTCATGGACCCAAGTTCCCCTCATTCGTCTGTCTCTACACCTCTGCGGCCAGAGCAGCCAGCACACTCCTCGTCTGCTAGTCTGACCAGGAGTCTGACCAAGACGTAATTAGACGACTAAGCAGAGAGACGCAGAGGTATTCAGACGTCACAACCCGCCTAGCCGCGTTCGAGAAGGTGGCGGCTCTACCCTTCAGGTGGCTCCCACCTGCGGCGTCTCCGGCACCACGCAGGCTGCCTGTGCCTGTCACTCCTGCCCACCCTGTGTCGCCAGTCCCCATCATCACGCCTCCGCCCTGTCCTTACCCCTATTGCACCGCGCTCCCCGGCACCAGTGTTCACCCCTGGGGCCATATGCATGGGGCGGTGTTGGGGAGCCAAAACTGGTTTTGGACGGGATTTCTGGTTTAGCGGCGAAAAGTCGCTATGTATGGAGCAGTGTTACGGAAACATCGCGAGTTTAACGTCGCCTACACTAATACCACTCCGTAGCAAGTTTACGGGTGGTGTTAGGTACCGATTAGGCCCAAATCTATAATATTTTACAGAATAACCTACTCAAAAAGTGAAATTTGACCAAATTAACCCCAAAATCGAAGCGATATTAATGCCGCAGCTACATCGCCGGCGATATGTCATATTGTCGAATGTAAACAAAACAAATGGCCGCTGATGCGGCGGCGGCGTTCATATCGCTTCGATTTTGGGCTTAATTTGACCAATTTTATTTAACAGAATAACAAACAAAATAAGTGAAATTTGGTTAAATTAAACCAAAAATCTAAGCAATATTAAACCCCGCCACCGAATTTTGGTCAAATTAAACCAAAAATCGAAGCGATATTAACACCGCCGCATCGGCGGCAATATTGTCAAATAGCGGTGCTCGCCGGGAACAGGCTCAGAGGGATACCCCAAATTTATAAATAACTGCTAGTTTAGCTAACGCCACCGCACTTTGGACCCATACATACCCCATGACCCATTTTCCAGCACTGGCGTTAGCTAACCCGGCGGCGGCCCTTAACACTGGAGCCGATAAAAAGTTGTTCATACATATGGCCCTTGGTCCTGCCCCTCGGCTTGTGCCCACGCCACATGCTCGCCTTCCTCCACGCTCCCTGGCCATGCTCCCGCTGCCCAGCCCTCCCCCCCCCCATCTCATTCGAGCAGCTGCTGCCGTCTTCGTTGATGCCATTCCCGCACTTCAACGACCCAAAGGTACGACCTTCTTCCCCCATAACTTCATTTCTCGTGGTGATGCGTGTAGAAAGATTGGTACGGGGAAGGCGACCTGGGTGGAGTATTTCAGTGCTTTGTGCCGCATTGCTGCCCACCCTGCCTTCCCGGAGGAGTGGTGGCCGTCATTTCTTCAACATGAGAAGAGCTAGCCCGCATGGCCATAACCTGGGATTGGGCCAGTTGCAGGCGCTGGTCAGAGCGGCTATTCCAGATGATAGCAGATGGCCGCCTGCCCGCAGGTTGGTCCGACCACGTGGCCCTAAAGGATGTGCAAAGAGAGATTTGCACAGATGCGTCATGGCAGCCGCCTCCGCACCCAGTCTACATTCAATCCACCGAGCCCCAACCAGCTCCTTCCACAGCTGCCCCAGCCCCCTCTCCTGCCCCAGCCCCGCTTAACTCCAGAGAAGATTATAACAAGGAGGTAGACGGGAAGCCGTGTTACCAGGAGTGCGAGTTCCAAGGTGCACACAGCTCTCTGCCCGAGAGGTTCGTCCACGTGTATGCTTATTGTGCATACACGTTCAAAAGCAGTCTTCCTCACCACGAGCAAGACTGCATGAAGAAGAGAAAGTTTATAGATAAAAAGCTTTCCGAGCAGTCAACTGTGGCAGTAAGTCTTCCTTCCCTTCCCCATGCCTCCCTTTCCCTGCCCTCATCTCCACCACAGCTCGCCTCGCTCCAGCGACACGTGACCGAGCCCAGCATGCTGGCTGAAATACTTGGTGACCTAGTTCCGCTACCCCCGCCCACCCCCTGCCTGCCCAGTCAACTCGATCAGCCCACCAATAGCAGCCAGCCGCTCACTCCCCACCACGTGCACATCGGCACGTCCAACCACCCACACACCTCTCACACCCCGCATCTCTCCTCTGATACTGACCGCTCTTTACCCGATATTGTCTCTTCATCTCCACGAGTTGCTCATACTCTATCTGAACTGATGTGAACTGCTCAGGGCATCTCGGTCCCTCTGCCTGGCACTCCACCTGCTGCTCCGCTGATATGTCAGCCAAGATTAAATTTATTAAATAAATACCATTCAAACTACGCTCTGTTCTTGTCTTCCTGTTTGTGCAAGTGTGTGAATTACAACTGATAATGAATAACAATAACGATGACGATGATGATGCCACCACCGCTACACTTTGGTATTGAATAAAACCTACAAATATGTTCCTGTAATCATTTCTTTGAACAATTTTGTAGTGTGGAAAAAATATATACATAAGTTTCCCCTCAATCACGTAGCCATTAAAGTAAGATACCTGTGACAAAACGCTTCACAATGTTGGCTGCGGGTTCAACCTCTTCCAGAGCTACAGGGTCCGCGTCGTAGACAAAGTCCATCTGGCCACGGAGGGTACAGTTCTTCATGGCTGCCACAGACGTAGACACATACTTGTCATAGGCATCCTTACTGTTTGTCCGGGATGCATTCTGCAATTGAAAAATGGACCGTCATGAGACACAATGCACAGCGCACCAGATAGCATAGATGTCTAGTTCTGTACACCCATGCTCATATTGCATGTCTACTTCATTCCCCGGAAAAATCAAAGTGTTGTAATTGCGAAATAATCAAACACCGGCTTACCTACAGCGGAGCTACGATCTATTGAACTTACAGGTGTATATTTAAAAGAAAATTAAAAATTCAGTTTATTTTATGTACCTTTTTTTTTTTTTAATGAGACCGGGTTAGATATAAGATAAAGGGGTGGGGTTTTATAGTTAAGGGTTTGAGGAAGATGTGACACACATGGTGAAAATGGGTCATATGCAGTGTATTCGAAAGAATGGGAGTCGCTGAGAAAAATTTGGTTTATTTAAAGAGTAACACAATCGACAATATCTTTGGATTGCCAACTAAATACTGTAAAAGCAAATTTGTTCAAGGTAATATATTCAAGGAAATTGCAGTTAATATATTCAGGTATCTTTAGTTCCAAATATTTGTTTAATTATTACTATTGTAATACTAAGTCAATTTAATAGAACCTGTCACTGCCGAAGCCTATGACATCAGCATTTCAACATGCACACCAAAATTAATTTGGCATGTTTCCACTTCAAATGTCTCCAGATGTTAACTCTTTAAAATAAATGTTAATTAAAACTACAGAAATGTAGGTCATAATGATCGATCTCATATTTATCTAGAAAGATATGGCAGAAACTCAAACCCATCGTACTAGGCAACTTGGAATGCTTGAATAGTGTTGATAATACACACCTTATTGTGGTATCCACTCAAATGTCCGGTCTGATAAAACTAATATCAGACTGGCCAGTCTGATATCGCATTTTGATATTCTCGTTACTTGCTAGAATATATAAGAATTTCACCTTCAACTACTCAAAATAACTAATGTTTGAAAGCTAAAGTCATGTAACAAACGCTTAATTGTTCTAACATGGAGAATGTGTATCAACCTCGGTTACATCTCGGTCGATAATTATCCAAAGTTCCTCTGGCTCAAACCGCATATCAGGCAAAAATTGAAATTGATGGGTTTGAGCTTCTTAGGAAATATGAGGTTGATCGGTATAATGCACTTTATTTTAGTTTGAAATAACGTTTATTTTAACTAGGTTAACTTCGGAAATATTTGAAGTGAAAACATACCAAACCAATATTGTTATGTGCACACCAAAATGCTGGATATTGCTTTTGTTGACCTATTTACGAAGGAAAATATTTTATGAGCGCACCAATATCTAAATCGGTTATGCGGGGATCAAATCCAGTTATGAGTTTGGTTTTAGAAAATAAAGATGCTTTCATGAGATTATGCAGATTTAAAGCTGCCTAGTCCGATGAAAACATCAACTTTTCAAAACAAAAACAATTATGTAGAATTGATTCTACATATCCAACTTAGATACGGATGCACTTATTAAGCACATGTTGCCATAAAAAAGGGACTACTGGGACAATTTAATAGAACCTGTTTCTGCTGGAAGCCTATAGTGTCAAGAATTTTGGCCTGCTTGCCAAAACTAATTTGACATATTCACACTTCAAATATCTTTAAAATTAGTCATTTAAAATAAAAGTTACCAAGGTAAATGATAAAAATCAATTTAATATATTTATCTCAGAAAGAAAATGACAGAAACTCAAAACCATCGGACAACTTTAATAACCGCTGAATACAAGTCCATTTTGAGTGAATATAAGAGACCCATTTTCACTGGCCATGTCACAAGTAGTGTAGCTGAAACTAATACTTTGAAGGTACGGAGGAATGGAGGCTTCGCGACATACTCACTCCATACCCGCCCTGGGGCCGGGCCATGGTATACCGTCCAAGCCGGCTCGGCACTCATTCATGGCAATGTTCAACAACCTTTTATTTCATATCCTTTTTCTGTAAATAAGGACATTTTCAAGTACACTGGACATTTAAAGGGGAAATAAGCAAGTAATGTGCAAAGCTGTTGTACCATTTACATGCTCTCATATAATGTTGGCTAAAGTAAAAGACAGTTTTGAGAATCGAGACAAGTCAAATTCATTCGAAAGCACTTGTGGAGCAACTTTAGACTTTTGTATTAGATGAATAAACATGACTGGTTGTATTCTCTAATACAAGCAATTACTTGAGAAGACATTTAAGACTGGTCTTGATCCTATTTTTTTTTGCACCTCATAAAACCTGTAATTGAAATGGGAGGATAAGCCATGTTTCTGGTCAGACGCAGTTCAGCCTGCCTAAGTTTTTTTGTAATTACAAAAAAAGGATTTATGGGGATTTTTCGGGTTTTAGGATGTTTTTGGGTTGTTTTTTTTGGGGGGGGGGGGGGCGTTATAGAGAGGGTTGAGGTGGCGACGGGAAGGTGGTAGGCTGGGTACTTAAGTCTTGAAAGCAATTAGGAAGCAGAAGAAATCAAGACCAAGCGTCAGAATCTCTATTATTTTCCTCAGTGAAACATCAAATACAGGTTTTATGGTCAGCGCCTTTATTCTAAATCATTGGCAGCAAACGTAAAATACGCCAGACTGGGGAAATCCCGGGCCTCGTTCGCATCTTTCACACTTCTAAAGTCGTGTCAAACACTGCGTGCCAGCTCTTATCGAAAAAAAAAATTAATAACAAAATTGAAGAAAAGAAGAAAAAAAAGAAGGGTAAAAAACCAGAAGGGGGTTGGTGTTACTAACCTGGATGTTGGCCACCGTGTCAGGCTCGTTCACATGTTTCTCACCCCCGGCGCGCCAGTGGTAGACCCCTGGAGAGGTCACCATGACGCCATCATGGCTCCCGCTGTTGTAGGCAAGCTGGTGGCGGTTCAAAACCTGCAAGACAAAGAGGTCGCTGTCAGTCATCCTCCTCAGAAAGGTCCATGGTGACCGGTGGGTGGGAAAGAGTAACGGTGTCTGCATTTTACAACAGCAAAGAACAGTAGAATGGACACACGGGTGGGACACGGGTGGGTTGCAAATGGACAGAATGAACTATGTAAAAAATAAATAAATACATGTATTTTTCTTTTGATTTATTTATGTAGTTATGACAATGGAAAAGGATTGATGAGGATGGATATGTTCGTTAACGTTAACAATTGCGGTGGTAAATTATTAGTGTTTGATGCACATGCAGACCCAGTGTAATGCCGTCAGGCATATAGGGGATGATGACAATAATCAATATTGGCATGATAAAGAACTTCCCCTCCATCCATTTGGGAAATAAAATCTAGCAACAATCACAGAAGATGGGTGTCATTATTTTCATTTGGAGGTTGGGGGGGGGGGGCGATTATGGGGGAACCGCTTTATGTCATGTCATGCTCGTAGTTGCACAATTAAAGCTTTCATTTTGTTTAGTGAGTTTGAAAATGTGAATTTTGTGGATTCAAAAGAAAAAGAAAAAGAAACGATGCATTCATTACTTAATGTTCTGATCAAAACCACCACAGTGGGGGGAAAACACATTTATATACAAATCGGAATCAGCGGGTGGGGGTGATGCGATGATCCACAATGGTCACATCGCTGCATTTTCTTTTTGTGTGTATGATAGTTACTCTCTAGAATAGAAGCTCATTCAAAATAAAGAACCAACTAGGAACCCTTAAAGCATGGTCCGAGTTACACTAGCTCTAACGCTTCAGAAGCTACAGGGTGCCACAAGACTTCAATCAAAAGGGGTACAGACACCTTGCCCCACTGATGTCACTCGCCGGCGGAATGGTGCCCTCTCAACCTCATACCATGCATATGTGAGTACCCGAACGTCCTCACCTGTTACGTGGGGGTCACGTGACAAACCGGAGTTGTGCTTTGGTGAACAAAAAGCCAGAATAACCCCCCCCCCCCCCGCCCCCAAAGAAAAACACCACTAATTTAAAACATTACATCGACCGAGGTCTGCGCAGGCCAAACATGAGGCAAGTGTTGCATAGGTTCTAACAGATGAGTGGACTCGTTGGCCATCATCGATTGTCACAGTCCAGACCATTCGAATCATCCCGGTTGTCTGAATTTCAAATAGAACACCCTGAGGTGTACCTAAAAAAACATGGGGTGTGTGCAAAATGATCCAACTCCAATGCCCCATGTCTTGGTTAGGGGTGTCAGGAGCAATGATGTCACAGCATACGCTTGGACCCAATCAGATACACTCTTTGAGAATGGGCCAATCAGAGCTGTTCTTTCATCACTGTTTCATTTGCAAATAGCTGCATGAACCTAAAATTAGCCAAAATTGATACTGTGAATAGGATAGCCCATTTTCCCCGCCCTGAGCACATTCATTTATGCAACCCGAGTTTGTATGATTTGTACATGTGCAAAGAAAATGGTTGGAATGATCAGAGGTGATCAATTGATGTCGGCCCCTGAGTACATGTTCGTAACCAGCTTTATTCTGGCCCTTGGTCCACCAGCACAACTCCGGTTTGTCACGTGACTCCCCACGTCACAGCTGGGAGCGTTCGGGTATTCACATATTTCACAGGGGGGGTGGGGGTGGAGACCATCCACAGAGCAAGGAGTACAGAGCAACGCATTCACCACTCACTACTCGCATACAGGTTAGAACCATTGCTGCATTAGGCGACAGCAGGATAGGACGCAGAGTGAACTAATTAACAGATTAACAGGAACTACCCTAGTGAGATTTAACATATGGAGAGTAAAATTTGATTTAATATGTATATATATACATATATATTAAAAGCAGGAAGTGTCCGATAGCTTCCTTCTGTGTGTAGGTTAGTTAGGGCGGTGGGATATAATGTGGGGTATTATTATTATTGGAATAGTAGACAGGTGAAGGCATACAATAGTGTGAAATGCATCTTGATGAATAGCCATGTGTGAAAAGGTGCGAAGCGTAGGCCTAGTGGAAGCTTGGCAGGTATGTAGACATCTATGTTGAATCTGTTAACTTATTGAATCAGAAGGGGAAAAAAAAAAAATACCCACCTACTGTGGTCCATGTGGTGTTAGTGAATACATGGCAGTTGGTATCGTATCTGCTGGCGGCCAGAGCACTTATTGAGTGCGGTTACAATCGGTTGATACTTATACCAAGGATTCTTCAATACAATGGTATAGTATAATCTTTGCTTATTAGATTAGGACAGCGTGGGGGGGGGGGGGGGGGTGGAGAGAGAGAGTGGCCGTCGAGAGAAGCATAGAGGAGAGAATATTCCAGCATGGGTATACGCATAAACATTTCAGCTTTAGACACTAGGTGGCAGCACACCTGTTTTGTCAGATTAGACACACAAACAAGAGAGATAGAAATAGTAATTTAATTGGGTGGGTGGGGATTTTTTGTTTTTAGTTTAAATTAGTATGTCCTTTGTGGGTTTTTTGGGAGGTTGTTTCTTTTGTGTGTGTGTGGGGGGGGGGGGGGGGTAAATGTATCTATTCTGCTGAATAGGTTCCTTCGGTCAGTGCCGAAGGATTTGTCTTCCGCCCATTGTTCAATTCAGGATTATTTACACAATAAAGTTAGTAGGCCGAACCTATTTTATTGTGGGGGTAGGGGAGTTAAACAATCTTAATAAGAACGGGGTGTTCAGCTGTTGATTTGCTATTAATGTATGCTAACATGAGCAGCTCCAAGTTGCCAGGCACTAGGTCGTAGGTTGTCAATGTGGGCATGTATTTAGTATGCCTGCCTACACGATGCAATACGTTAGTTGACGGCGTCCTTAACCACTAAACACATAGAGGAGACACAAAGTAGGAACGCTAAGTTTAGATTTACAAAGCTAAATGTGTAAGCAAACTAAACACCTGGTTTCCCTCAACCGCTACGGGAAGTCATATTTTAACTAAATGTAATGCAACTCACTTATATAAAGCTACTGACTATAAGTATAAAGTAACGATGAAATTAACCATCATGCATTGGGGTTATAAACTAGAAGAGACCCAAACTATCAAGTTATGCATTTCTCTTTGTCTTGGACACCCTGTAGCAGGACTATAATTATAACTATATGTATATACACATACATATACATATATATCTCTATATTACTGCAACTCAGCCTCTTTAAAATAGGGGTTGGGGGTGGGGAAGAAATACATGGATAAAGACACCAACCACTATGCAGTTTCACATAATTGAATGAGTACTCAAAATGTATAGTTATTATTATTTTAGTCATGTTGTATATGCCACAGAGACAGACGATAAAGAATTAATTAGCACCTGCTGGTTAAAGCACCTCTTATTTGTCTATCTCACGCCGGGTGTGTTCGACACGTGTCGACTCATGGTCTGAAAAAGACACATCAGTTAACAACAAGCAGGCAGGGCGCCACAGCACCGAATCAAACATAACCGAGGCAATCAGAAACATACAAACACACACACTATCATTAACTGGGGTTACATCTCAATTCCACTTGTTCTGTCAATAGGGGCGTAACAGCTAGTCCTCCCATTGTTTTGTTTCTCTTCACCGGGTTAGCCACTGCGAGACAGTTAAAAGGAAGGCAATACGATTCACTTCTGTGTGTATATATATATATATGGAAAGTTGAATACATTTATATGTATATATGCAACTCTAAGTGTATATATATCAGGGTCCATAACATGTGAAGATATGGAATTCAAGGCTATTTCAATGCTGTTTTTTTTTTATAGGAAGTCGAGAGTATTTTCATTTGTATTTAGTCCAAAATCGTCAATCTGAATTCCGATTTCGGATTAATTTAGATCAGTGGAGACAGTTTAATGAAATTCAAGGCTTTTCAAGAATAATTAGGTTAAATTCAAGGCGTTTCAATGGACCCGTATTATATATATATATACACACATATATATGAACAGTAGTTGCTTAAAAAAAAAAACACGCTATGCATTAGCATACATAGGTTCAGTGTCACAATGTCCCGGACTTAAAACTAGACGATTTCATTGCGTAGTGATTTTCCAGCATAAACTTAAGGTGAAATAGCATTATTATTTCATAGTTGTGGGGGAAATAAACCTACAGAGGACGCTTGCTATTTTTTTTAACTACATTGATGAGAACTTAAAATTATATGGCGTCAAGAAAAAATATACTAATGGAAGCTTAACAGGTTGTAAAAAGGCCCTGCGGGTTTGCAGAACTTATTGAGACGCAGGCATACAGTATGGGGATGGGGAGATTTGGTCATACACACCTCTTTAGCAAGAACCTCGAAACCGGAGCCGCCGATCCGAGAGGCTGTACCCAGGAAGCAGATCTTGATAACTTCGTCAGCCAGTCCCACTGCCTCGAATATCTGCGCACCCTGTGAACGGCAAATAGGCGCACGTTACTCAGGGAGGGAAGGGGGAGGGATGGGCGATGGAGGGAGAGAGGGGGGAGGGAGGGTGGGAGGGAGGGGGGTAGGGAAGGGAAGGGAAGAAAGAGAGGGAAGGGGGATGGGCGATGGAGGGAGGGATGGGAGGGGAGGGAAGGGAAGGAAGAGAGGGAAGGAAGGGAAGGGGGAGGATGGGCGATGGAGGGAGGGATGGGAGGGGATGGAAGGGAAGGAAGAGAGGGAAGGAAGGGAAGGGGGAGGATGGGCGATGGAGGGAGGGATGGGAGGGGAGGGAAGGGAAGGAAGCGAGGGAAGGAAGGGAAGGGGGAGGATGGGCGATGGAGGGAGGGATGGGAGGGGAGGGAAGGGAAGGAAGCGAGGGAAGGAAGGGAAGGGGGAGGATGGGCGATGGAGGGAGGGATGGGAGGGGAGGGAAGGGAAGGAAGCGAGGGAAGGAAGGGAAGGGGGAGGATGGGCGATGGAGGGAGGGATGGGAGGGGAGGGAAGGGAAGGAAGCGAGGGAAGGAAGGGAAGAGGGAGGATGGGCGATGGAGGGAGGGATGGGAGGGGAGGGAAGGGAAGGGAAGGAAGCGAGGGAAGGAAGGGGGGGCGGAGGATGGGCGATGGGGGGTGGGATGGGAGGGGAGGGAAGGGAAGGAAGCGAGGGAAGGAAGGGAGGGGGAGGGAGGGGAGGGAGGGAAGGGGGAGGATGGGAGGGAGGGAGGAAGTGATGGAGGGAGGGAAGGGGTGAGTGAATGGGTGGGTGAGTGCGTGTGTGTGAATGGATGGATGGAAAAGTGGATTGGTGGGTTGATGAATGAGTGGGAGTGGATGAGTGAATGGATGAATGAGTAGAATCAGGAGTTTAATGCTGTCAAACTGCTCTGTGATTGTTATCTGACCATCTAGTTGAGTTTATTCCCATGAATGAGGTCTATTCGCGACGTATTTACAACATGACAAATATATTGTAATTCAAAAGAAGTAAACGAATAAATCAAACAATTCATGGAAATTCAGTATGGGATACCCAAATGAGTTGAACGCTCACTTCTCTTGTGGCTGGTCGGGTGATTGAACCACAGCTGAGTCAAACCAATGACTTCCACCAACAAAAGTATTGTTGTCACGACCTTGCCTGGCGCTTGGCATTACTAGGATAGGGCAAGGAGCAGTGGAATGTTGGTTGGTTGTTGGAGTTTTACATCTTGGCAACATCTAAGGTCATATCAGGAAGAGTAACATTTTGTGATAGTGTTCACGCATGGTGACTTTATAGTGCTGCCCCACTGGGAAATCAGGCTGCCTGTACCAGGACCCGATATCCCACTCAGTCACATTATCCTGACACTGAGCTAACCAGTCCTTGCCCTATCCTATTAATGCCGAGCGCCAGGCTAGGAAGTGACAAGTATCAATTTTATAAGTCTTTGGTTTGACTTGACCGAGAACCAAACTCCCGATCTCCCACACGCGAGGCCCACGCTCTACTGATTCGGCCACCGCGCCGGGCAGAGCAGTGGAATGAGGAAGACCAATTGTCGGCAGTTGAAACTTTCCCTCCTTAATCAACAAATGTAACATTTGTTTTTGTTCTGTTTTAATGACAACCATACCTTGTAGCTCTGCAGGGTGGAGATGCCCATCTTTGCCATGACCTTGGAAATACCACGGGCAGTCGCTGCGACGTAGTTGTCGTAGATGGTGGCGTCATCTAGCGGTGGGTCGAGGAGTTTGTGCTTCCTCAGGTTCATCATCAGTTCAAACACCATATATGGGCACACGGCGTCTGCACCATAGCCTAGCAACAGGCACAAGTCGTGCACCTCCCTGGATACGAAAAAATAAATGTTGCTCAGCCCCCCAAAAAACAACCCCAAATATTACAACCCAATGTATTGCATCACTCTTTGGCTTAGGATTTATTTATAATGTGGTAACGAATACACCAAGTTGCTCAGCAAATAAAAAAGAACAAAGTATTACGTCACCCCTTGGTTTAGGAATTAATTACAATGTGGTAAAAAAATAAAACAAGTTGCCTGGCGATTAGTTGCAAAGCTTTTGGTAAGTTCGCTCCCCCCCCCCTCCTTTAACATATCATATTGTAACATATAGCCACTGTGTAATATACCTCATGCTCTCGAGAAGGTTGTAGTGAACATATTGTGGTAATCATGACAAACATATCATATCACTAATAAGGGGAGAAACAGCAATGTACAACATTAAGTTCAATGAAAAATCTCTTTATAAAAAAAAAAATATGTTAAACACAACATCGATCTCTGAGCCTGCCCCCAACTAATGTAGTCACACCAAAGATACCATTACTTATGTTCTCTTGACTCAGTAAGTCATAACCCTGTGTCAGGATACCTACGGCACCTCATATTCCCATGTGGTCACCTGCCCAAGTACTAACACGGCTCAACATTGCTTAACTTTGGTGATTGGATTGGTTGGTTGTTGGATCTTTACGTCTTAGCACCATCTAAGGTCATATCAGGACGGGTACCAACTTATGACAGTGTGCACTCATGGCCTTTATAGTGCTGCCCCACTGGGAATCAGGCCACCAGCACCATGACCCGATATCCTGACACTGAGTTAACCAGTCCTTGACCTATCCTATTAATTCGGAGCGTCAGGCTAGGACATGACAAGTATTAATTTTATAAGTCATTGGTTTGACACGACCGGAAACTGAACGCCCGATCTCCCGCACGTGAGGCCCGCGCTCTATCGATTCAGCTACCGTGCCCTGTTTGGTGATTGGATGAAAGCGGGTGTTTCCAACACATGATACTGACTACCACACCACCACTTACCGTGCCTCGCCCGTCTCCACTATGAGACCGGCCTTCAGTCGCAGCTTCTCCTTGATGAGGTAGTGGTGGATGCGGCCGAGTGCCAGCAGTGACGGGATGGAGATGCGCTTCGGCCCGGTGGCACGGTCGGACAGCACCAGCAGCTGGTGGTTCTGCTGACAGGCTACCGCAGCCTCCTCGCTTACCTTGAGCAGTGCCGGCAGCAGCCCATCCGGGCCGTCCTCTACCGGGTAGGTGATGTCAATCACCTTTGTCTGCGCAGATGGGGGTAACAGAATACACTCAATGATGATAATCACCTTCGTCTGCGCAGATGGGGGTAACAGATTACACCCAATGATGTCAATGACCTTCGTCTGTGCAGATGGGGGTAACAGATTGCACTCAATGACCTAATTAACAGATTACACTCAATGATGTCAATCACTTCAGTTTGCGCAAATGAGGTTAATAGATTACACTCAATGATGTCAATCAGTTTGTCTGTGCAGATGGGTGTAACAGATTACACTCAATGATGTCAATCACCTTCATCTGCGCAGATGGTGGAGCCCCAATTAAAGGATTTACACTCAATGATGTCAATAACCATCGTCTGCGCAGACGGTGGAGCCCCAATTAACAATTTATACTCAATGATGTCAATCACCATTTGTAGAGATGATGGAGCCCACATTACCAAATTACACTCAATGATGTCAATTACTGTATTTCCAGCTGGAGTCTTCGATATTATGCCCCACATGTGTGGCCTTCTTAACCTGAAGAGGGCAAATGTGTGGCAGTGTAGGAAAACCCATCACATGGTCAAAATTTGAAGTGCTTTTTATGTGGGTTTCTAAATCTACAGATTCAGCAGAGCGTAGATTTGTTGGAATTTTCCAAATATTTGTTTCTAGAACCAAAGTTATGAATGTTTAAAGATGGCTCACCATGTCATGTCATTGAAAAACTAGAACTTCACACTGCATTAGCTCATTAATGAACAAAGTGACTTCCGATGCGTTTTCCTTGATTGCCACACAAATATACATAACTTATTATTATTGGAACAGCAAGAGCCTAAAGTGCAATATATGCTTGGTCTATAGAATCTGTGACCTGTACCTTACCAGTGTTATTGTTTGCAGGAAATATAGCTCAACGACTAATACAACTTGTATGGCTCACCTTCCAACCCTTGTACTTGGTAGCCTTGATGACCCTAAGGTCATACAGTGAGAGTATAGGCTGGTCGAGCCACAACCGCTGGCACTGCTCGGCACTGGGCTCGAGAATGTTGGCCTCAGGACCCACTGGGCAGGCCTGGAGATAAACAGGTAAATAATTGCTGAACAAACGGTGTCTGTACCAAGGCAGAAATAAAAATCCTACTTTTGTGCAACCAGAATCTTAGTTTTCCTCCAGTACTTAAAATATGAAAAAACAAAGCTGTCAGACAATTAACAATATATATTCTGAATAAAGTAACTCATTTCATTAGCATTCCAAAGATTTTATGAAGTTAAGTTTTGAACAAGAAATGTAAGCAAAATCATTGAAAATCTGACTTTATCTGACAAATACGTGAATATCCGACAAAAGTAAAATAATCCAACTCTTTACAAACACTGATATAGCTTTTTCTTATATGACCAAAGGCATGATTTCACTTCGCATTCAGATCTTTATCGCAATGTGAACAATCAACAGACAGCATCACCAGACAACAAAGTACATGTCAGGGGCATAGCTACATTGACACACTGTAAGCATTTGCAAACAATTTCTCTCAGCGTCATATTTCGTGCACACTATATCTTTAATAATATGCATCTTTTTAATGTTGTGTTCATAATTTTTTAATTTCCTGTAAGCACATGCAAATAATTTTGTGCTTACAATTTTATTTCTAGCTACACCCCAGACTGTTATAGCTATTAGAAACTCGTGGATTTTTTTTCTTTTTTAATAATAAGCTCTGTACCAGGGACATGACGATCTTCTCCCTGAAGGGGTCGATGGGAGGGTTGGTGACTTGTGCAAAGAGCTGCTTGAAGTAGTCAAAAAGCCGCGGGTTGTGTTGAGAGAGACATGCGAAGGGTGCATCGTTACCCATTGAGCCCAAGGCCTCCTTTCTGAAAACACAATGGCGTTGATGACGTCAAAGGAACTTGTAAACGGTAGAAGTCAACTATCAGGTCACGTACATTGTTGAAAATGAATGCGTACAGTTGCATGGCATAGTCCGATGGGTTTGAGTTTCTGTCATATTTCATTTTAGATAAATATATTAGGTTGATCGTTGTAATCTACTTCAAGGTAATTTGATATTTAATTCAGTTCGACATTCAAGTAGCAGTATCTTTGGGTTTGCATTTGTTTGATTATGCTTACTGTGACCGGATCATGGGGAGCACAAGTAGGTTGATGTTCTCGACGTTAAAGCCGAACAGGGCGAGGCGCCGGTCAGAAGTGATAGATGTGCCGCTGAGTGCTGCCATGTGCTCCCTGCTGTCCTCCCGGCGCAGCACAGCCTGCAGATCTAACGTGTGGTCTGCATACATGTCGTCTAGTGTGAAAGACTGCAAGCAACAAGCATACATGTCTAGCATGAATGACTGCAGGCAATAAACAGATGCTAGTCAGCTTGAAGGATTGAAAGCAATAAACATAGATGTCGAACATACATGTCCAGCATGTCAGACTACATGCAATAAACACATGTGTCCAGCATGAAGGACTGTAGAGGTTAAACATACATGTCCAGAAAAACAGATTACATGCAATAAACATACATGTCCAGCATAAAAGGCTGTAGACATCAAACATATTTGTCCAGCATAAAACCCTGAAGATATCAAACATACATGTCCAGCATAAAACACTGAAGATATCAAACATACATGTCCAGCATGACAGATGACATGCAATAAACATACATGTCCAGCATGACAGACTACATGCAATAAACATACATGTCCAGCATGAAAGACTAGACATCAAACATACATGTCCAGCATGACAGACTACATGCAATAAAGATATATATGTCCAACATGAAAGACTGTAGACATCAACCATTTATGTCCAACATGAAAGAAACCAGCCAATAAACATACATATCCAGCGTGAAAGACTGCAGCTCTGTCAAAAATACATAAACATACATGTCCAGCATGACAGACTTCATGCAATAACCATACAAGTCTGGCTTGAAAGACTGCAGACAACAGACACACATGTCCAGCATGAAAGACTGCAGATGTCAAAGACACATGCCTAGCATGAAAGACTAAAAGCAACAAACTGGCATAGCTAGCATTATTTGCCATACATTGCCACAATTTGTTCAACAATTCCTGATTTGTTAAAATTCCATTACGCTGGGAAGAGTTCAATGTTTATGTAACCAAAACTGATGTGCTAAAATTGACTTTACAAAACCTTTAAGGACTGACTACAAAGATGCAACAGGAAACCGGAAGCTTACACAGTCTCGTTTCATTCACATACGGATTAACAAAAGCTGTATCCAGTATTTGTAATGTGGGGATATTTTAACCATCATAGATCTTTACCATACTCCAACTTCATTGATAAGACTGCTATTCAAGGTCTTGTCTATCTACACCATGAGACTGGAAGTGCTCTCATAAACATCCTGTTGCATATCTATTATCCACTATGAGACCTGCTAATCCACTCCTGTTACTTTGCTACACCATATTAATCTACCATTTACCAGCTTACCTCCTTGAGCCATTCTGAGACTGGACGTAAAGTTGCAATCTGTTCCTTAATGTCATCGTCCGACATAAAGATTTTATTCACGGTATCAACCAATAGCATACGACCTGGCTTGAGACGGCCCTGCAAGGAGCAATTAAATCGCGGTTAAAATAGGATATTGCCATTTTAGTAGGTACATCTCATGAATTCCATTTATGCATCACTACATGTAATTTCCCAAATATATTTTTAAATCCTACAATCTAGCCCTGGTGGTTATTCACTTATACTGTAATAGGCTACTGCTACAGTGTATGAAAATATGTTTCGCATGTAACAAAATTCTTTGCTAATATGATGTTTGATGAATTATGCCAGTATAAAGGCATGGAGGAAATTATTGCATATTTCACTGTACCGATTATTCTATATTGCCTCTGCTGCTCGATGGTGGCACCACCACCAGTTCCGACCATTGTTACTACCAGATGCGCCAATATATGTGCTCTATAATCTATTATGGGAATATAAACAAGGACACTATCACTTATCTCTATATTAGTTATTACCTACTGTACTACTGTCATAGGACTTAGTTATTACCTACTGTACTACTCCATAGGGGTTTAGTTCCTGCCTCCGCCACTAGGGTGCCACCTGTGAGTGGCTCCTGGCCACCCGGATACCAGCTGCGTCTGGGCACTACCGCTGCCAGACCCGCTCGGATGGTCAGATTTTATAAACCAGTTATACCCACGTAGGGAGCAGCGGAAGGAGGAAAACCAATTGTACGCAACTGAAATTTCCTCCTGTTTAATTAAAAAAAATTAATACATTTATTTTTCTGGAATGGAACTAGTGCCATTCGATGGAACACCTGACAGCGCAGTATCAAAGTAGCACAGTACCTTTTCGAGCACTTCCTCTGGTGGTAGGTCGACGACGCCGACTTCACTCGACATGTACATGTGGTTGTCCTTAGTGAGGTAGAAGCGTGACGGACGAAGACCATTCCTGTCCAGGATGGCACCAATGTACTGTCCGTCAGAGAATGTCAGCAGAGCTGCAGGGAAACCAACACGAGGTTTGTTTGTTAGGTCGTAGCAACATCTAAGGTCATATCAGGATGGGTACCGACATGTGGCAGTGCACACTGATGGCGACTTTATTTATAGTGCTGCCCCAATGGGAGATCAGGCTGCTGGCACCATGACCCACTCAGTCACCCACTCACTAATATCCCACTCAGTCATATTATCCTGATACTGAGCTAACCAGTCCTTGGCCTATCCTAGTAATGCCGAGTGCCAGGCTAGGTAGGTGGCGACAAGTATCAATTTTGTAAGTCATTTGTTTGACTCTGCTGGGTTTCAAACTCCTGACCTTCCGCACGGGAAGCATGCACTCTACCGATTCGGCCAGCACGTCCGGTAATGGTGGTAGGCTCAACGGCCGAAGCCAGACTATACAGAGCCCACGGCAGTACCCGTGGGCTGGCGTTCCCACCACCACCCCATGAGATCACGTGCCTAGAGCGGGCCTCGAACCCACACATCTGCTGTTCTGACCAAGCGTCCCAATCACTGAACCATACATCTCCCTGATCTCCCCAATGCTATCGCGCTTACAAGTGCATGTGTCGTTTCACCTGGCGAGATAAGTGCATTTGGCATTCACTTCATGTCGCCCTACAGATGCCTCGCCAAATAACTTGCAACTGTCGAAGCAACATACCTGGTCCGTCCCATGGCTCCATGGCAAAAGCACTCCAATTGTAGAAATTCCGTTTCTTTGACTCCATGCGATGATCATTTTGCCAGGCCTCAGGCACCATAGTCATGATGGCCTAGACAACAGGAAGGCATATCGGAATTTAGTGGCTGATCACTTAATTCAGCAAAACGATTTCTTATCTTTCTTCTTTTTGGGATGTTTGGGATGGAGGGGGAGGGGGAGGATTCATGTGTTTTTAATCAACAAAATTTAAAAAAACACTCAGTATTGAAGCACTGAGCCTTAGGGCAATCGCAATGGAACACAGTATGAATCTAAGGGGGGGGGGGGGGGGGGGGGGGGGGAGAGATGCCAATCTAATGTAGTTAGTTGACTGCTACAAAAGATTAATCATAAAACAAATATATTTGACACTGTCTGATAGGTGCTGTACAAATATTGTGAGAGAACCTGAATCCATAATATTAAAGCATATAATAACCACATTTAGAATATCTATGAAAGGGGCTGTTCAGATCTTGATATAACCTGAATATGTACGATTAAACAGATAATAAAACATATTTTGAAACCCTGTATGATGTGTTGTACCGATTTCGTGATATAATCTTAATACGTAACTTTAAAGCATAAAATAAATATAGTTAGAAAATTAGATATCGTGATATAATCCAAATATGCTAAATTAAACCATATATTAAGAAGATTTCTGGAATGTGTTGTACAAATATTATGATATAACCTGAATATGTAAACAACCCACACTGTACAGATATTGTGATATAAACCTGAATACGTAAACAACTCACACACCCACCCCTAAAAATCCCCCACCAACAACTCACTAGGCACCCACAACGCCCACTACACGGCTTGTGCACACTCACCTCGGGCAGTGAGCGGCCACCGGCCTGGCAGAGGAACTCGAGCACATTGTCTACAGAACCTGAGTCGCTCATGTCCTTCTCGACGACTGGGTAGAGCAGCTTCAGGTCGTCGCCAAAGGGGGCGCTGTGCATGACGCCCTCACGCGCGTTCATCAGGTTCACGTTGCCGCGCAGGGTGTTGATCTCACCATTGTGCGCCAGGTACCTACGCCAGAGAAACCATCCACTTATTTGTCCATATTTTAATCACCAGAGAAACCATCCACTTAGGTGTCGTCTATTTTAATCACCTGAGAAAACATCCACTTAGGTGTCGTCTATTTTAATCACCAGAGAAACCATCCAATTATGTGTCGTATATTTTAATCACCGGAGAAAACATCGACTTATGTGTCGTATATTTTTATCACCAGAGAAAACATCCACTTAGGTGTCATCTATTTTAATCACCAGAGAAAACATCCACTTAGGTGTTGTCTATATTAATCACCAGAGAAACCATCCACTTATGTGTCGTATATTTTAATCACCAGAGAAACCATCCACTTAGGTGTCATCTATTTTAATCACCAGAGAAAACATCCACTTAGGTGTCGTCTATTTTAATCATCAGAGAAACCATCCACTTATGTGTCGTATATTTTACTCACCAGAGAAACCACCCACTTATCATCTGACTCTTACAACAGATCAAGTGTCATTGTTAATCTTAGCGGCAAGAAATATGTCACTTCCGAGATAACCAAAGTTTGTTGATGTTCGCTAGGTGTGCGGACAGATTTGGTAGTGTAGCTAACTGTTTTATTTGTGCTGACAGTTAAATATACAAGTATATGTAAATCATGTTGACTTCTACCATACCTCTGGGGGTGGGCGCGCTCCCAGCTCGGGAAGGTGTTGGTTGAGAAGCGACTGTGAATGAGTGCCAGGTAGGTCTCGAAGTCTGGGTGCTTGAGGTCGTGGAAGTAGTCCCACAGCTGGGAGGTCGACAGCAGGCCCTGTAGGATAGAGAGGCACACAAATTTCAACTTGCTACATTGTAGAAAATATTTTAAAGTTCTTCTGTCGGGGGGGGGGGGGGGGATCAAATCGAGGCAGTCGCTCCACTCGCCGTGAATATGGCCTATGCTGCTGACACGGCGTAAAGAAACCACCAATCAATCAATCAATCAATCAATCAATCAATCAAACCCATCTTAGTAGTAATCCGAAAATATTTAATTACCAACACATAATTATACAGGTCAGGTGCCAAACACTGTAAGCACACAAGCACAAACCTGGAAAGCCTGAACTAACGCGCCACTGTAACTTTAAAACAGCATAGTACCAGGCGGCGAGGTGCACTGACTAGGAAAGCCGTAGAGGTTAATAGAATAGCTAGGACTCGCCCTCAAACTACACATTGCAGGGTTGTCAACATTGGAAAATGAAAAACCAGAAGATCTTAAGGGATGTTATATTGGGGGGGGGGGCCTGGGGTTATTTCCTGAGAAATCTTTTTTAATCTTAGATGCTCTGTGGTGCATTTTGGTCACAATAATCTGTGAGATTTATATAATATTACTAAATGAAAAACCAGAAGATTGGCATATGGTGATGATGGGGACAGAAAATATTGTACACCTTACAGCGAAACCTTAAGGGTTGACAACCCTGACATTGTTGCAGTGTGAACTTGAGTTGACCGTGGGCTATTTTCGACTGGTACGATACAGTGGTATTGGTATTATTACCTTGTAAACGATGGTTTGTGCCGACAGACTGGTGATGAAGAAGCGGTGCCCAGACGCTGGGATGCGGTGGGTTGCCAGTTTCCGCAGCATGAATACCTGTGAACAATATGCATATATTGTAGGCTTTTGGTGTCATTATCACACATGGTGCATATTGCAAGATTGTATGCTACTGGCTTATGAGAAACCACATACTTTTGCAGTTTCAATTCCCAAACCTGGGTATTTAATAGTTTATAAAGAAAACATTGAACTCGCCGGCTATACCTCACCCAGATACAAACGAATCCAGCATCAAAAGCTCTCCAAACATACCTTTGCTTAGTTTGTTCAGTTCATGCCACTGAACATGTGGGAGGAGAGTTGAGGTCTGTGATGCATGAATGACATCATAGGTGGGATTCCCTCATCACATGACCTAGAGGGGTTCCCCACACACAGGGCAAGTCATGGCAACCACCAAGATGGCAGCCACAGAAAGCTCTCAATTCAACTTTTAAAGTCTATTAATCTACATGATTTAATCAATTATTCACACAAAAAGTAGCTGGTTATGATAAATAAACATTTGAACTTTATATTTATCATTTTAGATTGCAATTTAAAAAAAGAATTTCTATATATGGTTGTCTAAAAGTGTCAGTGCTGCTGGACTAAATAAAACACAACCAAAGCAACCAATGTCACTGACATTGTCAGCACTCTCCCCTCACATATCTACTTGCATAAACTGAAAACTGGCAAACGTATGCTTGGAGAGCATTTGTCGGAGTACGGGTAGTGTCTCAGTGACCTATATCTTGTCCCTTTAAAGCATTTATAAAGCCCTTATCGCCAAAACACATTTACGATTATTCTATGTGTGATATTTCGTAGTTGCTCAAAATATTTAGCATATAATGATAATTGGTACGTTGTAGCTAGTCATTATATGATCTAAAACTCGCTATATTTTGTCATATATCATCCTCTGTGAACAATATGCACATATTGTACTATTTGTAGGCTTTTGTTGTCATTTTCAGACATGGTGCATATTGTAATACTGTATGATATTGGATTATCAGAAACCAGATACTTTTGCAGTTTCAATTCCCAAACCTGGGTAGTTAATAGTTTTTGTTATTTGGTTGTTGTACATTAGTTGCTTAAGCAGGAGAAATTTCAGTTGCGGACGATTGTTCTTCCTCAATCCACTGCTCCTTGCCATATCCTAATAATGCCTAGCGCCTGGCTAGGAAGCGACAAGCATAAATTTTTAAGTCATTGATTTGAATCGACCAGGATTCGAACACACGATCCCATGATCTACCAACACGGGAGATGGACGCTCTAACTCATTCGGCCATCCCGTCTGGTAAAGCATTTAAAGCATTTAGAAAACCCTTATCCTCAAAACACATTTACAGTTATTCCACGTATGATATTTCGTAGTTGCTCATATTATTTAGCATATAATGATATTTGGTATGTTGTAGCTAGTCATTATATTAGTTAAAACTTCAGAATCTTGGAAGACTCGTATTTATCCATCGCATGTGTTAGCCATGTGTCGTGCTCTGTAGTTAGGCATAACATCTGTTATTTCTCACCGTACACTGTAGTTACTAGCGGTACTTTGTATTTCGCATTAGTATGCGCTAATTACTCATCCAGTTCTCACCTTCCTCTGTAGTGCCTTTCCTTCCTGATCACCCGTGACAAATACCTGCAGGGTAATTAATGCAAATGATTTAATTCACATTTTAATTGAACCAAAGTTAACTTTCCCTGCTTAAGTAGCATTTTGTTTATTTGGTGGTTTTGTACAATATTTTATTTATTGAATACATCTTTACCAGCAATGAAGCCATCTTTTAAAATTATATAATCTGATGAAAGAATATACTTTCCTAAATTAAAGCACTTTCTTTGATCGTACATATCCAATTTAGGTACAGGTGTACTTATAGAACATGTGCTATTGCATAAAAAGAAATATTAGCTCCATTTTGCAAGCTTATGTGGTCCAGCATTTAAGTATACAGGTCAGATTTATTTTGTATGTAATTCACTTCAAATATCTTCAAAGTTATGCGTTTATAATCAGTTATTCCAAACTACAATACAGTAAATTATAACAATCAACCTAATAGGGACAAACAAAACTCAAAACCATCGGATTACGAAATTCTAATTTAAATAAGGCTATTAAGAGAATATACCTTTTAGTCTTTTAAATGTACCATTTGTAAATTAAAGGATAATAATCACATATTCCAATGTACACATAACTATATGATTCCATATTCCCAATGTTTATCAACTTTAAGTAAAGAAAGAAAAGCCTCAATTTAGTACAGCATTGGCAAAGGATAACAATCAATAAAAAACACTTTTAAATATTTTATTTACACAGAGATTGCCAATTCCTGTAGTTAATTGGTGCAAATCAATCTATTGATCGATCGACCGATCTATAGTGCCGTGCCTTTCAATTCCAGGTGATCACTGACTAAATTGCACCAGGCATATTAACAAGACCAGGAAGCCTTTTAAGGCTTGTGTTCAGTGAAAATGCGAGACTGCATTCAGTGCAGTAGCCAGGATTTAGTTAGGGCCTGTTGTCCGTAGGAAGGGGGGCGGGCGGGAAATCAGGACACCCCCTAAATACGCCACTGGTATTCCTGGTGGAGAAAGCCGGTGTTTTAAAGTAAAAGGGACTCTACCTGTCTCATGAGCGGCTCGCTGCTGCGCGCCACTGAGCCAAGCACTTCCGGGTCACGTGGCACTGTTCTCCAGCACAGGATCTGCGGTGAACAAGGAGCGGCTATGTATGGCAGGCCGTTTCAGAAATTGCAACAAAAGTCATTATAATGCTAATACTTAGCAATGGCAACAATAACAATACAGTAAAACCTCTCTAAACCCACCGACCATAGGTCCATTAAAGGAGGTGTTCGGCTTCGGAAATTTGTCATTTCGTTACAATGGTATTTATTGTATGGGCAACCTTTTTTTTTGGTCCATTAGTTGTTTAAGCAGGGGAAATTTCAGTCATAGATGACTGGTCTTCCTCATTCCACTGCTGGTCGATAGAAAGCCCGAGCCTACACTTTTACCGACCCAAGGGATTTTTAACATCCAACACCACATAGACATGGTATGAGAGCAACCAGCCTTTGATGACGATGTAAGTTATACACAGCGGTGGAAATCCAAATTGGCAGAGCTGGGGGCACGGGGAATTGAACCGCCGACCCTCAGATTAGGAGTCTGACCTAGAAAAAAGTCAGACACTCTAACCACTCTGCCACAGAGAACGCCACAACCAAATAAAGCGATTGATATAGAGGAGGGGTCGATCTGTGGAGGTGGTTGGACAGAGAGGTTTTACTGTAGCCTATAATGTTGATATTCAGATATAAAAAGGAGGTGGGGGGAGGAACTATGCATCGACCCCTCTTAATAGTAATACCTTCTTCCATATACGTGACCAAATGACCATTTAATGATTGATTGGCTTTTAAATTATATAATTAACATTTTACGAGGTAAGGGGTGAAAATAACCTATTCATTTGTTTATTTTAGGAAAGCAAATATCCGAAGAAAGATATGAAAATAAAGAAGTTTTTTTTTTAACAACAAAAACCGATTTGAAGTAAGGAATGGATCTTTAGCAATCCCTTTCCCCATTTTCTCTTCACAAGAAGCATTATTTAATGCAACGTGCGAATTTAAGAACATCCCACCGTCTTATCCCCTTTGTAAAATAAAATATTTTAATTAATTCTTTTTTTGTAAGAAATACTATTTGGAGTATGGTCTAAATCAAAGAACTCCCTTTGTTTTAAATTTTATTTTGTTTAAGAGATGAATCCAAGCAATCCCTTAGACCGAAGCCAAGTCCCATATCATGCATATACAATAATAAATAGACCGAAAATAAGCAGTCATCTAATAATAGTAATGGAGTTTATATCACTTATAATGCTCAATGTTAGATCAAAAGTTTGTTGTGAGGTTTTGTGATAATATGGCTTTTGGGGGTTTGTTTTTTAGGGGTTCATTTGAATTACAGTAAAACCTCTCTAAATCGACCGACGATAGGACCGAATTTAAATGGTCCATTTAGGGAGGTCGGCTTCGGGAGTTGTTTTGTTGCAATGGTATTGTATGAGCGATCGTTTGGGAGCCAAATAAAGCGATGGATATAGGGGAGTGGTCTGTTCCGAAACAAACCGCTCCACATAATTCGTGTCTGCCAAGATTGGCGTGTTAGAACTGGAAGACTGGAACACACCAGTAAGATAATTAATCAGCAGGCTAGGCCGGAAATAGCCGGTAGTAGGAGAGTACATCCCCGCTCGCACTGAGGACAAGATAGCCGGGCGCGGTGGCCGAATCGGTAGAGCGCAGGCCTCCCGTGCGGGAGATGTATGTTTGTTTCTTGTTGTTTTACGTCCTAACAACATCTAAGGTCATATCATGACGGGTACCGACTTGTGACAGTGCGTCCCTCATGGTGACTTTATAGTGCTGCCCCACTGGAAGACCAGGCCACCACCACCATGACCTGATATCCCACTCAGTCACATTATCCTGACACTGAGCCAACCAGTCCTTGCCCTAACCTAATAATGCCGAGCGCCAGGCTAGGAAGCGACAAGTATTAATTTTTAAGTCATTGGTTTGACTCGACCAGGGTTCAAACCCACGACCCTACGATCTACCAACACGGGATACGGACACTCTAACTCATTCGGCCATCCCGTCTGGTCCCGTGCGGGAGATCGGGAGTTTAATCCCCAGTCGAGTCAAACCAATGACTTACAAAATTGATACTTGTCGCTTCCTAGCTCGATTAGCTGAGTGTCAGGATAATGTGACTGAGTGGGATATCAGGTCATGGTGCTGGTGGCCTGTTTTTCCCAGTGGGGCAGCACTACAAACTCGTCATGAGCGCGCACTGTCACAAGTCAGTACATGTCCTGATATGACCTTAGATGTCACCAGGATGTAAAAGTCCCAAACAACCAACCAACCAGATAACCCAGTATAAAACCTACATAATAGTCCATCCATATCCATACCGGCCCTCTGTTATCTCTTTGTAAATGATACATGTTGGTTGGCCCCATGGCAGCTAATCCCTGCATCTATGTTTATACTAAAGTAATCTACCACAAACCAAGGGCAGTCAATATTGCGATTTAGCCCCCATATAGGTGCGATACAGCTGATAACTGGGCAGGGGAGGGGAACCCCCCCCACCCCCACCCCCACCCCGACCCCAATACACACACCACCACGAACAAAAAAATGAAGTAAGTAAAATATAACTATATTAAGGCCATCTTTCGCGAATCTGATTGGTTGGAAGCTGAAAGTTGCGTCAGAAAACAACTTTTGTGGATTTTAATGTATTTTTAAAAACAAATGTTGAATATTTAACAATGTATGGGTAGTAGATTCGGAACAAAAAGTATCATTTGCCTCGTATTTATTAGCAGAATGCATCGCTAAAGTAAAACTTATTATGGTGCTACACTGTGCATGCATAACTGCAACCAGATTTGGTAGCTTGGTGTAGTGGCCTTTTTCATAGTTGGTTTACGAAGGTATCAGTGTAACAAACACATTTTCATTAAATGTTACCAAAATATATTATTTCAAAGAAAAGGATATCTTATTATGTATACATTGACTTAAATGTTAAACATTGGAATATATTACATTGGCTTACATTTTAAATAGATGAATATATTTCAAGACAATTATTATGAGTAATTGGTAGAAGTACATTTTTTCTTGTTTTTACAATGCCACCATTTTATGGCAATTTAAGTGTTAACCACATACAATCAGCCAAAGGGTGGCATTTAAACATATACGCAAATGCATACATTACATTGGTGCTCTCTATGAGCAGAGTCTAACTAAATACTGCACATGGGGAGTGTGAATTATCTATGTCGGTTAATTCCATTATAGATGTGGGCGCCGATGGCCGTAAGATCAATACTTCTTGGTTCTAAAACACACTTGTGTACACAGGCCCCAGATCGTGATCCAATACCGTCTGATGGCCATATCGGATTAGTAACTATACAGAAATAGGTGGCACAACATTAATTAAATGTCTATATCTTATCGGTCAAAGAAGGTCAACACAGAAAATAATACAATTATATTCGTTGATTAAGCACTGGAAATTTCAATCGCGGATAACTGATCTTCCTAATTCCACTACTCCATGATCTATCCTAGTAATGCCAAGCATTTTGTAAGGTAGCAGCAAGCATTATTTCTAAAGTCATTGGTTTGACTCAGCCAGGATTTGACCCCCACGGGTTGGAATCATATGACCTGCCAGACAGGTAGCGGATGCTCAACTCACTTGGCAATCCTGTCTAGATATGTACTGAAGATGCGTTTACAGCGAGTAGTACTTATCACTACTGTCATGGGGGTGATGAAAATGGGAAATACTGTGCCTAGAGCGGGACTCGAACCCACATCTCTTTGCATTCCAGGCCAGTGTGCTAACCATTACACCACCTAGGCTCCCTGATATCAATACACTCCCCACGCCTACCTGTCTATGTGGTTACTTGCCTGAGAGGTCAGTGCAGACCACTACACTCGTCCCCCTGGAATTGTAAGTCTTGTAATGCTTACAATTACATACATACAGGCAATGCACTAACACATACATACACAGGGTAGGTTCAACAACCATACAGCGCAAAGCTTGTACAGGATCCTGATCACGGCAACCAGTGTCATGGGGGTGATGAAAATGGGAAATACTGCGCCTAGAGCGGGACTCGAACCCACATCTCTTTGCATTCCGGGCCAGTGTGCTAACCATTACACCACCTAGGCTCCCTGATATCAATACACTCCCCACGCCTACCTGTCTATGTGGTTACTTGCCTGAGAGGTCAGTGCAGACCACTACACTACTATTAATAACAAAACAAAAGTAATAATCCAAGTGCAACCATTTGAGTACCATGCAGTTAGGATAAAAGGTTATTTCAAGATATACAAATAAATTTACAACAAAAAAACAACTGGAAAAGTATTTATCTACGTATATTGATATTAAACAGAGGCCCGATTTAACGACTATATGGCGGAATTATGCCGAACTTTTCAAACTTTTGGAGAGCCGGTGCCTCGTCTCCCTTAAAGCTGCATAGTCCGATGAAAACACCAAATTTTCAAACCCAAAACAGTGATCTAGATGTGATTCTACATATCAAACTTAAATACTGGTGCACTTATCAAACATTTTTCACCATATAGAATGGAATACCAAGCCAATGTAATAGAACCTGTTAGTGCAGAAGCCTATATGTCAGAGTTTCGGTGTGCTTGCCAAAATAATTTGGTACCCTTTCACTTCAAATATCTCGAAAGTTACCTATAAAAATTACTTCAAACTAAAGTAAAGTAGATTATAATGATCAACCTAATATATTTATCTCATAAAATGACAGAAACTCAAAACCATCGGACTATGCAACCTCAATGGTAGACTGTGGCAACCTCTTGTGATCGTGTTTTGGTTTTATTGTCCTTAGTCGTGTGGGCGTGGCTTACCTCTAGTCCGACCTCCTGTGCTATGGCGGCGAAGCTTGCCTCACATTCGGGTGCCGTGGCTTCGTCCAGGAAGAGCATGCCAGTGGCGTAGCGCCCTGGTTCAGGCAGCGTGATGCCATGCTCCTCTCTACAGGTGGGGCGGAACAGGTGCAGCAGTCAGTACAGGGGTCATCAACGGCAACTTACCCACACACCCACACGTACATGACCATCTCACGCCCACACAGGACCATCACATGGGCATACACAACTATCACCCACACGTACAGGACCATCACACGCACACACACGGCCACCACACGCACATACAGGACCATCACACGCACCACATGCACATACAGGGCCATCACACGCACCACATGCACATACACCACATGCACATACACGGCCATCACACGCACCACATGCATATATACATGGCCATCACATGCACCATACATCCAACACGACCATCACACGCACCACATGTACATACAGGACCATCACACGCACCACATGCACGGCCATCACATGCAATACGACCATCACACACACATCACACACATGCATGACCATTACACACACATACACAAGAATCACACACATGACCATCACACGCACCACACGCACATACATGACCACCACACACACATACACAAGCATCGCATGCACCACACATACACGACCATCACCTACCCACACCATCACACAACATGTGCACCCACACCTCCACACATACTACCATCACATACACCATACACTCCCACCTCTACAAACATACACGGACACACGGCCATCACACACATAGACGACCATCACACCCACACCAGGCACACCCACACCCACAGACACGAACACCACAAACCAACGACTAGCACACACACACCACACGCACTCACACACATAAACATGCACTTACATGACCATCCCACAGACCACACATACATACCACACACACACACACGCACACGCGCGCGCACGACCATCCCACATGCACGCCATTCAGACATTATCATTCCACATACACACAAAATGCGAGCTCGCGTGATTATCATAAACACGCAACACAGTAGGTAGGTTTATTTAAATAAAAGGAGATTTGACAAATCTAGCAAAGAACTGTCATCTGATCTGGTTATCTCTCATGTCCTTATTGTAACTTTAACTGTTACTGAGCCGTTATTCTGGGCACGCTGTGTGTACCTGTGTGCCATGTACATCAGATATGCACGTGGTTGTGTGTTTGTCTGTGTGCTTGTATGTGTGTTTGTGTGCTTGTCTATGTGTTTATCTATGTGTTTGTATGTGTGCTTGTCTATGTGTTTGTCTGTGTGCTTGTTTATGTGTTTGTCAGAGTTTGTCTGTGTGCTTGTATGTGTGTTTGTGTGCTTGTCTATGTGTTTGTCTGTGTGCTTGTCTATGTGATTGTATGTGTGCTTGTTTGTGTGTTTGTATGTGTGTTTGTGTGCTTGTTTAAATGTTTGTATGTGTGTTTGTGTGATTGTCTGTGTGTTTGTCTGTGTGCTTGTCTGTGTTTGCATGTGTGTTTGTCTGTGTGCTTGTATGTCACTATGTGTCCCTGTCCATACTGGCGTTGACTATCTGTGTGCGTGTGTGTATGTATGTGTGTCAGTGTGTGTCTGTTCGACAGCATCGAAATCACCCACACCCAGATAGTGAAAATTCAATTGACAATTACTTATTAATCGTAAAACACAGGCTATTCACGAAACGCGCTCCTTTAAAACACATGGTCATGTGATCATGATCATGTGATATGATCAAAACACAAACCGGAAGTACACGCGCTAATGATATGCAACACGCCAAGAAGGAGGAAGTGATGTGGCTGGCGTTGAAAACCTACAGTCCTACCCACTCACGGATGGCTGTATTCGATTAACCCGAGTTGCTAGAATGTCAAATCAAACACCGCAAGTGTGTGCAAACAGGCCCAATCCCAGTAACCCATATCCTGCCTGGGGGTGGCTAGGAACGATGATGTCGTATTTGCGCTGGTACCGCCTTGCAGGATAAGAGCTACCAGTACCAGTCGTAAATGGTTTTTTTTTGGGTAATAACCCAGATTAATGAAATGGAAATATAACTAAACTATGCAATCATAAAATACTTTAAATCCTATTTTGCTGTAGTTATATCGGTTATTAAACAACAACAAAGTTTTGGATTAAGCCACCATTTTTTTCCACCCCGAGCGTGGAGAAGCGTATTCGATTATTCGACCCGTGTCTGTAGGATGTGTGCATGTGCCAAAAAGTGGCTCGGGTGACCCGAGTTGAATAATTGATTACGCCTGAACTGACTAGTCAGGTTCCAAAACCCCCCTGCCAATGGTAGTGGTGCTTCAGTGCAATGTTTCTTATACATATGACTTAATAATAAAAAATTAAAAAATTAAAATTGTTAATTAAATTTGATATATATATTGATATTCTTTTTTCTAATCACGCAGCAATTAGGAGAGGCCCTGCATTCAAAAGAGAACGGACAAGAATATATTTTTCACGACAGCTCAATATAACCCGACCTGGAATATCAGATGATTATTTTTATCAGAATGTTCTTGATAGTTTCTGACCCCACTAACTAATCAGGTCTGGACATAAAATATATCATGTACCTTATAATCCTAGCGTAGAGCTTGTCGGGAATGGCGGTGAGCACCCCAGCGCCATCTCCCGTGTCGTTATCGCAACTGCATGCCCCGCGGTGTTCCATCCTCATCAGCATCATCTGGGAGTCGAGCAGCACCTGCAACAGGCAAGGAGCGGCACGGGTCAACAGGTGCACATACATAGAGGAGGTAGAGGGGGTGATGGGTCAATCAGTGCACATGGAGGAAGTAGAGAGCATGATGGGTCAACCAGTGCACATGGAGGAAGTAGAGGGGGTGATGGGTCAATCATTGCACATGGATGAAGGAAGTAGAGCATGAGGGGTTAATCAGTGCACATGGAGGAAGTAGAGGGTATTAGGGGGTCAAACAGTGAATATGGCAGAAGTAGAGAACATGATGGGTCAATCAATGCACATGGATGGAGGAAGTAGAGGATATGGTGGGTCAATCAATGCACATGGATGGAGGAAATAGATCATGAGGGGTCAATCAGTGCACATGGAGGAAGTAGAGGGGATGATAGGTCAATCAGTGCACATGGATGGAGGAAGTAGAGATGGGACAGGGGTCAATCAGGGCACATGGAGAAAGTTGTGTGTGTGTGGGGGGGGGGGGGGTAATGTGACAATCAGTGCACATGGAGGAAGTAGAGAGTATGAGGGGTCAATGAATGCACATGGAGGAAGTAGAGGGCATGATGGGTTAATCAGTGCACACGGAGGAAGTAGAGCACATGATGGGGTCAACAGTACACATATAGGAATATAGAGGTATATAGGATCAATTACCAAATCAGTCTTCCAAAATAATACTAACATATTTATGTATCACTGATTAGCTATCAAATAGCAACACACACAACTAAGGTTTCCGACAGGTTTGTCTTGTCCTCCTTTCGATTTCGCCTTTAGGACTACAAAGAAAGTTGCGTTTCCTGTTGCAGGCAAGCGTAAAAGTAGAGTCGCACACACACGACCATCACACGCACCATACACACAATCTTGTAGGTAGGTAGGATTTATTTTTGTTTAATTGGGGGAGGAGGATTTTTACAATTTTATTTTAACCATGAATCCCTTGACTATAATGTAATTTGACATACACAAAAGGTTAATTACACAGAAAATGTGCATCGGAGCAATGAACTCTCTATCACCAGGTATCTGCAATCATCTGAAAGGGTTTATTTCTAAAGATTAAATAATTTCATCAGAAAAATAAATTAGGGTTGCCAACTTTTTGCAGGTTGGTCGCACAACTGGAAACACTTATCTTTTTTAGGTTTTGTTTTTTGTTTTTTTTAGACCTTACAACATCTGGGTCATATCCGGACGGGCTTTTTAAATGTAAATCGATGGATTCGCTCAGTGCCAGGCTAACATGACTGGGTAGGATAAAGCAACATTGTACGGGCCGTACAGTATTTCAACAGGCAAGCACAATAAAGATGTCAACAGTCACAAGTCAGTACCCTTCCTGGTGCGACTTCAGTTGTTTCATCTAGCATGTGAAACCCAACTCACTCGCACGAATGTAAAACAAACATCAACTAATATCTTCAAATTTATTTGATTTTTGTTGTCTCCTCAAAATGGTCAGTCATCACCAGAGATACTGATGATTCATTAAAACTGGTTACACCACATTCTGTTATTTCATCTTTAAAGCTGTAAATACAGGAACACTGTATCCATACATATAAATTATCAAATGTGTTCGTATACGATAGTCATCTCGCTACATTGGCAGCTGTGCTGAAAATAGTCAGTCATCACTAGAGACACTGATGATTTTTTTAACTGGTTACACCACATTCCTTGTTATTTCACCTTTAAAGCTGTAAATACAGGAACACTGTATCCATACATATAAATTATCAGATATGTCCGTATACGATAGTCATCTCGCTACATTGGCAGCTGTGCTGAAAATAGTCAGTCATCACTAGAGACACTGATGATTTTTTTAACTGGTTACACCACATTCCTTGTTATTTCACCTTTAAAGCTGTAAATACAGGAACACTGTATCCATACATATAAATTATCAGATATGTCCGTATACGATAGTCATCTCGCTACATTGGCAGCTGTGCTGAAAATAGTCAGTCATCACTAGAGACACTGATGATTTTTTTAACTGGTTACACCACATTCCTTGTTATTTCACCTTTAAAGCTGTAAATACAGGAACACTGTATCCATACATATAAATTATCAGATATGTCCGTATACGATAGTCATCTCGCTACATTGGCAGCTGTACTGAATGGTTGTCAGCTGGTACTGATAATATTCACAAAACATTCTGTATCCAACATTTGTTTGTTGATGTTTTATGTACTTGCAACATCCATGGTCATATCAGGATGGCTACCGACTTGTGACAGTGCGCACTCATGGCGACTTTATAGTGCTGCCCCACTGGGAGTGGGAGATCATTCCACCGGCACCATGACCCGATATCCCACCCAGTGAGACTATCCTGATACTGAGCTAACCAGTCATTGCCCTATCCTAGAAATGCTGAGCATAAGGCTAGGTAGCGACAAATATCAATGTTGTATGCCATTTGTTTGACTCAGCCGGGATTCGAACTCACGACCTTCCACATGGGAAGCCTATACTCTACCGATTTGGTCACGGCGTCAGTTGTGTAAACACGTTGAGTTACTGCTCAAATTCCTCCTCGGGTACCAGTGGACACAAACTAGTAATACCGATATCAGCGCCATGGCTCGCCCACATCTCCTTATTTTGAAATGCGTCCTGCTGGCTCTGGTGTTTATATTTATAGCCCTGTCCTATTTATTCTAAGGCGCTGAGAATGGATTTAATTTATTTAATCACCAGATATGGTTGCTGAGCATGTAGGGCGTAATCGATTAATCAACTCGGGTCACCCAAGCCACATTTTGGCGCATGCACACATCGTACAGACTCGGGTTGAATAAACGAATACGCTCGGGGTGGGAAAAAATGGTGGCTTAATCTAAAACTTAATATTTATTTTCAATAACCGATTTAAAGTATTTTATGATTATAGAAGCTGACAATCTGGGTTATTAAAAAAAAAAGCATTAAAACAACACATAGGACTTGTACTGGTAGCTGTTATCCTACAGGTACCAGCACAGATGTGACGTCATCGCTCCTAGCAAACCCCAGCCAAGAGGTGGGTTACTGGGGTCTTGTCGTTTTGCACATGGCACGTGTATTTCTCGACTCCACTCGCGGTGTTCGATTTGAAATTCTGACGACTCAGTGACCCGAGTCGCCTGGGTCGTGTTAATCGATTACGGCCGTAGTGTCTATTTTGCATGTAACGGCTATTCATAAACACATTGGGCTATTAAAAAGGTTGGTTGGTTGTTGGAGTTGTACGTCCTGGCACCAGATCAGGACGGGTACAGACTTGTGACAGTGCACACTCATGGGCCGTAATCGATTAAACAACTCGTTAAAAAAACGTGGGACTTGTACTGGTAGCTGCAGTCCTACAGGTACCAGCACAAATGTGACGTCATTGCTCCTGATACCCTCAGCCAAGAATTGGAGCATTGGAGTCGGATCGTTTTGCACACAGCCCCTATATTTTGAGGTTCACCCCGGGGTGTTCTATTTGAAATCCTGATCACTCGGATCACCCGAGTGGTCCAGAGCGTCATAACCAAATACGTCAATCGTGACTTTAAAAGGCTAATAAAAAGGTGAGTACACCTAACTCTTGAAAGATTATTTTAATATTCATTGGATAGGCGTGCAAAGACACATCAAATGGGGGCGACCGGCCGAAATGGCCGAAACAGTAAGATCGCCGGTTGGCTTCTAGTGCGAGGTTGTAAGTTCGAAGCCCATCCGAGTCAAACCAATGACGTACAAAATTGATAGTTGATGCTATCTAGCCTGGCGCCAGTAATTCTTAGAATAGAGCAAGGAATTGTTTGTCCAGAATCGGGATTCTATGGCTGAGTGGGATATCAGGACATGGTGCCCGCGGCCCCGTCTCCCATTGGGGCAGAGCTGTAAAGTCACCATGAGGGCATACTGTTAGTAGTGTTACAAGTCAGCATCCGTCCTGATATGACCTTTGATATTGCTAAAACGCAGAACCCCAACAAACAAACAAACAAACAAACAAACAAACCACTTGGGGGTGAGAGCCTTGGGGGATTGCCATGATGTTGCTCTCTTTATAGACCGAATCCGACATTTAACCCAACGTGTGCTTAATAAATGACATTATAAATACATCGGTTAACACGCCCCAGGGTACACCAACCAGAGGTCCAATGGTGCTACCTTTTGAACCAAAGGTTATTCCCCTCGACACAATTTTATGGCAATAGGTGACCCAGAATTCCTCTGTCCACCACCACGGCCAAACAACAGCTGGTGAGGGAGCGGGACATAGCTCAGGCAGTAGAGTGTTCACCTGTGAAGGTGTGGGTCATCCGATCGATCCTGCTCAGTGGACCCATTTGCAGTTTGGGCTATTTTCCCTTCCAACCAGTGGTCCACAACTGGTTCATCAAAGTCTGTGGTATGTGCTGTCCTGTCTGTTGGAAAGTGCATATGAAAGACCCCTTGCTGCTTATCGGAAAGAGTAGTCTATGTGGCGGAAGCAGGTTTCCACTAGCCGATGATAAAAATCAATGTGCTCTAGAGGCGTCGTTAAATAAAACTAACCTTTTACAACAGCTAGTAAGAAGAGAATCAGAACGATTTTGCTATAATTTATTGCTAGTCTTACATATTTAAACAATAAATAAATTGTCTTTCTTAATTTATTGATGTTCTCTGCGACAGAGTAGTTAGTGTCTGGCTCTTTCCTAGGTCAGACTCCTAATCTGAAGGTTGAAGGTTCGATTCCCTATGCCATCATCTCTGCCAATTTGGAGTTCCACCACTGTATATAAGTCATAGCATCATCAAAGACCAGTTGCTCTCGTACCATGGTATGGGAGGTTAAAAATCCCTTGGATTAGTAAAAGTGTAGGCTCTGGATTTCTATCGACCAACTGTCTAATGGTGAAAACAAGACTATTCAGACTTACCCATGATATATGCATTATAAATCGTCAATGAAAAAACAACAAAGCTATGAAAATTACTTATACTCGATATCATGACATGCTGACATTAATCAAGATCATTTGAATTAACTAATATTGTTAGCATCTCTCCCTCTCAGGTGTTGGACTCAGACTAGAATAAACTACATAGAAATAGTAAAAGTGTTAATAGAACGTTTACCAAGAATACAAATGTACTATATTTGAATATGGTCAGACAAGCAAAATAATGATATGTTGTATGATTTTAATTAATACTAAGGTACGTGAATAGACTATTCTTATCTTAAACTAATAATCTGCTTAGAGAGTACCAGACTAGTCTCATGTATCACACTGTGATGTGATGTGATACAAAAAGGTTATCAAGCTCCAACGATACACTAGTTAGGTTATCTATCACATATCTGGGTCACTGTTGCACTCTAGTTTAATGGACAGTGAGCAATACGATTAATATTGTCATGGCAGTGATGAGAATGGGCCTAGAGCAAGATTCGAACCCATACTTCCTGCCATTTCGGGGCTAGAGTGCTAACGATTACACTACCTAGGTCAGCCAAGTGTTCTATGGTCACCCATACTTGTCCAACTGCCACCAGTCACAGTAACCTAACGTCACATTCCTTACGCCTAACTGATGACTTGGCATCTCCCATCCACCTAGACTTCCTAAGGACCTTGGTGCCAAGGACCCAGATGGCGCACTAGAATAACGCTAACTTCTACGCATAATAGCCAGATGGGAAGCACAGGTAGTGTGGTGTGGAGTTTTAGCTTCTTGAGGGACCTGAATACAGCGGGCATCTCCAAAAGGTGGTATGGCGACATATGTAGTGTGGCATGGGGATGGAGTGGTGACATATGTAGTGTGGCGTGGGGCCTAGCTTCTTGAGGGACCTGAATACAGCGGCTTCTCCAGTACCAAAAGGTGGTGTACATAGGTGGAATGGAGACATATGTAGTTTGGCGTGGGGCTTAACTTCTTGAGGGACCTGAATACAGCGGCTTCTCCAGTACCAAAAGGTGGTGTACATAGGTGGAGTGGAGACATATGTAGTGTGGCGTGGGGGCTTAACTTCTTGAGGAACCTGAATACAGCGGCTTCTCCAGTACCAAAAGGTGGTATATATAGGTGGAGTGGCGACATATGTAGTGTGGCATGGAGCTTAGCTTCATGGGAGCTGAATACAACGGCATCTCCAGTACCAAAAGGTGGTATATATAGGTGGAGTGGTGACATAAATAGTGTACTGATTTAGTGTGCAGTCTACCGCTAGTGTGCGGTCTACCACAGTACCCATAGTCTAAGCTGTGAAATGACCTGATCTGTCTAGCGAGACCTTAGCTGGCTTTGGTCAGGTTAAGGTTAGAAAAATAGTTTGTTTTTTTATGATCATGCAGGATAAAGTTCTTGTAGTGGAGGTAGACCGCACGCAAAAGCGTAAATGGCCAGAAAGACTGCACGCTAAAGTGACACCCTAGCTTCTTAACGGACCTGAACACATCAGTTTCTCCAGTACCAAAAGGTGGTGTAGTGAGGTCAGATATGCCTGAATTCTGCACCACTCCCATACCACACTACTAGTGATGGCAGAGGAATGCTAGCATGGAGGATTGGTTACTTTTGTATATATAGAGGACCACAGTCCACCACTGGAGGTCAGCTGACCAACCCTCCCAGCCAGCACAAGGAACTTAAAGAGCCTGCAACACATGCCTTAGGGGTCAGACCATAACCTCACACCGGACCTCTCTTGGAAATAAAAGTCTGTAGCTAAACTCCTGTATTTGAATCTTTCTCTCGATTCTGAGGTTTGAGTAGGGAGAACCAACCTCATTACAGTATTGAAGAACCAGGCGGACAGTGAGTAATCCGAATGAATGAGAGCGTTCACTCAAGTTTTACTTTCACACTAATATTGGACAGAATAATTGAGTGTGTAGGGTACTTTCTGAGCAAGAAGAGACTGGGTTTCACACCATGCCAATTCTAAATCAACGAAGAATAAATGGCTCACCATAATAGCAATGGCTAAGTATATTGTTGAACTTGACCGTCTCAATTTATTATTATCATCATTATTATTTATTGGTAGGGGAAATAATTTATTCATCAGAACAAATGCTTTGTCGGCACTGGGCTTTCAGCTATGTGTCCAGTGATTATTTACATAATTAAACACACACAAAAGACATGAAAAAAATTTAAACCCACTATAAACCCTGCTTAGACTGAAATTTCCTGACACACTGGGCTAATTTCTCGATATAAACTAGGGTATATGTTTTACGGCAATAGGCCTACCTTCATGTAATCACCGTAATAGTCTAGATACACGCACACCTCATGCCCCCCCCCCCCATCTCCTTCCACCCCCCATCCCCATGCACTCAAAACCACCACCACCACCTCGGCCTCGCCCAGTTATCGATCACATTTGAACCCATGCTCACTTAGAGGTTACGACTAGTTTATTGACATTTTCCATCCTAGCAACAGCTAAGGTCAGAGCCGTCACCGTGCACGCATGGCAACTATATGGTGTTGCCATACTCGGATACCGTTCCGCCAGCACCATGACCAGATATTCTACTCAAGTCACATTATGATCCTGACACTGGGCCAGTCAGCCTGTGTCCTAACCTAGTAATGCTGAAATCCAGACATGGTAGGGACGAGTATCACATTTTGTAAGGCTGGGTTTTATTCGCCTGAGGAGTTCTCCCAGCACCTCCCGCGCGTGAAGGAGGCGCTGTACCCACTCAGCTGTTTGAACGGCTGCGTTGAACTGAGTGTTCATCCAACTGTACGTTATACTTTATAGGAACCGCACCGTTCCACTGCCATTCTATTTGAGCGGTAGCACTTTTGGAATTAGGCCAGAACACTGACTTCATATGCGTGGCTTGATGCCAGTTAGTAGAGAGAACGTTTTTATATCTATTGTGTGTATGTGTGGGGGTGTATATGTGTGTGCGTGCGTGTGTGGTATGCGTGTGTGTCTACCCAAAGCTTGAAAATCCAGAACGTAGAATAAAAAATGTTGCTTAGATTATTTCTAAGTTGATATCAAATCAGCATATTCCCAGTGAAGGGTAGCTTACCATAAATACACACAACACTCGTGATTAAGTTAAATTTGCGTAGTCTGGTGGTGTTGAGTTGTTGCCATATTTATCACACACAGACACATACACACACACTCACGACACACACACAAGATAGTCGGGCTCAAAATTTGAAACAAATGAGATTTAATAGCTAAAAAAAAGAAGAGAAAATGCGAAATTTATTTTGAGACTGTATTCCAGACAGTATGGCCAAATGAGTAGAACGCTGCTGCCCGTCTGGGAGGTTTGTGGGCTGCATTCCTGCCTGAGTCAAAGTAAAGACTTGCAAAATATGTATTTGTCGTTACCTTACCCGGCACTCGACATGTCTAGGACAGAGCAAGGGGCAGTGAAATAAGGAAGATCAATTGTCTGCAATTGAGATTTTCCATTATAATATAAACTTAGACCAAATATTTCAGCTGAAGTATTTACACTCTGATTTAATTCGTTTATATATATATAAGATCTATATATGATGTACATATACAAATATACATACATTTATATATATAATTATCTAAATACTATTTAAATTTATATATATTAAATTATCTAAATATAATATTAATGTATGTAAGTGGGCCGCGGGCTCCCTCCTGATTGTTACTGTACATCATCATTGCTCATATTTGCTTCTACGATGTGTCAATTCTTACCAAGACTAATCCGCTAGTCGGAGCTGCGTCGCCTCTACTATACACTTGGATTGGTAGTGTCCATTCTTATTCGCCAAGTGGTGCTTTGATCGCGCTATTTAGGGTCGCGCACATGCCCGAGACAGTTTCTTTTCACACTACACACAGTACCTGATCCGCTGAATTTTTTCCTATACAGTATATACATGTATTTATACACATACAAATATATATGAATTAAATCACAGTGAACAAAACTTTAAAATAAATATTTTGGTTTCTTAGGAAATCGTACCACCATTTTGTTGGAATGTCAATGGAGGCATTCGACTGGGGCCTTTCTATCCGCAAGATTTACGGATGGATCGGATGGAGCCACAACACACATCTGAATCATGCGTATCGTAACCCACTTTCGGTCCCAGTCGAATAGGAATTTGTTAGGAAATATTTTGATATTTGCATAGAGGCCCAGTCGAATGCCCCCATGAGCTTGTTGTTGCTGATAGATATCTAGGGCACGACCTCCATTGGTAGTCCTTGAATAATTACCTCGTCTCACGTGTTTAATTGGACCGGTGTCCATGACAGGAGGGTTGGCCTTCAGCCTACGTGTTCCCTCAATGTTTAAACATTTTAAAACATCCGGGGCCGACCCTGGACCATCCCGGACCACCAAGGATGAGCCACGTATTTGCCACGGATTAACCCGGATCACCCTGGACCACCCAGGAGTAATGGTTCGGTGCCTGATCCGGGAAGGTGTGAAACCCGGCCCTGTATATATCCCTACAGTGGGGATGCTTGGGCATGGGTCAAACTGCCTGGCAGTGTCTATGGCATTATTTACATCTGCAGTATCTAACTAACCACGGGGGAGACAATGGTGTTAACTGGAAACAGTGAATGGTGGGCCGAGGGCGTGCAGTCAGTAGTGAGTTTGGTTAAAGGCAGGCATTATCACAGGTGCCGTGATAATGATTCTGACGAGATACTGCAGTTTCACACCTGCCAACAGTCTATTTAAAAAAAAAATTAATATATTTAAAAAGTGCGGAAATAATAATAGTTTGTATAAAGCAGACATGAGCAGAGAAGTCAAACAAATTAGCTGATTGTGGGCATATGCCTCAAAACTCGGCCAAAGGCCGAGTAGGGGGGAGAGGGGGGAGAAATTTGTTTACAAGTAGGACACAATTGGTGCAATTTGGTAGCCACTTAGGAGGGAGAAATTTCACTCTTCACCTGTGACATAAGGTAAGAGTAGGCATATAGACCAGTACTCTAAGAATACAGAAGTGTTTTTCTTGTAATCTTGCATAAATGATAAGTCAATAATATAACTAATACACCTATACCATAGTTAATAGTTTCAGTTATTTAATTTATTGTCTTATATTCCTTCAGCTGGCAGTTCTTGTAATATGGTAATACTTGTTTAATTGTTATAATAAATGTAAATTGCTGGAAATCAGCCAATTGGAGGGAAATGCTAATGCCTGATAAAGTATCTTCATCGGCATCTGTTTAATTGTAATTCTTCATGCCCGCTGTGGTGACACGCAATACTAAAAGTTCCTTCAAACTAAATCCAAGTAAATTAAACCATCAACCTAATATACTTATCTCTCAGATATATGGCGGAAACTGAAAAATCATCAGATGCAACTTTTAGCCCAATGCACATCCTATACCACCGCACGCGGCACCACATGCTAATAGAACCTTACCTTGTTGGACGGGATGCCGTCGATGCTGACGACAAAGCCGACCCCGCACGCATCCTTCTCGTAGCTCGGGTCGTACAGACCCTGGGCCACAGGGTGACCTTGAGCGTCGACCTTCATCTTGACCCTGCGTCCGGTTCGGCAGTCACTCGCTGTCCAACAGTGGCGGCGATACGCACACCTGGAAATGACAGACAGAAAAGAGGATGTTGCTATAACTATAAGTGTTACTTAGCGAAGAACATTGGATCCACAAGCACAAAACCATCAATGTAAACAAAGCAGGGCCTTGGAATAAAAGTTATTTAAAGTGGCCCGGTATACCTCGTGGCCACGGGAACCGTACTCCGACATATGCTCTCCAAGCACAACTCTGCTTAGTTGTTATGTTTATATAACCAGATATGTGGGGGGAGAGTTGTAGACGCACTGCACCTGAACTGGGCCAGGGAGAGTGCTGAGGTGAGAAGTGGGTCAGTGCAGAGGTCAGGGTGGGGGTGGGGTGGGACGTCTGAGGCCGGGCCTGTAGCTGGCAGCTGTTGTTTTGAAAATGGATGGGTGAGTGGAGAGAAGGGAGAGTAAAACTGATGTATTTTCAATTTTCTTTAGAGTAGTTCAAACAGGAAATATATTTGCTTTAATGTATCCGTTTGAAATTTGTCAGTTACACTGTATATAAAAGGAAAACCTTTGAATGTAAAAGGAGTGATCACATTATCCTGACACTGAGCCAACCAGTCTTTGCCCTATCCTAATAATACCGAGCCCCTGGCTAGGAAGTGACAAGTATCAATTTTTAAGTCATTGGTTTGACTCGACCAGGGTTCGAACCCGTCACAAGTCGGTGTCCATCCTGATATGACCTTAGATGTTGCCAGGACATAAAACTCCAACAACCAACCAACCAACCAACTAGAAAGCCATCCCTGACCCCCAACCCACATCCCTCACATACCAAGGTCTGCAAACATCACGCCACCTGTTGGTGTGGCCTTGTGGTTGTCTTGCGTGAGTACCCCCTGCTAGAAATATCCTCTTCACAGGACTTAGTGCTCGGCAACAGTAAGTGCACACGCAATACAAACACACCATGATTGACTCTACAGGTCCAGAGTATATATTATGTTTATAAACACAGTAATGCTATAAACAACATCTCTGTAGAATTTTGTTTGGTGTCATCCAATATTTGTGTAACTATAACATACTTCATAGTTAAAGGCCCTGTCACAGTACGACACATCTTGCAAGCGTGGGGCAATGCGTAAAATCACTTTTTTTTACATCGAGAAGCGTAGAAGTTTTTGGCGTGGTGGGGGGCCAAGTTGGACGTATACATAGCATATGGCCAACGAATGACCAACGTACCTCCTGGTGAAAAATGCTCGAATTACGCTCACGGTACATTCAGAGAACGGCGGTGAACATTATATACTTTATTCGATAGTTAGGCATACATTGTCAGTACGCGGACTGTACATTCCCACTGCCTTTAACGTAGGTCAACATATTGCAACGTAGTGAACAACATTTGTCTAACGTTTGTCTAACATATGTCTAATGCACATCGACGTACGCCTAACGCACACATAACGTACGGCGGACGTAAAATCCGCATGTTGTCAAACGTAAAATCCACATGTTGTCAAACATTGTCATACGTCAAAAGTTTTGTGCATGCACAAAACTTTGCCGACCCCCTGACGTGCGACGCCGTATCTCGACAAACGTTGACATACATTGATGTATACCAACGAGCACCTAACACATGCGTAACGCCTAATGATGTATCCCGACGTAGGAGCCAATAATCACATACGTTGGCACAATGCATCGTAATGTGACAGCCCCTTAAGTTAGTGATCCGACATTCACCGCTACCGACAATAAAGACAAGCATATCAATAATACCACTATGAGTTCAAAACAAGGTGAATACCCGCGTAGGATCAGATATCCAGGCAGAGGCTGGGTGAGAAGAGGGTCAGTGCTAAGGTCAGGGTGGGGGTGGGGATGGGGTGGGACGTCTGAGGCCGGGCCTATAGCTGGCAGCTGTTGTTTTGAAAATGGATGGGTGAGTGGAGAGAAGGGAGAGTAAAACTGATGTATTTTCAATTTTCTTTAGAGTAGTTCAAACAGGAAATATATTTGCTTTAATGTAACCGTTTGAAATTTGTCAGTTAAACTCTATATAAAAGGAAAACCTTTGAATATAAAAGGAGTGATCACATTATCCTGACACTGAGCCAACCAGTCTTTGCCCTATCCTAATAATGCCGAGCCCCTGGCTAGGAAGCGACAAGTATCAATTTTTAAGTCATTGGTTTGACTCGACCAGGGTTCGAACCCATCACAAGTCGGTGTCCATCCTGATATGACCTTAGATGTTGCCAGGACATAAAACTCCAACAACCAACCAACCAACCAACTAGAAAGACATCCCTGACCCCCAACCCCCATCCCTCCAACCAGCACATACCAAGGTCTGCAAACATCACGCCACCTGTTGGTGTGGCGTACATTGTCAGTACGCGGACTGTACATTCCCACTGCCTTTAACGTAGGTCAACATATTGCAATGTAGTGAACAACATTTGTCTAACGTTTGTCTAACATATGTATAACGCATATTGATGTATGCCTAACGCACACATAACGTACGGCGGACGTAAAATCCGCATGTTGTCAAATGTAAAATCTGCATGTTATCAAACATTGTCATACGTCAAAAGTTTTGTGCATGCACAAAACTTTGCCGACCCCCTGACGTGCGACGCCGTATCTCGACAAACGTTACGAGCACCTAACACATGCGTAATGCCTAATGATGTATCCCGACGTAGCGGCCAATAATCACATACTTTGGCACAATGCATCGTAATGTGACAGCCCCTTAAGTTAGTGATCCGACATTCACCGCTACCGACAATAAAGACAAGCATATCAATAATACCACTATGAGTTCAAAACAAGGTGAATACCCACGTAGGATCAGATATCCAGGCAGATTTTTATTCTCTTAATGGTGTGGCCCCGAGATGAGAAGGTTTAAATAACAACACACACTCAGGGCGTATTCGATTAATCAACTCGGGTCACCCGAGTCACTTTTTGATGCATGCGGACATCCTAGACTCGGGTTGAATAAACGAACACGCTTCTCCATGCTCTGGGTGGAAAAAATGGTTGCTTAGTCCAAAACCTTTTTTTTTTAATAACTGACATAACGACAGCAAAATAGGATTTAAAGTATTTTATAATTGCATAGTTTAGTTAATTTCCATTTCATTAATCTGGATTATTTCAAATTAAATAAATAAAAGCATTAAAACAACACGTAAGACTTGTACTGGTAACTGTTAACCTAGAGGTACCAGCACAAATGTGATGTCATCGCTCCTATCAACCCCCCCACCAAGAGGTGGGTTACTGGGTCTGGTCATTTTGCACACGGCCTGTGTATTTTTCGGCTCCACTGGCGGTGTTCGATTTGAAATTCTGGCAACTCGGATGACCCAAGTCGCTCAGGTCGTGTTAATCGAATACTTGATGGGTGGGGGTGGATGAGGATGAGGATGAGGATGAAGGCTTACACAGTTAATGAATAATGCGGTATGGGTTAACAGTGTGTAACTTAGATACTTGAAATACATGTGTCTAGTACTTTAATACATGTCATAGGCCCCTCATTACGTTCCGTGTCTATGGCGATATAGGTGGCCCCTTTCTATCAGACACTTGCAATCAAATATTGTAATAATACCAGTTTCTATAGACCCCTTTCAATGTTTATAAACATTGTGTATGAGCGTGCACGTTGGCTGCAGAACGAATGCACACTGCCATTGAGTTTGCCCGTACGCGAGGTGCAAAGCATTAATTTTATTCAAAATTAATAGAAATGCAGAACCCTAACGTATAAATTTAATATAATCTGTTTGTTGAATATGTTTTCTATATGTGTTCCAAGCGGTTTGTTTCTAGGTTGTGTCGCTTTAGAGATATTTAACTTTTTCTGCATGAAGATTGCTCATAGACATTGAGTTGGCAGTGTGACAGTGCGTCGTCCTGCAAGTAAGCAACGCACGCACTGACCTAAATACCTATGCTGACGTCATAGGAAATAGGTCTATAATTATACTAATACCCAGAACACAGACATCAATTTGAGAACAAGTTAAATGCAAGTGTGACTGGACAGGATGGTCGAGCGAGAATGGACTCCGGTTTCATGTGCTGGGGGGTAGTGTCAATTTTACACTTGTCACCTTGCCTAGTGCTCAGCTTTACTAGACTAGTGGTGAAAGATTATAGCTTGGTTGGTTGGTTGGTTGTTGGAGGTTTACGTCCTGGCAACATCTAACGTCATATCAGGACGGGGAGAGTATAGGTCACCTGAGTTCCGCTAGTCCCTCAGTAAGGACTGAGGCTGGAATCCAGCTAAAGCTAGCATTCCTTACACGCGCTATGCGGTATGCGAATGCGGCATGTGAACGGGTTGGCTCCTTTCACCCACACCCACACATAGTGTCAGGTTTCTCACCACTGTTCTCTATGGCAAACGCAGCAGCATTCGCATTCACATGCCACACCGATGGCTACAGGGACCGATTCAGTTGCCGCATTCGCATTCGGAGGCATGGAAGCACCCACATACACTTACATGCATTTCCATTTTTTGCCGCATTCGCATGCCGCATACCGCATGTAAGGAATGCTAGCTTTACACTGTGGAAAGTGGGGGAGGTGGTGAATACACACCATGAGTGACACAGCAGGATATGGCATTTTATGAGGTAAATATTTGCTAGGATAGTTTCATTGCGATCTACATTTGAAACAAATGCATGGCAATAACCCTAACAAGCTATGATGATGCATACGCTTGTAGGTGTAAAATGAGCTAGTGTTGCATAGTCCGACCATTTTGAGTTTCTGTAATTATTCTGAGATAAATATATTCAATTGATTGTTATAATCTACCTCACTCTAGTTTGAAGTAACTTTGATTTTAAATGACTGACTTTTGAGATATTTGAAGTGTAAACATGTGAAATTAGTTTTGGCAAGCACGCCAAAACTCTGACACCATAGACTTCTATAGTAACAGATTATATTAAATTGCCGCAGTATTCCCTTTTGTGTGGCAACAAATGCTTAATAATTGCAGCAGTATCTAAGTTAGATATGTAGAATCAAATCTAGATAATTATTTTAGTTTTGAAAATGTGATGCTTTATCGGACTATGCAGCTTTAAATAATAGGGTAAAGAATAGGGCTGAAATAGCTCAAATCCAAACCTCCTGTTTATAAGATGTAGCAGCAACCCGGCACATGTGCTGGGTGCCATACTGAAGAACCAGCGGAACTAGGAATACATGTATTGGTTAGATCAGAGTCAGAATAATGTGATTGAGTGATACATAGAGTCATGGTTCCAGTGAGACGGTATCTCATTAGGGCAGCACTATAAAGTCGGCACGAGAGCGCATCGTCACAAGCCAGTATCATTCATATATAAGGCCAGATGTTGCTCGGACGTAAAACCCCATGCATTGCTCTTAACATTCTCGGCAATATATATATACATCCCCCACACCTACAACTGGGGACAATTGGTGTAGTTTCAACTAAACAAACAAAACATACACTAAATAAACAAACAAAACGTACACTAAACAAACAAAACAAGACACAAGGACCGAATGCGTTGAGCACCTGCGTTCCACTCTATTGGGTGTTATCATTCATACTGCATCAGCTACCATATAATGTTCTTCAATGTTCTAGAATTTAACTTGGTATCTACCGTGACTGTAAATAACACATACACCCGAAATCTAAACCGGTTGTCTCGGCGCTGAGAATAGAACAGTTCAGGTAAATAAATTACTCTTCAAAAAAAAAAAAAAAAAAAAGAACTACCGCTCACATACTGTTGGTAGAGGTTAGGCCTTTCGTCGTCCTTGTCCATTAACCTTCTGTATGTAATTGGTCTGGAATTCCACCAGGTCCGAAACAGTTAACCGTTGTTAATAGTTCAGCACATAACACCGATCACCTGGGCGAGGTACCGAAAATGTGGGCACATTGCCCATCTGATGAATTAACATTACAGGATATTCGTGGGGCCCACCATTTTTAATCTGATGGATATGTTTGTTAGAGTTTTACACCTGTCAACATATCATATCAGGACGAGTACCGACTTGTGACAGTGTGCAGTCATGGCGACTTTATAGTGTTCTTCCACTGGGAGAACAGGTTGCCAGCACCAAGACCCGATTTCCCACTGAGTCACATTATCCTGATACGAAGCTAACCAGTCCTTGACCTATCTTAGTAATGCCGAGCGTAATATCCAAGGTCATATCAGGACGAGTACCAACTTGTGACGGTGTGCACTCATGGCGACTTTATAGTGCTGTCCCACTGGGAGACCAGGCTGCTGGCACCATGAACCGATTTCCCACTCAAGTCACATTACCCTGATACTAAGCTAAGCAGACCTTGACCTATTCTAGTAATGCCGAGCGCCAGGCCAGGCCAGGCCAGGCCAGGCCAGGTCAGGTAGTGACAAGTCTCAATTTTGCAAGTCATTGCTTTGACTAGATCGGGAGTCGAACTCCTGACCTTATACACGGGAAGCCTGCGCTCTCCCGACTCGGCCACCGCGTCCGGTTGAATGCATCCCCATGGAAGCCTCGATTCTTTATCTATTATTATTCGTTCTATTCTAAATGTGTTTTTGGGTGGGTGCTTTAAAAAAAAACATTTTTGATTGCACCGATGACTAAACACCGGTATTTCAGCTGTTTTTAATAGTGATATCGAGTATACACTTATGTCTGTAGTTCTGGCGGGTGATCGGCAGCCCATAGGTAAAGTGGGTGTGAATTACAAGGAGATACTTGCCCCTAGATATTCAAATTTATATTACTGTGTCGAAGAAACGATACAAAACAGCCAGTACTACTAGGATAGGCCAAAGAATGGTTGTCAGGATAATGACTGAGTGGGATGTTGTGTCATAGCCCTGTGACCCAATAAACATTTGGGATAGCACTCGCTATAAATGTGCAGTCACAAGTTGGTGCTTGATATGAATATACATGTTGCTAGAAGGTAAAGCCTCAACTAGCACTAGACAAGGTAGCGATAAGTATTAAGTTTGTATGCAGGTGGTTTGATTTAGACGGGAATCGAACCTTAGGGCATTCCTTACCGGATGCAAATGCCTTATGTATTGGGACAAGAACCAAGAACAGAAATGGAGAAGAAAGACGTCTCTAAATTTATATATCCAATCCCAAAGAAATCATTACAAAGTTGGCACTTCTAACTAATAATAAACCTATCGAACCCTGGTCGAGTCAAACCGATGACGTTAAAATTGATACTTGTCGCTTCCTAGCCAGGCGCTCGGCATTATTAGGACAGAGCAAGGACTGGTGTGCTCAGTGTCAGGATAATGTGACTGAGTGGGATATCAGATCATGGTGCCGGCGGTCTGGTTTCCCAGTGGGACAGCACTATAAAGTTGCCATGAGTGTGAACTTTCACAAGTCAGTACCTGTCCTGATATGACCTTAGATGTTGCTAGGACATAAAACAACACCAAACATATTAGTAGGATCGTGTGATAAATTAATTAATGTAGTATTTTCACAGTTAAAGGTGCATAGTCCAATGAAAGCATCAAATTTTCAAAACCAAAATACTTAGCTAAATTGTATCCTACATATCAAACTTGGATATTGGTGTCCATATTAAAGTTGCATGGTCCAATGAAATTTTTTTTTCAAAACCAAGACACTTACCTACATTTGATTCTATTTATCCAACTTAGGTACTGATGCATTAACTAAGGCTTTGGGGTAGCATTATATACAGAATAATCAGTGAATTTATTACCCTGTCCCTTTGGGCAACTACTTTGAGACAGCAATTAGGAAAGAAGACTACTAACAAATTAGGTCAATCTCGTGACCTTATTAGTCATACCCTCATTCCCAGTACCATATATGGCATTAGTCAGGTTCCAGGCTACCGAGGTATTTGTGTCGAGGTATGTAATAAATATCGAATTTCATCCATATATCCAATCATGGGCAATGATATACTCAACATAAAACAAAAGGGAACCTTTTATTAGAGCAACCAGAGTTACTTAGTCTGTTGGGTATTTTTAAAGAAAATATAATTATTTCCCATAACTAAATCTTTTCCAGCACTATTGCACTATTCTTCCAACCATAGTTTTGTAGTTATTTTAACCTTTTTTCATTTGAAAGGTTTAGTGCAATGAAAATAAGAAATTGTGAACACAATGGTTTCCCATACATGTGAGTTAGCCTAAATTATACAGTTAATCACGAGCGATTAGCTCAGAGGCATATCTAGAAAAGTAAATATCATGGAGAAATGATGGCAACACAGGGATACAAATTCAAAACAGTCGATAGAGGTAAAATTGTCGTCACACTTTTTGCTCATTTTTCTACATCTATGTTGATGGTTAGAGAACTACATGTTTTGTCATGTTAGTTAAGTATCATATAAAGTAATAGTATGTGATGAGGCAATGAGGGATTATCGTGACCACTGTAATTGACTGTGTTAGCAGGGCGAGCAATGGTTAATTGGGGCACCACCAAGGGGGAGGGGGTGATAGCTAAGTAGAGTGAGTTTGTTTTGGAGTTACAACGAGGTCCTCGGGAGAACTCGGGAGCAACTCGCAGCCACATCCTGCTATCCCCTGAGGCTAAGCAGCATTCACTCCAGCTTCTAATGCACCTTCTCCAGTGCGGCTGTACCGCCACCGTTTGAGGTCAACTAAGGTCACCCGCCCTTGCAACAGAGCTGGGCTTGCTCCGTATTTGTGGCAACGATACATCCAGCTCGACACGGGCCTGCGCTCAGTTTGGCTTATCGGAGTATTACGACCTGACAACATTATAAGGTCACACCAACACATGTACCGACTTGTCAGAATGCACACTGATGGCTGTTTAATAGTGCTGAGCCATTGAGATGCCGTGCCGCCTGCACTATTACCTGATATGCCACTCAGTCATAGTATCCTAACACTGAGACACACACAACAGGATGGGTTGCTCACACTCACAGGCGACGTGTATGCTATGTGGGGATGGCTTAACAAGACTATGCTCAGCCAGGCTAAGTCTTTTACCAAAGCCATCAGGGCCTTTATGGATCGGACCACCTACTGTGGGTACATGCATAGCCCATTTGTGACGAGGTACTCGAGTAGGGGAGGGGTCGGGGGTAGTGAGAGTAGTGGATGGTGGTAGTTGGCGTGGTTTACTAACATTAACAACCTGCAACGCACAATTGATGATCAAATCGCCGAGAATGAATTTATGTAGGTATATATATATATACTAGAATGTAAAGCCTTAGTCACTCAACCAGCGCTAGGTGGCAAGGTAGCAATAAATATTAAGTTTGTAAGTAGGTGGTTTGATTTAGATGGGAATCGAACCGTAGGGAATTCCTTATTGGATGCAGACCCCTTTTCCAATGTGTATATACATGGACGCAATTTACATCATCATAATTATTTATTATTTTACCATTAGAACAGGTGCGATGTTGCCTCGCCGGCTGGAGTGAATAGAGGCATTCTGCCACCAGGGATATATTATACGCCCTTCATTATTCATCTCTTACTGCCGTCCATTGGGTTTGTTTGTTTGTTGTTGTTTTACGTCCCAGCAACATCTAAGGTCATATCAGGACGGGTACCGACTTGTGACAGTGCGCACTCATGGCGACTTTATAGTGCTGTCCCACTGTAAAGAATGACTGGACACGTTGATGTCTTAGTTACAACTGGTTTATTCAGGTATCCTACCGTCACCAGCTGGTTACTCTGGCTGGTCCGCCCGCCTACATACCTCGCACTCGGGTCTCTACCACATCGGCATGGTCATACATTACAGCCCGCACCATGACCTGGTATCACACTGTCACATTATCCTGACACTGAGCACACCAGTCCTTGCCCTGTCATAATAATGATGAGTGCCTGGCTAGGAAGCGACAAGTATCAATTTTTAAGTCATTAGTTTCACTCGACCAGGGTTCGAACCCACGACATACCAGCAAGGGAGACGGATGCTCTAACTCATTCGGCCATCCCATCTGGTCCCGGTGTCGTATTCTCAGCGCCCGGTCATTCTCAGCGGCCTGTCGTGGCTTCTGCGCATGCGCGGATTTTCGCACGTTGCGGCGATCACTGCTATTTGTTTTGTTTACACTCGGCGATTCGACGCTGATCGAGCTGCTACGTTAATATCGCTTGGAATCTAAGGTTAATTTAATTAAATTTCATTATTTGAGTATGTAATTCTGTTAAATATGATCGCATTCAATAGATTTCGGCCTAATCGGTCCCTGACACTGCCGGGTACCTTGCCTGAGCTTGTAGCCGGCGAGGCCATGGGTCTTTTGCATATGTCTTAAAATCCGCGCATGTGCAGAAGCCACGACAGGCCGCTGAGAATGACCGGGCGCTGAGAATACGACACCGGCCATTGGGAGCGCCACTCCCGGGCATTCAGTTAGTTACGTGCCTGGGAAGAACCATCCGTCTGGGAGGCTCTGACTCACTGCTACTAGTACTAGTACTACCAACAAGGAACGAGCGTTAAGTCCTTTCCAAACTATTTTCTCTTCGCTCTTTCTTTCTTCTTTTTACTTTTTATCTTGTCATTTCTTTTCTTCTGAATCAGTCACGTTCACACAGTTCGTGGAAATACTACAACAACATGATGGCAATCTATACACGTTCATTGGTGGGTGACAACACCATCAACTTCTATAGCCTTAGGTAGTTTGTCAGCTAATCAGAACAATTTTAGTTACATTCTTCTAACACTAGGCCACCATTAAGCTAGCATTCCTTACACGCGGTATGCGGCATGCGAATGCGGCAAAAAATGGAAAAGCAACTAAGTGAATATGGGTGCTTCCATGCCTCCGAATGCGAATGCGGCAACTGAATCGGTCCCTGTAGCCATCGGTGTGGCATGTGAATGCGAATGCTGCTGCGTTTGCCATAGAGAACAGTGGTGAGAAACCTGACACTATGTGTGGGTGTGGGTGAAAGGACCCAACCCGTTCACATGCCGCATTCGCATACCGCATAGCGCGTGTAAGGAATGCTAGCTTTAGCTGGATTCCAGCCTCAGTCCTTACTCAGGGACTAGCGGAACTCAGGTGACCTATACTCTCCCCGTCCTGATATGACGTTAGATGTTGCCAGGACGTAAACCTCCAACAACCAACCAACCAACCAACCAACCAAGCTATAATCTTTCACCACTAGTCTAGTAAAGCTGAGCACTAGGCAAGGTGACAAGTGTAAAATTGACACGACCGGGAATCGAACTCACTACCCCCCAGCACATGAAACCGGAGTCCATTCTCGCTCGACCATCCTGTCCAGTCACACTTGCATTTAACTTGTTCTCAAATTGATGTCTGTGTTCTGGGTATTAGTATAATTATAGACCTATTTCCTATGACGTCAGCATAGGTATTTAGGTCAGTGTGTGCGTTGCTTGGTTGCAGGACGACGCACTGTCACACTGCCAACTCAATGTCTATGAGCAATCTTCATGCAGAAAAAGTGAAATATCTCTAAAGCGACACAACCTAGAAACAAACCGCTTGGAACACATATAGAAAACATATTCAACAAACAGATTATATTAAATTTATACGGTTAGGGTTCTGCATTTCTATTAATTTTGAATAAAATTAATGCTTTGCACCTCACGTCCGGGCAAACTCAATGGCAGTGTGCATTCGTTCTGCAGCCAACGTGCACGCTCATACACAATGTTTATAAACATTGAAAGGGGTCTATAGAAACTGGTATTATTACAATATCTGATTGCAAGTATCTGATAGGAAGGGGCCACCTATATCGCCATAGACACGGAACGTAATGAGGGGCCTATGACATGTATTAAAGGACTAGACACATGTATTTCAAGTATCTAAGTTACACACATTAACCCATACCGCATTATTCATTAACTGTGTAAGCCTTCATCCTCATCCTCATCCTCCCCCCACCCATCAAGTATTCAATTAACACGACCTGAGCGACTTGGGTCATCCGAGTTGCCAGAATTTCAAATCGAACACCGCCAGTGGAGCCGAAAAATACACAGGCCGTGTGCAAAACGACCAGACCCAGTAACCCACCTCTTGGTGGGGGGGTTGATAGGAGCGATGACATCACATTTGTGCTGGTACCTCTAGGTTAACAGTTACCTGTAGCCATCGGTGTGGCATGTGAATGCGAATGCGAATGCTGCTGCGTTTGCCATAGAAACCAATACTGTTCCTTCACAAATTTGGAGGAAAAACCCCAACAAATGTTGGGGGTTAGCATATATCTACGCTGCATATACGATATTCGCATGCCGCATATAAGGAATCTTAGCTTTAGGCTCTTCATTTCAAACAAGGCTCACTTCATGAATTGGGCAAGTGGCATTCTCTGTGCCCACAGCTCTGCCAATTTGGATTTCCACCGCTGTGTATAACTTACAGCGTCATCAAAGGCCGGTTGCTCTCATACCATGTCTATGTGGTGTGGGAGGTTAAAAATCCCTTGGGTCGGTAAAAGTGTAGGCTCAGGCTTTCTATCGACCAGCAGTGGAATGAGGAAGACCAGTCCTCTATGCTTAAACAACTAATGGACCAACAAACAAAAAAACAAACAAAAATGTATGTATGTATGTATGTATGTATGTATGTATGTATGTATGTATGTATGTGTGTATGTATGTATGTGTGTATGTATGTATGCATGTGTGCGTGCATGCAATGTAATTTAGGCCAAGTAAAGACCACATCCCGGAAATACAAACCAATGGTGGACATCAGTGACAACCACCGTAAAAAGTGTAAATAAATTGTCACCATCTCATATGAGCTATAAGTAGGTACCGGAAGTGCCCATTAAAAGTCCAGGAATGGTGGTTTTTCCATCAATATTCACATGCTTGTAACTATTTCTGTATGTATATGATTTAGATGAAATTATATAACCTAGAACATCAACATCTGTTCTATCCGATGGTGTTGTTGGATAGAATATATAGTAAGTTTGTATTTAAGTAAACTCCATTTGTATGATGAGTGTATTTAGTGAATATTCCTTCATTACTGATGTAAATGAAAACGACTGTGAAAACAGGGTATCTTTAATGGGCTCGCGCTTCCTTGCACTGCCTTGTAGAAAGTCATGGATGGTACCAGAAGAAGCGTAATGACCTCAGCTTTCTAACCATATATGGTTTGCCCAAGGTCGAAAAGGTCAATCAGGTCACATTCTGCAATTTAAATAATTTTGAAGGATTAAAGCCCATCTACTGAATTAAAAAATAGTTTAAACCTAATAAGTTTGGTATGGATAGATATACAATTTGATTCCCTTTCCAATGATACCAATCTTACTATAGTGCTACCTAGTGCAAGGAGCCGCAGACAGAATATTGACACTAACTTGTTTGGACCTTTGCTGACCACACTAGTTTCACAATGGTAACACCCATGTAGAAACATTTAAATGACATTGATATCTATTGAGATATATCAGAGAATATATCAGAGAATATTGGGCCAGATTTGGGGAAGATCCACCAACCATGGCTCTAGCCACAGTGAATATCTAAGGATTTATTCAAATCAATTTTTTTTTGTTTCAGACACTTTTAATTTGTATTTGCCATCAAAATGCAGCTTTTGATATTATCAGCTAACCTATTGTCATAGTTAATATCCATTAGTCCATATGCTATGTCTGCAAAATCTGAAGAAGATCCACCTATTGGATGAGCCACAGGGAGTGTTCAAAGGTTGATGAACAAATCTTTATTTTTTATTTTGTATACTTTTCTTTTGTAAGTGCAATCAAAATGCACTTTTTGTATTTCTAGACAGAATATTAATAACATATATTACCTCCAGTTGATGGGCACTGTCAATTTATAGGAAGTTTAACCAATTTGTTATGCTACACTGAAAATTCAAAGATTCATTAAATTGATATATTTGGTTTTCCCACAATTTGTCTTTATATGGTCAATCAAAGTTCACTATTTTCCATACTTTTGGATATAATATTGATATCAATAATATCTATTAGTCTCAGTGAATGGTTATTGTAATACTGTGCCAAATATGAGGAAGATTCAAAAGATTTGCTGCAATGAACTTTTAAAGATTGAAATGTTGAAAAGAAATCACTTACAGATGCTGTTTACATGCAAACAATAACACTTTTTGACATTTTAGGATGCAAATATCTTTTGATTCTCTGAGAATAGAGCTCTGAAAGAAAATAGGGTGTTACACTGTTATGAATAGGTGAACTATTTAACATGTATTCAGTCTTGTCATATCATGCTTTAAAAATGGCTATTTGGCCAAATCAGAATGATTTTTTGTTATGAATTGCACTTTTTGACATTGTCTTATTAAAAGTCTGCTTTACTAATTGATTTAGTAATTGACAATTTAAATTCCTTTATATATGTACAATGGAAATTAGTTAGCAGAAGGCCCCTCACATCCTTCCACTTTTTTATTATATTTGGTCAAAGTTCCATCTTTAATTCAAAATTAATACATTTTTATATATTTAATCTTAGCAAAAAATAAATGAGGTGGTTGTTAAGTGGTTATTCAAACACTCCCTTGTTGGCTGCCCCTCCGTTGAACTCAGTCACAGTGATGGCAGCCCACATTAGGACCTTGGCATTCGAATTCCAGTCAAAATTAGGCGAATAAGACATGATCGCTAATTTCTGTATTTTGTACCTATGTATCCTTCTCAAACTCGGTACGACGCCTTGCATTATTTTCTGTGGTGTTTTACATTATGAACAAAAATACCGTCGGTAAAAAACAAAACAAAAACAAAAACGCCACCTACAATTCTATAATTATCGGCGTTTGACTTAGTGGAAGTTGTAATGTAGTACTACTAGAACATGTCATGTACACAAAACACGTGCAAAACACTTTATGACATTCTACATTTTGACACTTTACTTTACTATACAAAATGACAGCATGATACACGACAGTTTCTTGTCTATACCATTCGCCTAAATCTTAGAATAAGTTAGAGCGATTATCCGTACTAGAAGGGACGGGATAAAAATACATACCCGTTTGTGGTAATTTACAGTATGCCATAGACTAGTAGAAATATCCCCAGTGGAAAAACACCAGCACTAATATATGACATGTCTGGACAGCGTGTAAGTTTCCTTTTGTTGTTTAAATACCCAAAGGGGGTGGGTGGGGAAAATACCACCTCGGTACCGCGTTCGATTGGTGGGTCTGCATATGCAAGGGACCTGTATATAAATACTCCTGACTTGTGTTGTAAATGATGGGTTAACACATAACTTATTATACTAAGTGTAACTGATTGTAAATAGCCACTTGAGCAGACTATATAAATATATATATTGTATATGTAGTGGTCTGCACTGACCTCTCAGGCAAGTAACCACATAGACAGGTAGGCATGGGTAGTGTGGTGATATCAGGGAGCCTAGGTGGTGTAATGGTTAGCACACTGGCACGGAATGCAAAGAGATGTGGGTTCGAGTCCCACTCTAGGCGCAATATTTTCCATTTTCATCACCCCCATGACACTGGTTGCCGTGACCATGATCCTATACACGCTACGCGCTGTATGGTTGTTGAACCTGCCCTGCGAATGTATGAGTGCATTGCCTGTATGTATGTAATTGTAAGCATTAAAATACTTACAATTCCAGGGGGACGAGTGTAGTGGTCTGCACTGACCTCTCAGGCAAGTAACCACATAGACAGATAGACGTGGGTAGTGTGGTGATATCAGGGAGCCTAGGTGGTGTAATGGTTAGCACACTGGCACGGAATGCAAAGAGATGTGGGTTCGAGTCCTGCTCTAGGCGCAATATTTCCCATTTTCATCACCCCCATGACATATATATAAAAAGTTTTTATAATATATTATATATATGTATGGTCAAGTAATTAAAATACATTTATTGGTGTATTTTAATTAATTTCTTATTAGTTTTCCCCCCTTTGGCAATATGCCAAGCATTGAGCATACTCATCTTGTCTCATGTATTACTATGTCACTATTTAATATGCTCTATGATTTTATTAATCAGTTCGCTATTTTTGAATGGAGTCTTTGGTATGTCTCTTAATTTCCCCAAATTTGGTGTTAGCGGCCTATTGTGAAGGTGCATATGTTATGAACTAAAAGTTGTCTTATAATAATTAAGTAGACAATGGTCACGGTGGCCGTATTCGATTATGACGGCCCGGACGACTCATATGGGGCGGTTTAAGGTGGAAATCGATATCTGCGCATGAGTAAGTCCATACTAACCAGCACCAGTTTTGGTTAGTCGACGACACCACAAAAGAGTGTGGGTTCGACGTAGATATGTATCGACTGAATCGTATTGTTTTGGAAGAGTCAAAACTTCTGCTGGGCAGTGAAAACCTAAAAATAAATGATGAAAAAAATATCTGTGCACAGCTAGCAGTTTCATAGATCAAATTATATAATATGCGCTTTTGATCAACCGGAAAATCAACAAACTCAGGTCTCGACTGCGCATGCGTGTCATGAGCTTAGGCCGCCTCAACTAATCCGCTATCATCCACACACGCAAGATAGGCCGACTTAAGCTAGTTCGCTTCATCTATACTACCTCGCGAGGCGGTTTACTTGAGGCGAACTAGTTGAGGTGACTCAGCCCTAATCCGCCTCAGTGTCGCTTTCACACTGCCAATGTGAGTCGACTTAGATAAGGCAAACTAGTTGAGGGCACTTAACGCCCAGGTGTGAACACGGCTATAGTGGTGCTGGCAGGTATGCATGTGAGTGCACTCAGGGCCTACCCCCTCTGCTGGGATAGGGATCACCTCACTCAAAGTTCAAGGTTGGTGGTGGCATGGGTCCATACAGCTTGTGGTGGTGGGCAGACCACTGGTAGCCATGGGTACCAGGAATGCTGGATCCCTATTGGTAGGGCCAAGAATGCTTGTTTCCCAACGGGGGAAAGGGGTGGGTGGGGTGATAGTCTACAATGAACCCATGTAACCATATAAATAATAAACCAGAGGGCTGGACTCTCACTTCCTTACACTTTATACTCTTCCTTTCTTTGTCTGAATTGATTTCACCATGGCCTGCCTACACAGCCACAGATTTGAGCATTGGACTTTACACAGTGTTAACAGAGCCTCAATTGCCTATCCACAGATGATGTGACCCACAAGTCCAGTCTGAATTATGCTCTGCGCATGCGTCGCGGAAATCGTGTATTAGGCATCAGAACGAGACTGAGTACGCATCGGGCGCTGTGAAATATTGAAAATCGTCGCAAGACCCTATTGTGTGTGGATGTGTACGAATAACGACAGATGTAAAGGAGTAAACTTTGAGGATATTCATTTTTGAAACTACCATATTCAGTTTTGCATACCTGTTTTCTATCTATTGGCCAATATTCATGAAGATTGGGTGATGATCAGATGTATTTTGAGGATGAACAGTAGGAAATGTCAACAAAGACGCTCACCGGTTGGCAATCTTTTTTTAAATTCAAAATTGCATAACTTTCTTAATATACACATATTTTAAAAATAAATGTTAACCCTTTTAAAGCTTTTATTATTTTGTAATTACTAAGATTAGTTGTTTAACCATGTTACACAGATAACTACGCTGACAGTGCTGCATGGTTCATGATACCACCATAACTATGCAGACTTGAAGTTGACAGTCACATTATAGTTAAAGAATGGGAAAATCACCATGCAAGGGTCACAGATCTTTATGAAAATTGGCCAATAGATAGAAAATAGGTATGCAAACATAAATAGGGTAGTTAAAAAAATGTATACGCTCAAATTTGAGTGATTTCGAGAGGTATTGGTCAATGAAAAGATATTCGCAGCACTTTTCATACACAAATGCAGAGCAGCACCTTGCAGATGCGTACCTGGCCTCGGTCTGGTTTCAACATGGCCGCAGTGTGAATAGCGTCAATACGCCCCTAGTTATATAGTCATAATTGACTAAATCACCTCTCTACACCCACAGAAATTTGAGAATCGTCACACCTATCAGATTAACACCAGAACTTGGGGCCGAAGGGAATAAGGAACAGAGCTGAGGATGTAACTGGGTTTAAGCTAGATAAAGGATTCACCCGGTACTCGCAGTACACAGGTGAACGACAACATAGTCTAAATACGGGCGAAAATAGCTTTAAATAGCTGCACAAATGATGACATGTGTGCAGACTGCATGAAAGTGTTTTTCCTGCTCAAATATCTGGATGTAGGCACAGAGTTGGTGAAATGGGAGAGAATGCAAAAAGACAAGATGGCGGCCAAAGAATGCTGTCGATTTCACTTTTAAATGTTATTAAACTAGATATTATATCATATTTTTCAACTCAAAGGTAGCGGGCTATCAATAAGACATATGTAAAGAATAATTGTTGCTTATTAGATTGTGAAATTAGGCTCTCAATGCTTTGACCCGCATTTTCGACCTTTTTTATATAGGGTTGGTATTGACCCGCATTTTCGACAGCTTTTACATAGGGTTGGTTTGCACCCCTACTGCAGCAGTACGGGGTGAATCTTGTATCTAGGTTTAAGCTAGATAAAAGATTCACCCGTTGTAGTACACGGGTGAAGACCAGCCTTATGTAAATACGGGCGAAAATACCGTCAGTATGGAAGTGAGGCTCCAGTATGGAAGTGAGGCTCCAGTATGTTGCTCCAGTATGAAATGGATACTTCTAAGGCACAGAGTTGGTGAAATGGGAGAGAATGCAAAAAAGACAAGATGGCGGCCGCAGAACGCCGTCGATTTCACTTTTAAATCTTATTAAACTATATATTATATTATATTTTTCAACTCAAAGGTAGCGGGTAAATAATAAAACATATGTAAAGAATAATTGTTGCTTCTTAGATTGTTAAATTAGGCTCCCAATTCTTTGACCCGTTTTTTCGCCACCTTTTACATAAGGCTGGTTTGCACCCCTACTGCAGCAGTACGGGGTGAATCTTGTACCTAGGTTTAAGCATGCTGTGACTTCACGAAGAGTGCAGCCTCCTGACAAAAAGAAATAAAAATATAATGATGTAAAAGTGCAGGTATACGCAAAGTGTAATCGGTTGGGTATGCTCTGTAGTTTAGGACTAATAGCAACCATAAATATTTAACAACAAAAACTACCAGTATTACCGAAGTGGTAACCAGTGGAACTAGGTAGCCTAATGTGGAGCCTGGAGCAGTAGAGGAAACAATGCAATTAGTATAGATCTACTTAATAACTTATAGGCATAACTAGTGTATTGTCATGTGTCAGTCAAGAACAAGGAATAAGTTTAGTCAGTCGAATTTGGAGGCAACATGATTTAGGGATCAACTATATCCTCTACCTTGGCCCTCGCGCTGTGGCATTCACACACTTATAAGCCATAGTGACTACTACGCCTACGGGGTGTAGACTTTATTTTGCCACTTACATTTTTGAAACTGGAAACCACATTTGGCCGACTGTCAGTGTCATTTGGTACGATTTGCACTGTTGTGTAGTGTTACTGTAAGCGTAGATTGTTCTACCAATGATCCTGGCCTTGTGGTAGTTTAGGCGTAGACTACGACAGGCAATAAACATAACTGACCTGTTCCGTAGGCAGTCTAGACATCGGAGCTATCAGGTTGTAAATTTGTTCAAAAGAGCACCAAAGAACCAAAATATTCAGCCCCCCAAAAACATTTGCCAGGCGCAGATCATCAGATGGCGCAGGCGTGGTGGGATTTTTCAGCAGACGACGTCACTGTCCGACGCGTTGTGTGGCGCCACCGTCGACGGCATTCCAAAGCGAGGCTACACAAATGATGACATGTGCCAGCATTGCCGCCGTTTGTTTAGATGTGGTTCTTCTTAGCTCTAGCAGTAGCCTAGGCATACTTGGTCTCTGCTGTGGCCATATGTATTAATCAAATATAAATACATATAATTTAACAAAAATGTTAATGCTGGTAATTGAGTCGGAGTACGGTCAGGATTCTGTTATTTTAATTTGACAAGTTTTAGAACTAGAAGCCCTGACGCGTTTTTCCTGCTCAAATATCTGGATGTAGGCTGAGGCCTATTCAGGAAGTGACACTAGTCAAATTAGAAATGTAGAGCCATGCTATTTAAAACCCGCCAGTGTGCTTATTTAACAATGGATTCATGTGTTACTCTCTTTTTTATTTATTTATTGTGTAATTGTAAAGGGGACTAAAAAAAACCCCACTAAGTTAGTGTAACCGCCAGCAATAGAAACACCGTTGTTGGGTCCCACCACCCCCCATACTACTCAAAACCACAGAAGATAGTCGTATATGTAGGCCTGTGTATGCATGCAGTATTGAAATTGAAATTCTTCAAAGGGATTCATCAACTGACATTCAGCGACCACATCCAGGAAGCCGCCACCTGAGCTAATGGAATACTGGCCATCATTCGAAGATCGTACACATACCTACACAAGGATGGTGTGTGCAGACTGTACACATCCCTTGCACGTCCACTTTTGGAATATTGAAATTTTGTGTGGTCACCACTCTACAGGAAGGATGCCGAGTCAATTGAGAAGATCCAAAGAAGGGCAACAAAGCTTGTACATGGATTCGATGAAATACCCTATGAACAACATATGCATCATTTGAAGATCCCAAGCATGTACTATAGATGGGCCCGGGGGGGATATGATTGAAGTATTCAAATATCTCAATGGTATCTACAAAACAGGCAGCCCCCTTATCAGAGACTCCAACACCAGGACCAGAGGACACTCCCTGAAGCTGAGGAAGCGGTACTCCAGACTGGACCTGCGACACTTTTTCAGCTTTAGGGTGGTTGACCTGTGGAATGACTTGCCGGAGAGTGTCATAGCAGCAGAATCGGTGAACTGTTTCAAGTCCAGACTGGATGCATACTGGTCAAGCATTACATATATCTTGGAGCCAGTGACAGTTGCTACAATCAACCACATCTGAAGAACTGTCTCGATTTCTATTAATTAAGAGCGGCTAACAGGTCTAAGGCCTATTATAGCTGTATTCTATTAATTGACTGATTTATATTGTTTTATTACTAGGTGTTATGGCGGCTGTTTTTGTATGGTGGATTAAATATCTAGTGTGCAAGAGCGAAAAGTATACTATTGTGTTATGCTAGAGGCTGCCGATAAGAATATGGCCAACCGTATGGCAAACTCTACTTAGATCCCACATTGACTGAGCAACTCTTTCCGGCAAAATAATTAATCATTCTTAGTCACGTAATTCATCATGCTACGTATCATCCTTTATATCCCTAATTAAAAGAACATTAGGCCTATCTAGAGAGTCCGGGTTCTCTCTCTCGCTCTGTCTCAATCTCTCTCTCTCTCTATCTGTCTCTCTCGCTCTCTCTCGTGCGGCAGGTCACGGAGATGACCTCCGGGTCATTGAATTGATGCTTGCCGCTACTTTGTCTGGTATTCAGTAGAACTAGTCTGTGACATGCACTGGTTGACCCAGTGTATGGATGTGACTGAGCATAGTATTTCGTCGTGATGCAGGAGGCACAGCATCCCAGTGTGCTAGCATTATAAAGCGCAACGAGGGTGCACTAACAGAGCAAGTGTTCCTCCTGGTATAACCGTACATGTTGCCAGGAATTAATACCCCAATGTAGGATAGAAATGGACGTATTGGTTCAGCGTCATGATATTGTGACTTTGAGTAAGATATTGGGCCATAGTGTTGGTGGCAGGGTAGCTCAATGGACCAGCACTATAAAATCGACATGACTACCCATTGTCCCGATATGACCGTAGATCAATGTTGCCAGGACTTAAAACTTCAATAAACCAAACTAATCTATTAGGCAGAGCAGCTGGCTGGGGAATTTCACTATGCAGTGTTACTATGTCTATGGGTGGGCCTACTCAATATGCTATAGCGGGAGAGGGGAGTGAGAAAGGAGTGAGAAAGGAGGGAGAAAGCGCTACGCGCAAAACAACCCGTTTTTCTTTTTGTCTTCTTTAAAAAATATTTAAATTATTTACTTTATGAATGCTATACAAATGAAATGTGCTTGTCGCTGGGAGAGCTTGCAGCGAGATGCAGCTACCTCTAATTTCTTGTCCTAGTTCCACAAATATTCTTAGATACCATCCCTCAAATGGGGCAAGTTCTCTAATCGTAATAATTGATTACGTAATAATTGATTACATGGGCGTGCCATGTATGCCACATTTTGAGTATATTAGGCCTACGTTTAAATTTGAAAAGTAACGAAAAGTATCGCAATAAAACAGAATACCATGGAAAGATTACATACGATACCTTAATCCATTAGCCTGTGCTAGCCATATAATGATATATGACTCGTATAAATAAATGAGGTGGTTCATGTTTGTCAGAAACTCAAACCCATCGGACTGTGCAACTTTAAAGGCAACAATTAGTTGGGTGTGAAGGATACCGGCGAATCAAAGTCGATAGTATTCGATACACACTAATTGTTGTTCGCCTTGTCTCTACAGCATAATATAAGTAACACGAGTCAAAGTTGGGCCGTGGTCAAACTATTAAAAAATGTGTATAGTCGTACGGTAAATAGAGCCTATTGATCTGAGGTAAGCCTACGTGGTGCTACTAGTACTAGGAGGACCCACGTGTCACCCAAAGTGTAGCTAACATAGGTGTGTCATGCGGACACCCACGTATCCACAGTCAACTGATTCCATACAGGCCACAAGATGAAGCCACGTTAATCATATATGCTCATGAATAATGTTTACACGCATACACATGTGCAATGAGGGATACGGCACGTAAAGTATGCCCAGTGAAGACACAATGCAGTTTTTTCACATACATACAGCACAATGAATTTTTTTTTTTTTTTGGATTGGTAAAAATAGTGCACGTAAAGTATGCCCAGTGAAGACACAATGCAGTTTTTTCACACACATACAGCACAATGACATTTTTTTTTTGGATTGGTAAAAATAGTGTTCTTCGGAATAATATATTTGTCAGCACCGATACACTGGCCATCGGGCGAAGATGCTACTCAACGTCTAATGTCTTGTAGAACTATTTATAAGCGGACTGAGCATATACTGTAATTATTAGTATATGTTATATATTATTAGTACGCCTCTGGTCTCCCTAAGGCCAGCCATGGAAAAAGGTTTGAATAAAAACATAAGCCTAACCTGACCTTCAAAGTATTTCTGGGATGGGACAGCGACGGTCGTCGAGCAACGCCGGCGCGCGGCGTGGCGCGTCGAAAGTTTTGCGCATGCGCAAAACTTTCGACGACCGACAACGCGCGTCAATGTGTGGGTGCGGACATTATGGGGACGTTAGGAGGACGTCGAGACACGTTAGCACGTTGCGCCAAACTGTTGCTTAAACAATTTGTTGTTGTTTTACATCCTAGCTACATCTAAGGTCAAATCAGGACGGCGTGCCAAAACACGCTACCAATACGTTGCGCTGACGCCGAAAAGTTTGACGTGTCTCGACGATTAAAAGTGATTTTGCGTGTTGGCGGTGTTGCGGATTCCGAGGGACACCAGTTTGCGAGGGACACATCGCTTCTGCACATGCGTCAAAATCGAACAGCATCATCACTAACCCTATAAATTTAATATAATGTTTTTGGTAAAGATGTTTTCTATATGTGTACCAAACGATTTGTTTCTAGATGATGTAATTTAAGAGATATTTGACTTCTTGTGTATTTTCTGTATGAAGATTGCTTACGGCCATTGACAATGCCTTGAGTTTGACGCTACGCGCAGTGCAAAACGTTAGTTTTATTCAAAAATAATAGAATTCAAGAACCTTAACCTTATAAATTTAATATAGTCTTTATGGTAAAGATGTTTTCTATATGTGTACCAAACGATTTGTTTCTAGATGGTGTAATTTGGGAGATATTTGACTTCTTCTGTATGAAGATTTGCTCACAGCAGTTAACAATGCATTTGAATGGAAGTGTCCCTGTCAAACTGGTGTCCCTCGGAATCCGCATCAGGGGCACGCCGGCGAGATACGTCGTAGTGTGACAGGGCTATTAGGTCGGTATTATTTGTCCGACCATTGGGTGTGCAGTGGGAGAGTTTGATCTCGATGGTCGTGCCCCGAGTGATGAGACTTAAATTGTGGGCATGTACATTCCTTCAATCGGTACACGAAGGTCGTGTGAATAAGGCCATTTTTCTTTTTAAATGGTTATCGTCCCCGCCCGTGCCGTAAAATTGTCCGCCTCTGATTTTGATTTTGTTAAACTGTTGAATGGAGAGGGCGGTTGGAGTGAGAAATTGAAAGGGGAGCGAAGAGGGGGGAATGGACAGGGCAGTGGGGGAAAGGAACGGAGGGGATTTAAAGGGTGCTATCAAGGGAACTGTTTGTTTGTTTTGTTGTTGTTTTACGTCCTAGCAACATCTAAGGTCATATCAGGACGGGTACCGACTTGTGACAGTGCGCACTCATGGCGACTTTATAGTGCTGTCCCACTGGGAAACCAGGCCGCCGGCACCATGACCTGGTATCCCACTCAGTCACATTATCCTGACACTGAGCACACCAGTCCTTGCCCTATCCTAATAATGCCGAGCGCCTGGCTAGGAAGCGACAAGTATCAATTTTAAAGTCATTGGTTTGACTCGACCGGGACTCGAACCCACGACCTACCAGCACGGGAGACGGACGATCTAACTCATTCGGCCACCCCGTCTGGTTTTTCGAGGGAACTGACAAGGAGAGGGAGCATGGTCGAGAGTGGAGGAATATATATACATAAATAACAACCGCCCGCCCGACCCAGACATTATCGTATTTCGACATGTTGCCCAATTCCAAAGAGTGAAATGCGTGCACTTCTATTCAGAGTTGGTAAGAGGCAACATGTTTGGCTAGTCTAGAGCAAAGGAAAACTACATAAGTCAGGGATATTACTAAGTTCTTAGAAACTACATAAGTCAAGGATATTCCTAGGTTCCGATATGTATGGCTAAGCTAAAACATCCCAAATCAAATATTTATTTACATTGTGTGAATATAGTTCAAAGCATGCATCTTCCCAAATTGAACTTATTAGCTCATACTCTATTCAATCGATTAATTATTCGGTCTCTGTATTGGTAATAAAAAAAAAATTAAATTAAAAGAAGAAAAAAAGACGTCAGGGCATGATGGGAAGTAGATAAAGGATTCACCCGGGACTCGCAGTACACGGGTGAATGACAACGTAGTCTAAATACGGGCGAAAATAGCTTTAGTATGGAACAGAGAGTAGAATGCCTGCCTCCAGTATCAAATGGATATTTCTGTTCTATATGCACAGAGTTGGTGAAATGGGAGAGAATGCAAAAAGACAAGATGGCGGCTGCAGAAAGCCATTGATTTCACTTTTAAATCTTATTAAACTAGATATTATATTATATTTTTCAACTCAAAGGTAGCGGGCTATCAATAAGTCATATGTAAAGAATAATTGTTGCTTCTTAGATTGTGAAATTAGGCTCTCAATTCTTTGACCCGACCCGCATTTTCGACAGCTTTTACATAGGGTTGGTTTGCACCACTACTGCAGCAGTACGGGGTGAATCTTGTATCTAGATGGGAAGGGGACCAATATCTGACACATGAGGCATGAAATTACTTACAAGCGGATACCGTTAGACGCTAGATGCCCATTCAGCTACCATCTCTTTCAAGTTTCAGTCAAGTATTGTAGATTACTTAATTAGGCCCGCAATTACAAGGACGGCAGGTGGCTCAGACCCCTTTCAATGTTTGTAAAGATTGTGTATGCGCGCGCATCTTGGCTGCAGAACGAATGCACACTGCCACTGAGTTTGCCAGTACGCGCAGTGCATGCCTACAGTTTTATTCAAAATTAATAGAAATCCAGAACCCTACCCGTATCAATTTAATATAATCTTGTTGGTAAACATGTTTCCTGTATGTATTCCAATCAGTTTGTTTCTAAGTGGTGTGGTTTTAGAGATATTTCACTTTTCCTGTATGAAGATTGCTCACCGTCATTGACAATGCATTGAGTTTGCCGTACGGGTAGTGCAAAACGTCAGTTTTATTCAAAATTAAAGAAATCCAGAACCCTAACCGTATCAATTTAATATAATATTTTTGGTAAACACGTTTTCTATCTGTATTCCAATCAGTTTGTTTCTAGGTGTTGTGGTTTTAGAGATATTTAACTTTTTCTGTATGAAGATTGCTCACTGCCATTGACAATGCATTGTGTTTGCAGTACGCGCAGTACAAAACGTCAGTTTTATTCAAAATTAATAGAAATCCAGAACCCTAACCGTATCAATTTAATATAATATTTTTGGTAAACATGTTTTCTATGTGTATTTCCAATCAGTTTGTTTCTAGGTGTTGTGGTTTTAGAGATATTTAACTTTTTCTGTATGAAGATTGCTCACTGCCATTGAAAATGCATTGAGTTTCCCAGTACGCGCAGCGCAAAACGTCGATTTTATTCCAAATTTATAGAAATCCAGAACCCTAACCATATCAATTTAATATAATCTTTTTGGTAAACCTGTTTTCTATGTGTATTCCAATCAGTTTGTTTCTAGGTGTTGTGGTTTTAGAGATATTTCACATTTTTTCTATGAAGATTGCCCATAGGCATTGAGTTTGCAGTGTGACCTGGGCCCGTATGCATGACGCGGGGGTAGCACTCTACCTCTCGGGGTAGTGGGGATTTCCGGGGTAGCGGTGAAAAGTTGCTATGCATGTGTCCGGGATAAGGCTACCCCGGGGGGGGTAAAAGTCGGGTAAGCTACCCCTACCCAGTAGCAGGTATAAGGCCGGGGGTAGGGACCGACTCGGGCCAAATCTATTGAATGCGATCATATTTAACAGAATTACATACGCAATAAGTGAAATTTTATCAATTTAACCCTAAATTCGAACCGTTATTAAGGCTACCGCCGCATTGGCGGCGATATTAATAGTGTCGAATCGACGAATGTAAAGTAAACAAATCGCCGCCGCCGCCGCCTCGACGTCGCGTTCCATATACCCCTGTCACACTACGACGTTTCTCTCCAACGCGCGGCGATGTGTGTCCTTTTTTGGCGAAACGTCTCTGTCTGTGTCTCTCTCTGTCTGTGTCTCTGTGTCTGTCTCTGTATGTGCCTGTGTCTCTCTCTGTCTGTGTCTCTGTGTCTGTGTCTCTGTCTGTGTCTGTCTCTGTATGTGTCTCTGTATGTGTCTGTCTCTGTATGTGTCTCTGTCTGTGCCTATGTCTGTGTCTCCATGCCTGTGTCTCTGTCTGTGTCTGTGTCTCTGTATGTGTCTGTGTCTGTGTCTCTATGTCTGTGTCTGTGTCTCTGTGTCTGTCTCTGTATGTGTCTCTGTCTGTGTCTCTGTCTGTGTCTGTGTCTCCGTGTCTGTGTCTCTCTCTGTGTCTCTCTCTGTGTCTCTGTATGTGTCTCTGTCTGTGTCTCCGTCTCTGTATGTGTATGTGTCTGTGTCTATGTATGTGTCTGTGTGTGTGTCTCTGTGTCTCTTTGTCTGTGTGTGTGTCTCTGTGTCTCAGAGAGAGAGACAGAGGCACAGGCACAGACAGACAGACAGACAGACAGACACAGACAGAGACAGACACAACACATACAGAGACACAGACAGAGACATACACAGAGACACAGAGAGTGAGAGACGTCGTAGTGTGACAGGGCCATTACTGGTGGCGGCGGCGGTTTGTTTACTGTATGTTCGTCAATTCGAAAATAAAAATATTAATATTGCCGCCATTGTGGCGGCAGCATTAATATTGCTTCGAATTTAGGGTTAATTTCATGAAATATCACTTATTGCGTATGTAATTCTGTTAAATATGATCGCATTTAATATATTTGAGCCTAATATATGGCTATACACGCAGAGGGATTTCCCAAATCTATAAATAACTGCTAGGGTACCTACCTCCTCGCCGATTTGGCCTCATGCATACCCCATGACCCATTTCCTACCCCCTGCGATAGCTACCCCGAACTCGGTCATTATCCCCGGGGCGATAACTTACTCGTCATGCATACGGCCCCTGCAGATGTTGTCCTGCAGCCAAGCAGCGCGTGCACTGACCTAAATACATGTGCTGACATCATATGAAATTGGTCAATGGCTGCCCCACTTTAAACAACATGCATTGGTTATGTTGGCGAGGTCAACATGGGTAAATTGGCCACGAGGCAACGTGCTGGTAGTTTTCCTCGTGCACACATGTACGCACACTGGTCATTCTAGCCCTGCTCGTCAAACAAGCAACTTCGCTTTCCCACCCAGCTGTGAGTGCTGTTCCTAGACAGTAAAAGTAACGTATAATCCTGTATAATGATGTAACTTGTTGTTAACATGTACCTTTTCTATCTCGTCATAGTACGTGTCTCGGACCATATCGGTCGACTGCGCAATCAGACCACTAGTCTGTATGAGTTGATGCCAACAGCTATCCTGAACCTGCTCATGTCGCGCCGTCATTTCCACGTTCTGATTACGTTCATTTTGGCCCTGTAGCCTACCTGTTACGCTCCAGGGCCCGTATGCATGACGCGGGGGTAGCGCTCTACCTCTCGGGGTAGTAGGGATTTCCGGGGTAGCGGCGAAAAGTTGCTATGCATGTGTCTGGGGTAAGGCTACCCCGGGGGGTAAAAGTTGGGTAAGCTACCCCTACCCAGTAGCAGGTATAAGGCCGGGGTAGGGACCGACTCGGGCCAAATCTATTGAATGTGATCATATTTAACAGAATTACATATGCAATAAGTGAAATTTTATCAATTTAACCCTAAATTTGAACCGTTATTAAGGCTACCGCTGCATTGGCGGCGATATTAATAGTGTCGAATCGAGGAATGTAAAGTAAACAAATCGCCGCCGCCGCCTCGACGTTGCGTTCCATATAATGGCCCTGTCACACTACGACGTTTCTCACCGGCGACCCGTCAGCGTTGAAAATCAAATTAAAGCGTCGAGTCTGTGTCTCTGTCTGTGTCTCTATCTGTGTCTCCGTGTCTGTGTCTCTGTGTCTGTCTCTGTATGCGTGTCTGTCTGTGTCTGTGCCTCTGTCTCTCTCTCTGAGACACAGAGACACACACACAGACAAAGAGACACACACAGAGACACATACATAGACACAGACACAGACACAGACAAAGACACAGACACATACAGAGACAGACACAGAGACAGAGACACATACAGAGACAGACACAGAGACACAGAGAGAGACACAGACACAGAGAGAGACACAGACACCGACAGAGACACACACCGACAGAGACACACACAGACAGAGACACACCCAGACAGAGACACACACAGACAGAGACAGAGAGACACAGACAGAGACACATACAGAGACAGACACAGAGACACAGACGTTTCGCCAAAAAAGGACACACCTCACCGCGCGTTGGAGAGAAACATCGCAGTGTGACAGGGGTCAATTACTGGCGGCGGCGGCGGTTTGTTTACTGTACGTTCGTCGATTCGAAAATATTAATATCGCCGCCGTTGCAGCGGCAGCATTAATATTGCTTCGAATTTAGGGTTAATTTCATGAAATTATCACTTATTGTGTATGTAATTCTGTTAAATATGATCACATTCAATAGATTTGAGCTTAATATTTGCCTACAAACGCAGAGGGATTTCCCAAATCTATAAATAACTACAAGGGTAGCTACCTCCTCGCCGCTTTGGCTTCATGCATACCCCGTGACCCATTTCTTACCCAAGGCGATAGCTACCCCGAACTCGGTCCTTACCCCCGGAGGCGATAACTTACTTGTCATGCATACGGCCCCTGGAGTATAGATTAATTTTGAGTTAATAATAAATTTTGTTATCTCCAGCTTGTTTTCCTGTTGTTGTCTCGTGAGCCGAATTGACAGAGATGTTGGAAAGTCTTTTAATTTATCCTGAATGTAAAGGTCGAGAAAATACAACAACCTTATTTGTTTCTAGGATAATTTAATATGAAACAAAGAAATGCACTACACTTTTAAAAATTGCGAAGCCAACATCTTCAATTGACCACCGATTGGCCCGTTTTCGTGAGGCTGACTCATATATAGGTTGATCGTTATATATATATGGGTCGTTCTCAGAAACTGTGTACCACTTGAGGTAGTTTACTTGAAATGCATAATTAAAAGGAAAAAAAATATGATCAACCTATATATATATATAGGTTGATCGTTATAGTTTATTTATCCTACTTCAATCTGGAGTAACCTTTAGATTTATGCCAAATAGATTTGGTGTGCACACTGAAATAATGTACGTTGTAGGCTTGCGGTAATGGCGAATACTGCTAAATTGACTCATTTTCATATGTAGGATTAAATCCAGGTCAGTTATTTGATTTTTTTTAATGTTGTCTTTCATCAGATTATGCCATTTCAATACTGTTGGTATAGTATGCGCCTGGCATTGAAAATGTGATTCCCCAACCTCTCTCCCCAAAACAAACAAACATACACTGTAAACTCAGCCAGTGGCAGCCAACTAGACAAAATAAAAACACCTATAATGGAATGAGCCTGGAAATGATCCTAGTTGGATCCTACTGAGGTACATGATTAATCAATATTAACGTACCTACTAACTCAATAAGCCCCCACCTGAGATTACCATAAAGCGCAGTTCAAACACAAAGGCCCACCATACATCCCACCACCACCCTTTCAATGAGTATGTCACCACTAGAAAGATAATCAGTTAAGCCCCCCCCCCCCCCCCCCCCCCCCCCCCCCCCCCATTAACGCTTACCATACTAGTCTAACATAGTTACCTCCCCGTATATGTTTCTTTTTTCTCTTATCTTGTTCTTTACCTGTCATTCATGTACCAATGTTTTGCCCATTTCCGTGTAATTGTCTATCTATATTGTTGTAAATTTGTTTACTGTGTAGTGGCAATTATCATTACGACTGGAAGACCAGTGCAATAGCACTGACAACATGTTATTCAGAAGAAGAAAAAAACACTTGAACAAAAAAAAACCCACCAATCCCTGAAAGAACACAACCTTGAAATAATAGAGTTCCAACTCCTCATCCATTCGTTTTCACTGACCGCCGTATGATGCCTGTCAAACAGATCTCTCTCCCTGTTGAAAACGTTGCGAATCCTGGCGATCCGATACATCGCAAAGATCTAGAAATCACCACTCTTTAGAATGTCATATGAGGTTACAGATTGGTTGGTTGTTGGAATGTTACGTCCTGGCAACATCTGTGGTAATATCATCAGGATGCATACCAACTTGTAATAGTGCGCTCATGGTGACTTAATAGTGTTACCCCACTGGGAGATCAGGCCACTGGCACCAACCCGGTGTTGCAGTTTCCGAGGCACACCAGTTTGCCAGGGACACATCGCTTCTGCGCATGCATCAAAATCGAACAGCATCGTCACTAACCTTATAAATTTAATATAATGTTTTTGGTAAACATGTTTTCTATATGTGTACCAAGCGATTTGTTTCTAGGTGGTGTCGTTTTAGAGATATTTCACTTTTTCTGTATGAAGATTGCTCACGGCCATTGACAATGCCTTGAGTTTGATGGTACGCTCAGTGCAAAACATTAGTTGTATTCAAAATTAATAGAAATCAAAAACCCTAACCGTATAAATTTAATATAATCTTTATGGTAAAGATGTTTTCTATATGTGTACCAAGCGATTTGTTTCTAGGTTGTGTAATTTGAGAGATATTTGACTTTTTCTGTATGAAGATTTGCTCACGGCCATTGACAATGCATTTGAATGGGTGTGTCCCTGGCAAACTGGTGTGCCGCGAAAACCGCAACACCGGTATCTCATTCAGTCACATTACCCAGATACTGAGCAAACCAATCCTTTCCATATTCTAGAAGGTAATGCCAACCCAGCTAACACATAATGTTAAGTAACGTTATAATGTCATAGTAACATTATACTTACTTTATAACAATAGACAATAGGCTAAGTTTCTCCCAGCACATTCAACAAACCGTATCCAAAGCTAATAAGATTGTGAGAATGATTCGCAGAACCTTCAAATAGTTGGACGAAAAGATGCTGATCACTTTGTACAAGAGCCAAGTAGGGCAAATACTAGAGAATAGGGTCACTATATGGGACCCAATGTTGAAGAAGGATATTAAATCCATTGAAGCTGTTCAGAGATGGTTAACTAAGCTAGTGCCACATCTGAAGGCCTTAGTTAGCCAGACAGACTCAGGAGACTCAAGTTGCCAAGCCTCACGTACAGAAGATTTCGTGGGGACATGATCAACACGTAGAAGTTCCTGAATGCTGAGTATAATGTGGATGAGGCCTTGCTATTCAGACGCATACAGGGAAGCAGTACCAGAGGTCACTCCAAGAAGCTTTTCAAGCCAAGGTACAACAGCTTACTCAGAGGGGCCTTCTTTTCACAGCGAGTGATAAACATGTGGAATGAGCTACCGGAAGAAGCGGAAGCAGCTACCATAAATCAATCCAAGAATACGCTGGACAGGGCCAGAGAAACATTTCTATATGATTTTGAGGCTGCATTCCACTAGAGCTGAGAGCTACAAGCTTTGTATAGGCTACCACAAGCCTGCATCAAAGAAGAGGACAATAATAATAAAGTACACATTAAAAACAATGTTTAGCATTGTATACCTGGTACTCAGGCCAACATGGCTATGAATCTTCGATTACTGTTTAAAGTTGCATGGTCCGATGGCACTTGAATTTTTGTCTTATTTTTGAGATAAATATATCAAATTGATCGTTACAAGCTACTAATCATTAGTCCGGAGTGATTTTGATTAAAGATGATTAGTTTTGAAGTAATATGAGCTGAAAGAACCAAAAATAATTTCGACAAGCTTGTCAAAAGTCCTGTGGCTATGACCCAGATGGTCATCTCCCGGTGACCACGTGATGTGAGATGACCTGGAACCTTACAGGACTGTAGGTAGGTATTCCTGGTTGGGTTGCCCTTCTGGGACTGGATTAGTGCCATAGGCCCATGGCACTAGGGTTTTTAACAAAATATAATGTGCGTCTGTTGTCTGTCTATGTATGTCTGTATGTATCTGTGTGTTTCTCTGTATGTGTGGGTATGTATGTATGTGTGTGTATGTATGTGTGTGTGTCTGCCTCTATCTGTGTGCGTCTGTCTATATGTGTCTCTGTCTGTGTGTCTCTCTCTGCAAAGTCAGGTCGGGTGTATGTGTGTCTGTCAGGTGTGTGCATGTCTGTGTGTTTCTGTGTCTGTGTGTGCTGTCTATGCATGTCTGTCTGTGTGTGTCTATCTATGTGTGTATGTGTGTGTGTGTATATGTATGTGTGGTAATGTCTGTGTGTGTATGTGCGTCTGTGTGTATATCTGTGGGTATGTATGTGTGCGGCTGCCTCTGTCTGTGTGCGGCTGTCTATGTGTCTGTGTGTGTGTCTATCTCTGCAAAGTCATGTTGGGTGTATGTGTCTCTGTGTATGTCGGGTGTTTGTGTGTCTGTGTGTGCTGTCTATGCATGTCTGTCTGTGTGTGTCTATCTGTGTGTCTGTCTGTGCGTATATATATGGGTGGTAATGTATGTGTGTATGCATGTGTGTATGTTAGTGTGTGTCTGTATGTATATGTATGTGTGTCTGTGTGTGTATGTCTATGTGTGTATGTCTCTGCATGTCTGTCTGTGTGTCTGTCTGGGGGTGTCTGTGTGTGTGTGTGTGTGGCTCTCTCTCTGCAAAGTCAGGTTGGGTGTATGTGTATGTCGGGTGTGTGCATGTGTGTGTGTTTCTGTGTATGTGTGTGCTGTCTGTGCATGTCTGTCTGTGTGTGCCTATCAATGGGTGTCTGTCTGTGTGTGTATGTCTGTGTGTGTATGTCTTGTGTGTATGTATGTGTGTGTATGTCTGTGTGTATGTCTGTCTCTGTGTCTCTGTAAAGTCAGGTCAGGAAACATACAGACACATACACACACATCCACCTCATATCCCCTTCCCCTCTATGACCCTGCACAGCAGGCCTCCTTGGTTGGGGGGGCTAATGGGGTCACGAGATTGGCCTAATTGGTTAATGGCCTTCCTGCATAATGGGTGTTTTCAAACTGAGTGTTCAAGGGGTGAGGTTATAAACTCACTGGTTATTCTGTATATACTGTCCCAAATCATTAGCTAATACACCAATATCTAAGTTGGATATATAGCATCAAATGTAAGTAGTTGTTTTAATTTTGACAAAATTATATTTCATCGGACCATGCAACTTTAACATGCAATGTTATATGAAAACATCACAATGACGTTAAAAAACGTCTTTAGAACGTTATAAAATAATGTCTTTTACTCCATACAAAATAACATTTATATGACATTTTTTAATAACATCACTCTGCTTTATTGTTAGTATAATGTGTATTACCTCCAGATGATGTGCACTATTAATTTATAGGAAGACAGTCCAATTCGTTAAGCTACCATTAACATCTAAAGATTTATCAAATTGTTATATTTGGTTTTCCGACAATTTGTCTTCATATGTTCAATAAAAATCTATTATTTTCCATATTGTTGGATATAATATTGATATAAATAATATCTAGTTGTCTCACTGAATGGTTATTGTAATACTGTGCCAAATTTGAGGAAGATTGTAACTCAAGAGACTAATCATTTTATGTGTTGTTCAGTGTTATTATTATCTTTATACAACAATTTTTATGTTGTCATAAAAGGGTTCTTGAATGTTATAAAAAAAAAACGTCCTATTGACATTAAAAAAGTTGCACTAACATTAAACGAAAACGTCATAGTAACGTTAAAAAACGTCACTATAACATTTTAAATCAATTTTGTATGTCATTGGTTTGACTCGGCTGGCATTTGAACTCCCAACCTTCCACCGGGGAAGCCTGCGCTCTACCAATTGGGCCACCGCGTCTGGTATGTCAAGTTCACAAAACAGTGCGGACCACACAGGTTTACGGCCAGTATAGCCTACTATCAATAATCGCCACTTTAAAGATGCCCTGGGTGCATTAGACAGGACAAAGCCTCTTTATCCATCACACTCCACCCACGAACCTCACTTTGTCCGACATTCTCATAGAATGATAGTCCATTGGGTACAACTTCTTAACCGTTCTACATACAGAAGACACCTCCTAATCCAATTCATAAGCAGCTAGCGCTAAATTACTATTTGCCAACTTACCTCACTTCTCGCTTTATTTCAACTTGCTGCTTTCGGAGTTTCCTTTTCTATTTTCTTTTTTATATGTGAAAACTGTCGTCTGTTTTGGTTGGAGTGATGACTGTGCGTTTCCCGCGGCTTCGCAGCTCGGGTCGTCTCCGGGTGTCTGCTGAGGATCCACAAGGCGCCGTCTGGAAATAGTAAAAGTACCCAATACAGATGTACATGTTTCTGCATGCTGCCTACTGGACCGGTTACACATCAGTAATTATATAATATATTAATGGTCTCCCCAGCATTCAGGAAAGGGATGGCGGGAATTGGTAGACCTGATGGAAACTAGTAATAGGTGTAAATTGTGCAACTTAAGGCCCTGTCACATTATGACGCATCTCTCAAGAACTATCACATTTTTTTCCATACAAATATCAGAGTGCAAATCACAAATGAAAGAGATCACGGTACAAAAACATCACAGTACAAAGACACCAGTCAAAGTGACAAATAAGGAAATACTCGAAGGGACGGGGCTGCCCTCTATGGAAGATCTTCTGATCAAAAAGAATCTCCGGTGGACTGGACACCTCATGAGGATGTCATCAGACAGGCTACCAAAGCAGATCTTCTATTCTCAACTGTCTTCTGGTTACAGAAAGAGAGGGCGCCCTCGTCTCCGGTTCAAGGATACCATCAAGAGAAACCTGAAGCTGAGAGACATTAAGACTGACTCATGGACATCACTCTCACAGCAGAGAGCTAAATGGAGAGCGGCAGTCAAGTAATGAAAGCAGTCTTGGTCACTTCACGACCGACAGCAGGATGATGATGATGACAAAGACACCACTAGATAATAATGTCCTGCCCTTCAACTGAACCGGCTGGGGAGTTGGTACAGTCCTTGAGGAGATTCGGCTGCTCCTTTCCTGCCCTGCAGCCAGTGTTCATGAAAGGTACTTGAGGGGCTATGGCTGGGAAGGTTTTGGCCCTCTCTCCATGCTTCGGGGATGACGTTGTGGTTGCCATTCTCTTCACGGTCTAGCTGCTGATTCTGGAGCATGGGATATCGCATTCTCGTCATGTTGTGTAGGAGCATGCATGTGGTGACGATCAGCTTCACGGTGGAGGGGAGGTCCTGCATCGTGGTGAGCAGAACCTGGAATCGGTTTGCCAGGATGCCAAACACATTCTCCTAGCTCAGGAAATCCTGTAGTTGAAGATGTGTTCCTCATGTGTCATACCCCTCCGGCTTCATCATTGTCTGGCGTAGGACGAAGGCATTGTCACCGATCAGGAAGTCCTGGCCATTCATGATAGGCTCGCTGGCAGGGAGACCGAAGGTACCAACTTTGATGCCCGCCTTCAGCTCAGTCATTGAAAACCTGCGCATCTGATACCGAACCCATTCCACCAACATCAGCCCAGATGAACTTGTAGTCTGCATCAACAAGCGCCAGGAGAACTATGGAGTAGAATCCCTTATAGTTGTAGTAGAGGGATCCACTCTTTGGTGGACACCAGCAGGCAATATGCTTCCCATCTAGTGCTCCAAATGTGTGGAGGAAGTTCCACCTCCCCATGAACGTTTCCGAGATGGCACGCCATCCATCAGGAGTCATGGGGCAGGTCATCACCTCTTCAATGTATTCGGTGATGACTGCTTTACACACCTCTCTCACAATGATTGATTGTGTGTTGTGGGGGACCCTCCACCCAAACTTCATGGAGGCATACTTGATCCCAGAGGCTAGGTGATGCAGAGTGAGGGCAAGCTTCAGGCCAGGCCGATCGGCACTCTGAAGGTTGTGTACTTTCTTCTAGTTATCCGAGGACCCACTCTGGCTAGCATCCCGTCGAACATTTGGGGAGGTATCCGCATGAAGTTGATGAAAGAAGCTGTGTCCTCATTACGGAGTTCCACCAGAAGCAGGTCGTACAAACCAAACTGCCACCACCTCATCATCCGTGCTCTCATCCACATTCTCCTCACTCGACATCGTCTCCTTCTTCTGAGATGGTAACGTATCAATTGGTTAACACTATGGAGAATGGCTAGTTGGTATTCCTACAGGAGCCTTGCAGGGACATCCATCATCTCCGAAGAGCAGAGCTGTTCTGGTCAAACATGATATCCAATCCCTTTATATACTCCAAGCCAAAAGGCTCACGGCACGTTCGCAGAACACCGATGAACGTTATATATGTTAAGCGAGCGCCAGACAGGCACCCTATATGTCAAGACAGGGTGGAGAAACGCCAACCGCGCATCGGCCATATGGGTCGTTCTCAGAAGTTGTGTACCAATACCGTGACATCAGTACCACAAAATCAAAATACTGTCAAAGTCTATGTATACAAGCTACCTGAAAGTGTATGTCCTTTTGCATCTGAATAATTGAAAATAAACATATTCTGACATTTTTAAGTAGGTCAAATGATACTCACACCCAATAAATAACAGTATAGCATGGAAACCAATCTGACTCCAAAATCAAATATTTTCCATACAAAGCTTGACATTTTTAGGACATTTCACATGCCACTTGCTTTATAAACAGTAGTAATAATAATTTAAAATCTCATTGCTATGGTTTTGTCTTATTTGTGATGATTAAAGAGAAAAGCAGAAATATATTAGCAACATAACAGTCCAAGTGGAATCAACAATTTTACACAAATGTTTGGCTTAAATTTCAATGTTATGGGGCAATTTCAGGATTGATCTTTTACTATACCATAACTGGGTCCATGCATAAGAGTGTGAAATGGTGAAAATAGTTCCTGTACTGTATCTGTACTAAGTGTTTGATGCAGAGTTTGATAGTACTTGCAAGTGGAAACGAATGTTACGATGTTAATGATTCCAGAAACGGTCAACTATTTTTAAATTTTTTTTTAAAGAAATAAATGTTTCCAACTTAATGAAGACATTGTATATGACCATTTCAAGTGAAATGGGTTGTTGTTCAGAGGTTTTGATTAAGTTTGTGACACTTTATTTTCAATGCTGTTGACAATGTCACAAATTAGTGATGTAATTTTCTATTTATTTAGCTACATCCATCACAATAAGTTACATAATACACAATATTAACATTTACTTTTGATCTAAGATATCTCCCACATTATTGGGCTGAATGATGAAATCTAAATATTGACACTCCAATAATGGGTTCCTTTGAAATATGCATTTCAAGTAAACTACCTCAAGTGGTACACAGTTTCTGAGAACGACCCATATGTCAGAACAACGTCGTCATACGTTCGCGTTATGTTGCCAACATGCAGCCTGAACACTCTCCATCATAGAAACGAAAGTCAACGTTGGACAATGTAAGAACAATGTTCCTCCAATGCGTGTCTAACATACCTCAATGTACGGCTAACGTAGGCACAATGTAAGCACTCATGCGCTGTCGTACGTCGAAAGTTTTGCGCATGCACAAAACTTCGCCGATGTATGTATGTATGTATTTGGTCAACTCTCGTGAAATTGCCGTAGTTAGGTTTTAGCATGATAACTTTTGAAAATTGGTTGGTAGTGTCTATACCAATCCATTTTGGCTGGGGGTTTGGGTGGGGATGCAATTTTGGCACATGCCTAATATTGTAATTTAAGCTGCTATATTTCCAGAATTATCAAACTTCTGTTTTCTTCATATTTATTTTTAGTCCTCTAACTCAGGATCCCGATCTGATAGGGATGCTCAAGGGGGGGCGAGTATGTAGGAGAGGCAGACAGGTGTGGTTAGTGAGGTGGCTGCTCCATCAGTTATACTCTGGAATATAACAGAGTAACGATGATATACTTCTGTTAGTTATTGTTATTACCCATTCATTGCCAAGGATATCCAGATAGGAAATGGTCATATTGTAGTTGATCGGGATATGTTGCTAGGATGATAAACCTCACTTCACCAGACGAGATGGCTGAATGAGTTGAGCATCCGTCTCCCGTTTCGGTAGATCGTGGGATTCGAACCTGCTGATTGGAACCCTGGTCGAGTCAAACCAATGACTTAAACATGATACTTGTCGCTTCCTAGCCAGGCACTCTGCATTATTAGGGCTTTATTAGGAAATGGCAAGGATTGGTCGGCTCAGTTTCAGGATATCAGGTCATGGTGCTGGTGGACTGGTCTCCCAGTGCTGCAGCACTATAAAGTTGCTGAGTGTGCACTGTCACAAGTCGGAACCCGTCATGATATGATCTTAGATGTTGCCAGGACGTAAAACTCCAACCAACTAAACCTCACTCTTTCACCCCATTCACAAAGTGTCGCTTAGGGTAGCCCCTCCCCAACCCCTATTGTGGGTAGAGCCACCGAGCACAATGAATTGAACAGAATAGTGACTATAAATATAATCTGCCATATATAGCAGGGTTCCGCTACATTTACTGTGCTGAATGTCATTGTATACGCCCATATACACGCGTTCTGTGGGACGATTTAGTTCACGCGTTTAGGTGCATAGCTACCTATAAGTATATATATACTTCTATATAGGATAAGTACAATTAATTGTTATTGCTAGTATCTAGCATGACAAACGGCGATTCTCAGTACACAAGCTCTAAAATATTGAAAAGTTTGAAGTACAATAAAACCTCTATAACCGACCACCTCCACATATTGACCACTCCACTATATCAACCACTTTATTTGGGTCCCAAACGATCGCCCATACAATACCATTTTAACAAATTTTTTTAAAAACTCCCTAAACCGACCACCTCCATAAATGGACCATTTAAAGTCGATCCCATGGTCGGTCGATTTAGACTAATTAGAGAGGTTTGACTGTACTTCACATTGTAACAGTTCCGTAAGAATGTATGTGCAGGACAAATCTGGTAAGTCGTGATGTATGGGGGAAGGCAAATGTTGCTTGAGTGCTGGTAGCACCGGATCTACAGGAGAGACAACAGTTCCGGATAGTGACAACTAACGGAACTAACCAGGCAGTAATGCTTCACTGGTAATAATATTGACACATTAAAATATATAACACGATAAGGCACCCTCTAATGTGATCCAATCCAATGCAGTGGCCTTCCAACTAACGGAACTAACCAGGCAGTAATGCTTCACTGGTAATAATATTGACACATTAAAATATATAACACGATAAGGCACCCTCTAATGTGATCCAATCCAATGCAGTGGCCTTCCAATGATTCCACTAAAACTGATATTGGACTGGCTGGTCTGATATCATTTCTTGGTATTTTGCTATTGTTGGTTGTGTGTTGAAATACATCTTAATTTCAGCTTCAACTGATAGAAATGGTAATGGTCTGAAGGGGAAAGTTATTTAATAAGCATTGCATATTGCTCCAGTATGGGATTTGAGACCGTTGGGTCTCTAGAATACGAATCTACCATGGATTGTTTGTTGTGTTACGTCCTAGCAACATCTATGGTCATGGCAGGACGGGTACCGACTTGTGACAGTGTGCACTCATGGCAACTTTATAGTGCTGCCCCACTGGGAGACCAGTATGGGATTTGAGACCGTTGGGTCTCTAGAATACGAATCTACCATGGATTGTTTGTTGTGTTACATCCTAGCAACATCTATGGTCATGGCAGGACGGGTACCGACTTGTGACAGTGTGCACTCATGGCAACTTTATAGTGCTGCCCCACTGGGAGACCACCACCAGCACCATGACCTGATTTACCACTCACATTATCCTGACACTGAGCCAACCAGTTCTTGCCCTATCCTAATAATGCAGAGTGACTGGCTAGGAAGCGACAAGTATCAATTTTTAAGTAATTGGTTTGACTCGACCAGGGTTTGATCCCACGATGGTTCGGATCCCCCGATCTCCCAAAACAGGAGACGGACCCTCAACTCATTCGCCCATCCGGTCTGGTCAGATCATATGATGGTATCAACTTGTGACAGTGCGCACTCATGGCGACTTTATAGTGCTGTCCCACTATGAGACCAAGCTGCTGGCACCATGACCCAATTTCCTACTCAGTCACATTATCCTGAATCTGAGCCAACCAGCCATTGCCCTATACTAGTAATGCAAAGCACCAGGCTATGTAGCGACAAGTATCAATTTTGTACATCATTGGTTTGATTCGGTTGGGATTCGAACTCCCGACCTGTGTTTATCGATTCGGCCACCGCGTGCGGTCTTTCTGATATAACCTTAGATGTGTCAAGCACAAACAAACAAACGGATGTGGTCAGTGCTCATCGTGGATAAAGGATCCCGTGGAAACGGGAGTGGTCGTGCTGGGAGTGTTGGGCATGCTGCGATCACGCACTGATCACATGGGATGGACGCCCGCTTTGGAGTCCTCCGCCAGAACCTCGCTTCCAGCCAGGTGGGGAAACTGAACACCCCTATAGACCTATTTCAATGTTTACTAACATCGTGTGTGGGCTCGCAGCTTTGCTCCAGAACGAATGCACAATGCATTGAGTTTGCCGGAACGTGCAGTGAAAAACATCAGTTTTATTGCAAATTAATAGAAATGCAGAACCCTAACCATATCAATTTAATATAAACTTTTTGTTAAACATGTTTTTTATAGGTATTCCAAAGAGTTTGTATCTAAGTATTGCAGTTTTAGAAATATTTCACTTTTTCTGTATGAAGATTGACCACGGCCATTGACAATGCACTGAGTTTGCCAATATGCGCAGTTGAAAATGTCAATTTTATTCAAAATTAATAGAAATGCAGAACCCTAACCTTATAAATGTAATATAATCTTTTCACTGAATTTGTTTTCTATATGTGTGCCAAGTGGTTTGTTTCTAGGTGGTGTAGTTTTAGAGATATTTCACTTTTTATGTCTGAATATTGCTCACGGCCATTGACAGTTTGCCAATAGGCACAGTGCAACATGTCAATGTCATTCAAAATTAATAGAAATGCAGAACCCTAACCGTATAAATTTAATATAATCTATTTGTTGAATATGTTTTCTATATGTGTTCCAAACGAGTTGTATCTAAGTGGTGTATTTTTGTTTATATTTCACTTTTTCTATATGAAGATTGCTCACAGCCATTGACAATGCATTGAGTTTGCCGTTACGGGCAGTGCAAAACGTCAATTTTATTCAAAATTAATAGAAATGCAGAATCCTAACCATATAAATTAAATATAATCTGTTTCTTAAATATGTTTTCTATATGTGTTCCAAGCTGTTTGTTTCTACATGGTGTGGTTCTAGAGATATTTCACTTGTTCTCTATGAAGATTGCTCATAGCCACTGAGTTTGCAGTGTGACAGTGTGTCATCCTGCAGCCAAGCAGCGCGCACACTGACCTAAATACCCATGCTGACGTCATATGAAATAGGTCTATATAGTTCACTCCACACATAGCCTTTACTGCACACGCGCCAGACGAGTGATCGCTACATGTATACAATATAGCGCAGCTGCTCTTACGTCACTAAGTATCTCCCGAGAAAATATGTAAATTTACCCATGTAACATGTTCTGCTATTTGTGTATGTGTATATGTTGTTTGTTAAGGTGTTATGTCCTAAACTAAAGCTGAGAGACATTAAGGACTGACTCATGGATGCAACTCTCACAGCAGAGAGCTAAATGGAGAGCGGCAGTCAAGTAATGAAAGCAGTCTTTGTCGCATCGCGACCAACAGCATGATGATGATGTCCTAGTCAAAACAGGTACCGATTTGTGACTGTGCACTCAATGCAACTGTATAGTGCTGCACCACTGAAAGACTGGGTCGCTGGCATCATATGACAGGACATCCCACTCAGTCACATTATCCTAACATTGACCAAATCAGCCACTGCTCTATTCAAGTAATGCCAAGTGTCGGGCAAGATAAGCACAATTTTCAATTTTGTAAATCACTAGTTGACTCGGTCTGAGTTTTAACTCACGACCTTAGTTTTGAGTAACTATTATTATAAATACATAACTTTGGAGATAAGCAAAATACTGTTTATGAATTATGTAGATATGCTAGATAGAAAATGTAGGCAAGTGTTTTATTGTTTTTGTTTAACTGTTTGCTTTAATCAGTTTATCCAACTTTAATCATATCCAATATATGCGTTCCGAGATACTAAAATTGAAATCAACCCAGTCCATGATCGGGGAGGGGGCACACTGCTATACATCAATGCAAACATCCATACATAGAGGAAGTGTTGTTTTAGTAATGTTTTTATTTAATGTCTAATAGTTGTTAGCACAATTTAACTGCAATTCAAAAACAAATGTAGCAGAAGAACCCTAACAAGTTTGGTTGCAGCTTCAATCTTCCTGGGCAACCAGCGGGAGGTAACTCAGAACAAACATCCTGCTGATATCGACATCATCTTACTGTTTTTCTATAATCTGAAATTGATTATCCTGAAACCAGGATTGAATGTAGTAGTAGTGTAAGGTTGCCCAGTCAGAATCGATCTTACGGTAGATAGTCTACTCCATTCATGAGAAGTTGTGATGATTCAAATCTTAGACTGACTTAAAGTAAAAGCAGACAATTCTCACTTCACGTGTATCTATCACATTCCAGTAATTAGCAATAAGTTAGTATGAATGTGTTGCTAAAAATAGCACAAAGATGCTTATTTAGCACCAGTAGTGCCTGTGGATATTTTGAAAGGGTGACGTCACGCAGCTATGCCTATTCAGATCACCCTCCATACACCTAGAGCTCACTGACCCCGCCCCCCCCCCCCTCCCTTGACATTAACCTTACCAAACGGGGGTACACACTGACAAATAATACACCGCTGTGTATTCCATCCTCAAAATGGAGAAAATCACACACACACACACACACACACACACACACACACGAAACTACGGATACGGCTTGGCAAAAGCACGACAGAAATAACTCTTGGGCTAATTTAAATCGCTTACCTGGATATCTATATCAGGGAACACACAACCATAACAAATTCCCAGTGGCCACACTGTGGAATGGGCAAGGAGCCGCTAAGGGTTAGCCTATAGGGCCGACTTATTCAGTTATTGGATGGTGTTGTTGTTGATCCCGGACTTGTAGAATATACCAATTATACCAGCTTCGTAGCAAATCCGTAGGTACCTGGTGACCACGAATGCATTTGACTTGATAACTGTCAGCGGTAGATCTGATCACACCCGTGATTAATTAACTGGCCTCATCAACGTCGTGGCGGTGCAGGTTGTGCATACATAAACATGCACACAAAGTCGCTGCTTGCAGACACTGCCTCGGTCTGACTGCCCGTGTATTTACTTAGCACTGCATGCGCCTGCCTGTGATGGGCAGTCCATGTTGTGCAGCAGCACTACTCACCGGCAGCCAGCGAATATTGATCTCGGCTGATTGCCCGCGTGCAGCACTAACACAAAGGAAGCTGCAGCAGCAGCGAGTGGCGACCAGCAGAGGTTGGCGCCTAGGTATCACGGGGAGGGCGCGGTGATGTAGGTGCCCGTCTCCATCCCAAGTGATGCTCTGTGTGTGTGTGTGTGTCCTCTCCTACACACGGGGATTGAAGGACGGAAGGAATGAGGGGAGGGGAGTCTTAGAAAGGGCGGATGGCTGGCTTCTCAACAAGCAGGCTTGGAAAGCTCCTTTATTAGATCTAGGGAGTAGGGTCTACTCCCTTGGGATTGGCTTTGGAAACACCATAGATCCGGTTTTCATTCAGTCCAAGCCTAATATCCAGTAAATAGATATATTCGTAGTAAACATAGATCTACATAATAATAAACAACGAAAACAATTCTTACCTTAAAAATGCAATGGGAGCTTCTTAGTCTTGACGGACAGTGCTTTAACGTGGAAGGTTGAATCTGACAAACAATGACAAGAGGTTCGCTACAGACGGCCCTGGCGCGTGTAGTGGACGTGCCCTACTCACGCAGTGCGTATGTACGGGTGACAGGGAGTCATGGAAGCATGGGTCGTACATGAGGATAGCGCGTGTGCACTCAATACTGCTCAGCCAATGGCGGAGCGTGACACAATTAGACAGTCCAACCAGCGGTATGTGGGTCAGATCGAGGCATTGATGGGGTGGGTCAAGGGTGCTTGTTGGTGTTAGTGTTGGTGGGGGAGGGGGGGAGCTTGAGTTAGTTTGGGGGGAGCCCGAGTTAGTTAGGTGGGGGCTGGGCGGGGAGGGTAGTCTCGGGGCGGGGCGACAGGGCGGGGTGTGAGCAGGTTTGGTTTGGAGGCAGAGGTGAGTTAGGACATGCAGGGCATCGTCACCCTCGGCCAGCCCGGCCTCAGTGGAGCTTTGGGGCGAAAGGAGTGCTAGTGTGAGGATAGATGGAAAAGCGGCGAGTGGAGTTTGGGTGTTGTAAGTGCGCGTTTGCATAGGCCCTACTATGCGCGGGGGCAGAGAGGGGAGGAGAGGGGAGGAGAGGGGAGGAGAGGGGAGGAGAGGGGAGGAGAGAAGAGGAGGGGGAGGAGAGAAGAGGAGGGGGAGGAGAGAAGAGAAGAGGAGAGGGAGGAGAGAAGAGGAGGGGGAGGAAAGGGGAGGAGAGGGGATGGGAGGAGAGGGGAAAGTGAGGAGAGGTGAGCAGAGCAGAGGGGATGGGAGTTGAGGAGAGGGGAGGGAGGATATATTTCACCTCGGTAGTATGCCTCTGGCTACTCGTAGTCCAGGGAGAAGGAAGCACATCCGGGTCCAGCAATTAGCATAATCTACTCCCAAAGGGAGGACGTTTGTTGAGTAGCTCCGGCAGTTTTTCTACATTAACTACTAAACCAACCAGGTTAGTATCGTTTTGGACTGCATACGTTGGTATAGTTCATGTTAGAATTCACATACATCAAGTTTGTAAAACTTGTTATCGAATATTAACTTAGGTACAGGTTAATTGCGATGTGTCGTAACATCGTTAGAACAATGCTGCCATTGTTCTTTGTATTGCCACCAGATACCGAACGGAGAGATGTTTGGTAGGAGCCACTTACATCGTTAGGAGTTATTCCTGGGTTTCCATGAGATTCCCCAAATGTGTTAAGGTGTAGCTCCGAGTTCCGTAGTATTTGGGTCTCGAATATATTTTTCGAGACCCAAACCAAGTGGGGATATTTCGACTCATTTTGGATTAACAAGGTTAAACAAAATGGTGGAGTATAAACATTTAAAAATGTTTTCAATAGACACAGTTAGAGATTTGGTTAGACGGGACTCCTGTCTAGCCAGTGTTGATCTCAGAAATGCATACTATACAGTGCCAATTTATAAACCGGTTCGCAAATTTCTCAGGTTTTGTTGGAATGGCGAGCTTTATGAGTTTACCTGTATGCCAAATGGCCTAGCTTGCGCTCCATGTATTTTCACAAGGTTATTGAAGCCTATTTTCTCCCAGATGGCTAGGAAAGGAAATGTTATGTTTCCCTACATTGATGATTCGTTTATTGTTGCACAAACACAACATTGTCAAACAGCAGTAGATGACCTATGTGGGACATTTCAGAAGTTAGGTTTCTACATACAGGAACAAAAATCAGTATTAACACCTACAAAGAAATTGAAGTTTCTGGGGTTTGTTATTGACACAACAGGGATGATGATTTCATTAACGACGCAGAAAGTCAATAAATTTAGAATTATGGCAAACCAATTATTACGGTTGCTTAAACCAAAGATAAGACAAGTTGCAGTTTTGATAGGACTGATGATAGCGTATGACCCTGCTATTCTATATGGCAAGGACCATATAAAATTGCTACAAATCGATAAGAACTTAGCTTTGGCTCGCACTAAGGAGAAAGTTGAAAGGCCTATGATGATTTCGCAAGAGGGCCTACAGGATATTATGTGGTGGCTATCACATATTGACAATTCACCCAACCCCATTAGAATGAACGAACCCAATACAACAGTTATGACTGACGCTTTGCTAGAAGGATGGGGGGCTCATAGAGACCAACAGGGAACAGGCCGGCGGTGGATGGAAGATGAGATCTCCGACCACATAAATGGAGCTATTTATTTAGTATTACGTAGTCTAGTTCACCTACCTAAAAATCATGTAAGGGTATTAACAGATAATACAACAGCTATGGCTTACATACGGAATATGGAAGGGACTCGTTCCAAACCATGCAACCAGTTAGCCAAACTAATTTGGGACTGGCCAGAGGAACACGACATATGGCTAACAGTAGCGCATATCCCAGGCAGTCAAAATATGTTTGCGGACAGGAAAAGCCAACATTTCCATGATCATCTATAAAATGGTCGTTAAATCCCAGTATTTTCAATTTTATTTGTCATACATGGGGCAAGCCAGATATTGATTTGTTTGCATCACGAAACAACAAAAAGTTACCCATATATGTGTCTTGGCATCCAGAACCAGAAGCCTGGAGAGTCGATGCATTTTCTCTGATTTGGAATAATAATAAATATTATTACATATTCCCACCATTCAGCATTATCAGCAGAGTGGCCTGAAAGATCAAGATGGATCACTCACATGCAGTACTGATAGTACCAGAGTGGGACACACAGCCATGGCTAGCGGCAGTAAAATTACAAGCAAAAGACATACTCAGGTTTCCATGAGAAAGGAACAACCTACAACATCACAGACCACTGACAGTCCATTGAGATATGTCAACGATGCCTCTTTTGGCATTCCTTTTTTAAGGAGACATCTGCAACAATATGGATTAGACAAAATTACACTAGAAAGGCTGATTTCACACACTTGGAGAAAGGGAACGGTAAAATTATATACAAGTTATTTAAAGAAATGGGGACTTCACTGTTTGATTAAAGGAGTGAAGCCATTAAAACCTATAATAGCTCAGATTGTCAGATTTCTAAGAGTGTTAGATGACGAAGGATTAGGATTTGGTGCAATAAATGCAGCACGATGTGCGCTTTCAATCATTCTACCAAGGATAGATGGACAGACGATTGGCAAGCATCAGGTTGTCCACTGGTCTATGAGGTCATTGTTAGAGAGAAACCATCCCAAATCCAAGTATAATAGGTTTTGGGATGTGTCAGTAATATTTAAGTTATTCAAGTCATGACCTAGTAATATACATTTAGAGATTAAGGACTAGGAGTTAAGTTAGCTGTGCTGTTACTACTAGTGACGGAGCATAGAGGCGAAACGATTGTGGCATTGTCTCTGGATGGTCTAGAGATAGACAAGAATGAGGCAATGTTCGAGTTGGGGACGTTACTAAAGTCGAACCGTACAGGGGACCCACTGTCCATGGTAAATGTAAACAGTTTTCCCGATGATCGATGGATTTGTGTGGTGTCACCCATTAGGGCCTAAATATCCAAGTCATGTGGAATAAGGAATTTCACACAGCTCTTGATAATCTTTATTAAACCGCATAAGGCTATCGAGAGAGACACACTCGCAAGATGGACCATCAATGTGCTCAAGGAGGCGGGTGTAAATACTGGATGCTATGCATCCCACTCAACGAGGGGGGCCATGGTCTCTAAAGCAAGACAATTAGGAATCTCAGTCAAGAGAATCCTGGCACACACCGGCTGGAAGACGGCTAGGTCGTTTGCAAAACATTACAACAAACGGCTAGAAAAGTCACGCGCCCTGGCGACTCGCTTGCTTACTGACTAAAATAAGGGTGAGAAACACAAAATTATATTTTTGTACTGAAACATGTTATGTTAAGAATAGTATAAAAGAGGATAAAAAATGAGATTACAGATCTCCCTGGACTACGAGTAGCCAGAGGCGTAGTACCGAGGTAAAATATTATAGTTATGCAAATCTTACCTGGGCACAGATGATGGATAACTGTTGTTTTCCCGAGGTACGAGCCTCGGATTGTTGTGGGCTAGGGCCACCCTACCCTACCACGACTAGGACGTTGGCTTGTGCCAAAACGAAAACATTTTTAGTATCCATAGAATTTTTAGATCATTTGTTATCCTATTAAGTATGTAAAAGATTGCTGGACCCGGATGTGCTTCCTTCTCCCTAGCCCACAACTATCCTAGGCTCATACCTCGGGAAAACAACAGTTATCCATCATCTGTACCCAGGTAAGAGAGAGAGAGAGAGACAGGCAGAGAGAGAGAGAGAGGGAGATCTATAAATTTACCTCACCCCCGCCCCTACCCCCACCCCCACCCCGACCTACCTACACCCACCTATCCGTAAACTGTGAGGATCGTTAGATTTCTCAAACCGCCTACCCGGTGCGGTGGCCTAATTGGAACAGCTCGGGCCTCGCGTGCGGAAGGTCAGGAGTTCGGTTCCTGGTCGAGTCAAACCAATTACTTTTAAATTGATACTTGTCGCTTCCTAGTCAGGCACTTGGCATTATTAGGATAGGGCAAGGATTGGTTAGCTCGGTGTCAGGATAATGTGACTGAGTGGAATATCGGGTTATGGTGCCAGCAGCCTGATTTCCCAGTGGGGCAGCACTATAAAGTGCCCATTAGTGGGCATTGTCACAAGTCGGTAACCGTCCTAATATGGCCTTAGATGTTGCTAGGACGTACAACAACAACCAACCAACCCAATCCGTCTTCTGTCTACCCCACTCTGTTTGCAGGTGTACCCGCGTTACAATACAAGCTGACCTTTGCAAGACTAGATGATCAAAATAAATTAACTCACTACTTAATCTGTTATACTCTGCAAATACAATATGCTATGTGATTAATTGATTGAAGGTGTTTCTGGTAAGTCATTCCAGTAATGCTTGTGCATGCTACCTGCTATTGTTTCATGTTAATAATTCGGTGGGCATAGATATAATATATGTATATATAAACTATAAATAAACAGATATAAACTATATCTAAACGATATATATAAGCGATATATATATATATATATAAACGCTATATATATAAACGATATATATGAAATATATATATGAACGATATATATAAACGATATATATAAACGATATATATAAACTATGTATTTACATATAAACTATATTTATCCTCTCACTCTCAGTGGGAGGTTTGCACTAAGCTCTTTGCGGTGTGAAATGGGACCTATCTCCAAAGACCCGATAATACTAAGACGGCTCACTCCCTGTCTCTCCCATGGTAATGTAAATTTCGCAGTGCCACCTTGTGGTGGGTTTGATCAGCCGGCTGCTGGTTGGTGTTTCACATGTAAACACATACAATTATATTATACATGAGATAGCTAAGTATGAATACACATCAATATGAAATACACATCATCAGCAGCATCATCATCATCATTGCCATCACCACACATCTTTCACATTCAATTATACATTTATACATATAATATAGCAACTGTTTAACCAAGAGAACAAACAGCCAGCACAGCAAGTGGTGGGTTTGATCATTTTGATTACACAGTACAGGGTGAGTGAGCCGTCTTAGTATTATAGGGTCTTTGCTATCTCTGAGCACAAACAACGCTGCACAAAGTCTGGTCACATCGCACTGCTGTAGAAACCATATATCTACAGCCCTAACAACCAAAATACATGCACGGTATAACAGTGACACAGAGTATACAACGATAGTGTGTTTATAGTCACATAATTCACCATATAAGTATAACACGTACATAATATAATATGCATGCATGAATGCATCCATACACAGATACTGCATCCGTACATACATATAAGTAGCGTAGCGAGTCGCATTTACCTCTCCTGGGCCCATATTCATGTACAGGTGCGAGGTGTAGCCGGTGCTACACGCTAGCTCTGGGGTAGCTATCAGTGGCTAGCGGTGGGTTGGAGAAATAGGTCAAGTCGTATTCACCAATGTCAAAGCCACCGCGGATAGCTAACCGTGACTTTATTTATAGATTTGGGAATTCCCTCGATTTGACAATATGAATAACGCCGCCAATGCAGCAGGAGCGTTAGTAACGGTTCGATTTTAGGGTTAATTTGATTAAATTTCACTTATGGCGTATGTAATTCTGTTAAATATGACAGCATTTAATAGATTTGGGCCTAATATATTGCCGCCGATTCAGTGGCGACAGCGGCGGAGATGTGTGTTTTGTTGATATGTGACAGTATGAATATCGACGTCGATGCGGCGGCGGCGATTTGTTTACTTTACATTCGTCGATTCGACAATATGAATAACGCCGCCAATGCGGCGGCAGCGTTAATAACGGTTCGATTTTAGGGTTAATTTGATTAAATTTCACTTATTGCGTATGTAAATCTGTTAAATATGATCGCATTGAATAGATTTGACTATAATATATCGGCGGCCGCCACACTAACCGACGCGGCTTGCAGTTAAACGTGTTTTGAAACTGGGGTAGCTTAGCCTAGTCTACGGTCGGCAGTTAGCGCTGGCACCGGGACATGAATAAGAATTTTCCACCGTTAGCCGGGTGGAGCTACCCTAGCCGCGGTTAAGGCCCTGGCACCTCCACATGAATACGGGCCCTGGTGAAAATTCCTCATACACAGGTAGGTAGGTGTGACCAGGTTAATTTCGTCCAGGATTGGTTAATGGTTAGGATCCCCCCCCCCCCCCCAGCATATAATTATGTGCTTACACAATGTATAGGTTTGCTAGTCACCGGACTATTTAAAGGAGCTAAACTAGAGGTGGTGAGATGAGATGGCCCACTATACTTAACTATTTGTAATTATCTGTCACTGTTGGGGTTAGTTGCAAAGCTGACCGTAGACTAGTGAATGAAAAGGGGACAGTAATATGAGGACAGGTTGGTCCTCCTCCACCCCCCCCCCCCCCCCTCCTTCCCTGTTTATGTATACTCACCTTGATGGTGGTTGTTGTTATGATATTCTCTTAGTGTTACAAACAAAGGAGTCATCATGATAATGACGATTTTCGAACCCACATTTCTGCCATTCAAGAGCTAGTGCCCTAACATACCCAGGCTCCATGATACAACCGACTTACCTACATCTACCTGTGCATGTAAATCCTTGTATATGAAGTCAGCGCAGACAACTACACTCGCCCCTTTTTGAATCAGACGTCTTTCACATGGTTTACGTGCACAATTAGTCTTACACTTTCGATTACATACATACCGATAATGCATTCATATATGCATTCACAAAGCAGGTCTGCCGACCAAACAATGCCTAACTTGGATTCTGGTTACATCACCAGTGACACCACGTTGTTTTAAACAAAGGGCACATCATATGAGCCGGTTTCGAACCCACAGTTCTACCATTCCAAGACGAGACTGATTTTATGTCACAGAGCCTGATATTATGTGATTTGGACACTCTGGAGAATATATATTGAGGGAAAATGGATTGTGGCTATTGGATTTTAATCAACACATGGTAGGAAAGGTAGGAGAGGCCATCTACTGTGAGACATTTTCACCAGCTTTTACATAGCATGTTGATTCACCGCTGAATACAGCGGTGAATCTTTTATCTACATCGCCACAACCTAGGGACTGTTGAGATCAAAAGTTGTCGATTAAAGTTGCTTAGTCAAATAAGAGTATCAATTTAAAAAAAATCAAAACACGCATCTAGATTTGAACCTGCGTATCCAATGTTGATGCTAGTGTAGATCTACTTATTAAGCATTCTTTGCTGCATAGAAGGGCACATTAACTCAATTTACTAGAACCTGTTACTGCTGAGGCCTATGGGGTCCGTGTTTTGGCAAGCACACCAAAATAGATTTCGCATGTATACACTTAAAATATCTCCTAAGTTAATTCTTTTACATCAAAGTTACTTCAAAGTAGGGTGAGGCAGATTATAACAATCAAACTAATATATTTATTTCAGGAAATTACAGAAACGCAAAACCATCGGACTATGCAACTTTAATAGCTATAGGCGTGTCATATATAGGGTCTACAGTCCTACTCCTATATTGTGCGATGGTCCTCAGAGCGGATGCATGGTTGGGGTTTCCAGGGCGGTTTTCTATGTATAACTCAGTAGCCCTTGGCGTGCTGTTTACCTGCACCTTGTATAGCTAGAGTAGTTGTGCGTATGTGTGTCAGTGTCTGGCAGGTGGGCGTGTGATGGTAAGCAGAACGTAGAGTTGAGTGAATGGTGATTTAGCATATTAAGGCCATCTCCAACACGAGAATCAAGACTAGAAACAAAGAGAAGGATTTGTTTGTACAAAGTATGCCTCCTCCTGAGAATCTCAAAGAATTATTCAACTATATTAAGAAAACTGACTGATAATGTCAGATTTTCAATATGCATAGTAATTGTCATTCTATATATCTTGTATGACGCACGCTCATGCTTATAATTGGTGATAATCCTTCTTTTTCTTTGGTTAATACTAGTCTTATATACTAGTCTTCTATAACAATAGTGCCTCCCTAGGATTTTGGTCAGCGTAGGCCTACAGCCCTTCAGCTTCAAAATCATAAACGAAGAACACAATATTTGTGTCTGGTAATTAGGCCATGTAGAGCTCGCTGATAGGCCTATGAGTATGAGCATGAAGGGGTAATTAATAAAGATTGTATGCAAGTTCGGATTGTGTGCACCTTTTCTCTTTCGATCTGGTAGCTATCTACCTAAGTTTAAATATTGATAGATCTAAGCTCAGTTTTACATATATATATTTTTTGTCTTGAAGATTTATACTGCATATTATGGATAAGCCTGAATAGACTTGTTTTCACCATTAGGCAGTTTGTCGATAGAAAGCCCGAGCCTACACTTTTACCGACCCAAGGGATTTTTAACCTCCCACACCACATAGACATGGTATGAGAGAAACTGGCCTTTGATGACGCTGTAAGTTATCCACAGCGGTGGAAATCCAAATTGGCAGAGGTGGGGGGGCACGTGGAATCGAACCACCAACCTTCAGATTAGGAGTCTGACCTAGAAAAGGTCAGACACTCTAACCACTCCGCCACAGAGAACATTCAGTTATAAACCGACTAAGGCCTCAATCACATTATGGCTTGCGACAACTTTGTGACCAAAAGCCGCCGACCTCTTCACAGGCACTGAAAATGGTCGGCGACCTCCTTGTGGCAGTTTTGGTAGCCAGGAGTTTTTTGGTGCAGCATCTGCAACCTCCTTTCAAGCAAAATGGTCGCCCAGAGGTCGCTGACTGGTCACCAACCACATCGTGATCGCTACTTTCTGTTGGTCACAAAGTGGTCGCAATCAATCGCAAGCATAGTGTGGCTGGGGTATTAGTCAGAGTTACATACTCCAGTGATATATTTTGTGACAAAGCATACTGGTCACTGCACCATACATTGTTTACTAAATTCACCACTATGATCTTGCATTTCATTCGAATTGAAGATTAAAAAACACACAAAAAGTAGTTAAGTCTATCAAAAACCCTATAGGGCTTAACGGTATATTTGAAATCAGCATGTTCCCTTTCTGCTGGTTCTTATCTCAACATGACGTATTTGATGTATGCTCTCGGATCGCATCCATAGGCCTACAATTTGCATCCATGCAAACGACAGTAGCTACCCAACCCATGAGCAGCAAATAGGGTTGATTGATTGATTGATTGGTGGTTGCTTTACGCCGTGTCGGCAGCATAGGCCATATTCATGGCGAGAAATGTTTGCTTTTTGTTCAAACCATCGCTTTTACATGTAAAAGCAGACAATCAATTATGTGCCAATAGAAACTAATTAAATTAGAAAGCTCACAACGAATCTTATATTTGTGGTCAAGGGAAACAAATTCCCATAGAAAAGGAAAAGTTTTATTAATAATTGATAGAATCCATTTAGTAAATTATATAAGGTGGTACAGTCCAGCTGCCCTCAAAAAGGCTAAAATGTTTTCCTGTTTTATAGATTAGTTAGACGAATCTTACCTGGAATAAAGCTGATGGATCACTAATTGTTTTTCCGAGGTAGGGAGCCTCGGGTAGACGTGGGCGAGAGAAGGAACACATCCGGGTCCAGCAATCCTTTACCTACTAATTCAGATAAAAATGATTCCAAAAAACCAAAAAACAATGGTCCATGTGACCTAATCTTGGTACAAGTGATTGAATAGACGTGCAGGCGTGGTGGGTGGGCCCCCTCGCCCACGTCTACACTCCGAGGCTCCCTACCTCGGGTAAAACATAAGTTTATCCATCATCTATACCCAGGTAAGATTCGTCTAAACTAATCTATTTACCATCGGTATAAACATATGCCGCCTCTGGCTAGCCGGCAGGCTAGGAGAACCTTTACGTAATATCATTTTTATCCTGATATCCTGTTAGTTAACTATTCTATTATCAGTGTTATTTAAGTATGTTGTAACAATTGTTATGACAAAAAAGCAGAAAAAAGTTCACGTTTGTCTCACCTGTGTCTTTTAGTTGGGTGAGTAGCCTCTGTGCGATAGGTTGAAGGCTCCCCCCCCTCTAGTCGTTTGTGATAAGTTTGCAAACGATCTAGCAGTTTTCCATCCTGCATGAAGCCAGGATCCGTTTCACGAAATGCCAAGTAATCTGGCCTTAGATACAATTGCACCACGGTAGAGTGCGATGATATCGATTGTGTTTACTCCTTAAGTTATAACACAGTCCTGGTCCCATCTGGCCAGGGTGTCCCTCGAAATGCCCTTGTGTGGCTTAATAAAGCTCACCAAAGCAGCTTGGATTGCGTATTGTTTCGTGTCCTTGGATATATATGTCCGTATTGCGGAGACTCACATAACTTGCGATCTCTGTGAAACTAGTGACACTTATGTCGACAGGGGGATCACCTAAAACGATTTGATTTCAACAAAATTGTTAAGATCAAACGTGCTTCCCCTTGCTATCGATTTCAAGAACCATTGAGCGAACAGGGCGCTATAGGTTTGGCCCCTGTTGTCCTGTAACGAGCAAAGGAGCACAGCTACTTTGAAGCCTAATAGTTTTAACGTCCAGGAACTTATTCTCTGGCATCCATGAAGAGTTTAAACACAAGAAAACATCCCAAAACCCCTATTATATATGGGTTTGGGAGGGTTCCTCTGAAAAATTGATCGTATTGATCCAGCAAATAACATGATGTTTTCCCCATTGTTTCGCCCATTAATTCTAGTTATGGGATTATTGAGAGCGCACATCTGGCTGCATTTGATAGCGGCCATAAAACCCTAAAACCTTCGTCTTCCAAAAAACGTAGGAAACATCCTACCTGGGATATTGATGGTTCATAGCTTAACTTTTCTTAAGTAAGCATTAAATACCCATTTCTTTAAATATGTGTGTATACATTTTTAACAGTTTCCCATCCTCCAGGCGTGATAGACCAAACGTTGTTGGTTGGTGGGAAATTACCTTATCCAAGCCGAATTGTCCAAACATTTTATTTTAAAAGGAATGCACCAAAGAGTCGTCGACACGTTTTCCGTGGCGCGCTAACGTCCCTGATGTTTCATGATTCCTTCCTCGGTTAACTTGAAGCATAGCATGCTTTTGGCTGTCGCGACTAGTCTCGCTAGCCAGGGTTGAGTGTCCATACGGGGACGATGAGGATGGCGTGTGTTTTCTCATAAGTACTTTCGGCGACTTTGCTAATAATGGTAAAAGGGGGGAAAATGAAAAGAAATGATTTTGCCAAGTAAGCGAGAAGTCATCTAGTGCCAAGCATGGTGGTTCTGGGTGCCACGAAACATATTTTCTCCAGTTTTAAAAGTTACTAGTGAAGCAATAGAATCCTATCCGGCCAGCCCCATAATTACAGATTTGTTTTGAAAATTGATGGGTTTAGTGACCACTCTAAGTGGTCATGAAAGGCGACTCAATCTTATCGCAAGGCAATCTGCGTTCCGGTATTGTGTTATTGTTTAACCAGACGTCAAACTTTTTGCCCCAATTCCAAATGAGTAGTGGCCAACTCCGTTACACTAATAGATTTTTGTAACCTCCCAAATTTTCTGACATAAAGCCATGGCTGAGGTGTATCCGTAAGGATACAAACATTATTTTTGGGTAACTTTAACAAGGCCAGGTTAAACCTAAGTAAATGGCTCGCAATTTCTAAAACATTAATATGTTCAGAATTTCTGATTCTAGCCATCGTCCCCCCGTTGCTACATCATTGCGATGTGGCCCCCCAACCTTGGAGTGACGCGTCAGTCCGTAACTGTAGTATAGGGCTCACCCATGTCGAAGAGGGATTGGGGGAGTTATCAAAGGACGTAGCCACCAAAAAAAGTCCGGATAGTCCACTTTGATTGATAAACATTGTCTTTTCCAAAGTTACCTGGCGCGGGCCAAAGCTAGATTTTTATCGAATTCCTTTCACAGGACTCAAATGTGTGCGGCCCCCATAATAGAATAGCAGGGCAAATAAATCATTATAACCGATTAAATACTGCGACCCTTTCTAACTTTGGCCTAGAAATGTCAAAGAGCTGTATCGCTGTGTCCCGCACTTATCTTTCTTTGTTGTGTAAAGTGACACGGTCAATGGCCGTCGTGTTCCAAATGATGCCTAGACACTTAAGCTGCTTAGTTAGGCGAAAACACAGATTTCTTAGCATGGATGAAGAAAACCCAAGTTGAGAACAGTTGACATAATCTTGAACCCGGCGAGCTCGCATTGTCGAGAGAATGTCCCAAATGAAAGAATCAATCAATGTATGGAAACATACAATTACCTCATGTTTAGCCCATGTGTGAAAAAAACCGGTTTCAACAACTTAGTAACAAGTCGTGGGGCACACGCCAAAACCATTAGGTACGCAGGTGAAATTCAAAAAGCTGGGTCATTCCAAACAAAACCCGTAAATATTTTCGAAACCCCTCTTGAATAGGGACGGTATAGTAAAGCATCTCTTTAATCAACACTCCGCTAGCCAACACTCTGGGGTGATCAGAATTCACGAGCATTTTCTAAAGAAAACATTTTGAAATGTTGTAATCAATGATTTCATTTTCATTTATAAAGTCTAAAAATCCATGCGAACAGACCCATCTGGTTTAGGAGTGGAGAAAATATTGGAAATGAATTCACACTGTATATGTTGTACTCGTTTGACAAATGCCTTTGGCTTCAAAAACCCAACCTGTTACATTAGTTGCAATTTTCGTGTGAATTGAACTTAATGGAAAAGGTGCTCTTTTCTGTACAGTGAATTCTGTGAAAGGAATAGCAAAGCCTCTAAGCAATAACTAAGAACCACCACTGGTTTAAGGGTTAATTGTTGCCCATTGTTTTGTAAACAATTAACAATGTTCCCGCTTGAAACAGGCTTACGTCATTGAGTTTTCCTCTGTGACCAGTCAGGCCCCCGCGGTTGTCCGTTCCAGTTTGAGGATTGTCCTGTCGCCTCGACCCTCTACCCCTCTGGCTGAATGCGAAGGATAGGCCTCCCCTGAACGGCCTTCCTCCCCTGCGAAGCGAAAATCCGTGCGGGCTGGCGGGCGGAACCCGAGTGGGTTTTGTGATTTAACGCCCTTGAGTTTCCGTGATCTTAGCACTCTAATTGTCCACACCTCTACCTGCTGTACAAATAAGTGACAACCCCCAAACATCTTGGACTTGTCCAAGGTTTGCCTTTGATTGGGGGTAGTCCGGAATAGAGACGGTGTATTCCTTGCCGTCATGGTGTCCCGTCATCTTCTTTGACCGGGCGACCTCTTTGCCCGCGTCGGTGGGACGGATTTAAAGACATTTTTCGAAATCGGCGATGTGGTCATATAGTGCTCGCTGCATGCGAGCATGGCATGCCCCTAATCCATTACCCGAGCTAAGGACGAGAACTATTCTCGGATACTGCATGCTGTTAGCAATGGGGAATAATAGTAGTCAAGGAGCCCAAAACTGCCTTATGAATTACGAAAGGGCAGTTTCAAAGCGCGACGTTCCGTACGACAGATGGATGCCAGCCATCCATCTCCTTACAAACACCGTAGCGGGAATACCTTTGACCGCCGGAATCTGTTCCGTCATTTATTAATGACCTCAACTGGTTTGAACGTTGTAAAAGGGCCATTGACGGTAATTCTCATCATGGTTGGTTGGTACGCACCTTCTTCGCCTTTTTCTTGACAATCTTCTTGCCACTTTAAGCGCTATTTTGCGTACACATCCCGCGCGTTCCGTATCGGAATCTGATTCCATGGAAGAGAGTCGTTTTGACGAGTCGAGGACGAGTCTTTCTTTTTTCTTTTTCTTTTTCTTTGACTTCATATAGGGCGTTAGCGATTGAGGCTTTTGGTGAACACGTCACCTGAGCTGCTCACAGTGCGGCGTTTCTTGCCGCGCTCTTTCGTTTTCGGAACCTCGGGGGCCGACACCGTGGTCCTCCTCTCAACCGAAAAGTCCAACCCAATCCTCATCAGGATTATGGGAGGGCCCGCAAAGGAAAGAGCCCTGGAATTGGGCATCTTGTCCTCCATCATGGGCTGCCATCTTAAGCCTCACCAAACACTTGGTTTGAGGTGCTGGTTCACTGTCACCGGTCGGAAAACCTGAGAGGCCCCGGCATGTGGAGACGGCGGAGCCGTAGGCGCAGGTGACGAAATCGTAATCCGTAGGGGCCAATCCCACTGCTGCCGCAGGCTTGCTTTTCCGCCGAGTGGGGCCATCGTTCCATAACGACAAGAGTTACTTAACCGGAATCCTCCTCAACGACACAAAGTGTACCCAGTAAACTGGGTTGAGGTATATGTGTTACAGAATAGCGTGTATTACAACTACTTTTCAGCACAGGCCGTGAAGCTAAGTTTTTGCCGTAGGTTATGGTAACGAAACAACCAAACGGGGGTTATCGATCCAAAGATCCCGCCCACTCTCTCTTTCCGTACACTTCTCCCACCCGCGGCTACGAACGCCAGCAAGTTGGAGAACAAATTACGAAACTCGAGTTCGCCTTAAAAACCGGTCTGGGTGTTTATAAAAAACACCCAGAAGCATCCCCAACAACATCCTCTATTCAGGATCCGGGAGAATTTTCTTAGGAAATGAGCAACTCGGTTACCATTTCTCCCTGTCTCAAAAACAGGTGTCGATAGAACAAAGGACTATCGGTTTCGTAAGTGCCAGCGGCACGCAGTGTTCTATCCTCAAGTAAAAAACACGTACAAAGTCCAAAATGGACCTGAGAAAGTTCTGAACTTTCATAATGTGATGCTATAATGCATCATACACAGTTTATACTAAATTTTTTATTACTTACTTTGTGATTAAGTAGAGTTAGTAGATAAATCCTGTTGGAGCAACTCACAAACGTCTTCCCATTGTGAGTCACTTATGCTAATTGCTGGACCCGGATGTGCTTCCTTCTCCCTAGCCTGCGGCCAGCCAGAGGCGGTATACCGAGGTAAAACCTTAGTAAAACGGTCACGCATACTGTCTGCAGTGTAGAACCGTTGGCGCAGGGCCAAAAAATCAACACAGCTTAATCAAATGTGTTTGAGTGTCAGTGGGGACTGACACCCAATACATTCAGGTGGAGGTTCCCCCTTGAGCAGAAAAGCATGTGTAAGCCAGGAGTGGCCAATACGGCAGCGGCTAAGGACCACTTGGTCCCGCCGACCTCCCGCATGAGTCTGTGGTGGCTTTCCAAATAGGGTTGAAGAAACGACTAAATATTTTCCAGCTCACACGTCGCCGTTACTATGGTAGTGGCATCTAATAAAAGTATAAATAACGTAGTAGTGGTAGTATGGTAGGTAGCTGTCTTAAAATAGGTGCATTAAACGGACCAGGTATAGGCTGCTGAGACAGAACCGTAGTCCGACAAATGCTCTCCAAGCACAACCTTGTTTAGTTTTTATGTTTATAGAACCAAATATGTGTGGGGATAGTAATGGACCGGTGTGGCGTTTTCAGCGCCCGGTCATTGTCAGCGGCCTGTCGTGGCTTCCGCGCATGCGCGGATTTTCGCACGTTGCGGCGATCACTGCTATTTGTTTTGTTTACACTCGGCGATTCGACGCTGATCTAGCTGCTACGTTAATATTGCTTGGAATTTAAGGTTAATTTAATTAAATTTCATTATTTGAGTATGTAATTCTGTTAAATATGATCGCATTCAATAGATTTCGGCCTAATCGGTCCCTAACACTGCCGGGTACCGTGGCTGAGCTTGTAGCCGGCGAGGGCATGGGTGTTTTGCATATGTCTTAAAATCCGCGCATGCGCAGAAGCCACGACAGGCCGCTGACACTGACCGGGCGCTGAAAACGCCACACCGGGTCAGTGCTGAGGCCAGGGTGGGTGGGTGGGTGGTGGGGGGGGGGGGGGGGGGGGGGGGACTAGCAGGGAGCCTGACTAGGAAATAGACTACATCACGATTCCAATGGTGCGGTGCATTGTGGGGTGCATCAGACCAAATCAAACCCGCGAGAAGCACATGGCACATGCTAATACACTGAGTGCAGCTATGAAATGTGCTAGTTTCAGCTCATCTCAGCTCTTGTTTGAAAAATAGAATACCAACTAAAAAAATATATATAATAAATTAAGATATTAATCTTTTATCCAGCATCGCATTTACATCAATATAATCAGCACATCTTATGCCATGTGCATTTAGATTTAGACAAACCTAGGCACTCAGACTAGTGTTAAAGCCATAGCCAGAGTCAGTTTTATTTATTTTATTCATGTTTTTATTTATATTCTATGGTTAATGACATATGTAGAAATAGAAAAATGAGTAGTATTAATCAGATAGTGAGAACGAACAAGAGTGTCAGACAGCAGTTTTACAGTTATCGTATTGTCAATGAGGTGGTGTGGTTTTAGAGATATTTCACATTTTCTGTATGAAGATTGCTCAAGACCATTGACAATGTGTTGAGTTTGATGGTACGCGCAATGCAAAACATTAGTTTTATTCAAAATTAATAGAAATCAAGAACCCTAACCTTATAAATTAAAAATAATCTTTTTGGTAAAGATGTTTTCTATATGTGTACCAAGCGATTTGTTTCTAGGTGGTGTGGTTTTAGAGATATTTCACTTTTTCCGTATGAAGATTGGTCACGGCCATTGACAATGCATTTGAGTGTATGCATACCGCGGAAACTGGCGGATGGCAGAAACTGCGACACCGGCGCTGTTTTCAGCGCATGGGCCGTCGGAACCGTGATGTAGTCTATTGATAGCACGTCTGCGAAATGTTTCCGGACCAAACAGGATGGCCGAATGAGTTGGAGCACCCGTCTCCCGTGCTGGTAGATCATGGGGTCTTGGGTTCGAACCCTGGTCGAATCAAACCGATGACTTAAAAATTGATACTTGTCGCTTCCTAGCCTGGCGCTCGGCATTATTAGGATAGGACAAAGACTGGTTAGCTCAGTGTCAGGATAATGTGACTGAGTGGGATATCGGGTCATGGTGCCGGCGGCCTAGTTTCCCAGTGGGACAGCACTATAAAGTCGTCATGAGTGCACACTGTCACAAGTCGGTACCCGTCCTGATATGACCTTAGATGTTGCTAGGACGTAAAACAACAAACAAACAAAACAAGACAAGCAAAATGTTGCTGCCATCTATCAGAACCATGCAGAAGTACAGTGAACCAAATCTATGTATCGTGATATATGCACAAAAACTATTTAATATTAGTTCAAAACCAGGCCAATTAAGATGGTGTAATTTTATTTATTTAAGAAAATACAATTCGATTTCTCATTTTGTTAGTTTGTTGTAATCACATTCTCAGAATTCTACTACCTGAGGTACAATCAGCAAGTAGGCCTCCAAATAAGGGCTATTCATTTTTTTTATTTAAAAAAAACAACACATTTGTACGTCCCCCGTTTATACTTATTTCCATTTAAATGCTTTACAAATACATGATCGAAGTGGAACTGAAATGTTTGCGATTTTCCATTTTAGTTTAAAGTAATCAGTAATTTACATGTCGCCCCAGTCTTTCATACCGAGCCACGCAGGGGGAGGCTGATGACTAACACTTGTATATAATATACATAAACAATAGACGAGGTCACCGTTCCGACTGCGCATGCGCTGAAAACGGCGTTGGCAGCAAAGCAAATGAATACGGCCATTGAGTTTGCCGATACGCGTAGGGCAAAACTTTGATTTTATTCAAAATTAATAGAAATACATAACAATTTGGCATAAACATGTATGCACACATGCAATAAAATGATCTGATGAAAATAACTAAGACAACACTAGCCATAGTTAAACATTTTGAGCTTAGAAACATACAATTCCACACAAAACAATCAGTACCTTTAAGGCTGATATCCACATCACTATTATTAATTCTTGTTCTAAATATTAAAATGCCAAATGTGTCAACAGACACTTGTTTCAGAGACTCATTTTCTAGTTGGTACATATAAATAAAAACATGAATAAAATAAGTAAAACTGACTCTGGCTATGGCTCTAAAACTAGTCTGAGTGCCCAGATTTGTCTAAATCTAAGGCATATGGCATAAGATGTGCTGATTATATTTATGTAAATGCAATGCTGGATAAAAGATTAATACTGACCCACCCAGGAGGGAGGTTAAGGACTAACAGGTGTGTGTATATACATAAACAATACTCATACTCATAGAGGTGAAAAATTGATATCACCTAAATCCAGCAAACGGTCGGTATTATATATATATTTTTAGTTGGTATTCTATAGCCGTGTTCACACAGACAAAATGTGAGGCGCATCACACAAATCGAATCAGGTGAGGCGAATTAGCCGCCCGTTCACACGGGCACTGCGTGATGCGGAAGTGGATATCTGCGCATGAGCAAGTCCAGGCTAACCAGTGCCATTTTGGGTTCGACGATGCTGGCACCAGAGAGTGTGGGTTCGACCTAGATATGTATTTAATGAATCGTATTGGTTTGGAACGGTCAAAACTTCTGCTGGGCAGTGAAACCCTAAAAATAAATGATGAAAAAAATATATGTGCACATCTAGCAGTTTCATAGACCAAATTATAGTATATATCGACGTGCTTAGTCCGCATCACGTAAGTCGGTTGCGTCCACACGGGCAAAATTATCCGCATCACAGGAATCGATTCACGTAGACTACCTCGCTTAGGTGGTTTACAGGATCCGCATCACGTGAATCGAATCAGCCCTAATCTGCATCAGACGTCCGTTCACACGAGAAATGTGATGCGAACAATACAAGTCGCTTTCTACGAATCGATTTACATCGTCCGTGTGAACACGGCTTATGTATCAAACAAGAGCTGAGATGAGCTGGAACTAGCACATTTCATAGCTGCACCCAGTGTATTAGCATGTGCCATGTGCTTCCCACGGGTTTGGTTTTCTTCCACGCGCCCCACAATGCACCGCACCACCGGAATGGCGATGTAGTCTATACCCGTAGCCTACTCATAAGCCCTGTTCACACACACAACTTTAGGCCGAACTAGATAAGGCAAACTAGATGAGGCGAACTAGGCATGAAAGTGTGTCGTGTCCATACACGCAGTACTTGGGGCGGTTTAAGGCGGAAATTGATATTTGCGCATGAGCAAGTCCATACTAACCAGCGCCACTTTCGGTTAGTCGACGTCACCATGAGAGAGTGTGGGTTCGACCTAGATATGTATCGACTGAATCGTATTGTTTTGGAACGGTCAAAACTTGCTGGGCAGTGAAAACCTAAAAATAAATGATGAAAAAAATATCTGTGCACAGATAGCGGTTTCATAGACCAAATTACATAATATGCGCTTTTGATCGACCGGAATATCAACAAACTCAGGTCTTGACTGCGCATGCGTGTGACGAGCTTAAGCTGCCTCAACTAATCCGCTTGTGTCCACACGCGCAAGATAGGCCGACTCAAGCTAGTTTGTCTCATCTAAACTACCTTGCGAGGTGGTCTAGTTGAAGCGAACTAGATGAGTCGACTCAGGCTTAAGTCGCCTCAGCGTAGCGTCCACACGACCAATGTGAGTCAAACTAGACAAGGCGAACTAGTTGAGGCAACTTAACGCCCGTGTGTGAATAGGGCTTTAGAGGTGGAAAATGTCTTCACCAAAATCCAGCAACCGGAAACGGAAACATACGTATGGGGGCCGCCATTTGTATACTCGTGTTGAATCGCGTAACGACAGCGATTGGTTAACAATATAGTGCTGCTATATAAATAAATAAATAATTATCTGAGCATTTAGCGGGGGTCGGTTCTTAAGCTAGAGACTTGCAAATCCGCGTGTACGGGTCCTCCCGCCTTGCTCCATAGGAAAAAGTTGGCGCACGGAGTGTTGTGGCGTGCAAACACCCCTTATAAAACATTGTTTTTCTCATGTTTTATCTAGGCCCTATCAACAGTACAAATGTTGAATGGTAATTCAAATGTTTAAGATATCAACATTCTGGTAGGTCATTTTCCAGGAAAAAATATGTGACAGTTCAGCTGAGAAAATTCCTCAAAAGTCACCAAACTTTGAGAGCTTGTCGCTGCTAATCGGTTGATGTCACCCATATAAAATTAATATAATATGGTTTGTAAGCATGTTATTTGTGTGTGTGCCAGGCGATTTGTTTGTATGTGGTGTGATTTCAGAGTTATAGCACTTTTTCTGACACTCTCCTCTGCCTTGGCACAGCTGAGATGAGATATCAATTCAAAAGTCCTGCCCATATAAACCAATGTAGTTACTGTGAGGTAAATAGCCCATTTTGGGGGTATATTATACACCATCACTTTGCTTCTACTTGACAAATTAGGTCCATCCATATGTCAAATTATAGGTCTTAAAGTGCTTGATCAGAATACATTTGTTTTGAAAACCTATTTGATAGTTGAATTTTGTCTGCAAGACTCTACCTGAGCATTGCTTATTCATATTATCTTATATACAACTTTATCAATGAAACAAATCAATGTCACGTTATCACTATCCAGCCAGCATTCCCAGCTGGGCCCTGGGTGGGCCCCACATGGGCAGCCCATCTGGGGCCCAGCTAAATTTGGCCACAGGTTCCAAGTGGGCCCCACCTGGGCTAGCCCAGGTGGGCCTATCTCAGTTATTGAATATGTTCACTATATCTTAGACAAAATAAGCTGGGAATCTAGCCCTTGTGGGGCCCATCTGACGCCCACTTCAGAGCCCACCTGGAGCCCCTGCCCAGCTGCGCCCAGCTCGCCCATTGACAACCCATGTAGGGTCCACCAGGGCATGTTGGCTGGGAGCATGATATGTGGATCAGTTTATGCCAACCACTCCCTCCCCTGAAAATAAAATATTGTCCCCAGAGTGTTGTCCTCCGGTAGTTTTAGCCAGGGCCGCGTTCAGGGTGCGTCTCGGAGGCGACGTGGAGATATCTCCGCGACGGCTTTTGGCCTATTTGCGTTCAGGGTGCTTCTCGGAGACGTCTCAGAGACGCCTCCATTTTCAGATAGGAGACAAAAAGCGCCTAAAAATGGCTGCCATATTCAGTGGTTTCAGCCAATCACAGCGCAGCTTTTCCATTGCAAATGGCCGCTGCCTATGGAGGACGCCATTTTCGAGGCGGCCGACAGCTAAACGCCATCTCCGAGGTGCCTGCAAAACGGTCCTGGTCCGTCTCGGAGGCGCCTCGGCGACGTGCATGACGTGCATGTGCATGACGGCGACGTGCATGACGTCACGGCCAGTCTGAACGACAAAAGCCGTTGGTTGTCTCGAAAATGGCCACCCCCCCATAGGCAGTGGCCATTTGCAATGGAAAAGCTGCGCTGTGATTGGCTGAAAGCAGTGAATGCGGCAGCCATTTTCGAGGCGCTTTTCATCTCCAGTCTGAAAAGAGAGGCGTCTCCGAGACATCGCCGAGACGCACTCTGAACGGAAATAAGGCAAAAAGCATCGCCGAGACGCCTCCGAGACGGACCCTGAACGCGGCCCTGAATGGGGGACATTGGGCACACAGACGGCACCTAGCGGAAAACATGGGAACTGGAACCCGACTACGGGAGTTGTCACATGCTAAAAAAAATACGCCTCTTAAGTTGTTTTGCCCCAGAACAACATGGGGCGTGACCAAGCGCTCAACTTGTTTTCAAAGTGTCCCAAGGACATTGGATCCAATGTGAGTGACCCACCATGCCTAGAAAAAGTGCAGTTAATATACATTTAGTATTAACATAAATAGAATATGTAGGTTTAACATTGTTTGTATTCGAAGTGTATATTTCTACGCCCCTTATTATCGCCCAAAATACTCAGGACATCGGTCGATCACGGTCTGGATTTGAGGAGCATTTGTTAGATATATGAATTTATGCGTAGACATCTACTACCCGTAGATCTCTGGTACTCAAACAGCGAATGTGATCTGTACTGGTATAACATTTCGTATCCAGATAGTAACGTCACAGCCCTGGCAACTACTCGCGAAGCCGAAGCGTAAAACAACGCAGTATTTTTGCTGCAGCATGATTCCTAGAATGACGTCTAACTAACACTAGTAACAGCCGTGTTCACACGGGGCTGTTAATTCGAATCATATGAATCGACTTGCCTAGTTCGGCTCAGATTTGGCGTGTGAACGCGCGTCTGAGTCGGTTTAGGGCTGATTCGAATCAACTAGATCGCTTCATCTATACCACCTCTGTAGGTGGTTTATATGAAGCGAATTTTATGATTCGACTTATATCGCCCGTGTGAACGCAACCGACTTACTTGATGCGGATTAAGGACGTAACGCGCATGCGCAGTCGAGACCTTAGTTAGTTGACTTTCCGGTCGTTCAAAAGCGCATATTATATAATTTGGTCTATGAAACCGCTAGCTGTGCACATATATTTTTTTCATGATTTATTTTTAGGGTTTCACTGCCCAGCAGAAGTTTTGACTGTTCCAAACCAATACGATTCAGTCCATACATATCTAGGTCGAACCCACACTCTCGGCCGACGTCGATGAACCCAAACTGGTGCTGGCTAGTCTGGACTTGCTCATAGTCATGCGCAGATATCCACTTCCGCCTTCAAGCGCTGCCCGTGTGAACGGGCGGCTAAATCGCTTCATATAAATTGATTTGTCTAATTCGCTTCACATTTTGCCCGTGTGAACACGGCTTTAAGCCGTGTTTACACGGGCAAGTTAAAACGGCTCAAATAATGCGCCTTGCCTATTTCGCCTCACATTCGCCGTGTAAACGTGACTCTGAGGCGGATTAGGGCTGATTCGATTCATATATTTCACTTGACGTAAACCACCTCGCGAGGTAGTTTATATGAAGCGAACTAGCTTAAGCACGTAACACGCATGCGCAGTCGAGACCTTAGTTTCTTGACTTTCCAGATCAAAAGCGCATATTATATCATTTGGTCTATGAACCGGCTAGAGGTGCACAGATATTTTTTTCATCATTTATTTTTAGGGTTTCACTACCCAGCAGAAGTTTTGACTGTTCCAAAACAATACGATTCAATCAATACATATCTAGGTCGAACCCACACTCTCTCGTGGTGACGTCAATGAACCCAAACTGGTGCTGGTTAGTCTGGTCTTGCTCATGTGCAGATATCGATTTCCGCCTTAAACCGCCCCGTGTGTAAACGCACCACTACTTCGCTTCATCTTCGCTTTGTCTAATTCGCTTTACAATTGCCCGTGTAAACACAGCTTATGACTATGTGGAGCATTTATTTTAGCAAAATAAATTTAAAAGCTTTCATTGGGTCGATTAAAACCATCTTAATGCGCGATTGAAGAGGAAGATCTGAAGTATTTAATTTAACCTAAGAGCAATTTTCTTTGAAAGGATTAAAAAGCAGAACACATTTTTCACCTTGAATAAAAGAGAAGGCAGTCAGGGCCATACTCTCAAACTATTAAACCCAGAGCCATTTCAAAGTTAAGGCAACATTGTTTCTCAAACAGGATCATAAATATATGGAACAGTCTCCCACAAAATGTTATTGATGCGGAGTCAATTAATTCATTCAAGAATAGATTAGAAAAAGCATGGGCTGATGATCCAGGGAAATTTGACCCCTTATTCACCACATGCTACTAATTACTCCTTGTGTTGCTTATTTACTTGCACTCAAGCAAAAATGAGAGACAAGTAAGTGTTCACACTTCCTGTCTACCATTCGCTATATCGCAGAGATAATAATGGTGAAAGTTGGGATATTCTCAGTGTCAGTGTCGGTGCCAGTGGTAGCCGTACCGGATCATGGCCTCAAAAACTATTTTCGCAAAAAATAAATTCAATAACTTGCAATTGGCTGATAAAAAAAAAGCTGAATGTGAAATTGTAGAGAAAGATCTGAACTATTTAATAGAAATAAGAAAAATTTGTTTTCAAAGCACTTCGCGTGTTGTGAGCGTAAAAAGTGCCTGGATGTCCGACATTGAGAATATGCAGTATAGCCTATTTATTGGATTGGAACGATCAGAGGGTGAGGTCACCATGTACTATATTGGTTCCACAAGAAAACTTCAAAGCTGACAAGACAAAAGCTTGCACGCGCAATAAGAAAGAGACAAAGATCACAAGCTTTAATCAGAGGTGTTACCAGAGTCCAGAGTAAGTTATTCTCACCTCATCTCACACATAAAGCTATGATTCCATATACACAGTATGTGTTATGCGAATACGGCAAAAAATCGAAAAGCATGTAAATGAATAGTGGTGCTTCCATGTATCCGAATGCGAATACGAATGCGAATGCGAATGCGGCAAACGGATCGACCCATGGACCGATCTGTGCGAATGCTGTTGCATTTGGCATAAAAAAACAATAGTAACTTTGACTTTCCTTCACAAATTTGGAGCAAAAAACCCCAAAAATTGGATGGGTATTTTTTTGGGGGGGGGGGTTGTTTAAAGTTGCATAGTCCGATGGTTTAGAGTTTCTGTCATTTTCTGCGATAAATACATCAGATTGATCGCTATAGACTACCTGACTTTAGTTTAAATTAACTTTTATTTTAGATGGTTATCTTTGGAGATATTTGAAGTACAACCATGCAAAATTAATTTCGGCAAGCATGCCAAAACTCTGACACGATGGGCATCTGCAGTAACAGGTTCTCTTAAATTGCATCTGCATTCCCTTCAGTGTGATGACAAATGTTTAATAAGTGCACCAGTATTTAAGTTAGATATGTGGAATGAAATCTAGATAATTGTTTTGGTTTTGAAAATTTGATATTTTCATCGGACTATGCAACTTTAACAACCCCCCCCCCCCTAACACAAAAAGTAGACATCGGCTATTGGAGGTTGGCATGGGTATCTATGCCACATACCACATTCGCATGCCGCACACATGGAATCTTAGCTTAAATCACACATATTAGGTACGTGACAAAATTAAATTAAATTCATGTAACTATGTTAAAACTGATTGGAAAGATTTGTTTGTGTTTGTTGGAGGCTTACTTCCTAGCAATGTCTATGGTAATATCAGGACGGGTACCGACTTGTGAGTGTGCACTCAGGGTGACTTTTATAGTGCTGCCCCACTGGGAGATCAGGCCGTTGGCACTATGACCACTCAGTCACATTATCCTGACACTGAGCTACCTAGTCCTTGCCCTATCCTAATAATGCAGAGCACCGGGCTATGTAGTATTTATTCATACTTCAAAGTTCAGGGTTCTACCCAACCGAATACCTCTAACACTCAGCCGTTTTAAAACTGAGGGTAGGAGGGCGGGGAAAAAAGGCTGATAGGTCTTCACTGTATGACTGCCAGAAGTAAAGTGAGTGAATATGCTGAGGGTTTAACATATGTTCTAAGGGTTTCCTTGGATATCATTTTGAAATTTGATATGATTGTAAGTCATTGGTTTGACTCTACTAGGATTCGAAGTCCTAACCTTCTGCACAGGAAACCTGCGCTCTACCAATTCGGTCACCACGTCCGGTTCCTTTGCTGAACTGTGAATTGTCGTACTGTTTCACTTTTCATCAACAGTCAATGCAGTATACACTTTACATCTCTAGTTCCTACACCAAATCATTGATGGGATCTGTGGTCGTGGCAGTGCCCAGTACCCTAACTTCTCGAAGCAGTGGACCCTTGAAGAGTGGTGGAACATCGTCGCAGCGTACACTGACCTCTACCGAGAGGCCGTGAGAACAAACTGGAACAAGGACAAAGTCAGTTTAATTAAATACATGATGCATTAACATTTTAACCATTTATGCTTGAATTAAAACAAAACACTGTAAGAGAAGTAATCTGTAAGCCGGTAAATACGTGCTTAACCCCAATGTCATTTAATTAAAAATAAAATGTTCTTTAAATATATGTTTTATGGGATATCATTCGCCTAAGTCCTTTATGCACATGTAAATTCAAGGTTATCTTCAAAGTTGGTGTGAATTAGATATTATTTAAAAGCTAACGAACTATTGATATAAACATGGTTGACATGCATTTAATTGGTATAGAAATATATTAAAAGGATGATAGCTATATTAAGGCTTCAGGAGCAAAACCTGACAAATCCATTTGATGTGGTTTTTGTAATATAGAATTTATTGTGTTTTCTAGTTAAAGTCTTTCAGAATAATTTCATATTGAGTTTTTATATAGGGGATGTGGCAGCTTCTGCGAAAAAACACATGAGAGTATCGGAATGGTGACAGCTTCATCTCAAACGTAGTAGTCATGGTTTCATTTTGGCCCAGATGGCATTTGCCAGTTTTTACACCTGAATAAGTTTAATGTCAATTTCATTGAGAAATCATACTAATATATGTATAAATTTGGGATCTGAATATTACTATCTGAATGGTTGTTTTGACTGATAGCTATTGACTGATAGCCTCAGCTAACTTACTGTTCGGTGTGGTTTCTCAGGTGTGCGAGGCAGTAGCTGAGCTAGATGGCCCTCACCAGCAGGTGGTGCTGGACTGCTATGTGTCACGACGAGACGAACTCAAAAAGCATCTAACTCGGGCTGCCTGCAATATCTCAAACTCCTACCTCAGGGACTTCGACTGGCAACTAAAGGTATGTCCAGTCAACCGGGAAGCAGTAACCAATAACGCTTCTATAAACGGTATAGAACGCAGGCTTCACATAAAGAATGTCAGGAGTTCAAATCCCAGCCGAGTCAAATCAGTGACTTATAAAAGTGATACTTGTCGCTACACAGTCTGGTCCTCACCATTAATAGGATAGGACATGGACTGATTAGCACAATATCCGGATAATGTGACCGTGTGATATTTAGTCATAGTCCTGACGGCCTGGTCTCCCTGTGGGGCAGCACTATAAAGTTGCCATGAGTGCACATCGACACAAGTCAGTACCCATCCTGATATGACCGTAGGTGGTTCTAGGACCTAAAACAACAAAAAACAAACAATCTTAGAATTATGGGATGTGTATAGGAGCACATGAGTGCTTAAATCGACTGGTATCTCTGCGCCTTGGAGACAAACATGCAAACAGATATTTTTCAATAGACTACATCACGGTTCCAGCGGCGCGGTGCATTGTGGGATGCATCAGAGCAAAACAACACCCCCCAAAAGCACATGGCACATGCTAATGCACTGGGTGCATCTATGAAATGTGCTAGTTTCAGCTCAACTCAGCTCTTGTTTGAAACATAGAATACTAACTAAAAAAATATATATAATAAATTAAGATATTAATCTTTGATCCAGCATTGCATTTACATCAATATAACCAGCACATCGTATGCCATGTGCATTTAGATTTAGAAAGATCTAGGCACTCAGACTAGTGTTAGAGCCATAGCCAGAGTACTCAATGCATTGTCAATGGCAGTGAGTAATCTCCATACAGAAAAAATAAAATATTGATAAAACCACACGTCCTAGAGACAAACCGCTTGGAACACATATAGAAAACATGTTTAACAAAAAGATTATATTAGTTTTATAAGGTTAGGGTTTTGGATTTCTATTAATTTTGAATAAAACTGACATTTTTCAATGCGCGTATAGGCAAAGTCAATGGCCGTACGCCTTTGCTTTGCTCCCACGGCCGTTTTCAGCGCATGCACAGTCGGAACCGTGATGTAGTCTATATACTGGAGCATGGGTTAAAGCGTGAATTCAATATGCCTTAGGCAGATTTATGTAAAATAAATAAATATTTAGTAAAGGTGCTTGCTGTGTATGTACATATGTTTGTATATAATTTGTACCTTGGAATTTAAATATAATTTGTATCTTGGAATTGAAAGTATTTGCACCAATCTCCTCACTGCAGTGAGTGATGTTGACTTTTACCTCATCTCGGCAACAAGGGACATTTTCATCACTTTTCTAACTTACAGTTTCCATGCAGAAATTCTTTCTTTTACATCGGTGGTCAACCCTCAATAGCCGATGTTTACTTTTTGTGCTTGCGGCGGGGGGGGGGGGGGGGATCGTTAAACAAACAAACAAACAAACAAACAAATCTTTTAGCTTTGGTCATGTAGTCACTCGTCGATTCTTCCCAGTCGCGTTATGCATATAGAACGACCATGTACTCTATCTTTTTTTCTCAGTTTTGTGCCATCTTTTCTCTCTTATAGTTGGTCATGTCCAGCGACAAGCTCTCCTCCATCCAGGAGCCCCTGTTAAACCTGGACCTGGACCTGGCGTCCGGCAAGGATAAGAAAAATGTGTCGTTGGAGTTGAACAAGGACGACCTGCGGAAACTTATTACATCCTTGGAATTAGCAAATAAGGTAAGGACTTGGTAGTTTGTGCGCACATCAACCATGGGTTGTGTTATCATTCCTTGCAGTTCTCTGAGGAGTATAAGGTTAAACCCTTTTGAACAAGTAACATGGTGTGATTTTTTTAAAGAAGAAAGATAAGAAAAAAAAGAAGGAAAGAAAAAGAGAAAAAGAAGTGTTAGACAATGAGGACCTTTCAGTTTGCATCAGTCTCTCGTCAGATGGCGCACGATGCCGGTCTCTGTATTGCTTTGGTTGAATAGAAGCACACACACAGCTTAGGTGTGTGGTGGGGTGTAGGTGTGTGGTGAGGGTTTAGGGATGTGGTGGGGGTGTAGGTGTGTGGTGTGTGTGTGGTGGTGTAGGGGTGGAGGTGTGTGGTGGGGGATTATGGATGCTAAAGATTGTGAGGTGCCACTCTGCAAGACAACCCTACACCTCCACCACAAACCACCTACACACCCACCACACACCATCAACCCCCACCACACACACCTACACCCCCACCACATCCCTAAGCCCCACCACACACCCCTAAATCCCCACACACACCTACAACACCACACCCCCACCACACACCTAAGCTGTCACCACACACCTACACCCCCACCACACACCTACACCCGACCACACACATACACCCCCACACAGATACCACACACCTACACCCCACTCATCCCTAAACCCCCACCACACACCTACACCCGCACCACACAGCTACACCCCACCACACACCTACACCATCACCACACACCTAAACCCTCACCACACACCTACACCCCCACCACACACCTACACCCCAACCACACACCTACACCCCCACCACTCCCCTAAACCCTCACCATTCCCCTAAACCCTCACCACACATCTACACCCCACACCCCTAAACCCTCACCACACACCTTCACCTCAACCACACCACACACCTACACTCCACACCACACACCTACTTGACGAACACACACACACACACACCTACACCCTTCTATCCAAGTATGATCGCCGACTTGGACAGGGAACGGGTGCTGCCACCTAGTGTATAGCGAGAGAACTGGCTCATGAAAGCTCCCCATTGGGGAAGAAACTGTGTTAAGAGTACCTTATTCAGTAATAACTTAGCCCTTTGGGACAAAAATCTGTCCTCATAAATACGTTATGCTAGAAATGATCAGCCATGTACCTCCTGTACATATGATATAGCAAAAGATCAATGCCTCTGAAAAAAAACCTCCCAACTTATTTGGAAATAAAAGCATCTTACTCACTTCACAAATAAGCCTTTACTTTCCCCCTCGCTACCAACCTCAGCAATTAGTCTTTTGTCTAATAATAGTCATTACTCAACATTTTTGCCAGTTTAGTTTGTGTATCTTCTATGCTTGTTGTTTATATTGTAGTTGTTTCTGTCACATTTATCAATCTGATCTGCCTGAATAAATCGATCTAATAACTTATTTTACACGTTCTGTAATATCGATATTTTTTGCCTTTAGGTGAAGATTTAGATTGGTTGATCTATGTGTGGATTTCACTCAATTAAATCCTCATAATTTACTGTACAGGTTCTGTACTAACGAGGTTTTTGTTGTTAGGTGAAAATCTGGATTGGTTGATCTATGTGTAGATTTTTACTAAATCTAATCCTCAGGATGTGAAGTGCATCCTTCTCGGGGGTCTTGTCGCGTGAAATGGTGGTAAGCTTATGGTAACACTGTAGTATAACATTAAGGCTGCATAAACCGATAAAAGCATAACATTTTCGAAACCAGAACACTGACCTAGATTTGCTCCTATCTATTCAGCTTTAGACCCTTTTGCGATACTGGGCTATGCTTGAAAAGGGGTTACCAAGCTCTCTCATTCAAAATATTTCTGAAATTACCCGTTTAAAATAACAGTTAATTCAACCTAAATGATAATATATTATAATGATCAACTAATATTTTGGCATGCTCTCATTCAAAATATTTCCGAAATTACCCGTGTAATATAACAGTTAATTCAACCTAAATGATAGTATATTATAACGATCAACTAATATAGTTATCTAAAAAAAAAAAGAAGAGAGAAATGGGTAAAACGCAAAACCATCTGATTATGTAACTTTGAGTTTTGACAGTGCCATCTTAGTATTGCATTCATATGGATTATTGAGAAGTATTTGGATGATAAGGATATAATCATGGGTATTCGAATGGTCTAATGTAGATGCAATAGGACAATATTCCTAAGTTATTCACTGTGATCTGAGTGACGCTAACCTCAATGAGTTGTGGAGAGGAGGCGATAGCCTGAAATAGGGATTGTTTTGTTGGGGTTTTACATTCTGGCAACATTTAAAGTCATCAGAATGAGTACCGACATGTAACTGTGTTCTGATGAAAACTTTATAGTGGTGTCCCTGGTAGTCCATACCGTTGGCACCATGATCTTTTTTTCCGCTGAGTCACATTATTCTAATACTGAGCTAACCAGTTTTTTCGCTATCCAAGTAATACCGTGCGCCAGGATAGGTAGTCACAAGTTTAAATTGTGTGAGTCATTGGTTTGACTCGGGCAGGATTCGAACTCCCAACCTTCTGCACGGGAAGCCTGGGCTTGACCTATTCGGCCGCCGCGTCCTGTCGGCAATAGGTATTGATGATAGTATTGGTCACTGAGTGATTGACACATTGACTACCACTACCAGTAGGATTGGGGGAGGAAGGCACAGCTGCGCGTTGTACTTCCGCCGGGTGGTGAATAAGAAAGTACATTGCACAAAGCCAACTTCCCCTCTTAACATGTATAAAGGCTATACTATCTACTAGAAGTTCAATGCGCCTAAAGGTGCAGTCACACTACGACGTGTTTTCCGGCGTTCCGCCAACGCGCAAAATATTTGCTAGCACGCAACGGGTTTCGACGTGTTGTTAACGCGTCCGTAACGTCCCCTCCAACCCGTCGGCGCGCGTCAAAAGTTTTGTGCAAGGACAAAACGATCGGCGCGGGCCAGCGGGCGCCGACGTGTTGGCTCACACGTTGCTATCAGTGTACGTGTACCGACGCGCCGGTAACATATCGGACGTGTACCGACGTTTCGACCAATAACCCAACACGTTGGCACGCGTTGTCCAACGTTGGTGAGACACGTCGTAGTGTGACTGCCCCCTAACATAGATTTAGATGTATACGTGTAGTCGTCTGCACACGAGCCACATAGACAGGTTGACATGGGTGCAGGGTATCACGGAGTAAAATAGACGCTAGCCCAAGATGGCAGAAGTGTGGGTTTGAGGCCCTCTCTAGACTCAATGGTCCCTGCGTACTACCACTATGACATTAGTTTCCATGACCAGGATCCTTTACACAATACAAGACCAATGGTTGGCGAACCTACTGTAGTGGTCTGCACTGACCTCTCAGATAAGGAGCCTCATAGACCGGTAGGCATGGGTAGTGTGGTGATATCAGGGAGCCTAGTTGATATAATGGTTCGCACACTGGCCCGGAATGCAAAGAGATGTGGGTTCGAGTCCCACTCTAGGCGCAATATTTCCCATTTTCATCACCCCCCCCCCCCCACAACACTGGTTGCCGTGACCATGATCCTGTACAAGCTATGTGCTGTATAGTTGTTGAACCTGCCCTGTGTATGTGTAAGTGCACTGCCTGTATGTATGTAATTGTAAGCATTAAAAGACTTACAATTCCAGGGGGACGTGTGTAGTGGCCTGCACTGACCTCTCAGGTAAGGAGCCGCATAGACAGGTAGGCATGGGTAGTGTGGTGATATCAGGGAGCCCAGTTGGTATAATGGTTCGCACACCTGCCCGGAATGCAAAGAGATGTGGGTTCGAGTCCCACTCTAGGCGCAATATTTCCCATTTTCATCACCCCCCACAACACTGGTTGCCATGACCATGATCCTGTACAAGCTATGCGCTGTATAGTTGTTGAACCTGCCCTGTGTATGTGTAAGTGCACTGCCTGTATGTATGTAATTGTAAGCATTAAAAGACTTACAATTCCAGGGGGACGTGTGTAGTGGCCTGCACTGACCTCTCAGGTAAGGAGCTGCATAGACAGGTAGGCATGAGTAGTGTGGTGATATCAGGGAGCCTAGGTGGTGTAATGGTTAGCACACTGGCCCGAAATGCAAAGAGATGTGGGTTCGAGTCCTGCTCTAGGCACAATATTTCCCATTTTCATCCCCCCCATGACACTACCCTGTGTGTGTATGTATATATATATATAAGTGCATTTCCTGATTTATGGACGTAAACAATTATACAAAGACACAGGTGCACTCAACTCGCAGGCAAGGATCTATATTTTGTTGTTGGTAAAACAGTTTATTCATCAGAATATAAAATTTTTCAGCGCCGAGGCACTGGTCGTCCAGTCGTTTTCATTACACTGTAAATAGGTAGATAGGTTGATGTGGATAGGGTGATTAGATCCGGGAACCCAGGTAATATAATGGCTAGGATGGTAGCCCCCGAATAGTAGACGTCTGTTTGATTTGCACTCTAGACCCAATGTTCCCTTTGTTTGAATCAACCCCTCGACATAAGTAAGCGAATGGTTATTCATGTAACCAACAGCTAAATAATTATATTTACGAATGCCGCAATATTTGATAGGAAATCTATGTAAGAAAGGCTAATTAAGTAAGTGTTTGAGACTTCGTGTTGCTTTAGGGGGTATTGACCCGCGTAAACAGACTTGATATACCTTTAAAACATGGGTTTTTAAAGATTTAATTAACAAATTAATTAGTAAAATATTACTGCTAAATACAATTTTATTGTTAATAAATGTGATAATCATATCAATTTTGGGTTTATTTTAAATATCTATAATTAATTCAAATGTATTTTCTCCGGTAAGGTGCATGAAGTATTTGTAATTAAAGATCAAATCGATCGAAATACACCCGATTCAATATCAACTCTCCGATATTGTTGTTGAGTATGCAGATCTCCATTTTCATCGTCGCGTGGGTAATTTATTTTCTATGATTAGTTTATTTATTATAATTAGTTATACTTTTTTTTTGTCAGGCCGTGTTGAAAATGAAGACGTGACGCAGATTCAGCAGAAATTCACATTCCTGTTCCTCACCGCGACTTGCCTGCTGATACAGTGGACAATTCACATAGCTACAAGTCACATTTGCTTGTGAATCGCTATATCCTAAAATGAAATCTACAGGTCTATCACCAAATATAAATAAAAGGAAGAGAGAGAGAAAGGGTAGAAATATTAATACAGATATCCCATTTGGCCGCAATGCTCAAGGGCAATTCCTATTATATTCTATGCGGTGTTCTGGGATGAGAACATACACATTATACAATTATACCAGTCTACCACACCTGAAGAGATAAATGGGGTTGCACTGTATTTTATGTGTTGCGTTCAATCAAGTAGACAAAATAGTGTAATTTAGCCACTTTCTTTTTACAAACTCCGATGTGAATGTTAATACGATGGTCAGCGTACAGTACACGATAATCGTCTTTGAATACCGATAATCGTGGATCGGGGACAATTCTAAATTCAGACCCCACACACTTGGCTTGCTTCATTATTCCAAACTCTCATCTGGTGGATGTGACTCAATACAGCATTGCCAATTTCTAGAAAGTTGATTTGTTCTCAACCTTCAAAGCAGTTAGGTTTAAGGCATTATTCAATTGATTATTGTATGAGCAAATGTGGTTAACTGTGACACAGTCGATTATTTTGTTTGGAGTGGGAATAAGCAAATCCCTTAATAGATTACATTTATGGAAGACGTATTCTGACTTGTAGAATATTCCCAAAATGGTGTTTAGCCTTCTATTTAAATTATTGTGGTCGACTCAGTCAATGTTATACAGTGACAAAGAATGGTATTTGGAATATTGGAATGGCATTTCACCAATAAAAAAAACAACTCTTTTCTACTAAGGCATTAAGTTATTTCAAGTACCAATAGTATAATTAATAAATATAATAATCATATGTTGAAATTAATAATGTACGCATCCTATTTTGGAGGAAAAGAACATCAGCTTGTTTTGAATCTGTCCACAAATATTTATGTAATAAATATTTTCTACGACTATTGACCATTTTGTATAGAAAAGGGTTAGGTTATCCCATTATTAGAAGACTCATCACTTATAGAAATTCTTCTCTGGTTTGTTGGAACATTCCGAAAACAATGTTAAGCTAATTCTAATATGAAAAATCTGGTTGACTCATTTGTTTTACTGAACCCATTATAGGATGGCAGTCTTTGAATAATGTAACCGCGCATCTGGTAAGTTTGTGATGGTCCTTCAAATAGAACTACTGTCATTAATAATTGTATAATTAGCCGCATTTTGATGTTAATTTTGTATCATATTTCGGAAGGAGAAAAAAAAGACAATTTACTTGTCTTGAATCTTTCCATTAATATGTATGTAATAAACGCTTTATATTGACCAATGACTCGGTTACATTATTATAGATCTATCAAAATATTCCATCATGGTAGATTTATTATTAAGAATGAAATTACAATTCACTCTAAAGTACTTACTTAAAGGTCCAGTGCACAGGGGTGAGTGGTCTTCGGGAGAAAAGTGGAAACGATGAGGTAGGGAATAATAGGGTAACTATCACATCAGAACGCTCGTCAAGCAGAGTTTGTAATAATTGGTGACCTATAGTTGGAGAGTACTATATGGAATTTGACTACTAGTCTTTTCCCTGACAGTGATAAGCCTAACTAAGAGTCTGCACGGAAACCTACCCCAATCAGGGGTCCAATGTCGGCAGTCACTGAGAGCTGAGAAGTTCAAGTATAGAATGTTTCAATTTGCCGTCCTGATATGACTAAAGATGTTGCTAGGACGTAAGACCCCAATAAACATCTTGTAATTTGGGATTCTATTTGGGTAATTTATGAAGGAAATAAATTTACAGATAATTGTCAAAATCTTAAATATATATATAAATTTAAGGGGCCGTCCAAAGTCAACATATTTATGGTAGTACAAAGTACTTTTCCAGACCCTGCCCCCTGAATAAATAGTATACATCAAGTGGCTGAAGGAGTTGAGCACCTGCTTTCTGTTTAAAAAGTTACTTATTAATCAGTTCAGTATGGACATATAAAGACTTCTTTGTTGGTTCAAAACACACTATAGACCCTATTGCTAGTATTGTAATATGTTTATAGGTCACTAGTGTACTGGCTTTGTTGTTGGTTTTTGCCAAGACCTAAATATATCGACTGATATTGTCATCTGGAAATAGGCTAATCCTCTGTGTATACGGAGTAGGGCCTAAACAAATGACGACATAAAATGGAAAGACATCTTTTTATTCAGCTTAGATTAATTGCGTACACTGTAGCAACTAATACATCGGTGACATTAAAATACGCCAGCATGTATAGATTGAAATTTAACCAGCTCACATTAACGAAGCGTTAATCAAATTCGCTTTTTATCAGTTTGGCTCAGTTTTTCACTGCGTAGCTGTTAAGAATGAGCTTTTACATCATTTTATATCTAACCTCTTATTCAATACACCAATCTCGGCACGCATAGATTACAAATACAATTTAACATAAATCTCAGGTTCGTACAAAAACAAAACCGAAGTAAATGAATTCGTAAAAAACACGAATTTGGTATGAAAAAGGATGGATCCGGGACCAAAATTTGTATTGTACCATTCTCTAACAATCGTAAGAGGAACATAGATACACATAATACATGTATCTATATATTATGTGTGTATGCATATAATATATGGGACCTACATCCAATATTTTTTACTTGATACTTCATATAAAAAGCTATTTAGATGTGTTTAAATTCATTATTTAGGTATACTTATCTTCAGTGAATGTGACATTTTGGCTAAGCTCAATTTTGGAGCAACAAAACATTTGTAGCAACAAAATAACATTTGTATAGATCACGGGTTGTATCCACCAAATGACAGACCTTTTCTTGAACTCAAATGAGTTCTAGTCACGTTGACAATTACCATTATCAAGGCTTCAATAACAAAGCCAGCTAAGTCTGATTTAAGCTTAGTCCTTTAGGAGATTAATGGTTACAACTTTCATTAGTAATAATAGCAGCTGGCAAAGGTGTACACCACGTTTTGTTGGGCACCCAAGTAGGCATGTGTCGACCTTGTTTAGTAGACTACTGCACCGGATGAAAGGTTTAAAAATGTAATCAGGTTTTCTGAAGTAGTTATATTCAAGTCGCCACAAATTTAAAACAATTTTCGTTTTCACAGCTTCATTCATGTGTACAATTAAAATCCGCCTTACAGTAGGGGGTATTACATGTAATAAAAATCAGCACTTTCAGCAGCATGCCTTAGGTCAATACCTCACGTCGCAGATGCCAACCTTGTTTATCCATGCTCAGTCAGGTCACTGTCCATGTTATGGTGTGGGATGAAACACACTACACACTGGTACATATACATTTATATTTAGGAAGTCTTTTCTTTTTAGATATATATATATATATATTTTTTATGAATCTTAACATAGAATAGTTCCTAGCACAAGTTCACTGTACCACATAAAAAACCCAAACATAGGGCAATAATTGTACCATGTTTGATCATCAGGAAAGATGTTTATGGATTCAATGTGAACGTAAAATTGTATGGTCCAATGGTTGTGCGTTTGTCCTTTTTTAAAGATAAATATATGACGTTGATCGTTAAAATTTACTTGACTTTAGTTTGCAATACATTTTATTCTAAACGGCAAACTAGAAATGCAAACATGCTACATAAATTTTGACCTGGACATCAAAACTCTTACACCAGTCTTTTTGTTGTTGTACATTAGTTGATTAAGCAGGGGAAATTTCAATCATGGACGATTGGTCTTTCTCATTCCATTGCTCGTTGCCCTATCCTAATAATGCCGCGCGCCAGGCTAGGTAGCGACAAGTATCAATTTATAAGTCATTGGTTTGACTCGACCAAGGTTCAAACACGTTGGTTCGAATCCCACAATCTACCAAAAATGGGAGGCGGACGCTCAACTCATTCGGCCATCCGGTCTGGTACTTTAAAGTGTACGGCTCACAGTGCAGGATGTGAGGGCCCTACACCATACATTCAGCATGCAGACACCAGATCTCACACAACTCCAGGCACACCTCAAACACTCAGTAAGAAGCGGAGTATCAGTACCATTGTGGTCTGTGTTTCTTAGGGTCACTGCAAAGGTATATGCTGATTTTAAAGCTGCATAATCCGATAAAAACATCAGATTTTCGAAACCAAAGCACTTACCTAGATTTGATCCAACATATCCAACTTAGATACTGGTGCACTACTATCTATTGCTGCATAGAAGGAATACTATGCAAGTTAATCAAACCTGTCGCCGCTGAAGTCTATGGCGTCCGAATTTCGGTATGCACACCAACATTAATTTGGCATGTTTTTACTTCAAATATATTCAAAGTTAAGTGAAGTAGATTATAATGACCAACCTAATATAATTATCTTTAAAAATAGCATGGCCGGATATAAAAATCATCGAATTATGCTACTTTAACTTAACCCAGTTTTCTCCATTCCCGACTCGCATACATGGACATTATGCATGTTGGCTGCAGGCTAACATAGGTAATTTGCACACGAGAGCCGTTGTTCTATTTTTAGGTTACCTGCTGAATCTCACTACATCTCCGTGGGTCGCTGCATGGACAACTTCACTCACCCACCCTCCCACCCACTTCTCAACGGTTTGAGCATTGTACGGATCGTCTACTCTTCTAGCTGCTCAGATGTTCGTTCAAATGAACACAGCTACCAGAAACAATTACAATTACTGCACTGAACTGCTCTTGACTGCTCAATCCCTGGACCCAACTGAACTATCTGGCTCAACCGCTTCTCGGTCTTGATTTATTTTGTTGTTAAATAAATACAATTAAACTATGTTCTGCCTTTCTTCCCGTTTTGTCCGAGTGTGTGAATTATTAGAAACTGACAAGATTAGCAGCTAGCTTAAAGCTGTAATTAGACATCACATGCAAATTATCATGTTCATATCACAAACAAAAAGTCCCACTTTCTTTGATTTCTAGCCCGAGTGATTATTGAAATTCATTCTAAGGGGAGGGGTGTTGGGTGGAATTGGTGTGTGTGTGTGTGTGTGTGTGTGTGTGTGTGTGTGTCTCTGCGTGCGTGCGCAGTAAATATGGAAGTAAGTAGGGGTTGGAGGGAAGGATTACTACTACTGAGAGAAATTCCGTACATGTAATTGCTGTAAATCAATGATCACTCTGACTGACATTTACCAGCAATTATAAAATGAGAAAATGGTGTCGTGGGAGTCACCAAGTTCCGATATCACAACACTTGCAAAGGAATGTATAAACAAATAAATATATTATATTAGCCACATCTTCTGCCATTAAATTCCTTTTGTAGCTAAGCGTACACTAGTTCACATTTAGTTTAAACAAACATTAAATGCAAATAACACTGGCATGCGGTATTTAATACAAACAAATGTCAACTCGGCTTTCATTTGATCATCTAATAGACCAAACTCATATACCAAAGGCTGGAAAAACAGCTAAATATGGTTACATTGTCGTCTGCTAGGAATGGTTAACCTTCACATGCTTAATGTCCCATGATCAATAAGCTTGTCCAGAAGTGGTAACCTAATTTACATAACTAAAAGCACAGTGTGGTGTGGTAGAGGTTGTTCAGCACTCACCCTCACCCTCACCCTCACCCTCACTCCCCCTCAGGTCCGGGCATCAAGAGGAGGCAGGCAGGCCCTTTATATCAGGAAGCTTAGGTAGTCCAACAGTTGGGAAGCTCACTCCGAATTAGCAGAAACAACTAAAACATCATATGACTTCCTTCACAACCCCTTCCCACCCACCATCGAATTACCATTGAACGCAAGACTCAGGGATGAGAATAGGGATTGGGGAAGAAAAACCCCCAAACAGGACCCCCCCCCCCCCACACACACACCCTGTACATGTATTCATTCAGTGTCATCAGTAAATTCGTCCGTGACCACACAGTCTGATTTGTCTCCCCTCGCTTACGTTCCCCAAAATGATCCAACGGCTTTAAAAAAACCAAAAACCCATTTAAAATACCCACTGAAATCCGGCAAAAGACAGACAATTCTCATCCCCGGGTCTGTTGTGAGGTTGGCTTCTTAGAAAAGGCACTAGAACTGATTGATGTTCAACTCTGTGGACATTAATCAAATATTTAAACAAATCCCCGCACAAGTTGGTTAACTGTATATATAATATATATATATATATGAGTACCGTTGTTATTTATATTCACATAATAGATTATATAGTAGACATATATTAATAATCTACTGCTAAGCAACTTGTCGATCCAGGGTTAAAATAGTTACTACCAGGGTTTGCATTGTGTAGAGCGTTACTGAACAACTTTTAGAAAAAGTACTGGATGTCTGAGTTATGGAAATAACCACATAAATTCACGACCCAACATGCTAACTATATTGTTAAAATACTTATCTATCATAACCCACTACTTTTAGAGTAGAGAATTCATCAAGTTGGCGAAAGTCCGCGAACTCGCAGAGATCTTTCAGTTTCACCCCTGCCGCTGACCCCTGATCGAACCCACTGCTGATCTAATAACTTCATGGTAACCTTTGAACTATAGGATTTGTACAAGACAAACGATGACATGATCTGGTAAGTAGGTGGTAATCTCATCGTGTTATAACAAAGTCGATATGTATTTCAATACAAGATATAGCTAGCATACAGTGGAAATGCATGGTATATGTACTTAGAACCACTTTGAGCATTACCATTATTTATAATGAATGGACCCTATAAGCCACTCAAAATGGATTTAGTATCCAACAGAATTAATCATTTATCCACAATGATTTGATTTAATTATGGATTGATGCGAATTGTCACCGCGGTTAGTTTACATCTTCCTCACTAACGAATTACTAAAAATATGTCATGACATGTGCACATTATACCCCAGTCACATGAGGCCTGCGTTCGCTTACGATCGATTCGCGACGTCCTCATTGCGCCCTCCTTAAGTGTTGGCACTGCGAGGACACCAACCTCCTGGCTTCCATTTCGGAAACGCAAGGAGGATGCAGCTGCTGCACGTGCAACCTCCTTGCGTCCTGTTCCGGCGGTGCCATTAAAAATGGTTGGCGACCTGGTGCTGCCCTGGCACCGCCAGGTCGCTGACCCCTTGGTTGGCGCGTTGGTGCCGATCTAGCGGCGCCAAAATATGCAATGCCGTGCTCAACTGGCCCCGCCCTGTCGCTGATGCGCCGACGGCCCGGCACCAACCACGTATTTGAATCAATGTATCGAATGGGACGGTGGGAGGTTGGCGTCCTTTTGGGCGTAAGGAGGTCGGAGGCGGACGCTGGCTCTCGTGTGACTGGGGTATGAGGTTTCTTTACCAGCAGATTAATTTGGGGATAGTTCTCATGCAAGTTTATGAGTAGGATAGCTTAATGATGGCATCACTGCCCACAGTAACGCGTTAGGTTTCTTTATCAGCAGAATAATTTTGGGATAAAACTCATGCAAATTTACACATCGAATATCTTAGTGGTGGTGACGCTTCCCACAGTAACACATTAGATTTGTCTTCATCAGCAGAATAATTTTTGGATAAAACTCATGCAAATTTACACATCGAATGTCTTAGTGGTGGTGACGCTGCCTACAGTAACACGTTAGATTTGTCTTCATCAGCAGAATAATATTGCGATAAAACTCATGCAAATTTACACATCGAATATCTTAGTGGTGCTGATGCTGCCCACAGTAACGCGTTAGATTTTTGTCTTCATCAGCAGAATAATTTTGGGTTAAGACTCATGCAAATTTACACACCAAATAGTTTAGTGTTGGTGGCGCTGCCTACAGTAAAACTCTAGGTTTCTTTATCAGCAGAATAATTTTGGGATAGTCCTCATGCAAGTTTATATATCAGATAGCTTAGTGATGGAGGCGCTGTTGACGGTAACACGGCAAAGTTATCATGCATTGAACTGAAGCTATTCGTAAAGCATTTAATTTCAATCTATTCCAAACACAAAGAAGTGAACATAATTGTACAGAACCACCAACGTTTTTAGCTGATCGAGAACAATGTTGGCTTCTGCCATTCTCTAAGTATCAAGGATGAGAATGGAAATTGAACCATCCCCCCAAACCTTTTTTTGTTAAACGAAAAAGCTTAAAAACTTTTTAAATTATGTATTCAGTCTCACCAGCCAATTCTCGTGAGTGCAACTGGAGGATGAATCCCACCATAATTGTTGTCCTTGGAATAAAAAATTCTTAAACAATAAAAATGAGATAAATGGTGAGGTAAAAATGGCCCCATCCCACCCCCTAAAAACAGATGAAATCCACCCCACGCATATAAAAACACAACCCGACAGAAAATTCTTATCCCTGTATATAATACACACACTGCTGACCTGGTCACATTGAACCTCGCATCGCCCAATATACCATTAAAATTGTACTCGAATTTGCTATATATGTACATAGATAATGTCCCAGACAGGCAATTCATTACAACCATGCGATTAGGCTAATAAGCCATGGGTAGTAGTAATAAGATAATAATCACACATCGGAACATGACTTACAGAAGCCGGTCACACTGTACAAAGTGACTAAAAATACTGGGTATCTCCTGAGTCTCGACCGGTCCCGGGCTTGTTTTTACACAATAGGTATTGATTAAAATAAAATGTGAAAAAATTGAACTTGCGTCTGCTACTGTGACAGAGCATCGACGTCACGTCACGTCACGTCACGTCGAGATCACGTTGACCTTGACCTCGCCGCCGGCGACGCCAGGTGGCGGCACGGTAGTGTGTCAGGGAATCTCCTCGTCGTCGATGGTGAGCAGGTGGGTGCGACCGTCGATCAAGTTGAGCGGCAGCACCAAGTTCCGGTTCCGGTGTTTGGTGATGCGGTAGATGCGACAGGCCGCCAAGGAGAAGATACCCGCCACAGTCGCCGCGAACATGGCCGAGAGAAGGACTGTGGTGTGGGACAAGGGTGGTGAGGGTGGAGGGGGGGACAAAGTGGAGAAAAATTGCAGAGAAATGTAAAAAGACTTTAATACGTCAAACAAACAAGAACAACAAAAATTACATAATAACAAAAAGATCTGTGTTCAGTTAGTACAAAAGTGAAACATCGCCCAATACTCTTATATACCATTCCCGGCCTGATATGATCTTAGACGTTACCAGGACGTGAAAACCCCAACAAACAACTATATACCATTACAATTAAAACATATCTTTCTACTAGATCCCATAACTAAGATAATTAAAGATGTTTGATTTATAAAATATCCGAACGTCAACATGTTATTAAACCACGATGCATGCATATTGGAAATAAATTACATTTTAAAACACATTCGATGTTCAGTTGTGAACCATTGTGATCATCATGCTGTCGGTCGCGATGCGACAAAGACTGCTTTCATTACTTGACTGCCGCTCTCCATTTAGCTCTCTGCTGTGAGAGTTGTGTCCATGAGTCGGTCTTAATGTCTCTCAGCTTCAGGTTTCTCTTGATGGTATCTTTAAACCGGAGACGGGGGCGCCCTCTCTTTCTGTAGCCAAAAGACAGTTGAGAATAGAGGATCTGCTTTGGTAGCCTGTCTGATGACATCCTCATGAGGTGTCCAGTCCACCGGAGATTCTTTTTGATCAGAAGATCTTCCATAGAGGGCAGCCCCATCCGTTCGAGTATTTCCTTATTCGTCACTTTGTCCTTCCAGGTTAGCCTCATGATTGAACGCAGATGTCGCATCATGAAGGCATGCAGCTTTTTCACCTGCTGTCTGTACACTGTCCAGGCCTCGGCTCCGTATAGTAGGGTGGATAGCACGATTGCGCGGTAGATCTTACCTTTGACCCGAATGGACACATGGTGGTTGTTCCAGAGTCTCTGGCGTAGTCGGCCGAAAGATGCGCTAGCCTTGGCCATCCTCCTCTGTATCTCAGCATCAATGCGTCCATCACTTGATATTGTGCATCCGAGATAGGTGAATTCCGGAACAGAGTTCAGCTTGTTTCCGTCAACCATGATCTCCTCCTCTCGGGTTCTTGTAGAGTTGGGTTGGTACAGCACCTCCGTCTTCTTGATGTTAATTTTCAGGCCAAACTTCTTTGATGCATCGGAGAAAGCGTCCACTATTTTCTGGGTCTCTTCAGCAGAGTGGGCAACCAGTGCACTGTCATCTGCGAATAGTAGCTCTCTCACCAGTATCTGAGTAGTCTTGGTCTTCGCTCTGAAGTGTGCGACATTGAATAGGTCAGCGCTCTGTCTGGACTGTATATAGATGCCATCCCCCATGTCTCGGAAAGCCTCGTCTAGCATTGCTGATAGGAAGATGGAGAAGAGCGTGGGGGCCAGTACACAACCTTGCTTGACCCCATTGGTAACCGCAAACGATTCCGAGACTTCCCCTCCAGCACTAACGTTCGCCATCATTCCTGTATGTAGAGCCTCGATCATAGTTGTGAACTTCTCTGGGCATCCGTACTTCCTCAGTAGCTGCCATAGCCCGGTCCTCCCGGCTGTATCAAATGCCTTAGTGAAATCGACAAATACCATGTACAGTGGTCGGTCCTGCTCAATGCACTTTTGTGATACGTCGCCTAATGCTCTTATACACTATTTCAATTAAATTATCTACCTCTAGAACTTAATTAATTTTTAAGCTAGGATAATAAAATTACATGTCTGATTGATAAAATATAAGAACATCAACATATTAAACCATGTATGCATATTGATAGTTATTACCCGGTTCATCACACCTGATTATCATTTTCCTTCAAAAGCTTTCCATCATCTAATCTTGGTTCCTCCGTAACAGGGTGCCATTATTTTTTGTTCTAACACAGTTTCCATGGTTTGAGCCCGGAGTGACATAGGATTAGAAGAACGGATCATCACATCTAGATCGATACAACAGTAGCCAGTGTCGACCAATCAAAGCAGGAGACAGCTAGTGTGGGTGTGGGTGTGGGTGTGGGTGTGGGTCGGGGGGAGTACCACGACATTGTACCCAACTGCATGAACGCCTATCCAACCCGTAGTTTCCACCATATTGTGAGTTTACATTGTTAAAAAAGGGTGGGCTTCTTATCGTGAAGGAAGCCACTTCGTTAACACATGAGGCAGTATATAGCTCCAGCAGTATACAGCAAAACCTCTCGAACCGACCACAACCACAGATTAACCACTACCCTATATCAATCGCTTTATTTGGCTCCCAAACGATCGCCCATACAATACCATTGCATTGAATGAAAACTCCCTAAACCGACCACCTCCCTAAATGGACCAATTAAAGTCGGTTCCATGGTAGGTCGATTTAGAGAGGTTTTACTGAAAAGTATAGTAAAACCTCTCTAAATTGACCAACCATGGGACACACTTTAAATGGTTCATTTAGGAAGGTGGTCGGTTTAGGGAGTTTTTCATTCATTACAATGGTATTGTATGGGTGATCGCTTGGGACCCGAATAAAGCGATCGATATAGGGGAGGGGTCGATCTGTGGAGGTGATCGGTTAGAGAGGTTTTACTGTACTTCAAATGTTCCGCAGGTATACAGGCTATATGTACGATACAACTGTAGAAATGACAAGACAGCTTTGACAACAGATTATTGACACACTAATGAACCAGACCCAAGGCTACCGATCGATATATAAATAATGTGTGGTCTGAATGAAACTTCACTGTTAGCTGCTAAATACAGATTGGGGCGCTACTACAGGCAGAATACAAAGAGCACGACAACTTTGTATTCTATACCACAGAACCATGTCAGCACAATGAATAAACAACACTGCCTCACGGACAGATCACATTGTGCACAAGGATAGGATGAAAAGATCACAATAAATTCCTACTTTCTTCAAATAAAGTCTGACAGTGTATGGCTTCCAGGCCTAAGTCACTATCCCCTCTGTGGTAAGTGGATCAATACTGTATGGCAATAAATAGCTAGTAAACATTTTTTTTTAAGAGAGAAGGTAAATCCAAATTTTTTTATTTTTTATTTCTATTAATGGAGAGAATTTGGCTCTCCGTGCTTAGAGGTGGAGTGTTAACCTTCTCTGCTTGGAGAGCTGTATTTGCACTGCTTGCACCAGTGATCGTAGATAAAAGATTCACCTGGTACTTGTAGTACACGGGTGAAGATCAGCCTTATATAAAAACGGTCGAAAAATCGGGCTAATGAAATGAGTCTTTATGAGAGCCTAATTTCTCAATCTAAGAAGCAACATTTATTCTTTGTATATGTCTTCATGTTTACCCACTACTTTTGAGTTGGAAAATATAATAAAACATATACTTTAATACAATTTAAAAGTGAAATCGACGGCGTTCTCTGGCTGCCATCTTGTCTTTTTGCATTCTCGCCCACTTCACCAACTCTGTGCCTATATGAGTAGCCATTTGATACTGGAGCCACAGTTTCTAGTTCATGTTCCATACTAAACCTATTTTCGCCCGTATTTACACTACGTTGTCCTTCACCCGTGTACTACAAGTACCGGGTGAATCTTTTATCTACAGTGATCGGTGGTTCTTGGGCATAATCACGCTTGACTGTTGTGATTGGGCCTAACCATTGCAGCACAATTAGCGTCTCTGTGGGTCACCCATCGCTCACCTGTGTGGGTATTTCCAAATTTAACTAATTGTCTTGGCCTTGAGACTCCATCAAACAAAACAAAATCAGGATGGGTACCAACTTTTGTGACCGTGCGCACTCATCGCGACTTTATAGTGTTGTCCCCCTGGGAAATCAGGCCGCTAGCACCATGACCTGACATCCCACTCAGTCACATTATCCTGATAATGAGCAACCAGTCCTTGCACTAATAATTTCGAGCACCAGGCTATGTAGCGACAAGTATCAATTTTGTATGTCATTGGATTGACTCGGCCAAGATTCGAACTCCAGACCTTCCGCACCGGAAGCCTGCGCTCTTACCGATTTGGCCAGCGCATCCGGTTGCCTAGCGGCTAGAGTCTGAACTAAGATATATATTAACAATGATCAATTTATTCTATACGATGACATGATAATATAAATGAAAAATGTCCTACCATAAACCCACGTGATGTTCCCTTAAAATTACCAGAACATAAGAAAAGTAGTATTTATTTATCGGCGACGTGTATAGAAGGAATTCAGATTCAGGGGAATGATTAATTATTTGTTAACAGAGTCTTTATGCATGTCAAATTACCAAGGAAACCTTAAAGGCCATAGACAATCTAGTAAGTAACTTTTGGTTTACATGCTTAATACTAATACTAATAGAGAAAAGTAAAACTAAAACCATTTATAATGAACACATTTCCACATGAGGCCTTTACCTTGATCTCATGGATAACTGTACTGTATTGTACTAGTTCAATACGTGTTCATTATACTGATGATTTGAGTAGTAGGTGAAATTAATCAAATATTGTGATTAGAATAATTTTTAATGGAGCATATTTAATAATAATTGAATAAACTCAATACTACATTAATACAAAAGACGAGGCTGAACTTTCAGCAATGTACTATATTTAGCATACAATACACAATATTCACAACGCATGTGACATCTGACGGCGACGACGAACACTACGGTTGTGGGACCGTTGCCACAGCGCATACAAAAGCTATGGAAATTAATACTTTCAAATGCATGTCAGCCAGTCAAATTTTGGGATATTTTGAAAATTCAAAAAGTATATTGCTTTTGGGTCATTGGAGCTTCCAAGAAAAATAAAATTTTCATGTTTGAACCCTTTTGAAATTTTTAAGAGGGTACCAAACTAATCAGTCACTATTAATACACAATATTCACAACGCATGCAACATTTGACGCCGACGACAAACACTACGGTTGTGGGACCGTTGCCACAGCGCATGCGTGTGAATATCGTGTATTACATAAACATCCTTAAAAGAGGGTTTTCATACTATAAGATTCTATTCATTCTCACGAGCAGGCCCTCATAGCAACACGGGCACTTTATTTGAATAAAGGCAGCTTTTGATGGTTTGAGTTTTATGTCCCGACAACATCTAAGGTCATATCAGGACGGGTACCGACTTGTGACTGTACTCGTGGTGACTTTATAGTGTTGCCCCACTGGGAAATCAGGCAGCTAGCACCATGACCCGATATCCCACTCAGTCACATTATCCCGACACTGAGGTAACCAGTCATTGCCCTATCCTATTAATGCCAAGCACCAGGCTAAGAAGCGACAAGCATAAATTTGTATAGGTAATTGGTTTAACTCGAGGGGGAACCAAATGCCCGACCTTCCGCACGCGAGGCCCGCACTCTACATATATATATAGAATATATATTACCTGCACATAGCCAATACAGCAAGTTTATTAGACCGAGCAAGTGGCCAAGCATTTCAATGTATAGTGCCCCATAAAATGTGACAGCACCATCTAGCCATTTAATCAATTATAACATGCCTGCCATGTAACTGTACTTAAAGGTCCATTAACATGACCAACACAACTTTACTTATTCACAATGATCATGATCAAATGTGACTATTCACGGTTTGTATATCTGAAAACAACCTATTCTATGCAAGTTATTGAGGGCCTAATCAAGGCTGAGGGCCACTGCAATCAAGATGTGAACCGTAATGTCATTCGGTCCTAATGACCATTGTCAGCTATTAGAGCTATTCTTAGACGTTCCAAGTGCAATTGCGGAGTTTTTATTTTTATTTCTATAATTTAAATATGTCGCTATAAGATAGCGAATATTCATGTACAAAATAGAATCTAAAATCAGGTGACCAGACATGTAACGTATATTTGAAGATATGGAACGTCAACTTATAATGAATGAGCGGATACAAATACTGAATATTACAATGATTAATACCATCGCTTAACGCGCTAAAAAAAAAAAAAATCCTTATCAATAGATGTCTTATCTTAAATGTCATCATACGCATTCACTACAAGCGGAGGTATCAATGGTGGCCAGTTTCTAGAAGCTTTATATATGTAGTAGTCTGAACATGAGCTCTACTATCACGCGGTAGCAGCGGAGACTACGACGCCACCAGCGCAGTACCACTACACTGCGCTAGGTGGCGGCACGGGTCACCACCGGTCAGACCCCAACTGGGCTGACCTCTACTGCGTGTGGTTGACCCACCCCCCCACACACACCTATAGAGTCGATGTGGGATCTGGCGAGTCAGGGGTCGGGTCAGACAACTACTGACGCCGCGGAGAGCAGAGGGTTCAATAAACCAGGTGAAGCGTACACTGAATTGAATCTTGGTGTTCTTTCGTGTGAGAAAGGGTGAGTCGGAGGGCCGTGGGCCATTACATATATATACGGGTAAAGCAGCGCGGGCAAAAGCAGGGATCATCTGTCACATTGTTTGTTAATGATACAACATTTTGCAGTATATGATTATTTAATTTCGCAGTCATCACTGTTATTCCACAACCAGACCTGTGTACCACAAAGACTGCTACCAAATGACATATGCCGTATTCGATACTGCTACCAAATGACATAGGCCGTATTCTATACTGCTACCAAATGACATAGGTCGTATTCGATACTGCTACCAAATGACATAGGCCGTATTCGATTAAACAACTCGGGTGATCCGAACCACTTTTTGGCACAACCTCGAGTTGCATTTATAAACGACTTGGGGTGGAAACAATGGTGGCTTAATAATCCAAAAACTTTTTCTTCTAAATAACCAATATAACTACAGCAAAATAGGTGCTGAAACACGCCCTTTTAAATGTCGATATTTACAACTATTTGAAGGGGGGGGGGGGGGAATGTGTGCCGAAATATTCATGTCAGTCAAAGACAGTGTTCACAAAGGGCTTGCTTGCAAATAGCTCGGCTAATCATATTATCTTAGCATACTTTACAAGCCAAAGTCATTAAAGCCTCACATGGCATTAAACATGGTGCTCGTACTTCAGGAATACATCCTATGCGATTAATATGCCCTAGTAGAAAAGATATAAGTAAAAGCTCCCTACATATCTATTTTATGAGTTCAAAACCATTTTGTCTCAATTATCCATCTCCATGCTATTACTCTTCCCCCCCCCCCCCCCCCCCCCACCCGAAAGACAAGCGAATATAATTTGTTTTAAACCTACGTGAGATGTCATTACATGGTTAGCAGATCCTAACTAGTTTAGTACAAAATCAAAATGTGAAAAATGCGGCATATTATTATGTACATGGTCTATCAAATGTAACCCTTAAATAAAGCATTACGCTCTCATTCACACTTGCACTGAGTTTAGCATCTTATCCTATGTAACTATTGCAGCATCCTCCCTACCTTTAAGGTAGAATTGGCTGGACTTTGAATCCTCACTGTTGGCATTCAATGCTGAAACACGCCACCAGTATCAAGTATGTGACCATATCACAATTCTTTGTTAAAGGACAAAAAGCAAAGAGATTAAAGGACCACCATTTCATAACCTATGAAGGCATGAAGTGTTTTTTTTTAAACAAAAGAAAGTTCCATTTGACAATTACCAAAAAGCAAAAAGGTAATTTTATCATTACATTTGTAGCTCCTGTGCTATACTAATTGCATATGGTGTCTCCAAAACAAATTTAAATATTTTAAGCTACATTATTATTCATAATGCACATTGATGGAAACACTACTGAACCACTACTCTCGACGTCTACTCAGCCTGCCACTTCCACTCACTGATCGCTTTATATTTTTATTGATCGACGGCATGGAGCCCAAACCTAAGTCGGGAAAATGCTTACATGTGCATCACACACACGGGAAAAGAAAAATCAACCATTAAGCGATATATATACAATCATAGCCACAAAGCACTTGCTATCAACCATTGCTAACTGTTCAACTTCCCAGATGTCACAACTGGAATATTGGTTGACCCGAAAGTGCTTCACTCGCTATTGCCTATGAGTGAGTTTTTTGTTTGTTTGTTGTTTTATGTCCTAGCAACATCTAAGGTCATATCAGGACTCGACCAGGTTTCGAACGGGAGACGGACGCTCTAACTCATTCGGCCATCCCGTCTGATCCCTATGAGTGAGTACCCATGAGGCTATAGTTTGAGGTCGAACTACATACAACAGGGCCGCATTCAGGGTCTGCCTCGGAGGCACTGCGGAGATGTCTCGGTGATGCTTTTTGGCCTAATACCGTTCAGAGTGCGTCTCGGCGATGTCTCGGAGACGCATCTCTTTTCAGACTGGAGATGAAAAGCGCCTCGAAAATGGCCGCCGCATTCAGTGCTTTCAGCCAATCACAGCACAGCTTTACCATTGCAAATGGCCACCGCCTAAGGGGGCGGCCATTTTCGAGGCGACAAACTGCTTGTGCAGTTCAGACTAGCGTGACGTCAGTGCCATCTCCGAGGCGCCTCCGAGCCGGAACCTGAACGCTGCCCAGGTACTAATGATTTAGGTCATGTTTATGTGGTTAGCGTGACCATGAAATTTGATGGCAATTCCCTTTCTTACACACGAAATGTACCACCACAGTCCTTGATTTAATCTTTATTATTATTATTATTATTATTATAATAATTATTATAATTACAGTCGCTAATTAAGCATGAGGAATTTCAACCGCATACAATTGGTCTTCCTCATTCCACTGTTCCATGCCCTAACCTAGTAATGCTGAGCGCCAGCCTAGTGATAAACCTAGATTTTAAAGTAATTACTTTAAATAGGCCAGGGTTAAAATCCCAACACCTGCCACATACTCATTCAGTCACCCCTCCGCATGTCTCCCCAACACAAATTTGTTCAATAATGCATAGCTCTATAGCCATGTTTACACGGGCAAGTTAAAACGCTTCATATAAAACCACTTGCCTAGATCGATTTACATTTGCCATGTAAACGCGACACTGTGGCGTTTTAGGGCTGAATCGATTCATATAAATCGGTAGATGTAAACCACCTTGCGAGGTAGTATAGATGAAGCGATACAGCCGGTTCCCGGGTGGCGATAGTGTAAAATAGCGGTGCTCGCCGGCTACAGGCTCAGCTGTAACTATCGCTGGTGCCCGGCAGTGTTAGGGACCGATTAGGCCGAAATCTATTGAATGCGATCATATTTAACAGAATTACATACTCAAATAATGAAATTTAATTAAATTAACCCTAAATTCCAAGCGATATTAACATAGCCGCTACATTGGCGTCGTTATTCATATTGTGAATCGATGAATGTAAACTAAACAAATAGCAGTACTCGCCGGCTACAGGCTCACCACTAAGGCTGCTGGTTCCCGGCGCCGACACACTTTCAAACTCGGTCCATGTAAACGTGCCACTACATCGCTTCATATAAATCGATTTGTCTAAATCGGTTTAGAATTGCCCGTGTAAACACGGCTTATGATTAAGCAGGGGAAATTTTAATTACGGACAATTACTGTTCCTCATTTCACTACCTCCTGCCTTATCCAAGTCACGTCGCGCTTTGATTTGACTCACCTGGGGATTTAACCCACGATTTCTATTAATTAAAAAGCTAGAAATAGATGCAAACAAATGAACTAACTAAGTACCAAATATAAATGAATAAACACAATGATGTGGAGATAGGTATACACTCTAGCTAGCTAGCTTAACGAACCGCTCTAGATCTGAAATAAAATAGAAGGATGACAGAGAATCTAAGGAATTTATGTGAAATATAAAATGGAGTTTTATATCAATATTATAGTAATGGAACTGGATTAGGTTATCAATATGAAGGCCTGTGGAAAGTTCTAGAACAAATAGCTTGAGTTGTATGGTTAGCTAACTTAGAAGTGATGAGTGTGAGTAGGTACTCCAAAATTAGGACTGGATGCTGATGCTGACTGGCCATTGGGAAAAATAGGAGACTTGCTCTCAGCACACTACCCCTCTTTGAACATTGTGCGCTGCAAGTGAGTGCACCAGAGCTAAAAATAACTACTTTCACAGTAAAGTAGAGATCACTAGCTTTAGTTTTGTATCCATTATGGCCGACTTCAGGTGGGAAAAATTTGAAAAATTCCGGTTTGAAAACTTTGGAACGATCATAAAATATGACTTCACTAAATATTTTTCATGGAAAATATAATATTACATAGAAAAATTCTTTCTCTACAAATCTGTGTAGATTGTTAACCACCACTTAGCACTCACTCTCAGCACTTTGGACTTAACCATAGAATGAGTATGCAAATTAGAGCAATCAAATTTTTTAGATTTTTTACATGTGGATACAATGTAATCACATTATAGATATTTGCATTCTGATCATTTTTATACAAAAATCAAGTCAATATCTCAAATAGAACCAGAGATATTAATTTTCTAAAGATTTGATAATGGGTAGTTAGTGAAAATCACATGATTTGCCATATTTGATGTAAAATTGCTCAACAAATATTGATTTCCAAGGTCTGACAAAAATTGAGATTAGAATTTGTACTAGAAATAATAAGTTAAAAGAATAATAGTAGTGTAGTATGTAGCGTGGAGCCTGTATGCTACAAGGAAGAACCATATAAACTAGGTCACATACCGGAAGTGACCTAGTTCTCAACCAATCAGCAATGAATATTTGACTGGAAGTGACACCATCTTGGCTTTGACCTAGTTTTTAACCAATCAGCGATGAGAAAAGTAGGTCACATTGACTCAGAGATCTAGTTTCCCACCGGAGGTGCCGCCATCTACGATTTTTAAGCAATCATCGATGTTTTACGTTCTAGCAACATCTAAGATCATATCTGGACGCCATAGTTTTTTCAACCGGAAGTGCTACCATCTTGGATTTTGATGGGTGACATGACCGCATACATTATAAATGTGCATAAACCTGCCACCAGCTTGGATTTTGATGGGTCACGTGACCCCATACATTATAAATTTGCATACATTATAAATTTAGATAAACCGATCCCATACATTGTGCATGTTTTCGAAACATGGGTAATTGAATACACTGATCGACCACCTCCCCTTGACCCTTTTCTAACTGCCCTAGATACAGGCCTGCTGCTTCTACGACGTTTGAATTTCCCGCCGTTAGATGACGTCACCCCTTCCCGCTTTTATTCTACACGTACGAGTTCCTGCTTCACTCTGACCTCGGCCGTGCCTCCATCAATATCTACACGACTTTATTTTTAGTGTATTCAATTACCCATGTTTCGAAAACATGCACAATGTATGGGATCGGTTTATGTAAATTTATAATGTATGCAAATTTATAATGTATGGGGGTCACGTGACCCATCAAAATCCAAGATGGTGGCAGGTTTATGCACATTTATAATGTATGCGGTCATGTCACCCATCAAAATCCAAGATGGTAGCACTTCCGGTTGAAAAAACTATGGCGTCCAGATATGATCTTAGATGTTGCTAGAACGTAAAACATCAATGATTGCCTAAAAATCGTAGATGGCGGCACCTCCAGTGGGAAACTCGATCTCTGAGTCAATGTGACCTACCGGTGTGAAACCTATATTTGCTCCCCGAGAGAGTCCCGCTGGTAACTTGCAAAAGCCAGCAGCACTTCAACACTTTTGCAGGCAGCTTTCATGAAATGTAGGACGCATTGATGCTGAAATACAGAGGAGGATGGCCAAGGCTAGTGCATCTTTCGGCCAACTACGCCAGAGACTCTGGAACAACCACCATGTGTCCATTCGGGTCAAAGGCAAGATCTATCATGCAATCGTGCTATCCACCCTACTATACGGAGCCGAGGCCTGGACAGTGTACAGACGACAGGTGAAAAAGCTGCATGCCTTCATGATGTGACATCTGCGCTCAATCATGGGGCTAACCTGGAAGGACAAAGTGACAAATAAGGAAATACTCGAACGGATGGGGCTGCCCTCTATGGAAGCTCTTCTGATCAAAAAGAATCTCCGGCGGACTGGACACGTCATGAGGATGTCATCAGACAGGCTATCAAAGCAGATCCTCTACTCCCAACTGTCTTCTGGTTACAGAAAGAGAGAACGCCTTCGTCTCCGGTTCAAGGATACCATCAAGAGAAACCTGAAGCTGAGAGACATTAAGACTGACTCATGGACATCACTCTCACAGCAGAGAGCTAAATGGAGAGCGGCAGTCAAGTAATGAAAGCAGTCTTTGTCGCATCACGACCGACAGCATGATGATGTCCTAGCAACATCTAAGGTCATATCAGGACGACTTTATAGTGCTGAGAAACCACTGGCCACCGACACCATGACCTGGTATCCCTCTCAGTCACATTATCCGGACACTGAGCACACCAGTCCTTGCCCTGTCCTAATAATGCCGAGCGCCTGGCTACGAAGCAACAAGTATCAATTTTTAAGTCACTGGTTTGACTCGACCAGGGTTCGACCCCACGATCTACCAGCATGGGAGACGAACGCTCTAACTCATTCGGCCATCCCGTCTGGTCTTATATGTGGATGTAGGGTAGGGTTCTTTTGGGAACTTATCCCAGCTGTAGATAGTAATTTTTTCATAGCGAGTTACCCCGAGTGTATAAGTTCCTGCTTGAGTGCCAATGGCTTGTTTGAGTCATTGTTTGAGGTGACAGGTCGGTTGTATTAAAAAATAACCACCAAAGTCGAGACTCTAGGATATGTTGTTGGCTGTGTACCAGGAACATGGAGCGCGGTGCTACATAAATAAAACGCAGTTCACGGTTCGATCTGTGAAAGCGCTTTTGTTGACACAGAAAGCAGCAACCCTAGGACATTCGAAAAAGATTGGGTGTTTATGTACAGGTAGAGATCTGAGTGTCGGTCTGTTTCACCTGTCTCCAAACACACTTTACACTCCGTGCAAACTGCCTTAACAACCTAGCCATGTATTTCTCTCTTCCAGTCTGTTATGACAACGATTTCGCGGGTGTTGTCAGCACTTCTAAATACCCGGCATTGTTTTCAGGCCGAGATATTAAAAAAAAATGTAAGCATTGTTCCACTGCTCCAGTTTTGGGAATGTATACAATATTTAACCACACACCAAACAAAACTGAAAAATTCCAACTCCCCATGGCCCCACTCTGCTGCCAAATGTGTTGTAAACGAAGTAATGGCGACGTGTTTCTGTGCAAGTTGTGTACGCAAAAGCTTGATTGTACCGTTTTGTGAGAACACACACTGTTTAATTAAGACATCCTTTTCCCCCCCCACCCTACTGCTTTTTTCGCCCGCATATCTACTTAGCAACATAATGTATATAAAAAAAGCTCGGATAGGTTAACTGGAATACAAAAAGTATTTTAAAGAATAGAACTACTCTTGTGTTTTTTCAACAAAAAAAAAGAATATACAAAAGACACAGATGTCACCCCCGTCAACAACATACTGTACTCCTTGATCAAAGACATGCAGGTGCTTCGGGGGTCGAAAAATCAACAGCTCGACCAACACCTACGCACACATAGCGTATATACTAGGCTTATTAAACAACGACATGATTGCGAAACGAACACTGCTAGCCGGATGCACTCAGTGGCTCAAAGACGAAGCCGGTTCGATGAATGGTCGCGAAACCAACTCGGGTTGGGTTGGGCGTCGCAAGCAAGCGGCGCGCGGTTCCCAAGGTGTTTATGGCCGGTTGCACATCGATCTAAGCACACAGCCCAAACTCCTCCCTTCAGGAACTGATTTGCGACTCACACTCAAGCTACACAACCCTAATTTCTTCAAGATGTCGGCGGCCAATGTCTGTATCAAACTGAAGGTGAACAAGATCGAGTTAGATTTTCGATGCGTGACTGTTCACGAGGAAGTGATGCTAATGCACAACAAAATGGTGCTGCAGAGTGGTTGGGGGGACCATTCAACTACCCGTTCACGCGAAGTGAAGTCACAACCCACCCCATCGTCCCAGGGGCTCGAGACCACACATACAACCATCCGTCTGCACAAATCCCCGGTCGAATCATTGTCGGTCTGGTGAAAAATACGCCGTTCAATGGCACGAAAGGTGAAAACTGGTTCAACTTCGAACACTTCAACGTAAGCGAGTTCACAATCACTGTCAACGAACAAAAGTATGAGTTGAAAACAGACTTTACGAACAATGACATCGCCCACACATACCACTAACTGCACAGAGACTGGTCTGTTGAGTTGTGGTTCGACGTATGACATAACACTGCACGATTTCGCGAATGGTTACACGCTATTCGCATTCGACCTCACACCGGACAGGGCTCCAAACGACATACACCTGAACCTACTGACAAGGCCGGTTAATCATAAACACCAGCTTCAAAACCCCGCCAACCGCAACCATAAGCGTTCTGGTGTGTGCCTTCTACGACAACCTGCTGCAACTACACAGCGATTGCGTACCTATAACAGACCACCAGATGGCATGAGAACGGGTGAGATAAACAATGTGTTAAAAACCAACCCACACACTCGCCGAGCCAACCACATACCAAACCAACCCACCCCGGGAACCTGTTTCATTAGCACAACATACAACCGGCACCACTAGCTGGTGAATACTGGGTTGCCTTCTAGATCGACTGTTTAGGTGTTGCGTACTACTTCGAATCATTCGGTCTACCACCCTATGTGGCGCAATTCCAACGTTTATGACCATGGTCATATAACTACAACCAGACACAAGGCGTGACAATAGACATGTGTGGTGAACACTGCATGTATACGCTTTCTGGTTGAAGCATGTCGGACGCAGTCACCGAAAGCAGGGATTCGCTTGATGAACCAGACACCTCCACTATTCAACGACCGCCGCGTTTGAGAGTTTGTGGCACTACAAAAACGATTGAAGCGGACAAAACGAATATCGAAATGACCTTCGCTGAGCACCTCGACACGATACGAGATGAACAAAATATACTAAAAAGCTGAATAATCGACTCAATGGTAAAAGTAGAAGATTTAGAAAAGCTCTCTGACCTTGTAAATGTAGAAAAGCAGTGTGTATGCGAAAATTTTAAAAAAAACATGGCAAAACTTGTGTTCACGTGTTGGTTTCTTTTTTTTTTAAAGGGAGGGTAGGGTTTTATGTAAATTTATAATGTATGCAGTCAGTTCATGCAAATTTATAATGTATGCAGGTTTATGCAAATCTATAATGTATACGGTCACGTGACCCATCAAAATCCAAGATGGTGGCACTTCCAGTTTTAAAAACTAGGTCATGCCCTAGTTTTCTCATCGGTGATTGGTTATAACCCAAGATGGTGGCACTTCCAGTGGTAAAGTAGGTCACTAGGTCATTATGACATACTTGTGTTATCGCTGATTCATTAAAAAACTAGGTCAAATCCAAGATGTCAGCACTTCCGGTCAATCATCTCTGATTGGTTGAAAACTAGATCACTTCCGTTTCGCATGACCTAGTTTATATGGTTCTTCCTTGTAGCATACAGGCTCCATAATACACTACTAATAATGATGTGATTAAAATGTAATTTGCCTTCAGTAAGCAGCTTCAAACATCAGGATTTAAGCATTTGCAGAATCATGAAAAATGTGTGTGAAATTAAGGGTAAAAATTAAAATAAAGAATTCATAACTCAGGGACTAATAGACCAATTTTCCATATAATGGTAATCAGATTGATAAGAGCTTTCCAATTGTACCATTTGCAAATCAACTTCATAAAAAGAAAAATTCAGTTTGGAGTACCTAGTGTGAGGTTGAGTAAGGAGTGTTCTTCATCTTCCAGTATGTGCTCGATATTGTCCAGGGACCCATCAAAGGGGCCAGGTTCCAAGTCCAGAATGTGGCAGATGAGTGGGTAAACGTCGACACTGTTGAACATTTCAGTGAACACAAAATGCTTCTTGAACACCGGGCCATGCGCAATGAAGAACGGGTGCATAGCTTCGGCGCTGTTGTTGTAACCATGGTTACCCCCTGTAGGAAGATACGCATAGTATCTGTGGTCGATGCGGTGCAGGTTTAAATTGTAGGTTATTGATATGTAGAGAATAACCATTAATGGCTAACACAGCAATGTGGCAAACAAGGATATGGCTTGAGTGAGTGAGTGATTGAGAGTGATTGAGAGTGAGTGAGAGAATTAAAGAAAGAAAGAAAGAAAGAAAGAAAGAAAGAAAGAAAGAAAGAAAGAAAGAAAGAAAGAAAGAAAGAAAGAAAGAAAGAAAGAAAGAAAGAAAGGGCAAATTCTGATATCAATTCTATTTTATTATGCAGTGAGTGATTTAGCAAGTGGGTGAGTGAGCAAATTATGATATCAGTTTATTTTACTATGCAGTGAGTGAGAGCTTGGACAAATTCTGATTTCAGTTTTATATTACAGTGAGTGACTGAGTGAGTGGGTGAGAGTAGACACATTCTAATATCAGTTTTATTTTACTATGCATTGATTGATTGATTAAGTGATTGAGATGGACAGATTCTGACATCAGTCTTATTTTACTATGCAGCGAGCAAGTGTTGAACGTGAGGCTATCATCACATATATATCTACATAATATACACGCACCCATACTCAGAAGTGGAAAATATTATCCAACTACACTGTCAGGTGAAAATGGACGGGTGGATATTTACAACCTATGTAAAGATATTACTTATATCTACCGCAGAACAAGGCCTTCACTGGAAATTTATTAAGTAAAATTCCGAATATTTCGCCGAATACTGCACTTGTGAATGTATGCTGCCAATCCCCCGACACCTACCCCCTCCGACTTGAATTAAAAGAGCCTTTTCAGACACTTAATGCAGTTACAACGCTTACTTTGACCCCAGGCTTCAGCAGAGGCATTGAGATAGACGTCCCATCCTACGTCTGCTGTAACAACCAGATCCAGGATTCTTGCGTTGTACTGATAATGGTAGTCGCGCGGAATCTCATCCTTCTTATACACACTCAAGTGAGGGACTTTCTTCAGCAGTTGATACAGTTCCTCTAGCTTACCTGCAAATAATGACAAAAATAGCATCAAAGTAGCCAATACAAGCCAGTATTATAAGTATTATAATGAAATCCGCGATAATTATTAGAAATATAAGCCTGCATTCCATTCACCTAGGCATGTTCCAAACAAGATGGGTGAGTAGTAATAGAATAGCTATATATGTAATCTTCTGCACCACGTAGACGATGTATGCAACAAGGTAGTCCCTTACTCATACAGACAACAAAACGAAAGAAAAGTTTCAAAATTCGCATAAAATATTTTGGCTAAAAATGATATCACCTATACTCTACAGTGATGATTTTACCTAGAATATTGTAATGATCAGTTCTTTGTGTTTTAGTTAGTTGGTATTAAACTTAAAGGTAGGTAACACAACACTATCCCCATGATCGAAATTCTCCAACCATAGACTGCATTTTGTTACATATGATAACCATGTAAGTTAGTTATGACCTAATCTAACTTATACCGGGTTAACCTGTGGTTATTATTATCGTGACTCAGCATCAATGAGTCACTACGACAAAATGATCGATCTAGTTCATTGACACATACAGATAAATAGGGTTGCTCTCTCAAATATCTTTAAGATTGTACTCATTAGGCACATAGGAAATGATTATAACTTAATATAAGCGCTATCTAATGAGCGTCCACTAAAAAAACACTAATTGATGCAATACGTACTACATTAAAGCACTATGGCCATCCCAATCCACAAGGAATTACCTAGATAAAAGATTTACCCGGTACTTGTAGTACACGGGTGAATGAGAACGTAGTCTAAATACGGGGGGAAATAGCTTTAGTATGGAACAGGGAGTAGAATGCCTGCCTCCAGTATCAAATGGATACTTATATAGGCATAGAGTTGATGAAATGGGAGAGAATGCAAAAAGACAAGATGGCGGCCACAGAACGCCGTCGATTTCACTTTTAAATCTCATTAAACTAGATATTATATAATATTTTTCAACTCAAAGGTAGCGGGCTATCAATAAGACATATGTAAAGAATAATTGTTGCTTCTTAGATTGTGAAATTAGGCTCTCAATTCATTGACCCGCATTTTCGACCGTTTTTATATAGGGTTGGTATTCACCCGTGTACTGCGAGTACCGGGTGAATGCTTTATCTAGGAATTACCCTGCATAGCCTTTGTAGGGGGGGGGGGGGGTGCTAGCCTAGGCTACTGCAGCAGTAGATGCTTCTATGAGTTTAGTCCAGGAGGACTGGGGGGGGGGGGATGTTTAAATATGTGCCAAAGAAGGACTTTACAGAGGCACCCCAGAGACTCACTAAATTGTTTGGCTGCGTGTCTGAATTTTCTCTGTATCATATTCGAACCTAGTGAATTAATTTCTAAATTGAATGAATTAATAAAGCTTAATTAATGTTTTAATATTCTGGACTAAATACAATGAACCAATGTCTTTTATAGTTGACGTTAGTACTACATGTTGTATAAAAGTAATAGTGTAATTTGGCTTCTTCAACATGAAATCGAGATGTATTAGATATGATCACTATATATTCATTATCAAAGGAGTAACTGTGACTGTGTTATTTGTGTGAGTAATTGACTTGAACTATTAAAGCTGTATAATGTATAATAAAAAATACTTTACACGATCGTAAATAAACATCCCGCGGATGACTGCACTAAAATCTCCCCGTTTCCAGCGTTGTGAATTATTGTGAATTGAAACATTGATCCCAATCCCACTATTAACCGACATGACACCCCCCCCCCACCTTCCCTCATTTCCTTATCTGGTTCAAGAGCTAATACTATTTCAACTCTAAACCAGTATCTGGATAGTGATATTTCCAAGAACAATATAACTAACACCATATCATGGCATAGCAGTTCTAAGCTAAATAGTGCTCAGATTTCTAGGATTTAGGTAACTTTTGAAGATGGAACCACTATTCATGTATTAAATACTTGTTAAAATCAAATGCCTGAATGTGTAAGTGTAATATTTTCAGAATTTAGAGCCCTTCTCCCGGACAAACCTTATTTCAAGATATACATGTAAATTGAAGTAGATTTAATGTTAGTATTAATAATGGGAGAATTTTACCAAGCAACCAACTAATTCAAAATATAATATTAATAGTATTATAATACCAACCCACCCACGGGGAGGCTAATGACTAACATGTGTACATATATATACATATACATAAACAATATATCCATAAACAATACCCACAGAGGATTTCGTCAAAATCCAGCAACCGGAAATGGAAATAGGCCTCTATGAACGCCGCCATTTGTAAACTAGTGTTGAATAACAAAAATCCAGCAAACGGAAATCACTCGTCGAACTTCGGTCCGCAGCAATCAGGGTCGACGACAGCTATTGGTTAATAATATATCAAAACAAATGCCCACTGCCATAGACTTTGCCGATACGTGCAGTTCAAAACTTAGTTTATTCAAAATTAAAAGAAATAAATAACAATATGGCATAAACATGGATGCACAAATGAAATATTAATAGTTTACTCCGCGGAAACGACAGCCGTATTCAGGTTACCTGAGTTTCAAATCGAACACCGCGAGTGGAGTAAAACAAAAATCATAAAATACTTTGCTGTAGTCATATCGGTGGGTCGGTCCTAAGCATTGCTTATTCATATTATTTTAATTATAATAAAATCACATTTGACAACACTTGAGAATAAAAAAAACAATCACCAATTGACCAATGATTACCTGGTTTGGGAATAATGTTGATTCCTGGAGAGTTTCCGGCGTGGACATCAATGAACTCGTTTATTGGATCGACATATTTGCTTAGATCAATGGTGTTTCCCTCTTGGATTTGTGCCATGCCATGATCGCTTGTGATTATAATATTGATATGATTGAATAGATTATGATCTTTTAATTTCTGAATGAGATGTCCCACAATGCCGTCCAAAGCGACAATCATATCAATCATTGCTGGAGCATCTGGACCAACATTGTGTCCCAGATGATCAGGTTCGGAGAAATAGAGCAATCCAAGGTTGATGGGATCCTCTTCAGCAGAAAACCACTTCACAATGTTGTCAATGCGACTCTCATTAGGATAACTATTGTTATATTTCATGAAGTGGTATGGTCTCATATCACGGATTTTTACTTCACTGCCAGGCCAGAACATAACGCCACTGCGTCGCTGAAATATATGCTGGTCACCTTTCTGATTTGTGATCCAAACTGGTTCTGGCCCTTTTGCCCCTGTTGTGCCATTATTCCACCATTTTGTTGCGGTCCCCACAGCTGGGTTATTTTTATCGAACGTCTCGTTCCATCTGGGGTCATACATTGAATTTCCCACGACACCATGGTTCTGCTCGTACATACCTGTGACTAAGGAGTAATGATTTGGGAAGGTTTTAGTGACGAAGACATTTTTCATTCCATACATTGCTTTCACACCATTCTGAATGAGTGAGTCAAAGTGTGGTGTCAGTTTCCCACTTTCCCTGACCATGTCCAAATAATCCCATCGAAATCCATCAAACGATATCAAAAGAAGTTTCACATTGGTTGAATGTCCATAACATTGTTGTAAGACAATAACAACAAACGAACAGAATACACAGATCCACCACTGCATCTTGAGTAGACTTGAGTCTTTGAATGTACTGTGTGTTGTTGTCGGTGTCGAGCTAACTTTCAACTCCACCAATTATCGCTCAAGTCACTCTTCTACTTCCGGATCTAAATTTGGATCTAAATTATATTTTCATAAAACTTGGATATAGATATAAAATGTAGCACATTACTGCATAATCATATTTAGTTGGGTCTTAAATTATATATAAAACTTATTGGTATTTTACAACAATCGTCAATGAGCTCTTTAGTGTCACTATGACAACCTAACAATATGGCGGATAAACCTGTAGCAGAAGTAAGTAAACTATTATTTCATTTCACTTCATTTACATGTCAACCAAGTATATATGTGGTAAGTTATTTGATACACATGCAATTGACTTCTGAATACCTAGTACTATGTGATAAGGAGTCGGATATTCATCGTAATTGAGTTCCTTTGCAGTATCCCAAGTAAAATATATCGCGGTTTCTGGTGTTGTGCTAACCAAGAAAAGTACACAACCCACGGGCACGGCAGCACTGTCATCAGTCACTGGCCTACTTATGCCAGGTTATGGTGAAGCTGTTTTTAGTCCCAACAACCAAAATAGGGTTATGTACAGCTTGAAACTAACTATAATGAAACACATTCATATTTTACCAGAGAAACATGAATTGTCTCAATCAATGGTACAAATAGAGACCATACAATAAGATACATGATATACACAAATGCATATTCACCCTGGGTAGATTAGATTAGAGTGTTTGAGCTATATGCTCAGACCAAGTCGGAGACTCCACCATCAGAGCCCATCACATGTGGTGAGGATCCTCTGTTCAGTTTTGTCATGTGCAGTATTGAGTTTGAATCTGCTGGCGTTAGCTGGGTGTATCCTGGAATCTGTGGTTCATCTGGTATTGTTGTTAGCACCTTGTCAAGCTGCCCTTTGAATGATTGTACACTGCAGTTTGATTGATTTCTAATGTAAGCTGGCATTGTATTGAAGAGCTGTACTCCTCGGATAGAAAGACTTCCTTCCCGCAGTGTTCTTGTTGATTGTGAGGCTTTTGTATTTATTGCTGGTACCTTACCAAGTCTACCATATCCTTTTGAATGATACATTGTTATGCCATAATTTGGTTCTTTGCCAGGTGTATATAATTCGATATCTCTCACATCGACGTTCAATGGAGGAGATCTTGAGGAATTTTAGTCTGCCCCAGTAATCCAGGCTCTTGCTGTCTTCGATATATGATGTGAAGCTGCGTTGCAGTGACTCTAGCTTTGTCAGCTGTCCTCTAGAAGTCAGTATCCACAATTGTGTAGAGTAGTCTATCCGTGGGAGTATTATGGAGTTCCACAAGGTTTTCATTACCCCAGCTTCTCTTGACTTAAATGTACGAAGCACCCATCCACTATATTTTCTGGCTGTTTGGCATACAATGTGTTCAGTGAATTTGAGGTTGCTTCCCATGTATACACCAAGGTCTTTCACGCTCTTCTTTTCCATAATTTTCTCTCCTAAGTGGTTTGTGTAAGTTGTATTCAGTTTTAGGTCTTGGTTTGTGCCATATTGTATTAGCTCAAATTTCTTGTCATTAACAGCATATGGTTTGAAGGTTGCCAATTGTAAATGGTTTCCAGGTCTTTTTGGAGGGCCTCTGTGTCTACAGTTCCCTTAATCTCCCTCATGACTCCTGTGTCATCTGCAAAAGAAGAGATAGTACTTGTTGTGTTTTCATGTCATATTCTGATAGAGGTGCGTCGGTCACCATGTCTATAGTAAAATGTTCCTACATTTTCACGATTCCGGCCTTGATTAAAGTACTTTTGCATTGGAATATCTTCATAAATTTTATATCACTGGAAGGAACATGATCTGATCTCACTGAAAATACACATAAAAATACCAAAATCAAAATACTTAGAGCATACAAAGCTGTAACAATGTACAAGGGTCACAGTTTATTATACTGGTGAATCCAGACTAAATTGAACAATTAAGCCAACATCAGAAATGCATAGCTTTCTCCCCTATTAAGATATTTTCAAAATTACAACAGATTTGAGTTTGTCTCAGCAAGATCTATTGAAAGAGCTTACATTTATACTGTTTGTTGTGTTTTGAAATTTTTGCTGATCTATCTTTGACAGCCTGGGTCTTGCATTGTCTTACTGTTTACAGAATAGTTTAATTGCCGAGGTTCCCCGGTGTCTGTGACCTGTCTATTTACTACCAGCCAGAGGCTTCGGATTCTGAAACTATCATGTTCACTTTCTACAGCTGGAAAATATAACTTGCATTGGTATGCCTCATAGCGAGTATTCCTTTCTAATTTTGTTTTATATATTTCATTCAAGCAATAGAGCTGTTTGCATTGCCAGCAAATATTAGATGACTGGTCTTCATAGTGTTAGGCTTAATAAATTTTTTCATTAGCCTCTGATATAATTATCAATAGCTAACATTACAGACAAGTTATTATTTCATCAATACAGATGATGCTACTGTACTTGTCCTGCTCTATTCTATCATCCTGGATAGTACAACCCAGCAGATATAATTAAGCCTAACTAACAATATTAGTTATATGCAGGTTATTCATGAACTAGCTATTTATTTAGTCATTATTTAGTTTAAATGTTGAAGATTAGATTTTTCTTCATCATTGAAGACAGGAACCATCAGCTAGGGGGTGATCACGGTCATACTCTTGAAGCACACCAGGCACACGTCAGTTTCTTTTTTATCATTATTTTACACAATCAAACAGAGGAAAGGACCATCTAGCTCTCAGCCAAATTGTGAAAGGAGAGCGGATGGTCCATTACTAACCATGTTTTTATTTACATAATTAAAAATACTATTTGATTTCCAATGGCCCAACGTCTTTATGCAGTTCAGAGGTACTCCTACGCGGGCATACTCTTGGGCAGCTCCACGACGTAAACTATGTGACGTCACCATCGACCACCAGGGTAGTTTGGCACCTTTCAGCACCAAGCGGAGGCATTTTGTGAAGGCCTGACTAGTAAGCGGCTCCCCGTTCGAGAGTACGAATGCTGGGGAGCCTTCATGCACACGAGTATGGCGGGTGTAGTTTCTCCATGCACGAACAGGACAGAACAGCGCGTTCGGACCCTTTGGCAGTCTGACGTGGTAGCTGTCCTCTGGTCTGCATGTAGTTTTGGTACTCCGTATGTGCACCATCAGGTGCGTTGGATGTGCCCGGATATCTCCACCCAGCAATGTATGACCGCCATCACCCAGCATCTCGGAATAAAATAAATTTGACTGTCTTAGCAAACATGTATCTCCAATCAGTACAGCAGCAATAAATACCAGACCATATTTACCAATTGTCATCAATTTTAATATGATTAACTTAACATGTTTAATTTTTAATGGATAAGCTCTATTTACAATGGTATTCTTTAATTTAAATACTCCTTGTTTAAGTACTAGTAACGCGTAACAGTCAAATGCATCCCAGTCACCCCCTACTAGCCTTAGCCACGATTTGGCACCACTCAGATAATTTTTTATAGCTCCTGGAGTCTTTAGCCTATCGTTTAAATATAAAACGTATAACATTACCGTTTTCAGTTTGGGTTTTTTAGGATTATCTTTTTGTTTCTTGCAAAACTTCAAATATTCGAAAAAATGCACCCTTTTATTTCTCCAGGTTCCTTCCGCTAATCCCGCCTTGAAGTATATGCCTAGCCTATGTACTAATGCATTATTGAGGTCTGCGAGTGTTGAAAAAAGGCAAAGAGAAGTAATTAGAAACCGAGCAGAATCATAGGTACAGATCAAAGACACTATCGGTATGACAAACTTCTATTCTGGATAGCGCATACTGCTGACAGAAGTCGTCCGCTACTAATTTAGCTTTCGAGTAAAAAAAACAGCCTACTCAGAGCATCCGCCAGTACCAGGTCCTTCCCAGCCTTGTGCTCCACCTGTACCTCGCAAGAATTTTGCGCCGAAAATCTCCATATTTCCCTTGCACAGGCACACAAGACGGGGTCTTTCCCAGCACCCGTAGATAACACTTTTTGTGAAGCTTCATTATCAGTGTTAATGATAATAATGAACTCTTCCGGGTGGGGAGGATAAAGGCTTTTAAGCGCCACCACTAAATTTATGGCCTCTAATTGGGCGATGTGAAAATCATTAATTAGAAATTCTGGAGTGTACAACTGAGAAAAATAATGCGTCCCACTGAAGCCTCCTCCAGCAAGAAGGGATGAGTCGCACTCAATCACCCACCTTTTCTTCGGACACGGCCTGAGTAAAATCAACCCATTACTCCCTTCCGCGAAACGTAAAAACCACGATATATCCCTAACTAAACCCTCACTGACTACGGTCTTACCAACAAACGGAGTATTTCGCAAGAAATCCAAAATTCTATTCATAAAACGCCTTGACTGAACTACACATTTAGAAACAAATTGTAATCTGCCCACTAACCTTTGTACATTTTTCCTAGTCACTTTACTCCCCCGATTCCATTTACGACACTCCGTTAGAACACTCAATAGCTTTTCCCCCGGGATTTTTACTACCATATTAATCGAATCAATTTCGTACCCCATCCACAACATTTTTTGAGCCGGTGCAGTGCATTTTTTAATTGACAAGTCCAGACCCAGCATTTTCGTTAAATTTTTAATAAATAGATACGCGGCTTGCACCTTTTCAAAAGAACTTTCCACCCCTACAAAATCGTCCAAATAACATAACGCAAAAAATCCCTTATTAGTCAATAGATGCACTACTGCTGACGTCGTCCTAGCACAAGCCATGCTAGACGTCCTACAGCCGAAAGGGGGCGCGATATCAAAGAAATACTGCCCAACCACTTTAATCCCGAATAATGGTATGCTAAGGGGGCAGGTCCTCAACTGTCTGTATGCTCTTGCTAAATCAATCGACCACATGTAGCACCCTTTTCTCAATTTAGTGACTTCCCCCGCCAAAGACATGATGGTCGGCAAAGTATAAGTAAAATTAAATCCTTGATAGAAGCCCTTGAATATACCTGCGTTAACCCCCTTTCCCCTTGGATAACTAAGATCTACAATAATTCTGCGTTCCTTGGTATTTTTCTTTGGGCGGGTCATAATTGGGCTGATTTGGGCCCATGGAACAATGGTCCCAGTAGTGCCCCGTGAGAGAGCTCAGTGGTCACATAGTTATCTATCCAAAATAAATCTTCGTCATTACACGAGTGGTTATCTTCTACCGGCGATGGCAAGACATCCCTAGTGTAGTTAGCTGGCCAACCAAATTCCAAATAATCTACTAATTCCATATCGTGATAGTCAACTAAGAGTTTTCTCCACATATTCATATTTAGGCCTGAGGGGATAGGAATTCTAGAACATAAGTAATTAGGCAGACCGGATTTCTGGACTGCCGTATAAGTCATTGAATAAGTACAATGTGCCATCATGTCACACCGCCACTTAGGCCACAACGATAACAGAATACTACGATATGCAAGAGGAGATTTTTCACAGAACTTCGGAACATTGTCAATATGATCCATATCCAACTGCAATTCATCCTCAACATCACTGACACCAGTCACAGGAGACTTGCAACAACCGTCATTGACACTTGAAGATGAATTGCTAGCATCAAGGGTCGACCGTTTGTTACTTGCACAGAAGATATTACCATCGCCGACAGGGGTCAATTTCATTGTAGATAACAGATTTACCTCAGATTTATCAAAACTATCAGCATTTACAGGACACAACAGATTTGAAGCACTGACTGCTTCCAACTTATTGAGGGATAATTCATCAACCATTAACCGCGGCAACTGCCGAACATCAACACAGTCACGAGAACAAACATCACTCGAACAACTGATAAACAAGTCGTGCTGATTAGCACTAAGGCATGTACGATCATGTCTTGAATCACACATAGAGTTGACGGCTGGATCAACTAATGTTTTAGATGCGGAAGTTTGATTAAACCCCGATGAATTGTTGTGAATTGAGTCAACAAGCAAGTAAGGTTGTCTGACTCGAGGCTGAACGCCTATGCCCTTGTTGCTAGGGCAGATGTGGGATGCATGTCCATGACAACTGTCTTTTTGGAACCCAGTCACCAGCTCGCTAGCAGCAGAGAGCGTGTATATAAACAGATGAGAGGGACAACTCCCGCGAAAATCGGTAACACAGGCTACAGTGCCGTTCCTGGCGGTTAGTGTTGAACAAGCCTTGAGTTTGATGGTACGCTCAGTGCAAAAGATTAATATTCTTAAAAGATTAATAGAAATCCAGAACCCTAACCTTATAAATTCAATATAATCTTGTTGGTAAACATGTTTTCTATATGTTTACTAAGTGGCTTGTTTCTATTTGGTGTAGTTTTAGAGATATTTCACTTTTTCTGTAGGAAGATTGCACACGACCATTGACAATGCCTTGAGTTTGCCGTACGCGTAGTGAAAAACGTCAGTTTTATTCCAAATTAATAGAAATCCAGAACCCTAACCATATCAATTTAATATAATCTTGTTGGTAAACATGTTTTCTATGTGTATTCCAATCAGTTTGTTTCTAGGTGTTGTATTTTTAGAGATATTTAACGTTTTCTGTAGGAAGATTGCACACGACCATTGACAATGCCTTGAGTTTGCCATACGCGTAGAGAAAAACGTCAGTTTTATTCCAAATTAATAGAAATCCAGAACCCTAACCATATCAATTTAATATACTCTTGTTGGTAAACATGTTTTCTATGTGTATTCCAATCAGTTTGTTTCTAGGTGTTATAGTTTTAGAGATATTTAACGTTTTCTGTATGAAGATTGCTCACTGCCATTGACAATGCCTTGAGTTAGCCCATTTGTTCAACAACCACCACTTGGAGCGCCACAGTCGGCAGGTGTTACACAGTCTAGTATGAGAGTTGTCCCTCTCATCTGTTTATATACACGCTCTCTGCTAGCAGTAAGGAATGGCCGCTGTAAATTGCATGACATATTTACACTCGCCCGAACAATCCCCTTACTAGCGATGCACATATTAGAATTATTCAGCTTTCTGATCTTAGTATTAAACCATGACAGATTTCCTGAACCATTACATAAAGCACCACCCCCAGAACCGTTACGACATGAATGAAAATGCTTCCGTTTCCTAACTGGAACATCACTCCTAATTTTTGAGTGAACAGTTTTTGGACTCCCAATCCCATTAAATAATACAGTATCAGGTAAAACATGTGTGGAGCTAGCAAGTGGATCAACAAATGGGACATGCCTAGTGTCATTCATTAGCAACTTATCGCCTGCGACACAAGCCTTACTGACCTGGACTGTAGCGGCGACTGGGTCCGATGACGTCCAGGGCGAGAACTGCAGGACATCTCCGGCAACTATAGAACCTCTAGCATGACTTGAAGAATCCGGCAACAACACACGACTTGTACTCCATGCTTCACTAGCCCCAGCCAGGCTAGTTATTGAAAATTCTTTGCATGGTCTGTATCAACGGCCGACTTCAATTCTCGTGCCTTATTCTTGTTTTTACAATCCAGTTCCCTGTGAAAGTACTTCTTCTTGACATGAAATGCACACCACGTACAAATATGAAGAAACCGGTCACCTCCAATACCATGGCTCGAGGAAAATCCGCAAGATTTACCTCGGTTCCAGATAGTGCACGGCCTACCGTCAGCTTCTCGATTATATTCAATACTACTAAAGTCTTTTGGTGTTCGCACAGCAGTAACTGACAACCGGAGCCCCAAGCCACACTCATCTCTGCGAACCTCTTGAATCTTACTGTCATTTTCCCAACCATCAGGGAGGCGCTTGTCCGCTATCATATTAAAAATTCTTTCTGAGAACGCTAAACACGTCTCCCACGTGTATGACTGCGCCATATCAAAAAGAGTGTCCATATGCGCTTCAAGCTTCTCCACCCAGCTGGCAGGCACATCACCGCGTTTAATCATTCGGCGAATAGCGGCAAAGTACTCATACCACGTGCTCTGCCCAAGACCAACCTTGCCTTTCTTCTCCCCACGAATGACATATTTATGAGGTATCAACTTATATTTACCTGATGCTTTTTTAACCCGTGCTCCTGCAACACGTAGTAAGTCCTTTAATAGTTTGTCATCAGAGTCTGATCCAAGATCCATATCGACATCCGCCACAGGCTTAATATTACTCCTGATACTGCTATGCAGCACTATCTCTGCGGAATGGCCACCAATTGATGTACCCTCACCTGGATCAGAAGTTGCAGCAGTCGCCAGTGGTACACAATTCACTTCGCCACAACCAACACACGACCTATGCTCATTATTAGAAGGGCACCTGCTGCGTACGACTGGTGGCGCAGCAACACTGGTGACGTCACCATGAGATACATCCGCCCTGTCCAGCTCTCCTAATGATAACGGCGCTTCATTAAAATTTGTCTCAAGACTATCCAACCTAGCAAGAATGGGAGTAGTAATCGCCGACAGTTTGTTATCAAGTAGGCGGGATAAATCCTCCAGTGATGTTCCAACCACAGCAGGCACAATCGGAGAAGGATCCGACGATGATGCCACACGAATATGGCTTCTCCCTCTTGGCGATTCTAAAGGCACAGAACTTGAACATCTCCGCCGTATGTCGGCAGATTGCAGCAATGCCTCAGAGAACCTCCCCGCCGAGCGAACTGTTGACTTCACTTTAGGCATGCCGATACCGCTGTATAATACTTCTAAAATTTCCAGGTGTGTAAGGGATCCGAACTGTACTGATCAACCAGCAGGTGAGGAATGAATTATTTTTGAATCGACCCGTGGAGGTCAGCTTTGGTCAAAGTTACTGAATTCTATACTGCATTGGTCTCTATGGTAATCATTACTATTTGGGCCTGACGTCATAGGCTTGAATTATGCATGTTACCGGCAACATGGGTAATAACACTGATAGGTGAAAAATAATAACACTGACACGATGACACCAAACTATTCAGCAATGTACACTCGGATGATGGCAATCAATATCTGCAGGAAGATCTGACTAGACTAAGTCAGTGGTCTGAAAGCTAGAAGCTACATTTCAATGAAATTAAATGTAAACTGATGCATTTAGGAAAGGCCAACCAAAAGAACACATACCAGATGAAAGGAGCAACCTCAGAGGCAGTACGTGATGAGAAGGACTTGGGTGTCATCATTGATGACAAACTATCATTCCACAATGCTGTTAACAAAGCATCTAACATGGTTGGACTTATCAGGAAAACCTTTGCCTGTCTACACCAGACAACTGTCCCAAGGCTCTATACGTCTATCGCCAGACCCCATCTTGAATATGGAAATGTTATATGGTCACTATATACAAATGTGGATGCTGTGGAGGTAGAAAATATACAACGCAGAGCCACCAAATTGATACCAAAGACTGAGGGAACTAAATCTCTCAACTATCGAAGAATGCAAGGAGATATGGTCCAGGTCTACAAAATCATAACAGGCACTGATCGCATTGACTCCTCGATCTTCTTTAGCTGCTCAACATATCAACCACAATCCGTGATCACATCCAACAATTATTTGTTTAATGATGCCATCTGAGAAAACTCAGCTTCAACCACAGGATTATGGTTAGATGGAACTCCCTCCTTGAATCCATTGTCTCCTCCCAAACCATGAACTATTTAAAGTCCTGACTCGACAAGTTTTGGATACTAGAGCAATACAGATTACCATAGCCATCCTTAGTAAATGTTATCTATTGTAGGACCGGAATAACAACAGGCAATCAGCCCACCAAATTATGTATATTTGGTATCAACTATCAAGGTATCAAGACCATGGCAAGGGAGCTGAGTAAAGGGGACAAAGGGTGTCAGGGGTGCTTGCTGCTTGCAGTGTAATGACTGCCGGCAAAGGCGGTATAGGAGTCTATAAGTTTATGTACAGGAGTTGACACATCCCTCCCCGAATCAGCTGCAATTGAACAATTACGACCGATTCGGACTGAGGGACACAAGACATTCATGGTAGAAATAAATTGTATTCAGGAATGTGTTAGCGGTGTTGAGGTTAAGTGTCAATTCCATGTTGTTGGGCTTAAGATCCCATATGCTCGTGTCACTGTGGCGATGCAGTTGAGCAAGGGGCTCAGAAGGTGCCAGGGTGTTGGTAGATAAAAGATTCACCTCGATCCAGAGTAGGATAAATATCCTATATCCGAGCAAAACCTCTTTCACTAGGAATCTACTGTGGAGGTGATGGTTCCAGTGTTAAGGGGCTGTTACATTAGGTTTTTTTGCGGGAGCGTACGGCAGCGTAAGCGCGTTACGTCATATACGTCGGTATACGCCACCATACGTATAGAGGAGGATCATACGCCGATCCTCCAACAAGCCTGTTTCCTTGCTCAAAATTTTCAGCGTATGGCAGCGTATGGATCATATGCTGCTCATACGCTAGGCGTATGCTAAGCATATGCCAGCATAGGTTATGCATAGGTTAGGGGTACATCGGCATAGGTTGGGCATATGCTGGATTGACACCCGCCGGGTGTCTCTTGCGTAACCCCAACGTTCTGTAAAAGTGGTGTCACACTACGGCGTATGGCGTTAGCGTATGGATTTTCTACCCATATGCCATCATACGCTTCGCATACGCTACGCATATGCCATCATATGCCCTCATACGCGCGTCCGTCCAAATTTTTGTTGAGCATGCTCAAAATTTTTCACCATATGGCGGCGTATGGCTCATACACTGCTCATACACTCGACGTAGGCTATGCATACACCGACATAGGTTACGCATAGGTTGGGCGTACGCTGAACTTGTCAATCACAACCATCAAACCTCATCACAGTACGCCGCGCATAGGTCGGGATACGCTTTGAATACGCCGCCATAGGCTAGGGGTAGGTTAGGCATAGGTTAGGCATACGCTTCAGATGCCGCTGGGACCTCGTGCATAGCGTATGACGGCGTATGACGGTGTATGGGTCGAAAACCGCATACGCTGGCATACGCTAACGCCTTACGCCGTAATGTGACAGGGCCTTTAGGGTTTATCTATATTGGCGTAACCATAAAGAATTGGGAAAGAATGAAAAAATACTAACCCAAGATGGCAGCCACAGAAGGTCATTGGTCACCATGTCTATTCTTCAGCTACGCCTCTCCTCACATGCAATACGCAAGCCAACACTTTTTGTGTGCGATGGAGCATCCCTCAAAGCATTCCAGAGTATGTTTAGATTTGTCTACGCAGGTTGGTAATGAATCTTTAGCCGTTCCCCCCAACCTTTTGTTTAGTAGTAGTACATAATTTTATTGTTTGCAGATGGATAGCGAATACCCACCAGATCTCGGCAGCTGTGGGGATGCTACATTAAGCCTCCCCGATCGTTTCTTCACGTCATTAATGGGTTCTGTAGCAGATCCATATGATGAAGACCAAGTCAGTATTCCCTACTCTATACTTAACTTAAAGACACATAACTGGTTCTAATTGGAAATTGAATCCCACGTAGCATTCCATCAACGGCAGATCTTTTACATAGTAGAGTTTGTTCGAAAGAGTCATTAAAAAATATTGGTGTTAAATCGTTTAGGGTGGATTAGTTTTGTTTTATTCATACATGCTTTATAGCTATATAGATATTATGTCAGTGTTTGTAGTAAGTAATTGCTCTTACGATCTAAGGATTGCTACCTATCATGACGCTACAAATGCTGAAGTTATAATTCTATGCCTAATATAGATGTCTGGTTAATTAGGTCATATTGTATATAATGCACTTATAGTAAGATATATTCTTTTCACAGGCCGAACTGCAATTCCTTTTATCGAAACCAACATGTTTCGTGATACTTGGGAAACCTGGAGCTGGCAAGACTACGCTTGCAAGGAAGTTCGCACAGGAATGGAAGTGTGAATTTGTCAATGGTACGCAGAAATATAATCAACTGTTGTAGTAATAATATATGCATGTTTAAGTTTGCAATCTCAATTTCCTTTGATACAATGTTTACACAGCATATCTATCCAAGCCAAACAATTCTAGTATGAGGAAATGAAGGAACCAAGGAACCAATATCTGGAACTCAATACCAGTAGCGATTAGAAACCTTAAAACTTTGAAAAACTTCTGTAAAAAACTAAAGATAAGCTATCTCAATGCATACTAAATCGATTACCAGTAAAGAATATATATAATAGGATATAGTTGTTATTAACTAGTCGCATAATTTAAAATATCAAGTGGCTATGGCAAAGGACATAAGATTTACCCCTATTAACATACATGCAAAATAACTACTGATACTGCATGTAAGTACATGAATCCATGACACAATATACATATAATATTCCTATCATTACTTTGTTTTTTACTAACTGTGAAGATATGCATCAGTATCTCATCATATTCATTAGTTAAAAATGTAGCTTAAGTTTAATCATCTGTTATTGTCATCACTTGTTCATTCACATCATGGGGACCAGCTAGATAAGCATCACTTTTCTGGGATCCTTTCTGTCTGTAAGGAATTTGTATGCATGTATTGTATCACCTCAGTTTATTGTAAACATACCTTGCAGAGAGTTAAAATAAAAGAATTGATTGATTGAATGATGTATTTTTTCTTCAAGTGGCCCTGTTTCTTTTGTTTTCATCAGAATTTAAGCCATATTTACCTAACCCTCCAGCGACAATCCTTTTCACATTATTTCCCAATGTAAGCCAATAATATTGAATATGCTTCCATGCAAACCACTGCTTTATATTCGCCTCCTATTAGCAACGGAAGTAATAAGCCAGGCCATTGAAATGCAGACTGAGATGGGTATCAAAGCACAAGAAATCCTTCTGCGAGGTGAAGCAATCCCAGAAGAACTAGCCGCGAAGATGATGGAGGATAAAATCAACTCCCCAGAAGTGGCCCATCATGGTAAGGCTTCCACTCCTTCTGTATGTTATCAAGATTGTTAACACTTGACTTTACCGATAATGTTTTACACATATTACAATAGTATTAATAGCTTGGTGGTATCAGCTATGGTGACATCACCAAATATGTGTGTTCACCTACTGCAAACAGAAAGTGGAGTCGTCTGTCAGTGGATTGGAATAATCATATTTCCAGCAGTAAAATCAAGGCGGGAAGCAACCGTGTTAAATTGAGGAAAACAATAGGAATTGTAGGAACTACTTTTAATGCAATTTAGCGCACACTGGCTGGAAGATCGCTCCCTGGGGAAACCATGCAGTTACCTAGATAAAAGATTCAACCCGTACTTCCAGTAGTTACCTTGCCACGTGTTTGTGGTTAAATAAAACTTAAAACCACAAACTCATTAGTTACTATATTTTGGAATTGTCGTTTTCTTAAACAAAGACACGAACTGTAATTAGTAAATAGTATATCTTAAGTTGCATTAAAAGCCGTTCCTACAGTTCCTGCTTATTTGCACAATGAATTGTTGGTTATTTCCCTTCTTGATTTTAGTGTTGAAAATATTCTTATTCCAATACAGTGACAAATGATCTACATGTTTTAAGACTTTCTATATATAGTTATAAGTATAAATGTTTATGCCTTATCATATATAAACATGCAACTACTCATGTCTCCTCCCCGCCCCCTCCCCACCTCATGGCCGGGTGGGGGAGGGGTCTACCGACGCACCACTGATATCTACCACCTGTGAGCAGTCACTGTGGGTCTCACACATGCTGGAAAATGTTGGACCGGACAGACGTTAAGACCCCTATTTACAGGACAAGTCGGTTTTAAAAACCAGTTTTAGACTTACCCACAGTCTTACACACTGATGGTGCAGAGACAATTCTAGCAACCTAAGGTGACACCTATAAAGAAACGAATTTAGTTATAGTCTGTCATGTCCCCCCTTTTTTTTTAACCGAGAGAATTTCTATTTATATAGCCCTGTTCACACGGGAAAAATGTGAAGCGAACTAGACAAGGCGAACTAAAGGAGTCGAATTAGCGACCGTCCACACGGGCAAAATTATCCGCCTCACAGGAATCGATTCACGTAGACTACCTCGCTTAGGTGGTCTACAGGATCCGCATCACGTGAGTCGAATCAGCCCTAATCCGCCTCAGACGTCCATTCAGACGACGAATCTGATGCGAACTATACAAGTCGCTTTCTACGAATCGATTTACATCGTCCGTGTGAACACGGCTTATGATGAGGCAGGCAATCTTTGGCCTTTGAGTATCACTTAAGCACCCTCATATTCACAGCAGTAAAAATGTATACTTCTTACAGGTTACATACTGGATGGTATCCCTTCATTGAGCGAGGAGTACATGCCGATTGCAGACCAAGTAGAGCTAATAAAGAACTGGAATCTAAAACCAAATTTCATCATTAATTTGAGAGTAAGTATGATATCAGCCAATATGTTATCAGGTTTTTTGTGTTGTAGTCGCTAAAACAAAAGAACAAAAAAATCATTTTGGTGTCGCAATTTTTGATACCATGGTACATAATATGTTGCAGTATCGGCAACTGATAGTTTCAACACACAATAATGAAGACTTCTATATGGTTCCAATGCTATTTCTGTTTAAATGAGCTTCTTTCAACACAACACTGGATGATCAGTTGATTGATTGTTACATTCTCAGTGTCCTATAGTTGCTACCCCCGGCCCCCCCCCCCCCCCCCCCCCCCCCCCCCGCCACCGCCTCTGGGGGTAGCAGGGCTGCGTTCGGGGTGCGCCTCGGAAACGGCTCTGTGACTTTTTTTTAGGCCTATTTGCGTTCAGGGTGCGCCTCGGAGACGTCTCGCTTTTAATGTATGAGGCAAAAAGCGCCTCGAAAATGGCTGCCAGATTCAGTGATTTCAACCAATCAGAGCTGTTCTTTTCAATTGCAAATGGATGTCCCCTGTGGAGGCCGTCATTTTCAAGGCACCGGACAGCTCAAGTCGTTCAGACTGGTGTGACATCCGGAATATCTCCGAGGCGTACCTTGAACGCAGCCCAGCATGCACCACTCCATATCCCCTACACGATGCGTGACACTCCACTCGCTTGGAAGTTTTGTTGTTTTAAAAAATAAATGAATTGGGCTCTTTTTACCGCCAACTCATGTCTCTATCATTGCATAACGGAAGAATTATTAAAATTTTTATATATAGGGATTGTTTCTAACATTTGAAGTAGCCTATAAATCGTGGAATGAAAACGCTATTTGCCTTTCTTAGCTCCCCGATCGTGATTTGGAGGTGCGTCGTATTGGTCAGCGAATTGATCCCCAGACTGGCGAACTATACACAAAGTCTGTTTACGATCCAATAAAGCCTCCACCACCGGTAAGTTTCCATGTAGCATTACTACTAGCTAGGATGCCACACTGTAAATTAATATAGACACGGGGATGAGAATAAAATATGTAGTTATGGAACAGTGGTGTGCAGATAACGGTTGAGGTGAATATATAGATGTGTGGAGAAAGGGATAACTTTATAGAGGGTGCTACCTACACCCATAGCTGAAATAACAGATATATTTCTATGTAAACTAAAGAAATGAATAATCCTTTAACTAAAAAAAGTAAAATATTTCAGTATAACCGAGTGCCATTGAATCTGGCCTCAAGAAAAAGTAATCTGAAAGGTCAATGCGTTCAAACGGCGTTTGTTACATGTGAAGATATTCCTTTTTTTTCGTTTGCTGTTATGCATTCCATCTTTTGACTAATACCGTGATGGCCGACATACATGGCGTTTCTACGAATTTCTAATTAATAATGATGCAATTTTTTGGTTATGCTTATAGCCAGAGGAGACTGGTGAAGAGGAGGGAGAAGAGGAAGACGAAGAGGAGGAGGAAAGAGAGACAGAATCGGTGAGTGTTGTGTTCTTTTAAAATGTGTTTTTTGTTTTGTTTTTGATCATTACATTCTGATTTCTATTTCGGTGAATTGTCTAACAGGGTCGCGTTCAATGTACGTCTCGGAGGTGCCTCCGAGAAATTCCTGACGTCACGCTAGTCTGAACGACTTTAGCTGTTGGTCGCCTCGAAAATGGCGGCCTCCATAGGGGGCTTTGCAATGGAAAAGAAGAGCTCTGATCGGCTGAAACCACTGAATGCGGTGGCCATTTTCGAGGTGCTTTTTGCCCCTTACCTGAAAAGGGAGCCGAATCCGAGGCCTACCCTTAAATCAAATAAGGCAAAAAGATGTCGCAGAGGCGACTCCGAGGCATACCCTAAGCGCGGCCCGGGTTAATTAATGTACAGTAAAACCTCTCTAACCGACCACCTCCACAGATCGACCACTCCCGTTTATCGATTGTTTTATTTGGGTCCCAACAATAGCATTGTAACCATATTCTAACTCCCTAAACCGACTACCTCATTAAATGGACTACTTAAAGTCGGTCCCAAGGTCGGTCGATTTAGAGAGGTTTTACTGTATTAGCTTCATTTCACTGGCTCTCGTTTTTCCTTTTCCTTTTATTACGTATGTTGATTAAGGAAGGAACATTTCAGTAACGGACAATTAGTCTTTCTCATTCCACTGTTCATTGTCCTATCCTAATATTTAAATGCAGACTACCATTGTAGGTAGTTTATATTTGTTAAATCATTGCCATTGGTTTAACTTGACCGAATTTGAACCCTACAGGTTCGAATCCCACGATCTGCTACCCGGGAAGCGGGCGCTCAACCCATTCGGCCACCCTGTCTTTTGATTTCATTTCACAGGAAAAGTCTATGCGATAAATTTTCAAGTCATTATCTTCTATTTTCTTTATATGGATGTAATATTCCGGAATTGACTTGATTTGAATAGGTCTACTCTTTTCAACCTACCATTTAACAGTACCTGGGAACTGGTCTTCTGGTGTTGATTCTTGGCTAACTTTTATTATTAGGATGACAAAACAACAGAACTTTCCCCAGAGGTGATTGAGCGGCTCGTTCGTCGACCAGAAGACCTGCCCGATCACGTGACCGAGCATATCAATCGCTACAAGACCAACATGCTGCGCATCTTAGAGGTATGTACACCAGTCTTCAGATTTTGTATTTGTATGTGCACTTTTTCAAGGATTTTTCCATTTAGCCACACATGATGGTGCATTTTCACACTTTTCCTCTCAGTTGAGAGTGGTGTGTGTACATTCGCACGTACATACATGCATGAATACATACATACATACATACATACATACATACATACATACATACATACATACATACATACATACGTACGTACGTACGTACGTACGTACGTACTTGCGTGCGTGCGTGCGTGCATGCATGCATGCATGCATCCATGCATGCATCATACATACCTACATACATACATACATACATACATACATACATACATACATACATACATGCATACATGCACATATGTATATATCCATAAACATATGTACACATATATATATATATATATATATATCTATAAATGTAGATATATAGGCCTACATATGTGTAGATATCAGCATTATAGTCATCTTTACAGATTTCTTCCTTCAGCCAAATTATGATGATATGCCTACAGCATACTTTCCATCAGTTGAAAGCTACCATCCATATGTTTTCTTAACTTTCTTAACGCAACTAAGTTAGATAGGTCCCGAACACTCAAGCCCGAGAAACACATAACATAAACTTGAGCTGTTTAGGATTAACTGATTTTAGCAATATAAACTAGAATATCTTGGTTTCCTGAATTATAAACCAACTGTGCTGATTCCGGGATTGTAATTTTTGCAGGACTATATATCGTACCACTGCCGGGAACATCTGATAGAGCTGGATGGTAATAAAACAGCACACGTGATGTTAAAGGTAGGGTAATCTGCGGTCACTTTGTAAACTTAAAAGGACAAGATTATTTTGTTTCTAATACCCCATTGCTAAATCGAATTGAAAATACAAATAGCATACTGAGAAAATAGAATCTTTGTTATTGATGATGTGTGTATTATCTTTTATTTACACATTATCCATGATTGTAGTAGGCCTATAATATATAGGCCTATTTTGGGGGACATGTGGGCTAGTTAGTTTTTCCGACACTTGGTGGCGCATCGGTACTAGTGGGCATTAACGGCCATTGACAATGCCTTGAGTTTGCCGGTAGGCGCAGTGCAGAACGTTTATTTTATTCAAAATTAATAGAAATACAGCACCCTAACATTATAAATTTAATATTATCTATTCGTTGGATATGTTTTCTATATATGTACCAAGTGGTTTGTCTCTAGGTGGTGTGGTTTTAGAGATATTTGACTTCTTCTATATGAAGATTGCTCACAGCCATTGACAATGCATTGAGTTTGCCAGGACGCACAGTGCAAAACGTCTATTTTATTCAAAATTAATAGAAATACAGCACCCTAACCTTATAAATCTAATATAATCTAATCGTTGGATATGTTTTCTATATGTGTACCAAACAGTTTGTTTCTAAGTGGTGTGGTTTTAGAGATATTGCCATTGACAATGCATTGAGTTTGCCGGTACGCGCAGTGCAAAACGTTTATTTTATTCAAAATTAATAGAAATACAGAACCCTATCCTTATCAATTTAATATAATCTATTCGTTGAATATGTTTTCTATATGTCTACCAAGCGGTTTGTCTCTAGGTGGTATGGTTTTAGAGATATTTCACCTTTTCTGTATGAATATAATTCAAGATTGCTCACGGCCATTGACAATGCATTGAGTTTGCCGGTATGCGCAGTGCAAACCGTTTATTTTATTCAAAATTAATAGAAATGCAGAACCCTAACCTGATAAATTTAATATAATCTATTTGTTGAATATGTTTTCTATATGTCTACCAAGTGGCTTGTCTCTAGGTGGTGTAGTTTTAGAGATATTACACTTCTTCTGTATGAAGATTGCTCATAGCCATTGAATGTGCAGTGTTACAGTGTGCCCGAGAGGCCCACTACTTCAGTGGCGACGTGAACGGCAGGAACTTGAACTAAAAAGTCGGAGGTCCCCCATTGTTGTTGGTGATGTGTTTACAGGGATGAAAGATCGCGATTCCGCGGATTTCCGGGATTTTTCAATCCCGTAGCACCATCAGCGGATACTAATATGTGATGATGACGCCGCAGCACTATCAGTGTACACTACTAATATGAATCAATTCTCCAAGCATCGCAGCACTATCAGCGTACACTACAAATACATGCTTCAAACGGTGCAGCACTTTCAGCATATACCAATATATATGAAACCCGACTTCCGGGAATTTTCCGCGATTCCCTGACAATGCTAAACCAATGGGAGAATATCAACATTTCCGCTTTTTTTCCTAGAGAGCACTTTCATCCCTGTGTTTAAGACCTTTCATTTACACACTGCCTGTATAATACTATTAATAGGCCTACAATTTATGGAAGAGAGAAAAAGAGAGAGAGGGAGAAGGAGAGGGAAATTGTGCAATTTTTTTTTATCTATTCTTTACTTTATCCATCGCCACACCCAGGAACTCGTCCTGAAGCTCAGCTGCTTCGTTGCTCGGCCCGCCGCCGTCGTCACCCGACTGCAAGACCCGGATGAGGCAGAGATCCCGGAGGAAATTGACACTGACGAGTTGATGCGAGCTCTGGCGCCGCGCGAGATGGTGGCGCCTCGCTACCGCTGGCGCCGGTCGCGCTGGCTGCGAAACTGCCCCGTGGCGCTGTGTGAGGGAAACCTTGTCCCCGGCAAGCCAGAGTTTGCAGTGAGGTGAGCTCTACAGGCTAGTCTCATAGGCCGTAATCGATTAACACGACCCGGGCGACTCGGGTCACCCGAGTCGTCTGAATTTCAAATCGAACACCGCGAGTGGAGTCGACAAAAACACGTGCCGTGTGCAAAACGACCCGACGCCAGTAACCCACCTCTTGGCTGGGGTTTGCTAGGAACGATGATGTCACACCTGAGCTGGTACCTGTAGCTACCACTACAAGTCCTATTCGTTGTTTTAATGCTTTTTTTAAAAATAACCCAGATTGTCAGCTTATACGATCCTAAAATACTTTAAATCCTATTTCGCTGTACTTATATTGGTTATTAAAACAAATAATTAGGTTTTAGATTAAGCCACCATTTTTTCCGCCCCGAGCGTGCAGAAGCTTATTCGGTTATTCGACCCGAGTCTGCAGGATGTGCGCATGCGCCAAAAAGTGGCTCGGTTGACCAGAGTCCATTAATCGATTACGCCCCTAGAGCCAGAATGGACCCCCATACGCACATGCAACCGCCCCATTCCCAGGACAGGCGGAGTAGTATAGTTCGATTCATTATAGGGGATCCCCGAGACAGGCGGAGTAGTATAGTTCGATTCATTATAGGTTATCCCCGAGACAGGCTGAGTAGTGTAGGGGATATCCACACGCCCCCTCCCTGAGACAGGCTTAGTAGTATAGGACGACTCATTTTAGGGTATCCCCGAGACAGACTGGGTATTAATTTGCCGTTTATATGAAAAGTTACTTCGAAAATAAGATAGATTATAACAATCTAATATAAATATATCATGGCAGAAACTCTAACTTATTGGACGATGTAACTTTTAAGTTGATGATGCACTGAACCCTTTTTAAATTTTTAATTTAAAAAAAAAAAAAACATAATATAGAATATAGTAAACTGAATTCTATAAGTATGTGTACACACATTATATTCCTCCAATGATGACATTTGGAATGTCTATTTATATTAATTCGATGATACACTGAACCTTTCTTTTAAAATGTCTTTGTTTATCTAGCTTCCTGGACAAGATGTATGTGTTGTCAAGCGCAGAAGCGATGACGAAGTTCATTAAGAATCCGCGACCATATCTTCTGCCACCTCAGCCTCGGACCCCATGTAAACTCGTGATTATCGGACCACCTCTGTGCGGAAAAACAACAGTTTCACATAAAATAGCCGAAATATTTAATGCTGAGGTAATTTCCCCAACTTACTAGTAAAAGACTTCTAGAATTCTTTCTTTTACAGTTATTTCTACTTTTATTCTTCTATAAATATTTAAATTGCAATGTTTTCATCTTCTCTTGAAGAAAAGTAAATAGAAAACCATTTAATATGTTAGTTAAAGTATATTTAATCAATGTTAGAATTATAGTGTTGCATGGAAATTACGATTCATAATTCAATGTAGGGTATTACGAAAAGAAATGATTGATGGATTGCTGATGGTTTACTGTAGTGTCGGTAGAAAAGGGCCATATTCATGGTGGTATATAGTCGGTCAGTCTTGTTAATTATATTCATATACCTGCATTGAAATTCACACAAAATGTCAAAATGGTCAGATCCCTGTCAAATGATAGAAAAGATTATTTCTGCTGCAATTTTCAAGTGGTTAAAATTGTGTCAAATGACAGCAAAATTTAAGTCACAAACGTAGGTAAAATTACAGGAGGTGATGCTGCCCAGTTCTTAGGAATTCTTAAAGCTGCATAGTCCGATGAAGCATCAAATTTTCAAAACAAAAACACATCTAGATTTTATTCTACATATCTAACTTAGATATTGGTGCACTTATTAAACATTTGTTGGCACATAGAAGGGCATACTGAGTCAATTTAACAGAACCTGTTACTGCATAAGCCTATGGTGTTAGAGTTTTGGCATGCCTGCCAAAATCAATTTAGGATGTTTGCACTTCAAATATCTCAAAAGTTAGCCATTCAAAATGAACGGTACTTCAAACTAAAGTAACAACCAATTAAATATATTTATCTCAGAAAAATGTCAGAAATTCAAAACCATCGGACTATGTAACTTTAAATTTGTTATATTGCTAAAGAAGTCTTGTATGCTGCTTAGATTAAAACATTGTTTGCACATGGCAGTGAAATCTCCACACTTGAGCAGAATTTGTGTGCGTCTTAGTGGGGACTGACATCCAATGCACTTTGGGAGTGTTTATCCCTCGAGTAAAAATCAATGAGTCAGCTAAGAGTAGCCAATGTGGCATTAACTGAGAACTATTGGTCTCGCCGACATCCAGCATAATGCTGTGGATGTTCTTCCGTGCATGAGGTGATGCCATGCAACTTATATTTTGCATGCTAATCTCATTCATGTTGCCAGTTCAATTTGATCTAATTGAGAATAAGTGATTTCAGATCAAAGTGAGTGATGTGATATGGTGCAACAACACCGTTCAGAGACATTTTCACAGCTCGGTCAGCTGGCTCATTTCTTTGAATACTGCTATGGCCAGGCACTCAGCACAAATGGATGTTCTACTCTGCCATTGCCAATGAATCTATTTTTAGAATATTTTTTTGTCACGATTGGGTGGTCTACTTAGCGTTTTTGACTGCTAGGAGACATTAAAGAGAGTGCTGCTGTAGACAACACAATTTGTTTGATCAGAGTTCTTGATGTACCTTAATGCGAGAAACCGTGCATGAGCTTCCACCATGAAAACTAAGATTTTATCGGGAATGTGAGTGCTTAGCTTATAACCATGGGAAACTGCTGCAATATCTACCTAGCTTTGGTCTTTAGAACCATCACTGAAAATGGTGAATTCTATCTTTATTGTTAAGTTTAATGAAAATTGCATACTTGGATGGGTTCCAGTTTCTGCCATATAATTTGGATAAATATTATATATTAAGATGATCGTTACAATCTACTTTACTATGGGTTGAAATGACGTTTATTTGAAATGGTTAACTTTGGAGATATTTGATGTGAAATTATGCTAAATTAATTTTGGCGTGCACGTCACTTTTGAGCACAGCAGCATAGAACAGAACTATCAAACCAGGGGCGTAGCTAGGCATACACGCGTACTCCAAAATGTCCACATCGTTTTATTAAAAAATAAAAAAATAATAAAGCGAGAGAGGGGGGTTACTTAGATATGATTTCATATTTGGAAGGGTGTGACGCCATAAGCGGCCCCCTAAACCCCTGCCGAAATTAGGAGTACACATCGTTAAAGGTCTAGCAACGCCCCTGCAAACTGTAATAAATGTTTGATGAGTACGATAGTATGTACGTTTAATATGTACAGTCAATTCTAGGAAAATGCTTTGGTTTGGAAAAGTGCATGGTTTAATTGGATTGTGCAGCTTTAAGCAGAATACACTAATTAAAAAGAAACAGAAAAATCTCATTAGCTCTAGCATGGTTTTTCTTTTTTTGTAAATATTTTTATTCATCTGAATACATATTTTTTCAGCGCCGGGGCACTGGTCTTCCAGCCGTCAGAGTGGTCGCATTTCATCTGTACATAGTGGAAGTGGAATGTGTTGCATTGTGTGCAGCACAACCCATTCTGAACATAAAAGAAAGTGGGGGAGCAGCCTATGCTGCATAGTGTACAGCATATGTACTCTTGCCAATATCCCCTGAGAAGAAAATGTAGAATATTTACTAACCTTTTGCCACTTTATTCTGTAGGTAATCAATATGGATGAACTAATAAAGCCCAAACAAGAAGAGGAACGTAATCGGCTCATTGAGAAGGCCGGTGTTGACAAAGTGGAATCTGCTATCATATTTGTCAAGACCAAACTGAAGGAGGAGCAGGACCGTGAAAGGGAAGGTGAGAAATACCATTAGGCCTACTCCTATTTCTACAAACAATTAATTGTAGTGCAGAAATAATAATTAGGAATTAACTTCTTTTTAAAAGATGCAGTAACATGACAAACATAACTTTACTTATTCACTGTTAGCATGATCGAATATGACTACCTACTTTTGGTTGGTATATATTGAAATAACCTATTCTCTAGGAGTTATTTAGGCTACCTTTTGCTACCTAGCTTAGTGCTCGGCATTACTAGGATAGGGCAAGAAGTGGAATGAAGAAAACCAGTTGTCAACGATTGAAATTCCCTCTGCTTAATCAACTAATATACCCTCAACTAATATTACCGTCAATGAATTTTATGAGGCCCCCAAAAAGTTTCCTTGAAATGAATTTTACGAGGGCCCAACTGTTTTATAATGGTCTCCTTTAATTTTGATTTGCTTTTATTTCTAGCTGTCGAGGTAGCTGTTCACTCACCACCAATTTCAGAGGAAGTGGAACCAGAACCAGGAGCAGATGCGGAAGCGCCAGCGGTTGTAGAAGAACAACGTAAGACCCATTTATCACTCGCTTAGAATTGTGGAGCCAATGGGGATAACTAAGGTTGCTTGTGATTTAAGGATGATATGACGCAAATAAAGAAAAGAAAAACACATCGGGCATTCATAGCGGGAGTGTGAGATGGATCGCTTCTTTTCATTCAAAATCTGACGGAAGGTTGTGTCTTTTCGCCCCAAACTTATAGAAAGATTGGCCGTTAATTAATTGATACTTTAATGTAAGATCATAAGGGGGTTTTAACGATCATAGCATAGATGGCGCATGCGCTTAACACTATATAATACAATATAAATATAGTTGTCAGATCGATGGAAATGCCAGAAATCTGGCCACAATTATACAAATTTGGAAGTCAATATGCTATGAAATTATGATGGACCAAATGTTGTAATTGGGAACATTTATTGTTTATATCATTTTTCTCAGACTACCTTTAATGCTTGGTACTAATGGAGAATGGATGTGAGTCAGGTTATGCATGTATATGTGTAATTATGCACATAGTCAAGGTCATTTTGTAGTAAAGTTACATTCCAATATTGAATCAACCTGAAGAAAACCAAAACTGATTTCCTTCATGAAGCACCAAAACTCGAAAGTGTGCGTCACTCTCAGGTTGGGAATGTCCTATTCCAGATCGGTGAGTATAGGTTCGATAATCTAATTGTGGTCAAAGGATTCAATTAAACATGTTCTTGTCTCAGTTGATTTTAGTGAACAGGGTTTTGGTAGCAAGCCATCTGTGGAGAGCTACTAAATAATCAGTTTATCATTTCTTTTCAAACTCATTCCTACTTCTAATTACTACGCTTGGATAATTATTTCTTGCATATATTGCAGTTAATTTTCATTATTAAGATTCTACCCCCCATTTGAATGCATTTCGACAAAGTCCCTAAATAAAGATATTCAAAATATTTGTTGTTGTAATGATTTAATAATATAAGTAATCATTACAAAATAAGTCTTTTAGCTTTCAGCTGGTATTGGAATTGGGCTATTTGTTTAGGATTAGGAATTATATAGGATTTATTATTTGCCAAATAATTTTGGAAATTAATAAGTGACATTTCTATGTTGGTTCTTTAGGGGACCCCACCTGTCATCTGATGGCATTTCATTCAGGATCGCTTAGTTTAGTCATGTATATGAAGGTTGCCACTATTTACTGTTGGACTGTATGTTGCTATGCCGCAGACTGCCACCTTGGAATGTGGGTATAGATCAGCGAAACTCCTTAAGGACCGCTTTCTTCTTAATGTTAGCTAATTGTTAGTGTACATGTTAGTGTATAACCACTTATTAGTGTTAACCAAATGATGATTTTGAACACTGTTAGTCTTCAGGAAATTAGTTGTACATGTAAGTCACAATTGCACACATCTATTTCAGGGTCTGTACGGGGCCTGGAAAGTCTTGAAAAGTCTTTACTTAATCTGCCCCATTTCAAGGTCTTGCAAAGCCTTGAATTTAACCTATTTTTGGGTCATTAGTCTTGAAAACACTGTCCCCACTGATTTAAATTAGTCTGAAATCACCATAAGATAATCTGATATACCTACACACAATAAAACGTCAATACTCGCCTGAATTCCTATCAAAAATAGCCTTGAAAAGCCTTGAAATAGCCTTGATTTCCATATCTTCACATGTGTACGGACCCTGCTATTTATCAAAGACCCTATAACTCTAAGACGGCTCACTCAACCTGTACTGTGTAATCAAGAGAACAGCCAGCGCACCAGGTGGTGTGTTTGATCATTTTGATAGCATTGGAGTGTCAGAAGAAATCCTGCTGTCGCTTGGTAGGTGTGTGGTGGGGGTTTAGGGATGTGGTGGGGGTTTAGGGATTTCGGTGGGGTTGTAGGCATGTGTGTGTTGGTGGTGTAGGTCTGTGGTAGGGGTGTAAGTGTGTGGTGGGGGTGTAGGGGCGTATGGTTGAGGTGTATGTGTGTGTGACAAGGGTGTAGGTGTGGCAGTGGTGTAAGTGTGGGAGTGTGTGTTGGGAGTGTAGGTGTGTGGTGAGTGGTTTTGGATGTGGTAGGGGTATAGGCAAGTGGTGGTGGGTTTAGGTGTGTGTGGTGGAGGTTTAGGGCTGTCGTGAGGGTGTAGGTGTATGGTGGGGGTTTAGTGATGCTAAAGATTGTGAGGTGCCGCTCTGCAAGACCCCAACAACTCCACCACAAACCACCTCCACCATACACATCCTACACACCCATCTACACCCCCACCAGGGGTGGCCAGGGTGGGGGTAGCGGTGGTGGTGGGAGTTCTATAGGAGTACCAACAAGCAACCAGTGGGGACCCCCCACCCACCCGCCCTCCACCCGCTCACATCAGGGAGGGGGAGGGGGTCGTGAGGTGTGGTCAGAGAGCGCCGACTGAGGTGGGTGAGGAGGGGGAGGGGGAGAGGGAGTGTGGGGAGGAAGAGAGAGTGTGGGGGAGGAAGCGTGGAGGGGAGAGGGAAGAGGTGGCGGAGAGGGAGGAGGAACGGGGAGCGGGAGGGAGGTGTGGTCTGAGAGCATCAAGTGAGGTGGGTGAGGAGAGCGAGTGTGGGGGAGGGAGGAGGAAGGGGGGGAGGGAGGTGTGGTGTGAGAGCGCTGGGTAAGGTGGATGAGAAAGGAGATAGGGAGAAGGAAGGGTGGGGGATGGGAGGGGTAAGTGGAGTGGAGGGGAAGGGCAGTGAGGCCGGTGGAGGGAGGACTAAGGGGGAGGGTGGTGGAGGGAGGAGGAAGGCAGTGAAGCCGGGGGGAGGGAGGGGCGGAGGGCGGGAGGCCGGTGGAGGGTGGGACGGAGGGGGAGGGGCGGGGGATGGAAGGGGAGTGAAGGAAGGGGAAGGCGGTGAACCTGGGAGGAGGGATTGGCAGAGGGGGGGGGACAGTGGGGGAATGAGGGGGGGGGGAGAGTGGGGGAATGAGGGGGGGGGGGCAGGGCTGAGGGAGGTGGGGACCAGGCAGTAGGCACAACATCGGCCAAATCCAAATGACATGCAATCTCTCTTTTTTTTAAATTTTAAGCTCACCCTCTCACCTGGTAGGCCTATATGTTTACATGTGAAACATCAGCCAGCAGACGGGCTGATCAAACCCACCACAAGATGGCACTGCAAAATTTACATTACCATGGGAGAGATAGGGAGTGAGCCGTCTTAGTGTTATAGGGTCTTTGTATTTATTCAGATCATTAACACATATGGACCCGGTACAACTTATCCTAGATCCAACAAAAACCCTGAGATATTGTATATATGGTTCTAAATACTATCATCTCTAGCTGTTAGCTATTACTATTATTAGGCCTACGTTTGCATGTTAATAGTTTAATTGGATAAGATTATGCATGAGCCGTTACTGTTCATTGATTATCAATTAAGTGAACAGGACAAATTAGCATTCTGTAAATATTTAAAGTACTTAAAGTAAATATTTGCAGTCATTCTTGCATTTAGCCGTAGATTTTAATTCAAATTTAATCATATTTCCAACCAAGTGCCTCTAACTGAAGAAAAGAATGAATGGTGTATGCCCAATTATGTAATGACAATAACGGGACATTGTTTACTTCACATGGAGACATTGTTCACTTATAAAGTTATAAGCATCCATGTATCCTGTTTTATCCTTTCCATTAGATGTTATAGCACTTGAGTTTCTCTTTGTTATAGCTGAGCCTAGATTTAAGATATATTATATTGTAGTGAATTATGAAGATTCTTATAAGTCTTGGAATATGAAGGAGCTCCACCTCGTATTCACAGTTGATTCATACCAAAGCATTTATTTCTCGGATTTAGGCATAGTTGTCATTCACCCCATCTGTGGATAGGGGTGGTGAATATGTTATCTAGATCTTGTCCTGCTCATCTGGTTCAGACTCCACATTGCTATGACTCGATAACACCCGGTCACGTACAACATACATGCAGACACAACGCTGAGTTGATTCGGTCTCGTTCACAATTTCTACTGTTTCTGGCCATATATATTGCAATCTCGAATCAGGTCTTTCCATGCAGCGGCCATACTTCCACCAAGCGAGGTCCTCAAAAGTGCCATCCGAAATTCGAAATGTCTAATAGTAATACCATGGTTCTTGTATATGCATATATACCGCTACCCGATATGTACTCATACATTACATATGTTCATCCTCTTTATTCAGATTGCACAAGTTTGGGTTTAGAGGTTTTTTGGGGGGGTGGATTAGTTGATTAAGCAGGGGAAATTTCAATCGTGGACGATTGGTCTTCCTCATTCGACTGCTCCTTGCCCTATCCTAATAATGCCAATTGCCAGGCTAGGAAGCAACAAGTATCAAATTTTAAGTCATTGGTTTCACTCGACCAGGATTTGAACCCACGATCTGCCAGAACAGGAGATGGACTTTCAACTCATTCGGCCATCCCATCTGGCTTGATTAACAAAAACAAAAACAAAAAATGACATAGTCGCAGTTTACTTGTTGAATTTCCCTGCCACTACTCCAAGGTCGGCATGTACCTTTAGTGCCAGAATATAAATTGACACTGCTATCTTTCTGGCCATGATGTGGTCTTGACCTTAACTGTTAGTATTCAGAAGATGAAGGAAAAACGTCGGAGGAACATACTTGTACAGTTTGGGATGTACTTTCGAATCAACAAAGTAACAATATATAACTTACAGATCAACTTACAGATCCTCTTCTGGCTAATCTAGTCTCTATTAGGCTCTAATACAAGCTCCTCATGGTAAAAAAAAATAACTACTTTTTTGCATACATATGGAGGTGGATGGAACCCTGAAGTCATAACCGTGGGTGTCCTCTCCAATGTTTATCCAGCCATATTACAGACCATCTACAATTCACCCATGAACATTTGACAATCTCCACACAATGAGAGGGGTTTAAAGAAGTGCCTTCCGGCCGTTTACTGACTTAAAAAGCTGACATTGTTTTCACAATGTGCACCCCTTCTGGGGTCTGGGGTCTGGTGTCTGTTTCCTATGCAACAGAGACCTTATAGTATAGGTAATTGTACCTATCCCTTTCATGCATGACATCACAGAATGGACTATTTGAGGTCCAAACCACTATCATTATATTAGATCTGCGCAGAATCATTATACTGAGCCATGGCTATTCATATTGGACTGTATTTGATGTTTCTAGAATGTGAATATTTGTTTAGATATAGTGAATATTCATGTATGGAATACATGTTAAAGTTAGGTGACCGGATATTTAAGGCCTTATTTTATTCGCAAGAAGGTTTTTGGTGCAGCAGCTGCAACCTTCCTGCGACCAGAATCGTCTCCCGAAGGTCACCGACCACTTGCGATCGCTTGCAACCACTTTGCAACCGCCCCTTTTTTGTGTGGCCGCAAAGTGGTTGCAAGCGATCGGAAGCGTAGTGTGACTGTGATATAAGGCTAACCAATCGTATGACTCTATTAAACTGCAGATGAAGGTAGTGAGGAGGCTGTTGACCTTAAAAACGCATCGGACGTCAATGCAGAACCTGATGCACCGGCGGTGCTGCCCGTGCCGGACACATTTGTGGACGAAGAACACCCGGAGGTGCAGGCCATGGTTGAGGCAGCCAAAGAAGCAGCCAAGCAGCAGCCCCTTGTCCTCCCCCCTGAGGTCTACATTGAGGTCCTCAACGAGGCAATCAATGCCGCCGAGAAGGCGATGAGAGGTTACAACCCCGACGGACCGCAGTAAGTTAGTGCTTGTAGTTTTAGAGCCGCATAGTCCGATGGTTTTAAGTTTCTGCTATTTTTCTGAGATATAAGTTAGGCTTCTGTGGCTTCCCGGTTTGTTGTTGATCGGCCGAGGCGGCGGCGGGGGCGGGGGCGGGGGCGTGGCCCGCCATCGCTATCACCTCAATACGGACCGCATTGATCGCCGCCTCGTCCGCCCACCCCCTCGGGAGCCTGCCGTCGGCTATCCGCGTGAATATTTCCTCCGAGTAGCGGCGGACGACTGCCCAAGCCAGCGAGCAGTTGTCCTGGGCCACCATCTCCTGATGGTTGGACAGGGCGAGGAGGCCCCCTCGGGGAAGCCGCGCTGGTGCTCGAGGCGCTTTAGACCGAGTGTGTATTCCTCCCTCGTGGCCTCCCCCTTCTTCACCGCCTTCCCCTCGTCGCCTCGCTCGACCAAGTCATAAGGAAATAGATATTTGTTGGGAATACCTTTTTTTCGCTTGTGTCCCTTACCGTCCGCTGCTGCTATGATGAGGCGGACCGCCTCCTCGGCTGTGGAGCGGGCGCCCCTCTCGTAGTCGTTTTGGCAAGCACGCCAAAACTCTCACACCATATACTTCAGTAGTAACAGGTTCTATTATATTGACTTAGTATTTCCTTCTATGTTGGAATAAATGTTTAATAAGTGCCTCATTATCTAAGTTAGATATGTAGAATCATTTTTAGATATTTGTTTTGGTTTTGAAAATTTGATGCTTCGTCAGACTTATTAACACATTTGTCGCCACATAGAAAGGAATATTGATGCAATTTAATAATAGAACCTGTTACTGCAAAAACGTCTGGTGCCAGAGTTTTGAAATGCTTGCCGAAATTAATTTTCTGCGTTTTCACTTCAAAGTTAAGCTGTGAACACACTGGACGCGGACGTCACGTGGTTCTCGCGTGTGGCGGGACAGAAAAAAAATCGAAATATATGTAACAAAGAGAAGCCGAACACACTACCGCGGGCGGTTCTCATGCACGTCTCGCGCGGGCATCGTGCGGGTGGATAGGATCGCTTTTGGAGCGATTTTTGTGCTTGACGCGTGGGCCACTTGGCTTTTGATCGACTTTGCACGACTTTGTCTGACTTTATCCGACTTTACCTGACTTTGCTAGACTTTGCTAGTCTTTGATAGACTTTACCCGACTTTATCCAACTTTTCCAGACTTTGCCTGACTATGCCCGATGTTACATGACTTGACGTTAGATAACTTAACTTTACATGACTTGACTTTACACGACTTGACTTTACACGACTTGACTTTACACGACTTGACTTTACACCACTTGACTTTACACCACTTGACTTTACACCACTTGACTTTACACCACTTGACTTTACACCACTTGACTTTACACCACTTGACTTTACACATCTTGACTTTACACGACTTGACTTCACATGACTTGACTTCACATGACTTTGCCCGACTTTGTCTGACTTTGCCCGACTTTGTCTGACTTTGCCCGACTTTACCCGACTTTGCTAGACTTTGCCCGACTTTGCCTGACTTTACCCGACATTACACGACTTAACTTTACACAACTTGACTTTACACGACTTGACTTTTCCTGATCTGACTTTGCCCGACCTGACTTTACCCGACATATCTTTACCCGACCTGACTTTACCCGACCTGACTTTGCACCACCTGACTTTACACTGCCTGACTTTACACAGCTTGACTTTACTCAACCTGACTTTACACGACTTGGACTTTACATGAATTGACTTTATACGACTTGACTTTACACAACTTGACTCTTCCCGACCTGACTTTACCTCACATGACTTTACCCAACCTGACTTTACCCGACCTGACTTTAACCGACCTGACTTTATCCGACCTGACTTTATCCGACCTGACTTTACCCGACCTGACTTTACACGACCTGACTTTACACGACCTGACTTTAAACAACTTGACTTTACCCAACCTGACTTTACACAACCTGACTTTACACGACCTGACTTTACCCGACCTGATTTACCCGACCTGATTTACCCGACCTGACTTTACCCGACCTTACTTTACCCGACCTGACTTTACCCGACCTGACTTTACATGGCCTGACTTTACTCGACCTGACTTAACCCGACTTGACTTTACATGACTTGACTTTACACGACTCGACTTTACACAGCTTGACTTTACACAACTTTACTTTACACAACTTTACTTTACACAACTTTACTTTACACAACTTTACTTTACACAACTTTACTTTACACAACTTTACTTTACACAACTTTACATTACAAGATTTGACTTTACGCAATAACTTCATGGTGTTGTTGGGTAAAGTCCGGTCGGGTAAATTCAAGTAGTGTAAAATCCGGTCGTGTAAAGTGAAGTCGTGTAAAGTGAAGTCGTGTAAAGTGAAGTCGGGTAAAGTCAGGTGGGGTAAAGTCAGGTTGGGTAAAGTCAGGTCGTGTAGAGTCAGGTCGGGGAGAGTGAGGTCGGGTAGAGTGAGGTCGGGTAGAGTGAGGTCGGGTAAAGTGAGGTCGGGTAATGTCAGGTCGTGTAAAGTCAGGTCATGTAGAGTCAGGTCGGGTAGAGTAAAGTCGGGTAGAGTCAGATCGGGTAGAGTGAGGTTGGGTAAAGTGAGATCGGGTAAAGTGAGGTCGGGTAAAGTGAGGTTGGGTAAAGACAGGTCTGATAAAGTGAGGTCAGGTAAAGTCAAGTTGAGTAATATATATATATATAGAGCTTTTGCCGCGTGCCATACGCATCCAGTGTGTTCGCTATTTCTGCGTGAGAACCGCATTCCGTCCGCTTGTACTTGCCGCCCGCACGATGCACGCGCCCTGTCTGTTCCTAGCTTAGCCATTTAAAATTAAAGTATTGTAGATTATTATGATCAACCTAATATATTTATCTCAGAAAATGACAGAAACTCAAAACCATTGGACTATGCAACCTTAAGTGACACTCACCTGCTCAGGTGAAATGCCACATAAGAGGGTGGGCATGAGTAGGTGGGCGGATTGTGTCAGGGAGCTTAGGAGGTTAAAACGCTTGCTCTGGAGTGGTAGACATGTGGGTTTGAGTTACACTCTAGTCATCATTTTGCCGTTTGTTGCAACACATCCTGTGATACTGGGCCTTGACCCGGATTCTGTACATGTACACGACCACACTGAAGCTCCCCCCCCCCCCCAATATGAAATAGAATAAGGCACTACTTGGTGATATCATTGTTTTATGTCAATTCATAGATGTCAATTCCGCGAGCGGTCAAAAGCTCCAATACCAAAGAGATCTACAGCTATTCTTATAATATGATCAAAGAATAAAAGTGTTTTATTTTTAATGGCATCTGTAATAGTCCGAGTGGATGTGCGAAGTGATTTCAAATGGGCTGAAGCGCCCAGCACAAAAAGTAGATGAAGCCAAACACCAATGCCTAATTTAGATCAATCAAACCGTAATAATAATGGTTGCATATATATGTGAAACTGTGTCTTTAAAAAAAAAATTCATTGCATATTTACAGACCTATTTTTCTGTTTGTTATGGAACTATATTCTGGCTACTTTATATGATACTAATACTAGTCAGTTGGGCAGAAATCACTATTTCATCACCTTAAATAATACATTTGAGTACTTATGGTAGGGGAGGTATATGCTAAAATATGTGATCCCCCATAATATTTTTAATGCCTTATTTCAACGGCTGTTGTCTATTGCTCATACCATCTCATCATCTCATCCATAAATAGTTAATATGCATCATAATTGTTAAGGCCGGAAGACCAGCGCCTCGGTGCTGAAAAAAAGATATTATACAACTGGAATAAAAAATATTGAACAAAAACAAAACATAAAGAGAATATTGCCATTTGCCAACAGAAAGGGCGGTTGGATCATTGACAATTTCCCGCGTACACGTGAGCAGTGGAGCGCGATGGTAGAAATAGGTGTGATGCCAGACGACATTTTCTATATCACCGACGGGACGGACAATGGTGAGATGCTGCAGAAACGCTGGTACAATCTGAACGCCACGGAGGTGGACGCTGCTATCAAGTCTCGCGCTGAGATCCAAAGGCAGCAGTCCCTGGAGGAGGCCAGGTCAGTGCAATTCAATTCAATTCAATAGACCCCGCCAGGTAAGCTGGAAAGTACCCGACTAGAGTGGTTCCAGATTCTGCCGACAGATGTCACTGGCTTAACATGAAGAGAGCGGCGGTGAAATTCCAGAAGAAAAATACAATATAGTTATGGTTTTTTTAAAGATATATTACAAGGATAAGAGCTTGAAACCTGTTGCAATGTGAATATCTGAATATAATCAGGCATTTTATTATTTTTGGAAGCATTCTTTACGGAGATATAGCATGTGAAATCATAGGCAGTCTGGGAATGTACCCGACTAGAGTGGTTCCAGATTCTGCCGACAGGTGTCACTAGCTTAACTGGTGGGGTCTATTCAATACTTTATTTCAGACTCAGCATTATGGTAGTGACATAAATTGGTCCTTAGTAAGTACATATAAAAATAAATATGAATAACATATAATTAATAGTATGAATACTAAAATATTAACGATTATTAAAATGTTGGTATACATACAATAGTTTGTACCAATGCCTCCATATGACAGAGGTAAAGCTGAGATAACTCTGTCTTATTTTCACAAGTCGATGTATTATAGCATTTTCTGACTTGTCAAGTCTAGTAATAAATTTGAATATTAAATTCCTGATAACAGCCTGGAAGGCTGGCACATCAATATTGCGACTTTAAATGGTCCATTTAGGGAGGTGGTCGTTTTAGAGCTGTTTTTTGTATCGTTATAATGGGCATAGCATCATTTTAACACGCACAACAAATTCAAACAAGATTTGATTGATTACAGTTAAGCCAAAAGAATTGTTTATTAGAAGAAAAAAAGTTGTAAAAAGGTTTGGGTAGTATGCTGTCGATATGCAAATTTTCATATTTCCGCTTAACTGAACTAGTATGTGAAAGTAATGCTGGTGGAAAGTGAAACTTGTGACAAAAATAGAATTCAACTAGCCGCTGTAGTGTCTACATGCATTTTAAATTATATCTGATAATTGCCATCGTCAGAATCAAGGAAGACTATGAGCGTTCCTCTAGTCCAGAAATTAAAAAGATTCAAGAAGATGAAGCTGGGGAAACAGCAGAAGCCGCGGAAGCTGTGGAAGCCGCGGAAGTCGCGGAAGTCGAAGAAAAAGGTGAGCCCGTTTCTTCCCTCAAAGCAAATTCTGATTGAAGTAAATAAAATAAATTGTTTTATGCACACCATTGTTTGCTAATTGCTCTGTGTTGGTTTTATTTTGTCACTACTTAGGTCATCATTCAACTATGCAAGTTGGCTCTAATGCAAAATGAGAATGTTGTCAATTAAGCCTGATTAGTGTGGCCATTGCTGTGTTGATTGAGTGATTAGAACTTGTAGAACTTGTTTATGTATATAAAGTTCATAATATCATGTATATATATATATATATATAATTGATTCTTATAAATATGAACTTATATATAATATCTATCTCTCTCTCCGTCTCTCTATCTCTATCTATCTCTCCATCTCTATCTCTCTCTCTCTCTCTCTTAAAGCTGCATAGTCTGATGAAAGCATACAACTTTCACAATCTACATAGATTTGATCCTACATATCTAACTTAAGTATTGGTGCACTAATTAAACATTTATTGCTACATATAAGCAATCGTAAGTAGATTTAATAGAACCTTCACACTTGAAGCGTTGTCAGCATTTTGGCATGCACACCAAAATTAATTGTGTATGTTTTCACTTAAAAGATTTCTAAAGCTAACATTTTAGAACAAAAGTTACTTCAACCTGAAGAAACGATTGCAATTTCCTCTGCTTAATCAACGAATGTGAGAACTATGCATACGAAAGAAACTAAACCACCTAAAATAACTAAAGTAAACTAGATTATAGCGATTTATATCATATGGTAGAAACTGAAAACTATCGGACTATGCAACTTAACTCAAATACGCCAATTAATCATCAGGAAAGTAGATGCATATTAACACCTGCTTTGTGTTAAACCCTTCTGAGTGATTCGGACAGAGGAAGCCTGAGATTGAGGTGGGAGGAAGGGGGGTTTATTCAGTACATAAAAGAGGTTACACAAATGTTCTGAGCAGGTTTAAATGTTAGTTGTAGGGGTTCACTCCATCTGATCAATGTCAACTAATGGGAGAGGGAGGACCTGGGAGCCCGAGGAGGTAAGCCCGGGAGCCGACCCCCACGAAGTGGCATTTAATATAGAGGGTGGGTGGGCGTGGTAAAACAATACGCTTTGAAATCCAAACCCGAATGCAGGTCATGAGGTGTAGGAGGAGGGGAGGGAAAGCGTGCATACGCCGCTTGGTGATGTGAGTGTCTCAGGCTTCCTCCGCCGAATCAACCACAATTAGAAATTATGGGCTGATTGCAATGTAAATATCTTAAACTGTGCATTTTCCTTTTCACTTTGAAGATGGAGAAGGAGCCGATAAACCGAAGAAAGTTGAAACGGATGAAGGTACAATGTGCTCTTATTGCAGCTGGTTTGTTAAATATGTTAACGGTTATATATATTGAGGCTGTATAAGGCTGTATCCATAGACTTCGCTTGTGGTGTGTTCCCTTGTTCCGTGTTTGCTTGTGACCTTGTGATGCCCCATACAGACAATGAACCTGTTCATTCTCTATGTTCCCAGTCAGTACGTCACATATGCAATGCACTAGGCCATGCGGTCCCTGGGTCCAACCTATGGGGAATGGCCATTAAGCAAAACCTAGGTTCATTGTTTGTATGGCGCATCACAAGGTCAAAAACGAACACGGAACAGGGGAACATCCCACAAGGGAACAGTCTGTGGATAACCGGCGTAACATGTCTAGCTATGGAATTGGGCAAGTTTGATAAAGATCATGAATATTCAACAGAATATATTCAGTTCCTATTTTCTTCTCTGGTCTAGTCTAGGGCATAGTGTCTCTATCCAGTTTAATTAATAGCACTTTAGTTGCAGCTCTGTACTCTGGGTGAAACCGTGTTAATGTTTGTTCTCAGGTGCTTATCTCTCTCTTATCTGCTTTTCAAATAAATGCATTTCCATTGCTTGCTACAATAGGAGACGCCGTAAGACATTTTGCCTTGACCAATTCACTCACATGTTCACCAGTGTTCCGTCACACATAGGTTCCGTTTGTGTTTTAGTTGTAACCTAGTTAGTGTTTTCCATCCAAAACTGGGCGTTGGGAAAATATAAGAAGATAATTATAATAAAGAAATGAACTACACATTTAAAGAGTATCTCTCTGTCTCTCTCTCCCTGTCCCTCTCCCTCTCCTTCCCTCCCTATGTCCCATACCGGACACGGATCGGTAGAGCGCAGGCTTCCCAAAGTCGGGTGTTCGAATCCCAGCCGAGTCAAACAAATGACTTATAAAATGAATACTTGTCGCTACGTAGCCTGGTGCTTGGCATTAATAGGATAGAACGAGGACTGGTTATCCCAGTATCAGGATAATGTGACTGTATGGGATATCGGGTCATGGTGCTGGTGGTCTGGTCTCCCAGTGGGGCAGCAACATAAAGTCGCCATAAATGCACACTGTTACAAGTCGGTCCTCATCCTGATATGATCTTAGATGTTTCTAGGATGTAAGACAATAAACAAACAAACTCTCCTAGAGAGTGCCGGTTAACGGGTGGGAAAGTCCACGTACCTTGGCAGAAATGTGAACTCGGGACCTTCTAAGATCCAGTCTTGTGTATAAGTGGGAATAGAGGAACTATAATTCACGACGATGGAGACATAAGTAGTGCAACAAACTCTTTATTACAGTAACAGATGTCACCAAACAATAGTTCTGATATTCATACTTATATTTGCAGCGGTGACACAACAATTAACCCTTTTGTTTAGGCAACCAACTGGGAAATCTCTCAATAAGACAGGCGCCTCAGACACTCAGCCTAGAACACTCAGCAATGATGGGTGGGATGGGCGGTTTTTCTTTTTTCACTGACTGTCTATAACGGTGAATATATTAATATCGATCCGTCCGGTTTGATGCTTCAGTAGCGAGTGCTAGACCGTTAGCGTTGTCGTTGTCGTAACAAGGAATCTTCGATCCCTTAGTGACAGCGATGCTATGACGATATGTGCATCTCACTCGTATCAAACAACGTGACTCGGTATATCACTAGGCAACACTAAAACGGTCTCCAACGTCGTGAATTAATCATGTTACCGGCAACATGCATAAATGAATAGTATCTGTTTATATTCCCATAATGGATCATAGAGCACATTTATCTGGTGCAAACTCAATTATCGCAGTATTTATATTCGCATTATATATATATGCATTATATATATATGTAATCATTCCTGGAGTTCAATTGGCTACTAAGTGGGAAATGGGGTCATGGTGCCGGCCGCTTGGCCTGCCAGTGGGGCAGCAGTATAAAGTCACCATATGTGTCCACTGTCACAAGTCGGTACCTGATATGACCCTAGATGTTGGTTCCTGGTATGACCCTAGATGTTGCCCAGATGCAAAACTAAAAAAGAACAAGCAAACAAGCCTAAGCCCTATGGTATTTTTGAACCTATGACCCCCATGGATTTGGATGGAAAAAGCAAGCTATGGTGGTAGGGACACGCTGGTCAGTTTCATGATTCCCCGATAGTGAGAATCCCGATTCTTCCAGCGTTATACCAATGTAAGGCAATCCCTTTTGATTTCTTTCTAGATTAATCTCCTTTATTGTTTGTTCAATGTGTGATCGTGAAATATTCATATGTTTGAGTCTTTAGACTAAAATAAAAAATAAATGTCACACCCACCGATAGAAAGCTAGATGGATAACACATAGACCAGACGGGATGGCCGAATGAGTTGAGCCATGGGTTCAAACCGCACAACAAATTCGAACCCACAGGGTTCGAACCCTGGTCGACTCAAACCAATGACTTAAAAATGTATACTTGTCGCTTCCTAGCCAGGTGCTCGGCATTATTAGGATAGGGCAAGGACCAGTCGAATGAGGAAGACCAATCATCCACGATTGAAATTTCCCCCCGCTTAACTAATGTGTTAAAAAAAACACCATATTTTCAAAGCAAACAGAACCCTACGATGATGCGTCATTATAAACCATTATTTATATGGTAATTTATAATAGACCAATGGATCTCACCTATGCAATGCCATTGACGCCCTGTCTAAAGTAACTCCAGATATACTTCCAATCGATTCAAGCTCATGCACACGATCGCTTATTGAAATAGACAGTTTTATTTCACTCACAATTATGATCCACATTTACAGAATAAAATATTAAACGGTTATTTTGTCCACAGCTAAAAGTAATCCTTCCCGAAGCACAATGGTACACGGGCCATTCGCCTTGACCCCGTTCTAATTTTCAGACACGTGACCATCGTGGTCCCTTTTGTACATTAAAAATCTCCAAATGGTTAGCAACAGCCTTAGTTGGGTGTGTCATTATGTATGTCGTCCTATCAGACAGGGTAGGACAATAAGAACTGCCTGGTTGCCCGGGGCACCTAGTTTACTCGGTCTGGCAGGTGAACTTCTCGGTGACCTGCACGAACGGGCAAGACATTATTTCTCTGATCTGCAGTAGCAGATTTCAGTTTCAATTGACTGATTTGGGCTTGGGCAAGTAGTTTTGCCACTCGGGCAAGTAGAAAATTCAGTCACTTGCGCAAGTGGGAAAGTGGAAAAAACGTTACTGTCCTACCCTGATAGAACAATGGTATTGAAGTGTGGGTCGTAGTGATTGCAGGAAGAACTACACTGTTTGCATGCTTTAGTTATGCAGTACACAAACATCATGTTGCTAACCATTTAGTGGTATTATTATATTAAGCACTTATTGTCGGATATGTGGGTTGAAGCGATAAGGCCTGTATGATGAGAATTGACAATGGTAAAGCTTGGTCACCACACTTCTGGAAATTTTCACATATTTGTTTGATAAGACGTTTATTAAATGCTTAGATTTGATCTTAATATCTTCAAATCTAATTCAGTATTACTTGAAATTGCAATATGTATATAATTTGTTTCTCTATTTGCAAAGAGCTATATATATATACGTATATATATATTGCAATTTCATATATAAATACATAATATGTATACATAATATGTATATATATTGCAATTTTCATAAATTGCAATATATATACGTATTATATATACCAGGGATGAAAGATCTCCGCGATTTCCCGGATTTCCGGGATTTTTCCTGTAGCTATAAGTGTATACTAATAAGTTGCGCCCGTCCTGATATGACCTTAGATGTTGCCAGGACGTAAAACTCCACCAACCAACCAATACGTTGTTTCACGCTGCAGCAGCATCAGCATATACTAATATTTGGTGCAAACGCCGCAGCACTAGCAGCGTATACTACTAATTCCTACACGGCGCAGCACTATCAGCGTATACTATTAATACGTGCTTCTAACGCCGCAGCACTATCAGCGTATACTGATATGTATGAAACCCGACTTCCGACTTTTCAGCGATTCCCTGACAATGCTAAGCCTATGGGAGAATATCAGCATTTCCGCTTTTTTTCCCGGAGACCACTTTCATCCCTGGTATACGTATTGTGTATTAATATATATAAATATATATATATATATATTAATACACAATACGTATACCAGGGATGAAAGTGGTCTACGGGGGAAAAAAATATATATATATATATATATATGGCCTGAGCAAAACACAAACACAACACAGAAAGTGATGCTGGACAGGTGCCAGTCCAATATTACTTGTATTGTTCTGTGCAAGTCACTGTGTATTGCAATGCATGACAGCGTCAACAGTGCATTATGTGTACCCCCTTTTGGCATTTAATAAATGTTTGCGAATATATGTTATATTACACCCTTCAAGGGTTACATCTACGTGAAATCACACGTCATGAGCAGAAATGTAAAATGTGAAGTGCTTTTGAAATTGGTCCAGATGATTCGAAAACAGAGGAGGAGATTCCAGCTACTGACGGTAGTCCGCCTGCCGTAGAGGGAGACGATGAGGCCACCACAGAACCGACCACTTCACAAGAAGGTAGTCTTGCGCCTGCTATCTGTTAATTAAAGTTGCATAGTCCGATGGCTTTCGAATTTTTGCCTCCTTTTTGAGATAAATATTCCGATGAAAATATCAAATTTTCAAAACCAAAGCAATTATCTAGGTTAGATTCTAAATATCTAAGTTAGATACTGGTGCACTTATTACAAATTTGCCACCACATAGAAGGCAATACTACGGCAATTTAATAGAATACCTTACTGCAGAAGCCTATGGTGTCAGAGTTTTGGCATGCTTGACAAAATAAAAATGTGCATGGTTGCATTCCAAAAGCCTTCAAAGTTATCGCTACCTTGCATGTCGCTCGAGATTACTAGATCGGGCATGGACTGGTTTGCTCAGTGTCAGGATAATGTGACTGAGTGGGATATTGGGTCAGGGTTGGGGAAGCACTATAAAGGTTGCCATGAGTGTGTACTGTCACAAGTTGATGCTCGTCTTTGTATGATATTAGATATTGGTAGGATGTCAAAACAACAAAAACAAAAACAAAAACAGACAATCTTCTGCATATAAATAACTGAAACCAAAACTAAATAAAACGAATACCCATCGCCGGTACTCCAGTATGACCGAGCGGTGTCTAGCGTGATTTCACGAATTCGATTATTCCATCAAAATAAGTAATCTCCTTCTGCGTACAAGATGAAGTAATGTATTATGGATTCTTATGAGGGGGGATAACTACAACCAAGTCACGGAATGAGCTTATCAGAAAGGTTTGTGGTTTTGCATCATCCAGGAAAAGGGATCTGCTCTGTCGTGGAGACAATGTGATCAATAACGAAGGAATCGGTCTGATCGGCGCTGAGTGTATTCTGTAATCGGCAGTAATTGATCACAAATCAATGGCGGCTGTTGATCCTACATGGCCAAGCTATTGTCTGTTGGCATGGAAGCAGCAGCTTGCAAAAACACCCCTCTCCCCGTAGCACTCCATCAGCCACTGTATGCTTCCGCTCAGTAGGCCTATGGGTCTATTCCACTCTACACCACACTGCAACACTCCACTCAACAACATTGCACACCAATTCACACCACTCTACACCACACCACATCACACCGCACCACACGACTCAACTCCACAACACTCCACACCAATTCACACCACTCTACACCGCACCGCTCCACTCAACAACATTGCACACCAATTCACACCACTCTACACCACCGCACAACTCCACTCAACAACATTGCACACCAATTCACACCACTCTACACCACACCACTCAACTCCACACCAATTCATACCACTCTACACCACACCACTCAACTCCACAACACTTCACACCAATTCACACGCACACTACTCTACACCGCATCACTCAACTCCACAACACTCCACACCAATTCACACCACTCTACACCACACCACACCGCACCACTCCACTCCACACCAATTCACACAACTCTACACCACACCACTCTACACCACACTCCACTCCACTCCACACCAGATTCCACCATTCTACTCCACACCACACCAGTCTACACCACTCCACAACACTCCACACTAATTACTACCACACCACTCTACACTGCACCACTCAACTCCACAACACGCCACACCACTCTACACCACATACTCCACACCAAACCACAGTACACACCACTCAACTCCACACCACTCTACATCACACCACTCTACATCACACCACTCTGCACCACACCACTCTACATCACACCACTCTACATCACACCACACTACATCACTCCACACTACATCACTCCACACCACTCTACACCACACCACACCACTCTACACCACACCGCTCTACACTACCCCGTTCCATACTACACCCCTCAACACTCCATACTACACTACACTACATGACTCCACCCCACCCACATCACCCGACCCGACCCGACCCCACACTACTTCACACCGCGCCCAGTTCCCCCAACCCGGCCCTTGTTGTAAATAACCCATAGAGAGGGCGCTGTTGTCCGGTGCCGCCGCTACGTGGCGCTTGTTCTGGGACCGTGGCTTCTCAATGATCAGAGAAACATCGACTCAGTCACCTACCCCGCATCGGCACCAGTGGCTGTATGGTGGGAAGTTCAAGTGGTGAGATGGCTTGTATTAATCATTTTCTCCTGTTTGGTTCCGATCCAGAAATCGTGCTGCCCGAAAGCTCTCCGGAGGTTAGTACACATTTTTATTTGTTCTAATAGCCTTTGTCTTTGTTTGCAACTTTGCATTTCAAGGCTGGCACCTGAGTGTTTAATCGGATAAAACAATTACCTTTAAATGCTAGGTGCCAGTGCTATTCAGTGAAGCAGGATGCTAAAATGTGTAGTTATAAATAGCATTTTCATTTGTAAATTTTATTTATTTAAATTTTTGTATTTTTGTTTTGAAAAAGTTTATTTTAAAAAGAATCTTAATTTCATTTTGGGGGTGAGAGGTTGGAATCAACATAAAATAGCCGACATGAACTATTTGTTTGTTTGTTTTTTAAATGCAGTTAATCATAACAATTCAGTCCAGCTGATTTCGATATATAAATCTTTCGATATATATATCCCATATTATATATACATAGTTAAAGTTATCAATTAACATCATCACTAGGCTGTTTGGGGGCATGGCATGATGAATACATCACGGTGAAGGGGTATATGGGTGAGTGTCAGGCAAAATAATAACATGGAGGTAGAGGTGTGTTGACAACAATCAAAACCAGCCTGATGTACTTTATGCAAGTCCCCCTTTTTTCCTTCTTTTTTTGTGCGATAAAAACGCAGACTCCTGCAGCGTTTCCCGAGAAGGAGGTGGTGTTAGAAGGACCGGAAGTGGAAGCCTGGCGGGAGAAGCGGAAATCATTTGACGTGGAGTGGCAGGCGTGTGAGTCAGTCATCGTGAACTCGGCATCATTGGAGCCCGTGCACATCAACATCGTGTCCACGACGACGGATAAGTCGACGCCCCTGGACATCGAAGAAATCCTCAAGGACGCCACCACACAGCTCAAACGTAAGTCATTGTGCACAGCGCATCTTGTTATTGTCGCGATAAAAGGTTCACCCCTACCTAGATAATAGACTACATCACGGTTCCGACTGCGCATGTGCTGAAAACGGCCTTGGGAGCAAAGCAAAGGCGTACGGCCATTGAGTTTGGCTATACGCGCATTGAAAAACGTCAGTTTTATTCAAAATTAATAGAAATCCCAAACCCTAACCTTATTAATTTAATATAATCTTTTTGTTAAACCTGTTTTCTATATGTGCTCCAAGCAGTTTGTGCCTAGGTGGTGTGGTTTTATCAATATTTTACTTTTTCTGTATGGAGATTACTCACTGCCATTGACAATGCATTGAGTACTCTGGCTGTGGCTCTAACACTAGTCTGAGTGCCTAGATCTTTCTAAATCTAAATGCACATGGCATAAGATGTGCTGATTATATTGATGTAAATGCAGTGCTGGATAACAGATTAATATCTTACTTTATTATATATATATTTTTAGTTAGTATTCTATGTTTCAAACAAGAGCTGAGATGAGCTGAAATTAGCACATTTCACAGCTGCACCCAGTGTATTAGCATGTGCCATGTGCTTTTGGGGGGGTTGTTTTGCTCTGACCCATCCCACAATGCACCGCGCCGCTGGAACCGTGATGTAGTCTATAGGTTCACCCCCGTACTTGCAGTAGGGGGTGAATGACAAGGTAATCTAAATACTGGCGAAAACTGCTTTAGTATGGAACAGGAAGTGGACTCTCTGGTTCCAGTGTCAAATGGCTACTTATATCATCACAGAGTTGGTGAAATGAGAGAGAATGCAAAAAGATGGTGACCATAGAATGCCATTGGTTTCACTTTTAAAGTTCATTAAAGTGCCTGTTTTTATTATATTGTTCAAATCAAACGTAGCAGGTAAATATTAAGATATATGTGAAGAATCTATTTTGCTTCTTAAATTTAGAATGTATCTGCTTATTTCATTTACCAAGCATGTAGATATTTTTCGCCAGTTTTTATAATGGGTTGGTTTTCACCCCTTACTGCAAGTATGGGGTGAATCTTTTATCTAACTAGCTTAGGGGTGAATGACAACCATGTCTAAATCCGAGCAAAAAAAACCTGCTTTAAATAAGAATTAACTGTGGAGGTAGTGGTTCCAATGTGCAGTATTGATCTATATTGGCGTAGAGTTGGTCAAATGACAGAGGATGCAAACAAACAAGATAGCGGTCCCAGAATGCTCTTGATTCGAGTTTTAACGTATTAATCTACATAAGTTAATCAAATCTTTATTCAAAAGTAGCAGATAAATATATAAATAGGTATGTGAATAATATATTTTGCTTCTTAGATTAAGATTTCATTTACCCAGCCTTCCGACACTTTCTAACAGGTTGTTCAGCAGCCCTATCTCAGGGACACTGCTACGGGAGTAATTAGTTATTGTTGTGGTATGTGTGCGTGCATGATGGCAACCTAGAGGATTTCAAATTTTACAGGGAAACACATTTTAGGTTCCCTGCCCAGGGCCCCTTGGAACCCATCGGTAACAATTTGTTGTTTGTTTCCGTGAAACAGGTGATGGGAACCGAGTCTAGATATCATCCGCCATTGCAACATGTCTAGCTATAGCTGATTTCGATCTTCAGGGTTTAAATGTTAACATTAATAACAATCAACACTTGTTTGTATTCTTGCTGTCAATACTTATGGGAAACGACATTTCGGTTCACTTGTGGATATCCTGTTCATATCTCTGTACAGTAGAGCGACACATGTGAGCAACCTGTTCATATCTGTGTGCAGTATACGGACACTTGTGGGCAACCTGTTCATATCTGCGCATAGTAAATGGACACTTGAGGGTAGCATGTTCATATCTGTATGCAGTAAATGGACACTTGTGGGCAGCCTGTTCATATCTGTGTGCAGTAAATGGACACTTATGGGTAGCCTGTACATATCTATGGGAAGCATACTGAGACTTGAGGGTTATCTGTTCATATCTGCGTGCACTATACTGACACGCCTGAGCATCCAGTTCATATCTGTGTGCAGTATACTGATACTTGAGGATAACCTATCATATTTGTGTGCAGTATACTGATACTTGTGGATAACCTGTTCATATATGTACGCAGTAAACGGACACTTGAGGGTAACCCGTTTATATCTGTGCACAGTATACCAACACTTGTGGGTAGCCTGTTCATATCTGTGTACAGAGTAGCAATACTTGAGGTGAACCTTTTCATGTCTGTGCACAATAAACCAACACTATTTGTCTTGATTGCAGCCTATTCATATCTGTGTGCAGTATACTGATACTTGTGGATACCTGTTCATATCTGTGTGCAGTATACCAACACTTGTGGGTTACCCGTTCATATTTATGCGCAGTAAACCAACACTTATGAGCAGCCTGTTCATATATCGGTACCCAGTAAACCAACACTTGAGGTTGACCTGTTCTGGTGTGGTGGGCAGATATCGCGGTATTGAATGGGTGGTGCCTGGACGTGGCGGATCTAGAGGAGGAGGAGCAGGATGAGGAGCTCGAGGCGGCCGAGGACGCCCCGGATGAGGCCTCTCCCTCTGGCGAGGACGGAGGCGAGGAGGTCTGTTCCGTGTGTGTGCCGCGTGTCGAGCTCAGGCTGCCGGCGCCTAACCCTCAGCGTGGTCTCCGCACTGAATGTGACCTGTGGTTGAGCGTGGCTTGGATGCTGTTTTAACTGTCAACCCCGGAGTGTGTGTATTAACGCGCATACTACTTCCGTGTACAGTTTGCCCTGGAAACTTTGAGCAACAACACTAGTACATTTCCCTAGGCTATCTAAGATTATTTTTGTAATTGTATAGGGAAAATTATATTGAAATTAGTGCATTTTAAATGTGTGGAAAATTCAATAATCAACACTAAACCTGTAAGTTATGGAGACAGTGCTTATACCTCAAAATTGATTCAGTGATATGTGCAAAACAACATTCTGGTTGCCCCCCCCCCCCATCTCTTTCCGGCCCTTCTCCTTTTCTTTTAAATAAAGGAAAGAATTGTAGGCTGTCGTTGGTGATGTTTGCATGATCACCATTGATTAAGACCACATATATATACATACATATATATGATGTATAACGTATTGTGCAAGTATAAATGTACAGAAGGGAACCTATTATTTATACCTGTCATACCAACTTACCAATCTGTACCGGTGTCGCCACCATCCACCCACCTCTTCTCCTGATGTGCTAGACCTGTGTCAGTCGCAGCGGAGGAATTTTCTCTTATTGTGAATAAATTAAAAGAAAAAGAAATAGTTAATAGAAGATTAAAACACACACATTCTTGTGTTCCTGCTTTGTGGATCTCTACTAGTGTTCTTGCCCTATCGGATCTAGCACTGTGCACAAATGTGTCGTTTTCAGCATAATTCCAACGTTCGCGCCTTTTGAACATAATGCTTGCTACCATTAATGTTGCACAGTCCGATAAAACCAGAGAATTTTCTAAACCAAAGCACTCATTTACCTTTGACCAAACATATCCAACTTAGAAAGTGGTGCACTTATTAAACATGTATTGCTGCATAGATGGAATATTGAATCAATTTAATAGAACCCATCACTGCTGCAAGTCATACAAGCCTATATTTGTCCAGCCCAAAGTTAGATATTAAAAGCAAAAGTTACTCCAAACCCAAATAAAGCAAATTATAAAGTTCAAGCTAATATATTTATTTGTTAAAATATGAGAATAACTCAAAGACATCGGATTCTGCTACATTAATTTGCTTCCCAATAACCTTCGGAGAGACGCATACAGTTTAAGTCTGCAGCCATGCATTTACAAATTATATTACATTCATTGATCAAGTAAAGGAAATTCCAATCGCGGACAATTGGTCTTCCTCATTCCACCGCTCCCTTGCCCTATCCTAGCAGTGCCCGGCTAGGTAGCATGACAAGTATAAATTTCCAAGTCATTTTCTTTGACTCGGCCCTGATTCGAATCTACAAAGTTTGAACCCCACGACGAAACCTGCCACACGGGAAGCAGGCGCTCAACTCATTCGGCTATCCCGTCTGGTAATAATTGACTATGCGGCTCTGACTAAGCTGTGCGGCTGGCGAAACTAATATACCAAACTGAGGCTTCTGAGGTGTGCTCCTGTGTGCAGGTGGCATGTACTACACGGGGTGGGAGCGGACTGGCGTGGACATTGACGAGGAGGACCAGGACGAGGAGGCAGGCGCTGACGAGGAGGCCGAGGAGGCCGAGGAAGAGGGCCTAGAGGAGGCCGAGGTGTGTGGGGCATGGCCAGCACCCCAGCGCTCAATGTGCTTTCTTTCTTTCACTGCTGTATTTGTTGCTCTGCATTGGTGTGGTCTTGTTTATTTACTACATACACATAGCCTTAACCCTCCTTGCACCTGTAGTCTTCTTTTTTTTTTAAACTGCTAACATGCATATAACGTTAACCCTCCTTGCAATTGCTTCATACTGAATAAGTCTTACTCACTTGCAAACACCTCCTTCGATCTGTGTGACAGAAAACAACAACAATCCAGGAACTTTGTTCTCCTTCGGTCCGCGTGAAAGCAAGGATAATTATGTAGGATTATTGTTACTCTTCCTTCCTTCCTTTAGCTGCTAATTTGACCTGATTGTTCAATTGCTCTTTTTGGGGGGAGAGTTACAGGGATTAGAAAGTATTTTTGTGTGTGTATAATTTAATCCTATGGGTTGTTTTCCCCTGAATTGAGCGGAGGTCAGATTTCCAGGGATTTTTGTTGTTTGAACCGATTTTCATTCATGATTTGTCAACACATCTGGAAGTAAATGTAAGCATGTAGCAATTCAATTCAATACTTTATTTCAGACTCAGCGTTATGGTAGTTACATCAACTGGTCCATAGTAGGTACATATAAAAATAAATGTGCAAGCCCGCATTCATCAAAACATCGATATTTTAATTTACAGAAAGAAGTAGGTATCGTCCCATAACCACCACTTTAGTAAACTATGTTTTGTTACTTAAGGCATGCAACTACTAATAAGACTCTTACCACAGGCTGTACCGCTGAAGAACCTACCACTGTTACCTGTCTAAGCATTAGTCAATGTGGATAACCATGTATATTAATAACCCCTCCTTCCTCTTTCCAATAACTCAGGGTACATGCACCATTTAGGTCATTAAAGCTGTATCTAAATAGGTAACCTACTAATATTGTCTATTATTTAAGGCAACGCCTTTGATGACCAATGACAATTACTCGTTTTCTGCCCACAATTAAGTGACATTGAACCGCTGCCCCCTGCTCTCTAGGCACAGTTTTGTTTGTTTTATTTATTTTTGGTTGATTCATTTATTAAGCAGGGGGAATTCCAATCACGGACAATTAGTCATTTTAAATCCACTGCTCCTTGCCCTATTCTAGTAAAACAACCACCAATCAATCAAAATCCCTAACCCTAACCTTGCCACATTGGAAGCGGGCGCTCAACTGAATCAGCCATCTTGTCTGGCTAGTTCTCTGCGCAGGTGTACCAGGGCCATGTTCAGGGTATGCCTCAGAGTCAACTCTGAGACATCTCCGCAAGGTCTTTTTTGACGATTTGCGGTCAACGTGTGCCACAGAGTTGACTCAGACGTTGCGCTTTTCGAGTAGGAGGCAAAAACATCTCCGAAATGGCTGTGTGTGTCAGCTAATCAGAGCTGTTCTTTCAATTGCAAATGGCTGCAGGAAGTGCATGTTATGGAAGATGCCTTTCTGAGACATCTGACCGATAACTGCCAGTTTCGATTTCCCCCGCTGTGTATAACTTACAGCGTCATCAAAGGCCGGTTGCTCTCATACCATGTCTATGTGGTGTGGAAGGTTAAAAATCCCTTGGGTCGGTAAAAGTGTAGGCTCGGGCTTTCTATCGACCAGCAGTGGAATGAGGAAGACCAGTCGTCTATGACTGAAATTTCCCCTGCTTAAACAACTAATGGACCAAAAAGAAAACCCCAAAAACATGCCATTCAGAGTAGTGCAACATTTGGAATTTCTCCGAGGCGTACAGTTGAACACGACCCAGGTACACACTGTAACACTAATAGACTGTTGGTGATAGGGGAGTGTGGTGGTGTCCTTTGCTGTGTGGTTTGTTACGTACCTATTTATCTGTGTGTGTCGGTGTGTGTCTCAGGTCATGTCAACTACACCAGATGGGAAATGCAGGGGATGGACATTGACGAGGATGAGGAAGATCTGGAAATGGAGATGGGTAATCAAGAGTTTGATGAAGAAGCCAGTTTCGATGAGGTGTGTGCTAAGAGCTAAGGGGAGAGCAGTGCAGGAGAGGGAATTGGGAATATAAAGATGAGGGATGGAGACGGGGGGTTGACACATCAGAAATGACACATGACCATATGGCGCAATCAGTGCCTGGTTGATTCAGTGTGAATGATAGCTTCTACTCTTCTCGAAAAAGAAACCTACAGAGAACTAGCGTTAAAATCTTTTAGGAGCAAAGTAGACGTGAGATTACAACATTTTATTTGATACACATCACATGGTTTAAAAAAAATAAAGATGGTAATGTTGTTTGTATCATTAACTTATCTACGTGTTTATTTAATCAATTCAATTACTTTTATTCTGAAATATTACATCTTTATATACATTTCTTTTTTAAACCGGAAAAACCTAAATTAGTTTATGTAGTTTAATTATATTATATATACATATATATGTGTATATAATCTAATTAAATAACATAAGTTTAAATTAGTTTATTTAGTTGAATTAGATTGTATAACATTTTATTAAACTATTTAAACTAATATATATGGATGTGTATATAGATAAGTTTAACTGGGATTTGATAAGTTCCTATTAATTAAAAGGGTGGCATAGAGGGCTAGTTATTCTCCATCTGAACTTTACATCCCCTCATGGAGCAATGCATTTCCTATGTCTCAAACCTCTACTTTCTCAAGCTTAACTCCATAGAGACCTTACTATATGTGTTAACCTTCACCTATAAATAACGCATTCAGTGCTTGCAATAACCTTTCACGTGTCACTACTAGCAACTGCACATTGTTGCATATTGATGTAGAGCAATGTATTCGCAATTCAGAGTAGGATTAATTTGTCATGAACGTCCCATAGTTAAAGCTGCATAGTCCGATGGAAGCGTCCTATTTTAATATCTCATTTCGGTGTGCACACCAAAACTAATTTGGCATGTTTACACTTCAAACATATCTAAATTAGCCCTTTAAAATAAATCACTTTAAACTGAAGTAAAGTAGATTATAACGATCGACCTAATGTATTGATCTAAAGATTTTAAAAAGGAAAAAAAAAAGCATACGCTAAAAATTGTCGGATTATGCAACTTTAAGTTCTTGCCTTCATTGAAGGTGTTGAACCGTGAATGGTTATTGTCTCTGTTGATGTCATTTATTTGTTATAATGTTTATCATTTACAACGACATGCACCGAATGGTCTATGTTCGGAGTCTATGTAAGTGTTGCGTGTGTGGTGCATTCAATCTTTTCACAATGTCAAATTCATGTGCTGATTATGATGTTTTCTAATTTCAAACCACCCCTGAAATGACGTTGTTGCACTTATATAGATAGCGCTTCATATACGGAACTGAATTCTTTAACTGTAAAGTAAGAACAACATTTTACGGCTGATATTGCATAACCACTGTATAGCAGAAGTTCATGTTTGTGTGTGTGATTGATGTCCGGGAATACAAATGGTCTTACAGATGTTTTAAGTTGTGACGGCAGTTAGAATTGACATATTCCAGTACTTACCAGATTCGCCTTACATAGGCCTAAATTGAGCCCAGTGGTGTATTTAAAGGGGTTCCTGGATGCCCAGAAACACCTCCACCCCCCCCCCCGCCCCCCATTTAAAAAAAAAAAAGAGACACAATCAGATATAAAATGAGTGAAATATGATCCAAATGCAATAAAAGCAAAAGATGTTGGCAGGGGCATGCCCCCCCCCCCCCCCCCCGCGATCATGTGAGCGCCGCTGGCGCTCACATGATCGCGCCAACATGACTTTGCTCACAGCTACATCCGGAAACCCCCTAACTCAATCTTGGCTACTCCACTGGAGCCGTAGCTACCATGACAGAGTGTGCTTAGTTTGACCAAAAAACCCAGAAAAACTCACAGCAGTCAATATTTGATGATGAGACTTGTGACCATACACAAAGTAGGCTTGGCTAGGGTTGATGTTTTAGTACAACACGCTGCACCTCCCTTCCATAGGAGGAGGACCGCAACCGGAGTATTAAGAAGCACCTGGGAGACACGAGCTACTTCTGCCCAGTCACGCTCAAGGAGAGGGGTGTATTGTGGCCGGGTAACCCAGAGATTGCCGCTAAGTATCGTGAGCGCATCTACTACCTGTCGACTGTAGAAGCCCGCGACCGCTTCCTCGCGAACCCTCTGGAATTCCTGCCGAACGGCGCTCCATTGACAGTAAGCCGTCCCCATTAGTCCGCTGAAAATATCAAATTTTCTAAACCGAAAGATCTATCTAGATTTCATCCAACTTAGATACTAGTGAACTTAGTAAGCATTTGCTGTTGCATAGAAGGGAAAGCTAAGTTTATTTAAAGCTGCATGGTTCGATGAAAATATCAAATTTTTTAAACCAAAATACAGAATCTACCTCGATTTGATCCTACGTATCCATCTTAGATACTGATGCACATATTAAGCAATTGTTGCTGCATAGAATGGGATACTAAGTCAATTTAATAGAACCTCTTACTGTTGAAACCTATAGTGTTAGAAGTTTGGCGTGCTTGCCAAAATATATTTGGCATGTTTTCACTTCAAATATCTCCGAAGTTAGCCATTTAAAATAAAATCACTTCAAGCTAAAGTAAAGTAGATTATAAAGATCAATCTGATAATTTTATCTCAGAAAATTATAGAAACTTAAAGCTATCGGACTATGTAACTTTAATAGAACCTGTTACAGCTGAAGCCTATATTGTTGTCATTTTTACATGCACCCTAAAATTAATTTCGTGTGTTATCACTTCAAATATCTCCAACATTAACCATTTAAAATAACAAGTTACGTCAAACTAAAGTTAAGTAAAATGAGAATGCATTTGAACAACTAGATCTATTTCCCTTCCCACCCGTAGCCTCCACCACTGCGCTTACTGATGCTGGGACCTAAAGGATCAGGCAAGTCCATGCATGGCAAAAAGCTAGCCAAGATGTATGGCCTCTTTCACATACAATTTCGGGAAAGACTACAGGAGTTCATCGTCGCCAAGACCAAGAAGAACATTGGCAAAGAGTACGAAGAGGAACAACAGGAAGATATCCCTGAGGACATTGGGTAGGCTTTGTTTACCTGGAGATTTCAGATGAATTCACATCCTCAGTGTTAGACTTAGAGGGTGATCTCCACGCTGGTAGATTAAATAAGTAGATACGTCATGCATGACTGGGTGGGATAGCTGAATTGATAAGAACGCTGGCTGGCTTCTTGTGAAAATAGGAGAGAGTGATCTCAGATTTACCTCTTCCATATGGAGGCATTGGTACACACTACTGGATGAGAACATTTTGATAATGGTTAGTTTTATAGTGTTAATACTATTAATTTTATAATCAATTATAAATTTATAATAAATTAATAAGTGGTATGCAGGTATTGCAACACCTCAGGGAGTTTGATGCCCCTGCCCGGCAGAGTTGTAAACCACTGCCTTGTGGTACAGGTTCTTGACAGAACCGAAGGCTAATGGAGCAAACCCTAAACAGAAAACCTTGTCACTGTGGCAGCATTAAGGGTGGTTGATGTATGGAACTCCCAACATCTCCCGACCAGCCACTGCAGGGACAAATAGTTTTGCGCCTGTCTTGACATGTTCTTGCCGGTGTGAAACCTCTATTTGCTCCCCGAGAGAGTGCCGCTGGTAACTTGCAAAAGCCAGCAGCACTTCCAACACTTTTGCAGGCAGCTTTCATGAAATGTACAACCGCACGAGAGCGGCAGTCAAGTAATGAAAGCAGTCTTTGTCGAATCGCGACCGACAGCATGATGATGATGATGATGATGATGATGACTATTAATTTTATGTTATTCACATTTATTTTAATATGTACCTACTGTGGACCAATTTATGTAACTACTATAATTCCGAGTCTGAAATAAAGTATTGAATTGAATTCTGCAGGATTCCTGACCGAATAAAGCCAATGACTTACAATTTTGCTACCTAGCCTGTCACTCTGCATTAATAGGATAAGGCAAGACCTACTTTGCTCAGTATCAGGATAATGTGACTGAATAGGATATTGGGTCATGGTGTGGGCAGCCTGGCCTCCCAGCGGGGCAGCACTATCAAGTTCTTATGAATGCATACTGTCACAGGCCGGTGCCTGTCCTGATGATATTGATAGGACGTAAGACACCAGCAAACAAACATCATTCGTGATATCATGAACCACCTAATATAATGACCTGCTTTTGTCTCACGGGAATGTGGGTGGGTGTGGCGGGGGGGTAGTTTGTTTGTTTGTTGTTTTACATCCTAGCAACATCTAAGGTCCTATCAGGACGGGTACCGACTTGTGACAGTGTGCGCTCATGGCCACTTTATAGTGCTGCCCCATTGAGAGACCAGGCCGCAAGCACTATGACCTGAAATCCGTCACATTATCCTGACACTGAGTAAACCAGTCCTTGCCCTATCCTAATAATGCCAAGCGCCTGGCTAGGAAGCAACAAGTATCAATTTTTAAGTCATTGGTTTGACTAGACCACGGTTCGAACCCGGTGGTTTGAATCCCACAGATGTGGGTGAGGATGAGGGAATATGTCAATGCACGTCCTGATCTGGAAAAAGGTCTATAGTTTTATGATGTGCATAACTAAATCGAGTAATGTATTATTACAATGTATTGTGAATAGGCATCACCATTGCATAATCAATAATTAACTATGTTATACACGTATTGCTTTAAGCCATTAGGCTCTAGTGTTTGTAAATCTGGATGTAATATTCCAGAATAGTAGTAATTGAATTGAATAAGCACCCTAACTCTCGTACATCTGAGGTGCATACGCTACAGTATGGAACACACATATTATTATATGATAGATTTTACTTTATAACACAACTAACATGTGTACTAAGCCAGTTATCGTTTTGTCCTTCTTTTAACAAAGATTGTAATTTTCTCATTCATTTGCTTTTTAGTGCAAATGTAGTTGTTGCCTCACTGGACGCGTAAATTGTGACGGATCATATTGTTCAATATATTGTTGATAGTGAAAGTGACGAAGAGAAGGAAGCGAAGGATGAGAAGGATGAGAAAGATGAGAAGGATGAGAAGGATGAGAAGGAAATGGAGAGTCCTGCAGTGCTACCACCGGATGAAATAGAGTTCAAAATCGAGGATGTAGCGACGCCCTCGTCAACAAAAGGCCCTGGGGAAGAGGTCGGTAATCTAACATTAAAGTTGCATAGTCCGATGGTTTTGAGTTTCTATCATTTTTCTGAAATAAGTACATTAAATTGATTGTTACAATCTGCCTTACTTTAGTTTGATATAACTTTTATTTTAGGTGGCTAACTTTTGAGATATTTGAAGTGCAAACATGTCAAATTAATTTTGGCAAGCACACCAAAACTTGGACGCCACAGGCTTCAGTAGAAACAGGTTTTTATTAAATTGCCTCAGTGTTCCCTTCAATGTGGCAATACATGCTTAATAAGTGCATCAGTATCTAAGTTAGATATGTAGAATCTATTCTATATAATTTTTTGGTTTTGAAAATATGTTCCCTTCATCGGACTATGCACCTTTAATCTGGGGTGAAAGTGATATCTGGGGTGGGGGAAATAAAATAGGAAATCTATGGTGAGGTATCTGTAAATAATCAAGAACACTGACAAAGCATCGCTCCAAAACAAATACTATTGTTGTCCTAATAATCACTGTCTTACATTCTCCAATATCATTAAAATTCTGGAATGAAAGTGATCACAGAGAAAGAAAAAAAGGGTAAATTGAACTGAAGGCGAAGTAAAGACAGTGGAGCACTCTCCAAGGATAGTCTGTACTGACCAATCAAAAGGAATGGAACAAACTAAGAAACAAATCCCACGTGGAAAGGTGGTATGTGCGCAATATGTTGCGGTTCACCCAATATGTCGCTGTTTGTGTGAAAAAGATTATGCTTTCCCATTTTCAAATGTTGGCAGCTTTGTGCTTTATGAATTGCACCATTGACCTGCACCATTGACACAGGAAGAAGAGGTGGAGCTAACTGAAGACGAGGAAGCCATCAAAGCCTACTTGGAGAGTGATGAACCGCTCCCGACCGACTTGCTGGAGAAGATCATTTCCCCTTGGTGGAAAGAAGAACCATTCAGGTAAACACTACACCATAGCGCTTAATGTCTATGTGATTGGACAGTTCAGCCCTGTCCTAGGAAAAGTGAACTCCGCAATCAATTTTCATCTTTAGATCATGCCAGGCTTCCCAGATAGGCCACATAGTGTTGCAGTGGGTAGCCTATATAGTGAAGGCCACATAGTGTTGCAGTGGGTATATAGTAAGGGTCATTCATTGCTTTAGTAGGTATACAGTGAGAGCCACATATAGTGCTACTGTAGGTATATAGTGAGGGTCACATAGTGCTGCAGTAGGGGGGCCTACATGCATAGCGATGGCTACATAACTATATTTTGACATGTGACTTTCAAACAAAACAATATACCGCAATCACCAGCATGCCGTCCAACATGGGTGCCAACACCAAAACCACGTGATCTGTGACATCACTTGTAAATAAACCATATACAAGTTGGCTTGTTGGTGTGTTTCTATCAGGAGTACCGGCTTCATCCTGGAGGGCTACCCACACACCTCTGACGAGGCACTGTTGATGAGCGAACTGGGGCTGTTCCCGGACGCCGCGGTTGTGTTCGCCGTGGAGGACAGTGACGTCATTGGCCGCCTCCTCCCGCCCAAACTGGAACGCTGGAAGCAACGGCGTACGAAGCTGCTCAACCGCAAAGCCAAGATCAAAGACCGCAAGGATAAAAAGAGGGTATGTGTTTGTGTATATTGTCAACTACCACGTACTAGTTCTACTGACACATTTGGCCGCATTATATAATTTATATACAAACGTATAAATACTATAATATATATGTAAATATATATTATATTCCCATAATGTTGTTATAGAACATATAGAGGTGTTTATATATATATATATATATATATATATATATATGCTTTTCACAGCAAGTGATCTATACAACTCTGAGGAATGAGTACCAAGAACTGCCGGTGGCGGCGCCACCGTAGGCAAATGAGTGCCGCAGTGAATAAATCTGGGTCTGTTAGTGGACAATAACGGATCATAAATAATAATAAGAAATACCTCATACCGATGATTTTATATACGTATATAAATATACAAACTCTTATTATATATATATATATAATATATATATATATATATATATATATATTATATATATATTCTCTTCCTTTCACGTTATATATATATATATATATATCAGGCTAAGTGAAAGGAAGAGGACGAGACGGAAGGTTGGTGAACAGCCTAATTTATTGATAAGGCTATATATATATATATATATACATGTGGGCGTGCCTTTAGGGACGAAGGGCGGCCGTGGTGGTGCCACCGGTCCCATTAGTCGGGTAGGCTACAGATATCGACAGAAAATATATAGTAATAATAATATAATAATAACAGAATTACCTTCCGCGCCTTAAAACTCGCATAATTAGTTGAGACCGAGGGAGATGAAGCTATATCGATCTACTTGCTAATATATATGGATAGTGATAAACCCTTTATGCTAGTAGTGGCCCCCCCCCCCTCTCCTCCAGCTGGGGGGGGGGGGGGTACCAGCATGCACCTCCCCCCCCCCCCTGCGCTGGGCGGAAACCCCACTCGCTCGAAAGCTTGATACACTCCAATAGTATGTTTAATTGTGAGAGATGAATTACTATATTTCAGAAAATTGAAATCGAGAAGAAAAGAGTGGAACTGACTGTTGAAAGGGACAAAAGAAGAGCAGAGAGGAAGGTAGGTGAAGTGGATATGCGCATCCGGTAGTAATAATAATAATAGTAATAATAATAGTAATGATAATGATGATAATAATAATAATAATAATAATAATAATAATAGGATACTGCTTATTTGCACGGTATGGCATGGTACCATGCTACATCAATGTTTGAATGAGTTGCATTGAATTAAGTGCGTGGCCTGGTAGTAATAATAATAATAGTGATAATAATAGTAATGATAATGATAATAATAATAATAATAATAATAGGATACTGCTTATTTGCACGGTATGGCATGGTACCATGCTACATCAATGTTTGAATGAGTTGCATTGAATTAAGTGCGTGGCCCGGTAGTAATAATAATAATAGTGATAATAATAGTAATGATAATGATAATAATAATAATAATAATAATAATAATAATAGGATACTGCTTATTTGCACGGTATGGCATGGTACCATGCTACATCAATGTTTGAATGAGTTGCATTGAATTAAGTGCGGCCGTAGTAAAATAAAATAGTAATAAATAATGATAATAATAATAATAATAATAGGATACTGCTTATTTGCACGGTATGGCATGGTACTATGCTACATCAATGTTTGAATGAGTTGCATTGAATTAATTGCGTGGCCTGCTGCTGCATTGGACACTCTTGGCTGACTCATCCTTATTTAGTCAACGGGGAACCCTCTCCACCCACACCCACACCCACACCCACACCCACACCCACATACACTACCATCTCACTCTCCAGAAACAGTGGGTGTCAGTGGACACACATTCTACTAAAAGTGTGTGGATTTCATGCCCTTGTGCCAACAAATATGTGTTAATGTATTTAACATGCGACACCAATTACATGATTTTGTTAACATACGTCAAGACATGGCTATCAATCAATCAATCAATGTAAATTGGACAATAATGTTTCTTTCATGAAGTGTCAGACTGTGAGAGTAAACTAGGTCTTATTACCTTGGCCTTATTTACCTTGGAAACTTGAAGAGAATTCCACCATATCAAGATGGTGGCCACTGGATTTTCCCCATTCAACTTAAATTAAAGTCTATTAATCTATATGACTTAATCAATTCAACACCCCAACAGTAGCGGGATTTGAGGAATAAGTATATAAGTAATATATTTTACTTCTTTGTTGGGGATTGATGTGAATAGGTCCATACCCCAGCGATTTGACTCTTTTTTTTTTTAACTGATAGTTTCATAGCCTGAGTAGGTCTACACAGAACTTTTGTGAAGTGTCAAGACTGTGAGAGTAAACTCTGTCTTATAAGCTAGGTCTGCACGTGTGTATGCCTATTGGCTGACTAGTTTACGGATACCTTATTTAGCTTTGCTGTGTCCTAGGCAGAGCGCGAGTAGGTCTTATGAGTTAGGTCTGCGCATGCCTATTGGAGCTGGTCTGCGCATGCCGATAATGGTCTTATTTAATTTTGCTGTCTCCCAGGTGGAGCGTGAGTAGGTGTTATGAGCTAGGTCTGCATATGGCTATTGGCTGACTGGTCTGCGCATGCCGATAGTGGTCTTATTTACCTTTGCTGTGTCCTAGGTGGTGCGTGCGGCCGAGCGTGCAGCAGAGCGTGACAGCGAAGAGGAGGAGGCATCCATGGAGGAGGAGGAGGGCGAGGAAGAGGAGCTCGAAGATGAGGAGGACGACATTGAGACACAGCTCAATGAGCTCTTCGAAGAGGAGGAGGAAGAAGAGGAGGATGAGGAAATGGAAACATTGGAGGATGCCACAGACCGCATGCGAAATGACCTCGAGGAGTTCTATGACAATGACACCAACCTGCTCGCCGCCGTCCAGGTTGGTGACATGATGTGTTGTCTCCTAGCAACCAGTCAACTGAAGTGAAAATCTGCTCTTCAAGTTGCATAATCCGATGGTTTTCAGTTTCTGCCATTTTTTCTGCGACAAATATGTTAGATTGATATATTCGGTTGATCGTTATAATCTACCATCATGTAGTTTGCTGTAACTTTTATTTTAAGTGGCTAACTTTTGAGATATTTGAAGTGCAAACATGCCAAATTAACTTTGGCAAGCTTGCCAAAACTATGACCCCACAGGCATTTGAAGTAACATATTCTATTAAATTGGCTTAGTATCCCCTTCTATGCAGCGACACATTAATTAATAAGTGCACCAGTCCCTAAGTGGGATATGTAGGATCAAATCTAGATAAGTGTTTTCGTTTTGAAAATTGATGTTTTCATCGGATTATGCAGCTTTAACCTACATAATTTAATAAAGGGTGAACATTTTCAAAAACAAAACAATCATCTGGATTTGATTCTACATATCGAACTTAGATACTGGTGCACTTATTAAACATTTATCACCGCATAGAAGGAAATACTGAGGTAATTTAATACAACATGTTACTGCAAAACCCTATGGTGTCAGAGTTTTGGCATGCTTGCCAAAATTAAATTAGCATGTCTGCACTTCAAATATCTCAAAAGTTACCCATTTAAAATAAAGGCTACTTCAAACTAAGACAAGGTACATTATAACGATAAATCTAATATGTGTATCTAAAAAAAAATGACAGAAACTCAAAACCATCGGACCATGCAACTTTAAATTGGGAATTCATATGCGTATATCCATAACCTATCTATCCAACACATTTTCTGTCGGGTTGTTCATCAGCCCTGTTCGCAAAACAGGACTGCCAGATTAAAGCTGCATAGTCCGATGAAAATATCAAATTGTCAAAACCAAAACAGCTATCCAAATGTGATTCTACATGCCTAACTTAGATACTCGTGCACTTATTAAACATTTGTCACCACATAGAAGGGAATACTGAGGCAATTGAATATAACCATTTACTGCAGAATCCTATGGGGTCAGAGTTTTGGTGTGCATGCCAAATTTAATTTGGCATGGCTCCACTTCAAATATCTCAAAAGTTAGCCACTTAAAATAAAAGTTACTTTAAGCTAAAGTAAGGTACATAATAACGATCAACCTAATGTATTTATCTCAGAAAATTTCAGAAACTCAACACCATCGGACTATGCAACTTTAAACTAACTTCCGAGCTTAAATTAAGAAGTGTCTTATTTGCGGTGTTTTAGGACAAGCTGGAGGAAATGCTCGTGCCATGCATTGGGCTGGATGGCAGCCGGAAGCCACACATTGTTAGCTACAAGATGGGGAAGGGACTCCGGCCCTACGTGCAGTACCGCCGCTCCATATTCGAGCGGGTAGCGCCCGTGTCGGAGAAACTCGCCATGGACATGGTGAAAATAGGATACAAGCAACTCAGCAGGTTCGGCAAGTGGTGCCCTGTCAAGGTAACTTTGGCCTCGTTCGACTGGCACTGACCTCGTTCGACTCGCACTGACCAAGCTAATCTCACAGTTCTATGCTCGATTGGTAGGGCCTATTGGAACTAGATCTCCATGAGGTTCATTCGCAGAGATGCATTTAGATATAATATTCAGACACACACACACGCACGCACGCACGCACGCACGCACGCGCACACACACACACACGCACGCACACACACACAGTAAGGGTGAATGACGTCCATATGTGAGCAAATATAGCACAATATAGAATAGAATGGATATAGAACAATATACAATAGAATTGATATAGCACAATATAGAATAAGGTTGGTTGCTTGTTGGAGTTTTATGTCCTGGCAACAATATAGAATAAAGGAGATGTAGCACAATATACAACAAAATGGCACAATATAGAATAGAATGGATATAGGGCAATATAGAATGGATATAGCACAATATAGAATAAAATGGTTGTAAAACAATGGCGCAATATAGAATAGAATGGATATAACACAATATGAAATAGAATGGATATAGCACAATATAGAATAATGGAGATATAGCACAATGTAGAACAGAATGGCACAATATAGAATGGATATAGAACAATATAGAATATAATGGATATAACACAATACCAAATAACGGCAGGTTGTCATGTCCTACATATTTTGAAAATTACTTATTAATTCCATGACAATTTGAATAAAATGATAACTTCTTGCCAACAGTTTGGTAACGACACTACTGTTGCCTACACCATGCCACTGTTTTCCTGTTTGCAGCTCTACGAAGGAGACTGCATACAATCAATGCAGGGCCCTGGCTTCCCGACCTATCCTGTTATCTACCGGAGTTACATCTACTTCCTGTCCAGTTTGTCGGCGCGGGAACAGTTCATGGCCGATCCGGATACCTACCTCAAACTTCCCACCCCAAAACCAGTTGTCCCCATTCGCATCGCCATCGTCGGGCCGCCCAAGTCCGGGAAGAGCACATGTGAGTGGGACGATCCGTGGTAGCGAGCCCTGTAGTGGATGCAGTGTGTTCACATTCTATATGTTATATGTCACTTTCTTTGGTTCCGGACGCAGTGGCCGAATCGGTAGAGCGCAGGCTTCTCGTGTGGAAGGTAGGGAGTTCGAATTCTGGTCAGGTCAAAGCAATGACTTACAAAATTGATACTTGTCGCTTCCTAGCCTGCCGCTCGGCATTATGCCTACTAGGATAGGACAAGGACTGGTTAGTTCAATATCAGGGGATCGGCCCATAATTTCCGAATTGTGGTTGATCCGGCGGGAGGCCCAAGACGGTCACGTCCCTAAGCACCGCATGCTCCCTCCTTCCCCTCCCCCCGTCTGACCTGCATTTGGGCTCCAGACTCCTTCCTGCATGGATTTACCACGCCCGCCCGCCCACCCTCTTTTTAACACTCCAGGGGGTCGGCTCCCGGGCCTACCTCCTCCCAGAGTGCTCCTTCTCCATCGGCAGACTTGGATCAGTTCGATTGAGCCCTGGACCTCATTGCCTTGAACTGTACCTTGTGTCATTATCGCTTAGTTGTAATAAACCTCCTTTCTCCCACCTCCGTCTCGGGCTTCCTTTGTCCGGATCATGCCTACTAGGATAGGACAAGGACTGGTTAGTTCAATATCAGGATAATGTGACTGTAGAGCGATATCTGGTCATGGTGCTGGTGGCCTGATCTCCCAGTGGGGCAGCACTATAAAGTTGCCATAAGTGTGCACTGTCACAAGTCGGTACCCATCCTGATATGACCTTAGATGTTAAGACGTAAAACCTAAACAAACAAACTTTCCTCGCTGACTGAGAATCACAAGGATGTGTATTACGAAAGAATTTTAGCTGTAGTTTGTCATAGATTAACGTGTGGACGCAGGGTGTCCACCTATCGGGCTTACCTATTCTATATTATATGCTACTTCCTTCGGTCAAAGAGAATCACAAGGACATATATTGGGAAAGAATTTTAGTTGTAGTTTATCATAGATTAAAGTTTCATACTCCGATGGTTTTGAGTTTTTGCCATATATTTTTTAGATAAAATATTAGGTCGATTAAATATGTATTTAAATATATTAGGTGGATCGTTATTATCTACCTTACTTTAATTTAAAGTAACAGATTAAAGATTACTAGCATTTGATTACTTGCCATATTAATTTGTGCATGAATGTCAAAATGATTGACACTATAAGTAGTATAAGCTTCAGTAGCAGCAGGTTCCATTAAATGGAACTTTGTATTTCTTCCTGTGCCACAACAACTGTTTAATAAGTGCACCAGTATATGAGTTGGATATGGCGGATCAAATTTAGATAAGTTTTTTCACCTAGAAAATGTTATGCTTTCTAACACAATGGCAGAGTATGCAGCTTTAAGTATAGTAATAACAGCTAATGTATGGTGATAGGTAATGTACATTAAAGCTGCAGTCTGACGAAAGCACATATATGCACGCATACATATACACATACATACATCCATTCTTGCATATACATCACATGAATGCATATACACAAATGTGTATACACGTACACACATGTGTATACATACACACATGAATATACAGATGCAAATATACCTGCACACATACATAAATATACACAAGCATACACACATAGGTACACATACATTATTTACATGTGCATAGATACACATACTTACACATATGTATGTGGCTATACATACATACATACATACGTATGTACATCCATACATACATACATACATACGTATGTACATCCATACATACATCCATACATCCATACATACATACATACAGTAAAACCTTAAATCGACCGACCTGGGGATCGACTTTAAGTGGTCCATTTAGGGTGGTTGGTCGGTTTAAGGAATTAGAATATGGTTAAAATGGTATTGGAAGGACCCAAATAAAGCGATCGATATAGGGGAGTTGTTGATCTGTGGAGGTGATCTGTTAGGGAGGTTTTACTATACATACATACATCATCATCATGCTGTCGGTCGCGATGCGACAAAGACTGCTTTCATTACTTGACTGCCGCTCTCCATTTAGCTCTCTGCTGTGAGAGTTGCGTCCATGAGTCGGTCTTAATGTCTCTCAGCTTCAGGTTTCTCTTGATGGTATCCCTGAACCGGAGACGTGGGCGCCCTCTCTTTCTGTAGCCAGAAGACAGTTGAGAATAGAGGATCTGCTTTGGTAGCCTGTCTGATGACATCCTCATGAGGTGTCCAGTCCACCGGAGATTCTTTTTGATCAGAAGATCTTCCATAGAGGGCAGCCCCATCCGTTCGACTATTTCCTTATTCGTCACTTTGTCCTTCCAGGTTAGCCTCATGATTGAACGCAGATGTCGCATCATGGAGGCATGCAGCTTTTTCACCTGTCGTCTGTACACTGTCCAGGCCTCAGCTCCGTATAGTAGGGTGGATAGCACGATTGCACGGTAGATCTTACATTTGATCTGAATGGACACATGGTGGTTGTTCCAGAGTCTCTGGCGGAGTCGGCCGAAAGATGCGCTAGCCTTGGCCATCCTCCTCCTGTATCTCAGCATCAATGCATCCATCACTTGATATAGTGCTTCCGAGATAGGTGAATTCCGGAACAGAGTTCAGCTTGTTTCCATCAACCATGATCTCCTCCTCTCGGTGTTGGGTTGGTACAGCACCTCCGTCTTCTTGATGTTAATCTTCAGGCCAAACTTCTTTGATGCATTGGAGAAAGCGTCCACTATTTTCTGGGTCTCTTCAGCAGAGTGGGCAACCAGTGCACTGTCATCTGTGAATAGTAGCTCTCTCACCAGTATCTGAGTAGTCTTGGTCTTCGCTCTGAAGTGTGCGACATTGAATAGGTCAGCACTCTGTCTGGACTGTATATAGATGCCATCCCCCATGTCTCGGAAAGCCTCGCCTAGCATTGCTGATAGGTAGATGGAGAAGAGCGTGGGGGCCAGTACACAACCTTGCTTGACCCCATTGGTAACCCCGAACGATTCCCGAGACTTCCCCTCCAGCACTAACGTTCGCCATCATTCCTGTATGTAGAGCCTCGATCATAGTTGTGAACTTCTCTGGGCATCCATACTTCCTCAGTAGCTGCCATAGCCCCGTCCTCCCGACTGTATCAAATGCCTTAGTGAAATCGACAAATACCATGTACAGTGGTCGGTCCTGTTCAATGCACTTTTCTTGTAGCTGTCGGAGACAAAATATCATATCCACGGTGCTCCGGTTACCTCTGAAGCCACACTGTGACTCCGGAACTACACCTGGGGCCGTATGCAGGAGTCAGTGTTAGCGAGGAAAAACGGTGTTTGTCGGGAATTTCGGGTTAGCGGCGAAAAAATGGTATGCATGAGTCAGTCTTAGGCCTAACACCAAAGGCTTAACCGGTGTTACCTTAACCCTAAAAAATATCAGTTTTAGCGAGTTTATTAGGCCCAAATCTATTCAATGCGATCATATTTAACAGAATTAAATACGTAATAAGTGAAATTTGAGGAAATTAACCCTAAATTCGAAGCATTATTAAGGCTACCGCCGTATTGGCGGCGATATTAATATTTATATGTTCGAATCGACGAAAGTAAAGTAAACAAACCGCCGCCGCCGCCAGTATGGAAAGCGACGTCGATGCGGCGGCTGCGGCGATTTGTTTACTTTACGTTCGTCGATTCGAACATATAAATATTAATATCGCCACTTTTACGGCGGCAGCGTTAATATTGCTTCGAATTTAGGGTTAATTTCCTCAAATTTCACTTATTACGTATTTAATTGTGTTAAATATGATCGCATTTAATAGATTTAAGCGTAATATATCGCTAAAGACGCAGAGGGATTTCCCAAATCTATAAATAATTTCACGTTTAGCTAAAATGTAAGTGTTACGCACTCGTGCATACGACTTGACACAGTTCCTGACATCGGCGATAGCTAATCGGTAATAGGCTGTAACACCAAACCCCGCTAACACTGACGCCTGCATACGGGCCCAGGTGTTATGTGAATAGATAGTCTGTTGAGTAGGATCCTGGCGAAGATCTTCCCTGCTATGGAAAGAAGAGAGATTCCTCTATAGTTCCCACAGTATGTTCAATCACCTTTCTTGTAGATGGTTACATTTCATGAAAGCTGCCTGCAAAAGTGTTGAAGTGCTGCTGGCTTTTGCAAGTTACCAGCAGCACTCTCTCGGGGAGCAAATAGAGGTTTCACACCGGCAAGAACATGTCAAGACAGGCGCAAAACTATTTGTCCCTGCAGTGGCTGGTCGGGAGATGTTGGGAGTTCCATACATCAACCGCCCTTAATGCTGCCACAGTGTCATGGTTTTCTGTTGAGGGTTTGCTCTCTTAGCCTTTGGTTCTGTCAAGAACCTGTACCACAAGGCAGTGGTTTACAACTCTGCAAGGCAGGGGCGTCAAACTCCTTGAGGTATTGCTATACCTGCAATACCTGCATACCATGACATACATACATACATGCATACATACATACATACATACATACATACATACACACACACATATACACACAGACACAGACACCCACCCTGTTCCCCCAATGAGAAACAAGCATTCTTGGCTCTACCAATAGGGATCAAGCATTCCTGGTCCCCATGGCTACCAGTGGTCTGCCCACCACCACCAAGCTGTGTGGCCCCTCTGGCCACCACCAGCCTTGAACCTTGACCCTGAGTGTGGTGATCCTACCCAGCACATCGTTTTGTCAACAACAACAAAATTTAAAAATAATAAAGAAAGAGAGAGAGAGAGAGAGAGAGAGAGGAGGCATGTAGTAGTCCGGAGTGTCGAAAACTCAAGTCTAAAATGTGTAAAATCCGCCAGCTTAAGCTTAAGCGACCCCCTAAACCCCCTGCCGAAATTAGGAGTACACATCGTTAAAGGTCTAGCTACGCCCCTGCATACATACATACACACAAACACATATATGCCTACATGCATTCCCGGCATACTTTCAGTGGCGCGGCGGTTTGCCGAAGAGTACGGCCTGATGCGACTGTCTGTCGGTGAGGCGATCCGCTCAGTGCTGGACACCCAATCACACACAGAACTGTGCAGGGCCATACTCGAGCAGCTGAAGCAGGGCTACACGGTGCCCGACCACCTCGCCGTTAGTGCACTCGAAGTCTCCCTCATGGACATGCGCAGTCAGAACCGCGGGTAGGTCAAGTGAATTAAGAACATCTTCGTCACCTCAAATTGTCAATTTATGTAACTACCATAATGCTGAGTCTGAAATAAAGTATTGGATAGACTACATCGCCATTCCAGTGGCGAGGTATATTATGGGATGGGTGGAAGAAAAACAAGCCCTTGAGAAGCACATGGCACATGCTAACACACTGGGTGCAGCTATGAAATGTGCTAGTTTCAGCTCATCTCAGCTCTTGTTTGAAACACAGAATGCCAACTAAAAAAATTAATATAATTAATTAAGATATTAATCTTTTATCCAGCATTGCATTTACATCAATATAATCAGCACATCTTATGCCATGTGCATTTAGATTTAGACCCATCTGGCCACCCAGACTGTTAGAGCCATAGCCAGAGTCAGTTTTACTTATTTTATTCATGTTTTTATTTATATCCTATGGTTAATGACATATGTAGGACAAGAAAAGTAGGGTTAATCAGGGTTAAAGTAGGGTTAATCAGATATTGGTTATATATTTCTCTGAAACAAGTGTCTGTTGACACATTTGGCATTTTAATATTTAGAACAAGAATTAATAATGGTGATGTGGATATCAGCCTTAAAGTGACTGATTGTTTTGTGTGGAATTGTATGTTTCTTAGCTCAAAATGTTAGCTATGGCTAGTTTTGTCTTAGATATGTTCATGAGATCATTATATTGCACATGTGTATACATGTTTATGCCAAATTGTTATGTATTTCTATTAATTTTGAATAAAATCTAAGTTTTGCCCTACGTGTATCGGCAAACTCAATGGCAGTGCACATTTGCTTTGCTGACAACGCCATTTTCAGCACATGCGCAGTTGGAACGGTGATCTCGTCTATTGAATTGAATATATTTTTTAAGATTTGGACCGGTGGTGGGTCACCCATAGAGTAGTACACAAAATCGCAGTGGTTAATAATAATAACATAATATAAGGAACATCCCGTATGCGCCTTTATTCTCGCATAATTCTGATATATCAAATATTTTAATACAAAACCAAGATGCTGATGTATATGTACATATATATTACATTTATATTACATATATATTATATATATATATATATATATATATATATATATATATATATATATATATGGCTGGTAATGAGAGTAATATTGTTTAAAGTTATGACATAATATTAATAGGGTTTACCCTGTCCTTCATTTCAATATCTCCTTTCAGGTATGTCCTGGATGGTTTCCCAATCACACGCAAACAGGTGGACTTGATGACAGCTCGCGACATGATCCCTGTTCGGGTTATCGAGCTTCAAATCAGTCCCCAGGAGATTGGAACCCGTGGCCAGAAGGATCGCCTCTCTCCCGACAGGTCAGTTAATTAATCATTTCCATTCCTTGGTTAAGCAGAGGATATTTCAATCGGATACGATTGATTGGTGTTCCTCATTCCACTGCTCCTTGTCTTGTCCTAGTAATGCTGAGTACCAGGCTCCTTAATGAGAGGACAGTGCAGATTACTACACTTGATCTCGAATCATAATCCTTTTAAATGGTTTACATCCATAAGTTGTTATAATGCTTAGAATTATACACATATAGGCAATGTACTTACATATTCATACACAGGGCAGGTCCAACACAATACAAACACTTATATTGTACAGAATCCAGGTCACAGCAAGCAGTGGCGCAATAATTTTGCAAACAAAGGGAACATCAACTCTCGAGCAGGACTTGAACTTTGAGTCGAAGCCACACTTCTGCCATTTAGGGTCAAGCAGCCTAACCATTAACAAGGTCCGTACAGGGCCTGGAAAGTTTTGAATTTCATTTACCCCATTTCAAGGCTTTGATAAGACTTGAATTTAATCTATTTTGGGTAATTAGTCTTGAAAAACCTTGAATTCTATTAAACTGTCCCCACTGATCTAAATTAGTCCAAAATCACCATCCCAAATGGTGATTTCAGACTAAATCCAAATGAAAATAGTCTTGAATTTCTATTTAAAAAAGCCTTGAAATAATGAGCTTTGAGTTCCATATCTTCACATGTGTATGGACCCTGCATTAAACTACCTAGGTGCCATGGTGAAATATATCTTGTCTCCTTAGCTTTTTGCCTGCCTGTGAGGTAAAATACATGATGATTCTCCATGCTAACTGCACCCTCCTCCACTGTGAATGCGCGCAGAGTCTTCCAGCTGCATGACTCTGGGGAGATCCTGCTCATCAAGACAGCCGCCTGGCACAAGGAGATTGGCATGCTGCGAGAGTGGTACGAGCATGAGCACGACAACTGGGAGATTGTCAACACCGAACAGTCCAAGTGGTGGGTGTGGAACCGGGTCACCGACATCGCCAAGAAGAGCGTGCTCCAGGTCCAGGAATACCTGATTCGGTTAAGCAGAGGTAGGCAGAAAGCGGTTGGGTGGTTGTTGGTGTTTTACGTCCTGGCAACATCTAAGGTCATGTCAGGAAAGGTACCGACTTGTGACAGTGTGCACTCATGGTGACTTTATAGTGCTGTCCCACTAGGAGACCTAATATCCACTCAGTCACATTATCCTGAGGCAAACAGTCCTTGCCCTATCCTAATAATGCCGAGCACATGGCTAGGAAGTGACAAGTATCAATCATTGGTTTGACTCAACCAGAGTTCAAACCCTTGCGTTCGAATCCCACGATCTACCAAAAAGGGAGACGGACGCTCAACTCATTCGGACATCCCGTCTTGTCAGCTAGAACGCAGCCTCGTTTTAATTATTCACAACAATCCGCACACAATGTGTGTGAGTAGCGAGGTAAAGAGGGACAGACGTCCAGTATTATGGTGACCAACTTGTAGAATATGCATTTAAAATAATGTTGATTAATAGCATACAGCAAATCAACCCCTATATATATACATTAAATTTTTTTTAAATATCTAACCAACTTGTTTAGATATCGATTTAAAATATATTCTTATGCACTGTATAGCAAATCAACTCGCAGAATATACATTTATAAAATTGTTTATATTATGAATTTATATCTAACCAACTTGTAAAATATTGATTTAAAATATTGTCAATATAATATTATATAGCAAATCAACGTGCAGAATGTACATTTAAAATGTTGTTTATATTTATAAAATTATATCTAACCAATGTGTAGAATATGCATTTAAGATATTGTTTATATTTATATCTAATCAACTTGTAGAATATGCATTTAAAATGCTTAAATGTTGCCCTTATTTGTGATTTCCACGAGGCCATATTTGTGGTTTACACCAGACCTTATTTGTGGTTTCCACTGGGCCTTATTTGTGGTTTCCACTAGGACTTATTTGTGGTTTACACTAGGCCTTATTTGTGGTTTCCACTAGGCCTTATTTGTGGCTTCCACTAGGCCTTATTTGTAGTATCCACTGGGCCTTATGTGTGGTTTCCACTAGGCCTTATTTATGGTTTCCACTAGGCATTATTTGTGGTTTACAACAGGACTTATTTGTCATTTCCACTAGGCCTTATTTGTGGTTTCAACTAGGCCTTATTTGTGGTTTCTACTAGGCATTATTTGAGGTTTACACTAGGCTTTATTTGTGGCTTACACTAGGCCTCATTTGTGGCTTCCACTAGGCCTATATGTGGTGTCTAGTAGGCATTATTTGTGGTTTACACCAGGTCTTATTTTTGGTTTACGTCAGGTCTTATTTGTGGTTTCCACTAGGCTTTATTTATGGTTTACACCAGGCCTGATTTGTTTTTTTCAGTGGGCTTTATTTGTTTCCACTAGGCCTTATTTGTGGTTTACATTTACACTAGGCCTTATTTGTAGCTTCCACTAGGCCTTATTTATGGTTCACATTTACACTAGGCCTTATTTGTGGTTTACACTAGGCCTTATTTGTGTATCTCGCCATTCTGTCTTCACAGATCATGCCGCCTCCATCGCAAACATGTGCATTACACCTGGCGAGTTTGAGATGCGACTGGGAAATATCGGTCAGTACTGCCCAGTCAGCTTGGCCGAGAAGGGAGAACTTGTCGACTGCTCGATCAATCACTCACTTATATATGCTGCTGAATTCAGAGGTAATTACAGAATTGGTTACTTGATTTTAACACGTATATTTTACGTGAATTTTCACTATATATCCACAAAGTATTTTTAATTCAACAAATATTAACTGCATTGTACTTAATACTTATAATTGCTCAGAATAGCCACGGAATGCTCTGTGTAATTATGCCCAGATCAGTGGCCGCATACTAGGTTGGGGCTCAAATAGCATATTTAGTGATGTCATGCAGGGAAGAAATATGTGGCATTAAAATTTAAACTGCATAGTCTGATGAAATATCAAATTTTCAAAACCAAATCAATTATCTGGATATGATTTTACCTATCTAACTTAGATACTGATGCACTTATTAAGCGTTTGTTTCTGCGTAGAAGGCAATACTGAGTCAATTTAACAGAACCTGTTACTGCAAGTTTTGGCAAGAATTTTCCATGTTTGCACTCAAAATATCTCAAAAGTTTACCATTTAAAATAAAATTTAAATTTGAACTAATATAAAGTAGATACTATTGATCGATCTAATATATTTATCTCAGAAAAAATGCAGGAATTCAAAACCATCGGACTATGCAACTTTAAATAGATTAAAAAATACCTATGCTTCAAATCCACTCATAAGCTGCGTTTACACGGGCAAAAAGTAAAACGATCTAGGCAAAGCGTTTTACCTGAGGCATTTTAGTGGCGCGTTTACACGGACCGAATTTGAAAGTGTTTCGGCTGCCGGGAACCAGCCTTTTGTGGTGAGTCTGTAGCCGGCGAGCACTGCTATTTGTTTAGTTTACATTGGTCGATTCACAATATGAATAACGACACCAATGTAGCGGCTACGTTAATATCGCTTGGAATTTAGGGTTAATTTAATTAAATTTCATTAATAGAGTATGTGATTCTGTTAAATATGATCGCATTCAATAGATTTCGGCCTAATCGGTCCCTAACACTGCTGGGCACCAGTGAATAGTTACACCTGAGCCTGTATCCGGCGAGCACTGCTATTGTACACAATCGCTGCCCGGGAACCAGCTGAAACGTTTCCTGTAAACCACCTCTCGAGGTGGTATACGTGGAACGTTCCAGCTGGACCGTTTCAGCCCTAAAACGCCTCAGCGGCGTGTTTACACAGGCAAATGTAAACCGATCTAGGCAAGTGGTTCCAGCTGGGGCGTTTTAACTCGCCCGTGTAAACGCAGCTTTAGTCAAAGTAGGCTTCATCATGCTTTCATTTAGGACCTCTAATGTAGTGAACTGCTGGTTTTTAACCCCTCTCTATAATTAATGACCCATGAGTCTAATGATTGTTCAGTTGAATTATTTTTTAGAAGAAACCTAGATAATATTTTATTAAAGCTGCATAGACCGATGAAACGTCAAATTTTCAAAGCCAAAAGCAATATCTAGATTTGATTCTACATATCTGGCTAGATAGTGATGCACTTGTTAAGCATTTGTTGCTACATAAGAAGCAATACTGAGCAAATTTAATAGAACATGTTACTGCAGAAGCACATGGTGTCAGAATTTTGCCGTACTTGCCAAAATTAATTTGACATGTTAGCACTTCAAATATCTCAGTAAATGAATTTAACCCGATTCGAGTGATATTAAATAATCTAAATCTCCCTCCCACATGGCCACGCCAGGCCACTACTACAAAATGCACGGAAAGGAGGAGCTGCGGCAGTTCCTCGAGACGCCCGAGGCCTACGTGCCGCCACTCGCCCCGCGCCCGTTGCCGCAGCCCGAGCTGCTACCGAAGCGGCTGACGGCTGCTGAGGCCAAGGCGCTCTTTCCGATGCCCGTGGCGCTGCAGGGCTACTGCCCGGTCACCTACCTGGACGGCAAGTTCCGCTACGAGACCATTGTGCCCGGCATCCCTGAGCTTGTGGTCCGGTACAAGGATGCGCTGTACTACCTGGCAGACGAGGAGAAGCTCGACAAGTTCATGAGGTGGGTAGCTCCACAGACACACGCGTTCACACACACATACATACATACATACATGCATACATACATACATACATATGTACATACGTACATGCATACATACGTATACACATATATACATATATACATATATACATATACATACATACATACATACATACATACATACATACATACATACATACATACATACATACATACATACATATGTATGTATGTATATAAACATGTGCATATATAAACACATATATACATGTCTGGACACAGTATATATGCATACATATGCATACATGTATACATGGGCCTACATGTATACATACACACATACATACATGTATATGCACCCATACAAGCTTGGCAAGTTTATGAGGCGAGTATATCCAGACACATACACACATGCATATATACATACATACATACATAACATACATGACTTGATGGGCCTAGTTCCATTTCTGCCATAGTGCAGGGTATTAGTTACCAGTGGACTCTAACCAGTTAACTGTAAATAAATGTATATAAAATATTATATATATACCCACGTATATACAACGTATATGCAGATGTAACCGAGTTGCACGGTGCTGCCACCCAGGGGCTCCTGGGGGCCTCACAGGATAGTGCCATCCACAACCACCAGGTGGGGCAGGAGCCTCCCTACACCTGTTGTTGATATTGGCTCAGTCTGACCCTGTCAGCCAGAGCCTCCACACTCCTTCAAAACTTTTTTCTTCATTTTAGGTAGGGCATTTGAGGCCCAGCCAGGTGCATTACTGTTCTCTACTATTCACTTCCTGTAAATAAATATTGTACCCACCAATACTGTGTTGCCGTGCAATTCTTACATATGTATATATATTATAATGCAATCATGTAATTAGATTTAACCATCACCACTAATCTATGTTCTACTTCTCAAACCACCTGCTTATCTCCTTTGTAGATTGCCGGAGAAGTACTACGATCTAAAGTTACCACACAAGCTGCCTCCAAAGAAGAGCCCATTGGACGTCTACAGCCTGCCAATGCTCGGGTACATGGAACAGTCGGTGGCTAGTACAATCATCCAGTCACTGACGACTGTCGGTAGCATCAAACCTAAGTACCCATTCCTCACATCGACACGCTCTGCTCTCGTCTACGTCGCATTTCATCTCAAAGGTCAGTCTACAACCTGAGTGAAATTATATACAACTAGGATTCAGAGGTGCTACTTTAGCGTACAGTCTACCTGGTCATTTACACTTTAGCATGTGGTCTACCTGCACTTTAACCCTAACCCTAATCCCTAACTATAACCTTCGATTTGAGGAGAATATACTTATGTGGGTGTTGGTTGATGTAGACCGCACGCTAGTGGTAGACCGCGCGCTAAAGTAGCACCGATTCATAAGGATTAGGCAACAGAATTGTGCGCGGAGTTTTTATTTGAACATATAAAGGTGACATGAACTTTTTCTCTTTAAAATAAAACCCCAAGACGGGAGACGGACGCTTTAACTCATTCGGCCATCCCGTCTAGTTACTGCAAGCACGGCATTAAATCATCATTAATCAATCAATCAATCCTACCCAATTGGACTATTACATCCGTATGTATTATATGTATTTAAACTCCCGTATTCCTATCTAAGTTACCTCGATTAACGATATTCCTGTTTTTGTTTTCAGCTTACAACCCTCGGAGCTCCGATTACATTCGAAAAAAATACCGGCGGAAACTAAGTCAGTTTGAGGACACATGCGAACTCATCCATTACCTCGGCAACAACATGACAAAACGCTATAAGAACCCATCAGATCGGCCAATAGATTTTGATTTCAAAATGGAGAAATTTATTAGCTTAAAAACTGTCGAGCCGACCACATTATACGTGGCCTAATATGAGAAACAAGATCTTTGTGTGGGATGATTTTGTGTCTATTTTCACGTATTTTTAACAATTGGTACATATCAACAAAATATTAAATTTTGTGAGCTAACATTAATGTTATCTGCGATTATGATTTATATTGATTGACATTTTCTTAAAGTGATATCACCATTCAAATCCGGTTGCAATCTCATCTCATTTGGAATTCATGTGAATTTGTTTTTGTTGGTGAAATTTACCAAGTCAACTTAAACACGATATAATTCATTGTAATAGAAGACTGCTTAATGTTGCCTTGACCTGGTGGATATCCCACATGGTTATCTATTTTCTATAATGACACTTATTCTTGATTTATAAGTAAATATGATATAATTTTAAAATGTTGAAGTCTTTTTAAGCTATTTAATACAACATTATGAGCAAGTCAAACCAGGTAGAACCTGTCACGTTTTAATATTTTATGTATAATGCTAGCTATTTAAGCCATTACTGCTGTGCCTTATCAAATTATATTAGAAATACAAGAAATAGCACCGCTAAATATAGCTTATGTACGCTATATGTGATAGGATTTAAAGTTGTGATATCAATGTGCGCTTTGCAAGTATATTAACGACAAAACTTAAGCTATTTACATTATTTGTGTGCTTATTACTGGCCATATAGGACATAAGAAATAACTTGTCTGTACATAGTAGTTATACATTTCAGAACTGTCGGTATATTATAATGTTTTGTCATACAAGCAATAAAGCATATTTAAATAATTATCAGCATATTTACTTGTTCTTATTTTATCAGCAGGGTGTGACCCGACAGACAATAGTGATGGTACTTTTCTTTCAATAAGGCCAAATAAAATATATATAAAAAATTGATCATCCCCGACCGTGCCTTAAAAAAGCGCCCGCCCCTGATTTAGTTTGTGATTTAGTTTGTGGTTCAAACTGTTAGAAAATGCGTAGGGCTAGCAGTAATTCAACTTTAGTATCAATTTTTAAGTCACTGGTTTGACTCGGCCAGGGTTCGAACCCAGGAGTTCGAATCCCACAACTTACCAGAAAAATGGGGCGGGTACTCAACTTATTCGGCCATTGCATCTGGTTACATATTACATCTCCGTCATATGCCAGAAAAGAAAAACCGTCCACTCGACTCTGATTTGTGTGACTAAAAGGACAAACACCAAGTCTTTTTTAATTTGGCCTAAACATGAACACTCGCGTTTGATTACCTCCTCCTCTGTCTCGATGTCGGACATCCGGGCACTTTTCGGGTTTACGGCGCGCGAAGGGTAAAACAAATGCCACTCTCATAGAAACAACATTAGAACTACCCTATCTATCACAGTGATTTGTGCTTTTTGGTGCTTTGAAAGCAAATTTCTCTTGTTTCTATTAAATAGTTCAGATCTTTCTCTATAATTTCACATTCAGCTTTTTTTTTATCAGCCAATTGGAAGTTCTTGAATTTATTTGGCGAAAATAGTTTTTGAGGCCATGATCTGGTAAGGCTAACACGGGCACTGACACTCAGAATATCCCAACTTTCACTATTAGCTCTGTTTTTAATACTTACAGAGAAAATTGCTCTTAGGTTAAATTAAATACCTCACATCATCCTCTTCAATCGCGCATTAAGATATTTTTAATCGATCCGATGAAAGTTTTTAAATTTATTTGGCAAAAATAAATGCTCCCCATAGACATAGCATTGCCGCAGCACACATCACGGCGGTATTTTACACTTCGCGGGCTAGTTTCCGGGGTTGTGACGTCATGCCGACATCGAGAATAGAAACAACATTAGAACTACCCTATCTATCACAGTGATTTATGCTTTTTGGTGCTTTGAAAGCAAATTTCTCTTGTTTCTATTAAATAGTTCAGATCTTTCTCTATAATTTCACATTCAGCTTTTTTTTTATCAGCCAATTGGAAGTTCTTGAATTTATTTGGCGAAAATAGTTTTTGAGGCCATGATCTGGTAAGGCTAACACTGGCACTGACACTCAGAATATCCCAACTTTCACTATTAGCTCTGTTTTTAATACTTACAGAGAAAATTGCTCTTAGGTTAAATTAAATACCTCACATCATCCTCTTCAATCGCGCATTAAGATATTTTTAATCGATCCGATGAAAGTTTTTTAATTTATTTGGCAAAAATAAATGCTCCGCATAGACATAGCATTGCTGCGGCATGGATCGCTGCGATGTTTTACCCTTCGCGGGCGAGTTTCCGGGGTCGTGACGTCATGCCGACATCGAGAATATATAGTTGGTCACAACTCAGGTCTGACACAAAATGATCTTAAGCCCCGTTCACACAGCACAACTTTAGGCCGAACTAGATAAGGCGAACTAGATGAGGCGAACTAGTGGCGTGTCCACACACAGCGATTTAGAAAGCGTGTAGCGTCCACACGCGCAGTACGTACGCCGTTTTAAGGCGGAAGTGGACTTATGTGTGTCATTAGCGACTACTGGCAAAACAACAACAATGGGAGACTTCGTATCGACAGGAATGTTCATGTTTCTAACTTCTCGCCGTCGAACCGCAATGCGGAGGAGGGTAGTCAGTGCAAGAGACAATTTCTCACGGATTCTGGAGGCTTCCCGCACCAGAATGGCACGATTCATACAGATGCAAGAAGATGAGCGCAGAGCGTTTATCCTACAACTCCTGACTGTTCTGTCCCTCAGCGCTAGCCCAGAGCGACTTCTCTGGACAAGGGAAAGGTAGGCAGTACCGTAACATATGTTATCTTCAATTTTGTAAGCCTAAACCTCTGATATCAGAGGGGTGTACCAACATCCTTGCACAGGGCCGGGCAAAAATCCTATGCTCATGCGTTGGAGCAAATATCTACAACCTGTTTTCAATATGCAAATCCCTGAACGTTTTATGTGTAGCTGGACATTCAATTTGACTTTATTTCAACTCTAACGCCACCTCCTATAGAATAGATCTTGGTTAGGTTCGACATTTAAATGTGTTAGTACCTGACCAATGTATTCATTTGAATGAAACTGCCAGGTCGAAAATGTTCTTAACTAGGTGGCCACAGTTTGCATCTTATAAGATCAATAATATCAATGGGAAGCGACAAATCACAAAAGTGTGCATATAATTGTATAGTAATGGGTGGATTCAAAATAGAAGATAGGCCTTGAATAACAGTCAAAATAGATATATCCCATATTTAGGGGATGTCACCAATATGTGTAGGGTCAAAATGTTTACCAATTTCTTCTCAACTATAACCTTTTTTACAGGTCAAGCCACTGGTGGGCCCATATTGTTAATGTCACCTTCCGCGAACAAGATTGGGTGACAAACTTTCGCATGCGCAAGGAGACATTTGAGCATCTGGTGGAGCAACTGCGAGTGCATCTAGCGCGTGTGGATACCCAAATGCGAAGGTACAGCTCAATGCCATGTTGTTATTCTTTTTGCTTCTGTCCACTTTACATCTAGGTGGAGAAAACCCTTAACACATTAAAGTCAATGAAAACTATGGTGCATGTGGATTAGGCTTACTCAGTCGGAATTAATTACTACTGACAAAGTATTCCTGTATAATATTGTGTGTGTACTGTTTTATGTAGTGCGTAAATTCCCCGTTCTCCAACCTCACTCGCAGGCTGCCTCTGTCGGAATTACGTATTACTGACAAAGTAATCCAGTATAAACGCTTTGAACTTTACTATCATTGTGTTTTGTGGTCTCAACTCAATGTAATATCTTGGTGCTATAATCAGAAGGTTACTGGGTGAACCTTATGGTGATATCGGGACTACTTTCAGATGCATTCCCGTTGAAGTGCGTGTGGCTGTCACACTGTGGTTACTGGCAACCGGCTCAGGGTTCAGAGGCGTCGGCCATCTGTTCGGTATAGCCAAATCAACGTGTTGCGAAATCTTCAGCGAAACGTGTGCTGTCATCGCGGAGGTAATCCTGCCCAGATATATTAAAATGCCAGTTGGGGACAGACTAACGGAAATAATTGCGGGGTATCAGTCTAAATTTGGGTTTCCCAACTGCGGAGGGGTCATCGATGGGACCCATATACCCATCATTGCGCCGCGCCGCCATCACACCGACTATCACAATCGGAAAGGATACTATTCAATAGTTGCTCAAGTAGTCTGTGACCATGAATACCAGGTCACGAACATCGCAGCCGGTTGGCCAGGTAGGGTACATGATGCGCGAGTATTGGCAAACTCTTCAGTGTTTGCCCAAGGTTGCAGATAGGGAACAATAGCGTCCCTGTCGTCCTCCTAGGGGACCCCGCCTACCCTCTGCGTCCCTGGCTTATGAAACCCTACTGTGACACGGGAAGACTGAGCAGAGAGCAGACTCTTTTCAACTATAGACTATCTCGTGCAAGAATGACCATTGAAAACACATTCGGGCGCTGTAAAGCCAGATGGAGGATTCTCCTCCGCCGTACAGACGTAGCCACTGAAGACGTCACCACAGTGATTCTGGCGTGTTTTACTTTGAACAATGTTTGTGAGTTACATAGAGAGGTGTTCGATGAGGAGTGGGAAGCGGAGGGCACACAACCAACCACAACACATCGCCAATGATGGGGAAATTGATGGCGACGCTACTGCTATACGCGAAGCGTTCGCAAGATATTTCAGTGGATAAGTAATATGACAGAAAACACAGGTTTTAAATATTTTGTAATTTTTTTATTAACAACATCCGATAAAATAGTTATATATCCATGGAAGGAATGTTTTCACCATTGAAAGTGATGGGGCCGGTATGCAATGGGTGCAATGTAAACCAAATTTGAAACAAATTTAGATATGTAAATAAAGATGTAGAAAGCTATGGGTTTTTTAGTTCTAAATATCAGTACTACGATAACTACTAATCATGAAAACTATAGTCAGGGGAAATCGTGAGCCGAGTTACTCCGTCAATAGTGGAAATGCTGAGGGGGAGGCGGGGGGGGGAGGCTGCTGCGTGGACATCAGCATCCCCATCATCCTTTCGTCATGTTCTCTCTGTGCCTGGGCGGAGGCTATTTCGCGCTCATGCCGCCTCTCCTCCACCTCGGCGGCGATCGTTAGGCGCTTTTCCTCCATCTCCTGGAACCGAGTCGCCGCTTCCCTCTGACTCGTCACAAATTTTGATATGAGGTTATCCATAAACCTTTCATTTCTTCCCACCCCTTTGCGTTTGCGTGTGGCTGAAATATAAAGAGGGCAACTGGATAACTTACTTAGCCTACCTTGTTACATGTCATGATGTTTGACAATATCATAACAACAATAATACAGTCTACACTTCCATTTCGAGGATGTTTGGCGGGATTCTACCTCAATAGTTGCCATCCTGTAAGCAGTTTTATGCGGTGGGACAGTAAAGCGACATAGCATGAATATGGTCCAGTTATGTGATATGTTGTAATATGTATCTGTGAAGTGTATAAAAAAAACTAACGTATCGAGAATGTTACCAACGCAATGTATACAATGCACAGTCGGAGTAGTCTAACCAGTGTCGATAATAGTAGTTATATTGCCGTAAGCATTTATCATCCTACGAAAGAAAACGCCCTGTTGTTTGCCTTGTTACGTTACGTCACCATACAATGGTTAGATAAGAATAACCATTACCTTGGTGTGCCGCTTGCTGGGTCGGCTGCTGGGTTTGGCTGCCACCCGCGACCTGTGGAGGGGGAGTCGGTGGCCGTAAGGGGGTTTCGGTCTCCACCTCCACCTCGAACTCCACCTCGACGTCGCCCACCTCCTGGCCTTCAACATCCGTGCCCACTATGACCTCATTAGGATCTTCAACTGCAACGTCCTCTGCAATAGAACATTCTGAATGATATACTTAACTTAAGCATGCTGTGGGGGCAACACATATAAATGCAGGATTGAAAAAAGTACAGTGAATCTGGGAAACACATAACAACCAAGTGTCATCAGTTATGAACATTATATAAGGCTAGTAGAAAAATACATGGCCCAGAACTATGCACTGTCTGTGAATAAATGTGGCTGGGAGAGAATTGTTTTACATTTTAGGAGTACTGGTATAAGATTACGAATTCACCCCATACCTACAGTTCGAACTCAGTTCGCCACAATGTTGGAGCTTTTATCTAGAGGAGTATGTAAACACTCTCATTAATTATGTTTGGAACCAGCACCAAGGGGCCATTAAAATAGAATATGGGATTCTCGTCACAGATGGGAAGTAATGCACCGAGCCTCCGAGGATGGTATACAACACGGGTGTTTACACATTACATGAGCGTTAAAAATGAATAGAGTGTATTTCCCAATGTAGTTCCACTGAGTTGTCAACTCTCGCGCATACATATACGAGTAATGTGAAGGATAACATCATTTACGTTACCATATTGTCACAACTACAAATTAATTGAGGACCCAGCCTCAAGTCAAGACTTGTCTTGAGGCAAGTGTGCATGTTACATGATTTAGGAATAACAACAAGAATTGCGGAAACCTTATGGAATGCAACCCTGTTTATCCTGTGACACCCTAAGCATAGCAGTATGAAGAAATCTTTACAGGGAATCAAGGTATATTTATCACTGACCAGATATGCCTTACATGTTACATATAAGAACATCCATTGTTTTGTTGAACTCACGTATCAGCACATGTGTGAGCCTACTTTAAATTGTACAAACGTTATTTAAGCTTTGCTGTTACCTTGTTGGCTTCCCCTCACCGCTGTGTCGACGTAATTCAGTGGGGCGGCAGTCGGCCTTGTGCCCAAGATCTGATCTAATGCGTCGTAATACCGGAACGTATGCACATCCCGGCCACTGCGACTGAAAATGAGGAGGAACTGAATAAATACATTTTATAAATAAACATTGTGAACAGTTGTGTATTTATTTCAGGTAGTATTACATAATCCTCGTATAGGACAAGTGTCAGTAAAATATTGCATAACTTTTAGTTATTACGAATAACATTACAGTCTTCCATTGCGCGCAGGGCCAAACTGAATGGCATTATGTCTGTGTTGGTATGACTGAAGTTTTAAGCGAATGCGGGAATGATGATCTAGTGTAGTGACAACCAGTAGATTGCCATGCTACCCAAGTAATGTAATCAGACAAAATTATCACATCACAAGTTATTATGTACAAATCTCGTCCCCCACAATAGTGCAACCACTATAGGCAGAGTGAATTTTACAAAATTGTACTCATGTTTTTGTATACGCCTGGTCTTCACCGGTGTACTGCGGTTAATCTTCTAGTTAATTTTCTCACCAGTAATTTGGGACAACACTGTAATAAAACACTTACTTGTTGTGATCACGACACTTTTTGTATGCTTGAGCTAAGCTTTTTATTTTGGAGCGGCAGGAATTAGCGTCTCGTTCAGGTCTATCGTCCCCACAAAGCCGCGCCAACTTGCCGGCGATTCGGCGGTAGATGTGTATGTTGCGCCCCGAGTGTTCCAATTCAGACTGAATTCTGGCGTCCCCCCATACCTCTAGCAGCATCCTTATTTCCACGTCGTCCCAGTTTTCACGCCGTGATTCGTGGGTAGACATGACGAAGATGTGAATGTTGTTCTGCTAAGACACTTTGCGACAAACCGGAAATCAACAAATCTATCTATCAGTGCGCATGCGTGTGACGTCCTTAATCCGCGTCATCTAAACCGCGACCGTCCACACATGCCACTTATGCCGATTTAACCTAAATCGCTCCATTTATACTACCTAGCGAGGTGGTTTACTTGCAGTGAACTAGATGAAGCGATTCACACATAAATCGCTTTAGCGTAGCGTCCACACGGCAAATGTGAATCGAACTATACAAGTCGATTTAAATGAATCGTTTTAACTCGCCAGTGTGAACGGGGCTTTACATTACTTTTTATTGAGCAGTACGTATGACATATTGTAGCTTGATAAATCGATGAGATAAGGTTGTGTCACAATACCAATTGGCATAGCTAAATAACAACTATTAAATGCATTCAATATGTTATCATTTGAGCAAAATTGGATTTAGTTAAAATCACTCTTCTATGAAAATAAACTTGAGCTGCGAACACACTGCACGTGGATGTCATGCGGTTCTGGCGCGGGAGTCAAGCTTCGCGCGGGCGGCAAAAATCGAAATGTATGTAATAAAGAGAAGCCGAACACACTGGCGCAGGCGGTTCTCATGCGGGCGGAAAGAATCGCTTTTGGAGCGATTTTTGCCGCTTGACGTGTGGTGCCGCTTGGGTCTTGACTGACTTTTCCCGACTTTGCCTGACTCTCCTCGAGTCTACCCTACCCTACTCGACTTTAATCGACTCTATCCGACTTGACTTGACTCTACCGTACGTGACTTGACTCTATCCAACTTGACTCTCTCCAACTCAACTCTACCTGACTTCACTCTACTCGACTCTACTCTACCCGACTCGACTGTACCTGAATCGACTCTACCCGAATTGAATCAACTGTACCTGACTCGACTCTACCCGACCCGACTCTACCCGACCAGACTTTACCCAACAACACCATAAAGTCGTTGTGTATAGTAAAATCTTGTAAAGTCAAGACGGGATGGCCAAATGAGTTAGAGCGTCCGACTCCCCGTGTTGGTAGACAGACCGTGGGGTTGTGGGTTCGAACCTTGGTCGAGTCAAACCTTGATACTTGTCGCTTCCTAGATACAAGATTCACCCCGTACTGCTGCAGTACTAGGTGTCGAATCTTTTATCTAGTCGCTTCCTAGCCTGGCGCTCGGCATTCTTAGGATAGGGCAAGGAGCAATCACCACATTATCAATGACGATAATCATTAAACCAAATAGTTACTAGCTAAAATATGCACATCTGCCCAGAATATCTGTCATAGCTATAGCTATAGGCATTTCTATGGGCATAGGGAGGGGCTACGGGAGTAACTAGAGATAATCGGGTGTGGGGTATGGAGGCACAGACGGCACCTAGCGGAGAACATGGGAACTGGCATCGGGTACCAGTCTAGGAATCAGCTCTAAAGGCCCCGCAGAGCAATGTAAATGAGTGCTTTTATAGCAAATAGTATATTAATTATGTTCTCATAAACAATTAGATAAAAACAATATTTTAAACACCATATTATATGACGTAGATGTCTTATTCTACATACGAACTGCTTTTGAGTGAAAACAAATATTATTTGTTTAGGTTGTAGGCGGCTAAATGGTTTTAGCGGCTGGATTTGAAGTTTGTACCAAGAAGGCGCTTTAAACTACTTGATACCAGGCTAAACGAATAGGCGAAACGAATATGAGGTAAGGCTTGACAACAACAAAAAGACACCCACTATGAAATATGCTTAGTTATTATGCTGGGATTTAGTCTTTATGTAACTGCGAGTGTAACTAGTATGTAACTTATAATTCCAAGACAGCGATGTCGAGTTGACATCCGACTTGTCTTGCCTTGGTTTAGTTGGTTGAAGTTGGTATTCATACACCAGTCACACGAGGCCTGCGTTCCCTTACGATCATTTCGCGACGTCCATACGTCCTTCTTGCGACTCCCTTACGCACTGTCGCCGCGAGATCGCCGACCTCCCGACGACCATTTCGGAAATGTTGGATGCAAGGCCAAGGAAGGAGGTTGCAGCTGCTGCACTTGCAACCTCCTTAATTGCGGCCACTTCGGTCAGTGCCATTAAAAAGTGGTTGTTGACCTGGCCCTGCCCGGTCACCGACTCCTTGGTTGGAAAGTTGGCGGCGACCTGGTGGCATCAACACATGCCATGCCGCACTGACTGTGTGGTTGGCGCCACCCCGGTGCCACCCCGCCGCCGACCATGCATGATGTGCCCACCTGGCCCTGACCGCGTTTTTGAATCAATGTATTGAGTGGGACACTGGGAGGTTGGCAACCTTTTGGTCGTAAGGAGGTTGGCGGCAAACACAGACTTTCGTGTGACTGGGGTATGACTCTTCACAAACTTGTTAGGCTACTCTTAGTGTTGGTCGGTGTTAGTTACGAAATGTTAGTATTCCTAGTGAGGCTAGTCAATGAAATTCGGCTAACAACATGATTTTACCAAATATTTTAAAATATAATATTAAATACCTAGAAATCTTTGTTCTCTACAAATCTGTGTAGATTGTTAACAACCATTTAGCACTCACAACCATTTAGCACTCACACTCAGCAGTTTGGACTTAACCATAGGATGGGTATGCTAATTAGAGCAATCACATTTTTTTAATGTGGATATAGCTTAAAGACAATGGAATCACATTATAGATATTTGCATTCTGGTCATTTTGATATAAAAATCAAGTCAGTATCTCAAATAGAACCAGAGATATTAATTTTCTAAGGATTTGATCAAGGACGGTAAGTGAAAATCACATGATCTGCCATGTTTGATGTCAAATTGCTCAACAATTATTTCTTTGTAAGGTCTGAAAAAAAATTTGATTAGAAGTTGTACTAGAAATAATAAGTTAAAAGAATAATGGTGTGATTAAAAATAAAATGTAATTTGCCTTCAGCAGGCAGCCTAAGACATCAGGATTTAAGCATTTGCAGAATCATGAAAAATGTGTAAAATTAAGGGCAAAAACTAAATATTAAAAAATTCATAACTCAGGGACTGCTAGGCCAATTTTCCATTATTTTAAATGATATATTTGCAATCAGAATGGTAAGAGCTTTCTAACTGTACCATTTGCAAATTAACTTTGTGAAAAGAAAATTCAGTTTGCAAGAGACATATATAAATGCTACTGATCAGATTTCCCTTAAACATTACAATATGTACCACTCTTATGCACCGGATAGGGAATGAGCCACTGGTGGCCTGTCCATTCTGGTGCGTGAAGACGTAATACACACCCCTATCACCTTAAATACAACTTTTCAAGCAATTCCCATTCCAATTAATCTGGATAAAACCATTACAGTATGCTCCATATATATCCCCGCTAACTTCATATTTTCAACACAAGATTTAGAAACTTTAGCTGATCAGTTGCCTCCCCCTCTACATTTTAATGGGGTACTTCAATGCATACAACCCCATGTGGTGTAGTGCAAACACAAACAGCAAGGGAATGGGAGTTGAGAGTTACCTAAGCAATTGCACTTTAAGCTTTCTGAATGATGGGTCCTCCTCTGCAATCGACCTCACTATTTTGCAACCGGGTCTCTTACTGGACTTCTCATGGAGAGCCTGGAACGACCTTTGTGGAAGTGACCATTTCCCTATCATGATTACGACAAAGGGACCAGCTCGGAACTAGCAGGAACCGAGCTGGTGGCTGAACAAAGCCGACTGGTCACTGTTCCAGTCACTCGCCCGTGAGAGGTTTGCGGGAGTAGCCCGCAATGATCCTGTTGCAATGAAAACATTCACAGAGATCTTGGGATCGATTGCAGAGGAAACATTCCTAAGACCTCAGTATTTCCAAAACATATAGCAAAGCCTTGGTTTAATCCAACTTGTAAGAATGTTATCAATGAGCAGGAAAAAGGCACAACATGCGTTCTTCCGGTGGCCTACATGTAAAAGCGATGGTTTAAACAAAAACAAACATTTTTCGCCGTGAATATGGCCTATGCTGCCGACATGGTCTAAAGCAACCACCAATCAATCAATTTGACCTACTTAAATATTGCAGAATATGTTTTGTTTCCAATTATCAGATGCAATAGAATATAAACATTGAGGAAAGTTGCATGTTAGGAGTTTTAAAGTATTTAGATTTTTTGGTCCTGATGTCACGATTTTGGTACATAATATCTGAGAACAACCCAAAAGCAAAGTTTTATGTCTTTGGAGCATGTATATGTATATATATATACGCCTCAAATCCAAGTGATTGATTTCAGTATCACTATCAGATATATTTGTTTTGATTTACAGCTAATGTCAGTCTTGTATGAAAGCCGCGTCCTGACTAGCTGATCACCATAACTAAACTTAAATTACGAATAATGGACTGGATCACAGGAGACAACAATTCCTCAATCTCATCCTCATCCTCAAATGGTAAGCATCCTAAACTAACTAATTGTTCAAAATGTATATTTTTCATAACTCAATTTAGATCACTAAATAATTTGTAGTTGGGGAACTTTTGTTAACGTGTCTCGTTATGGTCTTTCGCACCATTTACCTTATTTCATCAACTTGGTAAAGAGGAGAATAATTACATAAGCTTTTATTTTATTTTAATGTAAATTAGTAATAATGTTAATTTCAAATGGCTCTGCATGCATGACACATAAGTATGAAGTGTATGCAGTCTGGCAAATAATAATGTTTTTTTGTGTGTGATAAATAGTATGTATGCCTTGAAATGATTCAATATTGTTTATTTAAACGATATCCGCATATTGTTATCTTTAGCGTGGAGGTATGTGGGTATGATGGACGTTAATCAGAAATCTACATTAGATTTGGTTATGTCAGTTGGTTTATTTACTATTCTTTTTCATTTTTTAACACGAAGATCCTAAGAAGTAATAAACATTGTGACATTTGCAGTATATTTGTAATTTTACTGGTACCCTATCTTTGTCATCATAAAACTTGATAGATGTTTAGTGAAATTATTAATAAGTCATTTTGTCCTCCTGTAGGCAGCCATAGCTTCGATGTGAATCAGAAGACATCTTCAAAGTCTATGCTTTCAAAAATGTCATCGAAGCTCAAGCTTGAAAAGAAACGAGAAAAACGATGGAAGAAAAGTAAGTTATCCTTCTCTTCTCATTGTGGTTGGAAAGCCATTCACCATAGAATCGCACACATAGTGTGTCTGATTATAAATACAACTAGATCATGACCGATATATACATGAGACATAGAAATAATCGCTTTAATAATTGTTGTTGTTTTTTGTTTTTAAAAAATCATTCTTTTGTAATTATATATACCGTCATGTGACATTTTGCATTATGCACATTCCCTCGCTAATAATGTAAAGCATAGATATTTTTTCAAAACCGAAGCAGTGTCGGAATTAAATTGTCATGTTTGTTTTTCAGACAAAATTGACAAAGAAGATTTCTTTAATAAAACAACGGAATTTCGTACGTGGCTCGAGGAGAAGGTATGGCAGTTGTTTCGAGCCTTAACATTATTATTTTTTAATTCAGTCATTTACAGTTGGCAAACAAAGTTTTAGTTTTAATCTAGTCTCAGTTACTTGTTCATCCGCTCTCATTTTTTTCATAGCACATGATTATACTTCCCTAGAAATCCCTAATCAAGACTATTTCCACCAATTTAAGCAGTTTCTTCAAAGACCATGGATATTGGGACAATTTGATGCGAATTGAGTATGTTCTAGGATGATTTTAAAAAACCACAACAAAAAGTCACCCTAGCACATGTATTGCGTCGTTTTAGTTTATTTTAAGAGAATGTCAATGTTAATTGTATTTCTAGTTAGTTCTTTGATGACTAATTCAAATCAAATGTTGATTGATTGATGATTGTTTTATGCCATGTTGGCGGGAAGCGTCAAATTCATAAAAACATCAAATGTATCGCTTATCACATGTATTGATCAAATAATTATACGTCATTGTGATATGACCCAGAATGGTGCTGGAACGTAAAACCCCGATCAAGCAGTGAATGAGATAGGTGTCGTTTTGTAGCTCTTGTATGTAATGCTAATCTCAGTACTTTTATGCCTGCAGAAAAATATCCAGTTCGATACCTTGACTACTCCGAAAGCAAAGACCATTTTCAAGCGGTTTGTCAAAAAATGGAACGGGAAGAAATTAGAGGAGGTAAGGATGAAGCATAGAGTAGGTGCTGAATGTATCGTAGTCTGGAACCCCCAAGCCACCCCCCACCCCAAAATTTTATTGCATTTTGTATCCTTGTCTTCCTCATAACAGTTCCTTTCGCCTAGCTTCTTTTTTCTTTTCCTTTTTCCCCCGTAATTAAAAAAAACCTTAAATGAGTTACATTGACAGTGGTGGTTTTTGAGGCGAATGATATCCAACAGGTTTGGTTTATTGTTACTTTGTTTTCCCTTTATACATATAGATTGCCGCAAATCACTAATCCCTCTTGACATACCTGTATGTAGGCAGCCATGGTGTCACATGTGGCATTGGTGCCATAGGCTATCTTTACTTGAGTCTATCATGCTTTTGTGTGTGTGTGTCTGTCTGTATGTGTGTCTGTCTGTATGTGTGTCTGTCTGTCTGTCTGTCTTTAGAACGCTGAGCTCTGCTTAGAGCTGCATATTCAGATGACTGATTTTTTTGGGCCATAATTTAGTATTTCTTCTATGCAACAAATAGATATTTACTGAGTGTATAGTATATAAGTTGAATATATATGATAAAATCCAGGTGCACGTTTTGATTTAGAAAATTTGCTGCTTTTTTCGAATATTGCAGCTTTAACCAAAAACTATGTTTCCATAAATACTACAGCGGACTTGAAGTGTACTGGGCGACAGCCTCCCAATGCATTTACCGCTTTTATCGAATAATGAAACTTTAACCAAAAAGTTATTTCCAGAAATACTACAGCGAGCTTTGTGTGTACTGAGCTACAGTCTCTCCAGGCACTCACTGCTTTTATCGAATAATGACGCTTTAACCACAAAACTGTTTCCAGAAATACTACAGTGGGCTTGACGTGTACTGAGCTACTGCCTCCCCAGGCACCTACTGCTTTTATCGAATAATGAAACTTAAAACCCCCAAAAAACTATTTCCAGAAATACTACAGCGGGCTTGGTGTGTACTGGGCGAGAGCCTCCCCAGGTGCTTACTGCTTTTATCGAATATTGCAGCTTTAACCAAAAAAACTGTGTTTCCAGAAATACTACAGCGGACTTGGCGTGTACTGGGCGACAGCCTCCCCAGGCGCTTACTCACACTGTACAATGCCGTTGCTGGACGAGAAGTCTCGCCAGCCACTGAAAGCAACCCAGTTTACTCCACTCTATGAGACGAAGTTCTCCACGTTTGGCAAGATGCAAGGGAAGAATCTGCTAAATGAGCTGCAGCTGGCTGAGGACGATGGGACGCGGTCGCTTCAGGAGGAGAGCGTGTACAGTGTGCCAGCCGAGGAGGAAGTGTCTGGCTTAGCCAGAAAGCGTGTCCATTCAGTCAGGGTGCGCCCTGCATTGTCACAGGTAAATCTTTCAGTTCAGTAATAGAAATAAGCAGCGACAAAAAGTTCACTTGTTCACTGGACAAGTCGGTGTGATTTTCACCTGTCCGTCTGATTTTTTTTCACAAGTCCACAGTACTTACGTTATGTAAATATATACACATATATATATATATATATGGGTCGGTCTCAGAAACTGTTTGCCACATATTTTGTTTCCATGTTACATTGTTAATGATGTTGTCGTTTGCCAAACTTTTGGGCAATGACCCATTTATTGGGTGCTATGTACAGTGATGAGAATTTCCCACCTATCGGTGGTTTTCGCGACTTTTTGTTGGCAATGACCCACCTTTTTAGATCTGACCTGTTCTCATCTCTAATGCGTAGTAGACATGTAGTGGAGTGATTTCAAATGGGTCAACGATGAAAGCCGGGGCCCATTTGAAATCACTACACCCATTAGACCAGTAGTACTATAATGTATACAAGTGTAGTTAGTAGTCTGCACTGGCATGTCAACCAAGAGCCATGTAGACAGATAGGTATTGATAGGGTGATTGCATCAGGGAGCCTAGATAGGCTAACGGTTACAACGCTACCCCAGAATGGCAAGAGGTGTGGGTTAAACACTTTCCATTATGGGGCTAGTATGCTAACCATTAGGCTGACCCTATGGTATCGCTATCCACGGTGCAATGCTTCAGAGTGAATTCACACATAGTTCAAGTTATAGGACATTTTTATTATTATGAATTCTGTTGCAATTGTGTGGAAAGATTGATCAGGGATGACAGATTTCGCGAATTTCTGCGAATTTTGGTTAAATCTGCGAATTGTGAGGTTTCTAAAATGTCTAGATCGTAAAACTCAAATAAAGAAACAATCTGATTTTATGTTTTTACTCCCATTTACTACTAAACCTCCAGAACATCTGGTGACAGCTGGTGTTGAGCTTCACTCATACTGAATGGGGTGAATTTCTATGAAGATACAGAAATTATTTCATAGGCTTAGGCTGTTTTTCCCTATATCTATTTTTGCCAGAGACCACTTTTATGTCTGATTGATACCCTTTCCGTTCATTCCTACTTTACGTAGCTATATGCCCCAGAATCGATGACCGCACCAGATGCATCAAATGGACACGAGTCCTCAGAACTGATGTCCTGGCCACACACCGACTACCTTAGGTACTAACCAACCATTTAATGTTGTTAAAGGACTAGCTTTCCAATTAAAAACATTTTGACTACTGAAAAGTAAAATTTGAATTTATGTGAAAGTTGCATAACCCAATGAAAACATTTTTTTTTTTTAAACATCTACCTGAGTCGGCCTCACGAAAATGGGCCAATCGGTGGTCAATGAAGATGTCGGCGTCGCAAAAGTCTAGTGCATTTCTTTGTTTCATATTAAATTATCCTAGAAACAAATAAGGTCGTTGTATTTTCTCGACCTTTACATTCAGGATAAATTTAAGGACTTTCCAACACCTCTGTCAATGCTAAACTGTAATTATACCGATCGACGCCGACATCCAATGATCGACGCCGACAACTTTAACAGATGTCGGCATTGCAATTCTTAAAGTGTGGTGCATTTCTTTGTTTTATATTAAATGATCCTAGAAACAAATGAGGTTGTTGTATTTTCTCGACCTTTTCATTCAGTATAAATTTAAGGACTTTCCAACACTTCTGTGAGTGCTAAATTATAATTATACCGATTGACGCCGACATCCATGCTCGATGCTGACAACTTCCCCCAATTGGCCTCTTTTCGTGATCCTGGCTCACCTATATTTGATCCAATATATACGACTTGAACATTATTTCATCGTTTCTTTCAAGTTTCTTCCCTTAAGAACATTAAGATGGTTTCGACACTAGTTACTTGGCAAAGAAATGGTGTATTGAAATTGGCTTTCATCTGGTGTGCACACAGATTATCTACCATGATTGCACTTTATCTCCAAAGTTAACCAATTATCATAAAAGTGACTCTGAATTAAAGTAAAGTAGGTGATAATTGTCAACCTTGTGTTTTTAACAAAGCTATGGAATTTGTTTAAAATGAACGTAATATAATTTGTGTAAACCACTAGGTTACCTATAATGAATATCAACACAATTTAGGTTTTTAAAGCTACATGGTCCAATGAACGTATCAACATTTTAAAACTAAAACATCTACCTAGATTTGTTCCTCTATATCCAACTTAAATACTGGTACACTTATTAAACATGTATTGTTGCATAGAAGGAATACTAAGTAAATTTAATAGAATGTGCCACTGTTGAAGCCTATGGTTATCCAGCATTTCACTGTATAAGTACAAATTATATTTTCTTTCTTTTACTTTCAAAGATTTACCTTTTAAAATAAGTTACTTCAAATGAAAGTTAAGTACAGTAAAACCTCTCTATTCCGACCACTCCCCTATATCGATCGCTTTATTTGGGTCCCGACCAGACGGGATGAACGAATGAATTAGAGCCTCCGTCTTCTGTGTTGGTAGACCATGTGATCGTGGGTTTGAACCCTTGTCGGGTCAAACCAATGACTTAAAAATTGATACTTGTCGCTTCCTAGCCTGGCATTCGGCATTATTAGGATAGGACTAGGACTGGTTGGCTCAGTGTCAGGATAATGTCACTGGGTGTGATACTAGGTCATGGTGCCGGCGGCCTGGTTTCCCAGTGGGACAGCACTATAAAGTCACCATGAGTGCGCACTGTCACAAGTCGGTACCCGTCCTGATATGACCTTAGATGTTGCTAGGACGTAAAACACAAACAAACATCTATTTATTTATTTTTTAAATATGGATGAAACTCAAAAATCTGATTGTGCAACTTTAGTAGAAATCCTAAGTAAATTTAATGGGATTTGTCATTTTGTCATTGTTGGAGCCTTTGGTGTTCAGTATTTCAACGGGCATACCAATGTTAATTTGGTCATTTTTCACTTCAAATATCTCAAGTTTACTTTTTAAATGATTTACTTCGAATGAAAGTAAAGTATATTATAACCATCAACCTATTAATCTTCTCAGCCATCTCTTCTTCGTCTAAGGAGAAGAAACTCAAACTAAACACAAATCCAACTAAACAAAATTTGTTATAAACCCCCAAAACCCAACCCGAAACCGTGTTTAAAGAACGCCGCAAAAAAACTCACTATATTACTTCCATTAAATTACATTAGCACGATGCGGCGACAGTCACAGAGCATGACAAGCACAGGTTCAACAGAGAGCACCTCGTCCTCGATTTCCTCCTCCGCGAGTACACACTGCTCCAGGCACTCACGCGGACCCAAACCACCGCCGAGAACCAGTTCCAACTCCATCCACCAGGTGGCTGCCATTGTCGACCATGCTCTTGCAATGAGTGAGGCGGCGGCACCTGTTGGGGAAGCGGCCCCGTGTCCGACTAACCGACGAGAATGCGCGGTGGACGATCGGTCACCACCCACTTCACGCCCTCTAGCGTCGATATCAGACGAACTGAACACTTACTGTGATTTCACCCCGCCACCACCCGAGTCTGCTGCACCGGCTATAGGCGCTGCCAGTCCGGGGCCCTTGTCGCCCGACATCGCGCTCCCCCTCCCGCCACTGCCGCTCGAAGCAGTCCGGGGCCGGCTTAGTTCCGCGCGGCGCCGCCAGTCGATGCTCCTGGCGCAGTCAATCATGCACACGGCTTCAAAACCTCGGGCTACCTCAGCTGTGACGCCCAGCGTTCCGATGGGCTCGGAGGGAAAAGGACAAGGGCCACTCAAGCCTAGATTGATCTTCAGCGCAGAACGCAATCAGGCACCCATGCTCGATGCGCGGGGCATGTGTTGCCAGGAAAACGCCCTGCTCCACACGACCCAGAAGCCGGCGTCCTTGACCCGACGCCGCATGATGACCCCCCACCACATCCCGCACGGCCCTGTGCACGTGTCCGAGCAGGTGGCAGCTTTCTCCGCCACCGCCACCGCCACCACCGCCACCACCACCAGGGCGGCGCGGAAGTCGCCCAAGCGCCGGTCGGACAGTTCACTCAGGTCCAGCCTCGCAATCACTCCGGCCAAGACTATAAACCTGGACATTTCATACCAGACGACATGTATCTAGACTTGTGGTGGTGGTGGTGGTTTGGGGATAAGGATGTTGGTGACAACAACTTATATTATTTTGGTGCTTCTATATAGCGTGCGGTCTACCACAGGGTCCGTAATCTACCAAGACCCGCCTGACTATATTACTCATACCTCAGAGGGATCATTGAAGACCCCCACCTCACCTGACTTGTCTATTTAACAAAGTTTTTATGGTTAGGGTTATGGTTAAAGTCCCTGTAGACTGCACGCTATAGTAGTGCCCATTTCTTCTTTTTTTTTAATGTATATTTTTTAATTTTCCAACCATCCCCAAAGCTTAAAATGTACCAACTACGGTATGTTGCCGTGTATAAGTTGAGTTTTGAATTCACCTCTGATTCTTCACCAACTTAATCCTCTTACACTTCTGGGGTATTCATGTTGCTCCTCACACCCTGGGTACCACATGCGCCCAGACACAATTAAAGATGAAGGTCCTGTTTGTGGAACATTTGGGTCGAGCTCGTGGGGTGGGGGGGATGCTGGAGGATGAAGTGCGGTTAGATGGTTGATGGCACAGAGAACGGACCTCCAGGTTCCTCCAACTCAATCACATATGGCTAAGTATGTAAGGGAAACATCAACTACAAGTCGGTACCCATCCTGATATGACCTTAGATGTTGCCAGGACGTAAAACAACAACAAACAAACAAACAACAATCAAATACAAGGCAGGACCATTATAATACATTTTTAATAACATGAGTATAACGGTTGAAGTGCGGTTAGATGGTTGATGGTACAGACAACATACCCCTAGGCTTCTCCAACGTTTCTTGTTGGGGTTTTACATCCTGGCAACATCTAAGGTCGTACAAGGATTTTCCCAACGCAATCGCATACAGCCAAACATGGAAATATATCATATGCAAATGCAGGCATATTTAATAACATGCACATAAAGGGTTTATATAATTGATAGGTAGATTAGAGATGAGGCTATTTATCTGATATTTACGGTCAAACTAACAGTAAAGCCGTGTTCACACGGGGAAAAACTAAAGCGATTTAGACAAGTCGGATAATATGAATCGAACTAGCGGCCCATTCACACGGGCAGTACTTGGGCTGGAAATCGATATCAGCGCATGAGCAAGTCGATACTAACCAGCGCCAGTTTCGGTTAGTCGACGTCGGCACGAGAGAGTGTGGGTTCGACCTAGATATGTATAGACTGAATCATATTGTTTTGGAACCGTAAAGACTTCTGCTGGGCAGTGAAAACCTATAAATAAATGATGAAAAAAAAATATGTGGACCTCTATCCGGTTCATAGACCAAATTATATAATATGCGCTTTTGATCGACCGGAAAGTCAACAAAGTAAGGTATCGACTGCGCATGCGTGTGATGTCCTTAATCCGCCTCAGTGTGTCCACACGGGCAAAATAAATCGGTTCACAGAAATCGACTCACGTAATCGACCTCTACAAGTGGTTTAGCTTATGCGGATCACAGGAATTGATTCAGCCCTAATTTGACTCACACGCCCGTTCACACGTGAAATGTAACCCGAACTAGGCAAGCGATTTCTACAAATCGATTTACATTCCCCGTGTGAACACGGCTTTAGAAGCCAGCTTAACCATGGAGTCAGCTAATGCACGGCAACATACGGTATTTAACTTAAGAAGTTTCAAGTTAATGGGTTTATGAAGGTCCATTTATATAGCACCTTCTGTCTCCTACTGCAAATACAATGTTAAGCGCATTTAAGTTTCTATAACGTACACTCGAGACGCAAACCTTCCGGGGGTCTTTCTGTTGTAAAATGCCATTTTGGGTATAACGCAATATATGTGAATGTGAAATTAAAAACTGCATTAACAGCTTTGTGTCATCAGGCCGCTTCAGCATTGCTGTGTATGCTCTATCCACTGGCACAGTGTCCCTTATCCACGTTTGAATACCAAACATGGTTCGGTTGCGGAATAGAGGGGAGGCAACCTGTATAGTACATCCATTATTGCTGAGAATTTTCAAGGTGTATCAAAAAGTTGTTAGCACACAAGTAAGATGTATGCAGTTTTAAGCAAATCAAAATGGAGAACCTTTGTTCTAAGATTTTAATTGTCAGAAGTGGTGGCATTGGAAAAGTATTAATGCACAGACACGAACTTTAATTTACTAAAAAAGGTGGCATGGGTGTACAAGAGGGTTTTAGGTTTGTACAGCATTTGAAGTTGGAGGAACATTGTTCTGTCAGTGATAAAGTCTCATCTTATGTCAAAGTTTATATTATTAAACCCAAGTCGTACGCTATTACTCTACAGATATTTACCTATACGTGCAGCTTTATTTCTCACAAAGTATGTGTTCTCAACACTAGTTTAATATATTGTGACATTATTTATTCCACTATGTACACTTTATCATGTACTAAACACCAGTCATATATTTAACTTTTTACAAGGTGGTCCCTGATATTAGATGGACCTTACGTTATGCTTTTGATATCTTGCCTTAGTATTGCTTCATTTAAATCATCTTTAAAGCAGCCGAAACTATATATAGAAGCATGTATCATATTTCCCATGTTTTCAAATTCTTGCTCGCTGTGTTCAGAATGACTAATCTTTTGTAAATAAAGTGCTTATGCTTTCCTTTTTTTACAAACTGTCCGTTTCTTTTAATTAGAAATGTCCCCGGGTCTATATAATATTCAATAACACACATACAAAGGGAATAGAACATTATTGATAACAACGTTCCTAAAGTTTGTGAATGATAGTTTATTTGACCCGAAAAATAATGTCTGAATACAATAACCGTCTAAAAGCACAAATGCAAATCCATCAGAAGAGATGCAAATTTAAGGAGGTGGGGTTGTTCCTAAAAGCTTAAAATTGGCTTGCAATAAAAGTTGAATGGGGACCTATCAGTTTGCATGACTCTCTCATCAGATGGTGCACCATGCTGGTCTCATGTAATGCTGCGGTTGGATAGAAGCAGGGTGTGGTGAGGATTTTGGTGTGTATGGGGATCAGAGATGAAAGACCTCTGCGGTTTCGCGGATTTCCGGGATTTCTTTTATTCAGCGATTAACGTTAAACAAAATTTCAAAAGAAGGGATGCATATGACATCAGTCCGGTGGTTCGAATCCCGTTCTTATATGACCTTAGGTGTAGTTAGGATTTAAAACCTAAGCAAGAAGCTGTTAGATATGGGCGATAAAACAATCACAACAAGGCTAGTTGACACCTGACTTCCGGTATTTTTCGGCGATTCCCTGACAATGCTAAACCTATGGGAGAATTTCCGCTTTTTCTCCCAGATATCACTTTCATCCCTGGCGGATTTAGGGGTGTGTGGTGGGGGTGTATGGGGATTTAGGTGTGTGGTGGGGGTGTAGGTCTAGGGGTGTCTTGCAGAGCAGCACCTCGCAATCTTTAGCATCCCTAACCACCCCCAACCCCACACACCTATATCCCCTACACCCCACCACACACACCTATACCCCCAGTACCACCTACACCCCCACCACAAACCCACATCCTTCTATCCAACCATGATGGCCAACTTAGACCGGGAACGGGTGCTGACGCCAAGTGTATAGCAAGAGAAATGGCTCATGTTTGTTTGTTGTTGTTTTACGTCCTATCAACATCTAAGGTCATATCAGGACGGGTACCGACTTGTGACAGTGCGCACTCATGACGACTTTATAGTGCTGTCTCACTGGGAAACCAGGCCACCGGCACCATGACCTGGTATCCCACTCAGTCATGAAAGGTCCTCATTGCCAAACCAAGTCAGCTTTATTTACACACCCATTTTGGATGGTATGCTTTTTTTGGGGTACATTAGTTGTTTAAGCAGGGGAAATTTCAGTCGCAGGCGATTGCTCTTCATCATTCCACTGCTCCTTGACCTATCCTAATAATGCCGAGCGCCTGGCTAGGAAGTGACAAGTATCAATTTTTAAGTCATTGGTTTGACTCGACCAGGATTCGAACCCACGATCTACCACACGGGAGACGGACCCTCTAACTCATTTGGCCATCCTGTCTGCTTAACCAAATTCTGACAATTATTCCATTCTTTGGTCAGTGATCACACTTTGTTAAAAACATGACGTGAAATACCAATTACACCAATTACATTTTTTCATTGGGGGTGGTGGGGAGTTAAAAAAAAAAGATCATAAATAGTCATGAAGCATCAATATCAATCCAATAGTACCAGTGACCCAGAGTGAGTAGTAGTAGCTTTATAACCAACATCACTACTCCACGTGTTTGTTTATTATAAAGCAGCATTGATTTATATTTTATGATGCTATAGTGTATGTTATACATTAGAATAGTTTATAGGCTAATGTCATAGTATACTCTCAAACCAACAAGCGCGCACACCGGTGGCGAAACCGGGAGTGAGGCACCGCAGCGGTAGTGCGACCTTTTACTGCGCATGCAGTGCCGTCTGGAGGCGCGAACCCGCACCCGTCAATGGTTAGCCCGAGATACACCAGGCTCTGCGGTATATCCAAGCCATACATTAGCATAGTTTATACGCTAATATCATAGTATACTCCTGGGGTGACTTATAGCTATAAAGGTTCGACTTATACCAAGCCAATAGCAGTGACGCTTGTGGTATATCATGGGAAAAAGAATCCTATGGTTATAATTAATGGTTTTGTTCAAACTGAGCATCAATGCATGTAAAAGCAGGAACTTTACTAAGATTTTGGGGTTGATCAAATTATTATTTTTTTAAGTGAGATGTCTACATGCCAGTTTCCATTAAAAAAAATCAGTGTACCACAGTCATCACGCCATTCAAAATAGACGTCCAAACGAGGGCATGTGATGTGTGATGTCACAATCAAATCGTCAAGACCTTCCAACAGATGACGCTGTCTTCACTATCCCTGTAGCCTTTGCTTCTGTTGATATTCCCCACATTCCACCCAGCCGTCTTGAATATGGCGTCCTTTTACGATGTACCAAAGTGAAATATAGCATTTTCTCCCACTCTCAGATCTATAATTTTAGCTGCCTTGTGATAATATTTATGTAGTGCCAGTGGACCATTTTATAAACCAGTTATCACATGTATGCTGAAGAGAATCAGCCTCAGAAATGTTCACGTTTGTTTGTTGGGGTTTTACGTCCTAGAAACACCTATGGTCATACCACGACGGGTATTGACTTGCGCCAGTGTGCACTCATGGCAACTTTCTAGTGCTACCCACTAGGAAACCAGACCGCTAGCACCATGACCCGATATCCCACTCAGTCACATTATCTAGATACTGAGTTAACCAGTCCTCGCCCTATCCTAGTAACGCCGAGCGCAAGGCTAGGAACTAACAAGTATACATTTTTGTATGTCATTGGTTTGACACGGCTGGGATTCGAATTCCCGACCTTTCACGTGGGAAGCCTGCGCTCTACCCATTTGGCCACTGCGTCTGGTCAGACCTTTTGATCTGCAATGAGTGAATAGTTTGGATTGACTAGGCTGCTACTAGTATTTTCTTTGAGCCATTTCTATCGCGATTGAGTGAATTGGCGTGGGTTTATCTTTTATGAGGTTATTTAAAGTTGCAGAGTCCGATGGTTTTGCGTTTTGGTAGTTTTTAAATTGATCGTTATAATCTACCTTATTTCAGGTTGAAGTAGCTTTTATTTTAAACGGATAAGTTTTGAGATATTTGAAATTCAATCACGTAAGACTTCAGCAGTAACAGGTTCCATCAAATTGTGTCAGTGTTCCCTTCCATGTGGCAATAAATGCTTAATATGTGCATCAATATCTAAGTTAGATATGTAGAGTCAAATCTATATAATTATTTTGGTTTTGAAAATTTGATGCTTCATCGGACTATGCAGCTTGAAGCAACAATTTTAAAACCATAAACCATGCATATCTGTTCATTTATCTAGTTCTGAAGTTTGTTTAACAACAACCCCGCACAAAAAGTAGACATCGGATATTGGGGGCGTCCCAAGCAAGAGTCCCACTGAATAATGCCAAGTATCTGTAGAGCTGTATCACAGTGACCATGTTTTCATTATTATAGTCATTAATGAGGAACAAGGATTGAGTGCTGCCGTTTACTATCACAGTATGGTAAATTTGTTTTTTTGGGGGTACATTAGTTGTTTAAGCAGGGGAAATTTCAGTCGCAGACGACTGGTCTTCCTCATTCCACTGCTCCTTGCCCTATCCTAGTAATGCCGAGCATCTGGCTAGGAAGCGACAAGTATCGATTTTTAAGTCATTGGTTTGACTCGACCAGGACTCGAACCCACGACCTACCAGCACGGGAATCGGACGATCTAACTCATTCGGCCATCCTGTCTGGTTAATATGTTTAATTGTTTCTTGTTCTCTTGCCTTGATCCTGGAACTGCTGCTCCTGGCTCAGAATAGACAAACCGTTAGCTGCCTACGAAGGAAAGATTTCCTGAAAGGGAACAAAACATTTATATATTTCACGTGCTATTTTCCATTGAGCAAGGATTGCTTTTATTTACCTGGTAAAGAATTTAAAGTTTCATACACGAGGAAAAACAGATTAAAATTTTTTATTTAAAAACGCAACCCAAAGCACTTGCCTAGATCTGATCCTAAATAGCAAACTTCGATAGTGATGCACTTATATATTTACTTTTCAAATATGCAGAAATTGAAAATCATTGGGCTATGCAACTTAATAAAAATTGTTTTCAACACTTTATTAAAGATGCATCAACTTTTCAAAACCAAAACACTGTCTAGATTTGATTCTACATATCCAACTTAGATAGTGGTGCACTTATTAAGCAATTGTTACTGCATATAAGGGAATATTAAGCCAATTTAATAGAACCTGCCACTCCTGAAACCTGCAGTCAGTTTTGACATACGTGCCAAAATAAATTTTGCATATTTGCACTTCAAGTTCAAATCTCTCAAAAGTTAGTAATTTAAAATAAAAGTTCCTGAAAACTAAAGTAAGATGGGATATAACGATCAGCCTAATACACACGTATATCCGTGATATGCCGGTGTAGTGGATAAGCAGTGCCTCCCCCTTCTGTGTTTAAAATGTCTAATATATTTATCCCCCAAAAATGACAGAAACTTAAAATCATTGGACAGTACAACTTTAATAATCACCTCCACCTCCACTACCACCACCTCCACCACCAGAACCCACAATTGGCTCCTTACTTGCTATTGTCTTGACCAGTTTGTCGAGGTACTCAGCTGTGTTCTGATCTGACCTATTCCCTGGCTGAATGCTAAGGTCGTAGTCAGGGCCGTACTCAGGGAACCACTGGAAATGCACAACACAATCGCATTATTCAGGGTATTTTTCGCAGATTTCCGCTAAAAAGTAGACATAATCCATAGGCTTAGTACATTCAGAGAATCGTGTACAGTTTAGTTGAAGTTAGTTTTCCGGAATGTTTTTTTTTGTCATGTAATTTGTATCCTCATGGTGTAAAGAGTTTCTGGCATCCATTACTCTAATAGTAGAAGATGTATGGAAATAATCCTTAATTTAAATTTGTTTAATTTCTTAAATATATTAGTTGATTAAGCAGGGTGAATTTCAATCGTTGACAACTGATCTTCCTCATTCCACTGCTCCTTACCCTATCCTTGTAATGGCAAATGCCAGAATAGGTAGCGACAAGCATACATTTTTATGTCATTGGTTTGACTTGGTATGGGTTCAAACTAGACTTAAATCTCACAGCCTGACAACAATTTGAAGTGGGCACTCATTCAAGCATCCCCTCTGGTTAACATATCATTTCTTTTGTTGTTGCTCAAATGTAATTATTTTTGCTTGATCATTTTCATCCGTTGAAAACAATTAGATAAGATCAATTTCTTGTTTAATCCATAAATAACTAGAAAAGACACAACTCAATTATGGCCATACTATTGTTTGTAGCACTCATACCATTCTTATTAAACACAGATAATTTACCTTATGTTCCGGAATATCCGATGGTAATGCTTTACCCAAGACAACTCCAGTCAAGTAAGTCCAGCACCGTGCAGCGTTCGCCATATTGTACCCACCTACAAAGGTGAAAGATGCGACAATCACACAAAGCAAACTACGAAACTGACTGCGTTGCTTGAATCAAATCTACACTTGAAACTTGAATCCCATTAACTGGTTTGTTGGAAGGTCATCTTAAGACATAGCTGATGGGTTGGTTAAAAAATACATATGAATCAAATTCACTTGCAAAAAAAAATATTTAAAAGAATGACCCAAGTTAAGTATGGCCAGAAGACCAGTGCCTTAGCGATGAAAAAAAGACTATTCAGATGAATCAAAATGTCTACCAAATAAAAACAAAATTCCATTAGATTAGTGGTTGGGAAAATAGGCGGTACATCACCCTGAGGACGGTGAAAAGATCGAGAGAGCGGTGAAGAAAATTTGCATGGTATGGGGGGTGGGGGGTGGGGGGGAGGGGGAAGCGTCAACATGGCATCAGAGCCAATTTGCAGTGGACCTACTACCAAGAAAGAGTTGTGCTGTTTGTTGTTGTTTTACGTCCTAGCAACATCTAAATTGATATCAAGGTATGACTTCAACTATCTCCAAACTTATCCATTTAAAATAAGTTATATGGTAAAATACATTATAACAATCAACCTAATGTATTTATTTATCTCAGAAAATTGAAATAAAAAAACCCAAAGCCATCGGACTATGCAAATTTAAGCCTCGGGTCATTAATAAACCCTTAAGGGCCTGTCACACTACGACGTATAGCCTTAGCGTATGCCGACTTATGTGATTTTCAACCAACACGTTGGCGTACGTCGTCATATGTTACGTATATGTTCGGGATACGTTGTTGTACGTTGCCTACGTCGAGGCTCCGAAAAAATGTTGTGCATGCTCAAAATTTCCAATGTGTGTCGAAGTGTGGCTTGTTCGTTGTACGTACGCTGTGTGTACGTTCAGGATACGTCGGCGTATGTTGGGAGTATGTTCAGCCGGTGGGAATGTGCAGTCTGCGTACTGCCAAAGGATGCATTACGTACTTCTAACGTACTTCGAACGTATGCCTGCCGTATCTCCAGCGTATTTAACGTATACACCATACTTCTAGCGATGGAGTAACATATGTAATGTTGGTCAGCATTCTGTGAGTGTATGCGAGCGTTTTGCGACCATGAACGGTCTCTTACGCTAGCAATACCTCAGAGATACGGTCTGCATACGTTACATACGTTATGTGTACCTTGTGTATACACCCATTTTTACCCCCTGCTGCTGACAAGTTTGACGAATGCCGACGTACTCGCAAATTTTCTAACGGTGAGCACGCAGGGGCGCCGTACGTCGTAGTGTGACAGGGCCTTAAAGTTGCCGACATGGCATACAATGGCCAATCACCACCACCTACTGACATCTAGTCAATCCGCATAAGGTGCACTTACCCCCGCCAAGAAGCAGCAGTGGCTTCCCCCAGGACATAAGGTGTTGAAGACAGCGTCCGATGCCAACTGGTGTCAGGTTATATGCTGCCATTGGATCATGGGCAAGGCCATCCGCACCGCACTGACACACGATGGCGTCGGCATCAAACTTGAGTTTCACCTCGTTGATAACCCTGGAAAAATCAGGATACATTTACAGGGTCTGTACACATGTGAAGATATGGAATTCAAGACTATTTCAAGGCTGTTTTTAATTGGAATTCAAGACTATTTTCACTCGGATTTAGTCAGAAATCGCCATTCTGAATTGCCATTTTGGATTAATTTAGATCAGTGGGGAAAGTTTAATGGAATTCAAGGCTTTTCAAGACTAATTCCCTAAAATAGGTTAAATTCAAGGTTTTCAATGCCTTGAAACGGAGCAAATGAAGTTGGAAGACTTTTCAAGACTTTCCAGGCCCCGTATGGACCCTGCATTTAGAAATGCTTTGATAATTATTACACCACAATAGCTCACCATAGCTGTTAATTCAGACAGACAAGATAGAATAGGGCGCCTAAGAATATGTATATATTAATTCAAATTGCATGGTCTGATGGATTTTGATTTTCTACCATATATTTTAAGATAAATGAGTTAGGGTGACCTAGCTTACTTTAGTTTGAGGTGATATTTCAAGTGAAAACATGACTAAGTGTGATAGGAGGTCATAATGTTGACGCATGGTATACCAGTAGGATAGCACTGTAACTGTAAACCGGGGTTTTATATCCTAGCAACATTAGTCATTTCAGGACGGGTATCAACTTCTTACAGTGTACACTCATGAAGACTTGATAGCGCTGTCCCCTGGCACTGAGTCACATTATCCTGATATTGAGCTAATCAGTTCTTATACTATCCTAGTAATGCCAACTCCCAGGCTCGGTAGTGACAAGTATCAATTTAATAAATCATTAGTTTGACTTGGCTAGGTTTTCGAATGCCCAAATTTTCACATGGGAAGCCTGCGCTCTAGCCAATTCAGCAACTGCATCCATTCGGGTAGCACAACAAAGTCAATGTAAGTGCACACTGTCACTAGTTGGTACCCACGCTGATGTATGTGCTGTCCTGTCTGCAGGAAAGTGCATATAAAAAACCCTTTGCTGCTTATCGGAAAGAGTAGCCTATATGCAGCTGGTTTCCTCCAAAGAAATATGTCAGAATGACCATATGTTTGGCATCCAATAGCTGATGATATGAAAATCAATGTGCTCTAGAGGTGTCATTACAAAAAACATACTTTTTACCCCCGTCCTGTTGACACAATAGATATTGCTAGGACATAAACCCCAACAAACAAACCATCATATGGTACGGACCTTGTGAAGAGCAGGACATACTGGTCATCCTGAATGCCGTCCTTCAGGGGCACATTCACCGAGAAATACTTGCCCTTGCCGAGGCCAACAGCATCAATGTCTCCAGTACCTACAGGAGAAGAAAGATTCCACCAGATCTAATGAGGGTTGAACAACAACAAAAAAACAACATATTTATTTACACAAGCAGAGATGAACGACGTCTCAGACAATAACAAAAAAGCGGAAAATGTATACGGTATATGGGTCGTTCTCAGAAACTGTGTGTCACTCATGATATTGGATGTTGTTGTTGTTTTACATCCTAGCAACATCTAAGGTCATATCAGGACAGGTACTGACTTGTGGCAGTCCGCACTCATGGCGACTTTATAGTGCTGTCCCACTGGGAAACCAGGCCGCTGGCACCATGACCCGATATCCCACTCAGTCACATTATCCTGAGTGAGCCAACCAGTCCTTGTCCTATCCTAATAATGCAGAGCGCCAGGCTAGGAAGTGACAAGTATCAATTTTTAAGTCATTGGTTTGACTCGACCAGGGTCTGAACCCACAATCTACCAGCACGGGAGACGGACACTCTAACTCATTCGGCCATCCCATCTGGTCCCATGATATTGGACAATGCAAGCCAATTCATGATAATTGCGGAATGAAAGTGATTCCCATTTATTATAAAAGTTACTCGAAACAAAAGTAAACTAGAGTATAACTTAATCTAGTTTGTTTTTTTAATGTGGCAGAAACTCCAAACCATCTCATTATGCAACTTCACTGAGGGGGTTGAGGGGTCTGCTCCTTTGTATACATGTGCTTAATTTTCATAGTCCGATGCTTTAGAATTTGTGTCATTTTCTGAGATAGCTATATTAAATTGATTTTTATAAATCGACCGTACTTTAGTTTGAAGTAACTTTTAGTTAAAATTATTAACTTTTGAGAAATTTGACATGCAACATTCATTTTGGCAAGCATGCCAAAACTCTACACTATAGGCTTTTACAGTAACAGGTTCTATCAAATTGACTTAGTATTCCCTTCTATGTGGCAGCAAATGCTTAATAAGTGCATCAGTATCTAAGTTAGATATGTAGAATCAAATCTAAATAATTGCTTTAGTTTTGAAAATTTGACGCTTCATCGGACTATGCAACTTTAAATTGCTGATTGGTGACTGACCTGGGAAGAAGCCTGGTGACCTCTTGTGAAATGACACAGTCATCACTTTACTAGTTGCAGAAAAAGCATCCTCTACACCTAAAAGATGCATAAATGAATAAACCGAATATCACCATTAAAACAGTCACATTCAAACATAACTAGGGATTAGTAGACTTCAAAATGAAATTCCTAGTGAAAAATGTCAATTTCTACTAAATACTACTAAAATTCTGCATGAGGATTTTTGCTGTTTTCCACATGAATCATTGCTTCCGCTACATTAAACATTTATATACAGTATATCTATACATGTGTACATGTGCTAATTAAACAATCCTATAATACTTGCTATTTCAGTAGTGTGTTTTTACTAAAAAGGTGTTTTTTTCTGTTAAAAGCATGTGCCATTATTAAAATGCATAAGCACAGTTCCAGTTATATTTTCTATGATTTTTCAAATGTTTGTTCGTTTGAGCTTTACGTCCTGGCAACATCTAAGGTCTTTTTCAAATGTATCTAGGTTCTTACCGTCACCGTGGTGTAGGTCAAGGTCAACATACAATATGCGATAAAACTTCTGACGCAGCTTCAAAATGGCAATAACAATATCATTCAGGTAGCAGAATCCAGATGCCTCGTCTCTACAATGACATTATAATTCAGATTTAAGTTCAGTGGCACTAGGCACATATAACGCCCATGTCACACTATGGCTTGCAACCGGTTGTGACCACTTTAGGCAAAAGAACCTTCAGTCACCGGTGACCTTCTTGTGACGAAAGCAATGGTCGCCGCCCTTCGTGTGACCAAAGTAATGGTCGCCGACCTCTGGGCAACAATTTTGGTTGCAAGAAGGTCAGTGACTACTGAGGACCACCTTGCGACCTCTTTGTGACCACCCTATTTGTGCGGTTGCAAGCAGTGATGTGACTGGGGTATACGTGAGAGTACGAAAGTGAAATTTGAAGACAAGTTTTCCATAACCACAACAACGATGGGTGGGGTTTGTTTGTTTGTTGTTTTACGTCCTAGCAACATCTAAGGTCATATCAGAACGGGTACCGACTTGTGACAGTGCACAGTCATGGCAACTTTATAGTGCTGCCCTACTGGGAATCCAGACCGCCAGCACCATGACCTGATACCCCACCCAGTCACATTATCCTGACACTGAGCCTACCAGTCCTTGCCCTATCCTAATAATGCCAAGTGCCAGGCTAGGAGGCGACAAGTATTTATTTTTAAGTCATTGGTTTGACTCGACCAGGATTCGAACACACAAACTCATGAGTTCGGATCTCCCGATCTCCCAAATCAGGAGACGGACGCTCAACTCATTCGGCCATCCCGTGAAGTACACAATGGGTGGGGGGGATGAGAGGAGAGGAGAGGAGAGGAGATGGGGAGGAGTGGAGGAGTGGAGGAGAGGGGAGGGGAGGGGAGGAGAGGAGAGGAGAGGGGAGGGGACGGGAGGGGAGGGGAGGGGAGGGGAGGGGAGAGGTGAGGGACACTGTTAAGCATATGTACCTTTTTGCATGGTGCCAGCCCCCTGTCCAATTGATAGCAATGTCTGCATAGCCCATCATCAATGCCTGCGCGGCAGTCACTGATGCACCAGTCATCTGTGAGGCGTAGTCGTACACACCAGGGTATGCTGGACAGTCATAGGCTGCAATTAACAATAGTCTAAATGTAAGATCATCTATCTATGTCGGCTAAAGCTGCATAATCGGAGGAAAGCATAAATGTTTTGAAACCAAAACACATACCCAGGGTCTGTACACATGTGAAGATATGGAATTCAAGGTTATTTCAAGGCTTTTCAGGGTTGTTTTCTAAAAAATAGGAATTCAAGACTATTTTCATTTGGATTTCAAAGGGGGGGGGGGACAATGGTAAATGGTGATTTTGGAAAAATTTAGATCAGCGGTGACAGTTTAATGGAATTCAAGGATTTTCAACACTAATTACCCCAAATAGGTTAAATTCAAGGCTTTTCAAGGCCTTGAAATGGGGCAGCTGAAGTTCAAGACTTTCGAGGCCCCGTAGGACCCTGCATACCTAGATTTGATCCTACTTATCCAACCTCTATTCTATATTCCATATGTACTCATTAAATATTCATTGGTTTTATGCTGCTGTGCTATCCTCGAAAACAAGTAAACAAAGCCTATGGTGAGTATTTGGGTGTGCACAAAAGGTAATTTGGCATGTTTTCCTTTTTAAAATCTCCAATGCTAACCCTTAATAAAAGTTACTTCAAACTAAAGCAATGTAGATGATAACAATCAACATGAATTTAAAAAAAAGGTTAAATAGGGACACATGAATTAAATAGGACAAGAGACTTGACGGCCTGAATGCATAGTGATTATATAAATGAATAGGATATGTATGCAGTGGCTTAGGTATCATTGGGAAGACTGAACAAATAATACATACTGAGGCCATACATCTCGGCTTCTTCAAGAAACTTTTCAGAATCTTCTTCTGAGCTCAGCGTTCGCAAGCAATCAACATATTCCAGTGAGTGAAACAGTTTGACCTCCTCATCTTTGGCAGGTCTAGGGCTTATGACTCTAGAAGAAATAAACAATATTATGCAATATGCTTCCACTGGTGTATTTTGTTTCCTGCTGACGATAACTTCCATAAACATCGGTTGATTATGTACTCATTAATAAGAGGCCCAAATGCACCTTTACAGGGGGATATGTACAGGACTTGAAGCGAGACTGTCGGTAACAACAATAGCTAGGGGGGAAATGTATATAAAAAATAATTAAAAAGAGAATTGACGATTTTTTTTAAATGGGGGCTTTCAATGATTTCTTTAAGTTCAACTCTAGGCCTACATAAGCATAAATTTACCTCATAAGGGGAAGTAAGTCGTATGCCATGATAAGTGAATGCACCAATCTTGCCTGCAAGTAGAACAGAAAGTATTTCGTAATATATATCGAGTAAACTACACCAGAAAATAATTTGATGGTATGCAAATGGGGAGAAGGGGAGAGGTGTCTGGAGGCTTTGTTGTCTCTGGCTCCTTGAAGAACGTTCAAACTAATTAATTATCCCAACAATTTGAGGATACATAGTCGTACCCTCAGAAAATTTAAGGGTATGGAATTTTACCCACTTTACCCTCTGGCAAAAACCCAGCTAACGCCTGTCACCATAAGATGCTGAAAATCTAAATTATGAGGTATGGACCTGATGTTTATGGATCACTTTTCCGCATTTGGCATCTGCAGATTAAAGTCTTGGCGACGTGCAACGCCGACGACTTGACTTGTTGGGTCGTTAGTAGCCTTGCGGCAACTACAGGTCGCAGTGACATGAGTCTGGCGACAATGGTTTACTGGCTGCAATAAATCAGTTTAGTGGTTGAAAGACAAGTCTTTCATCTGTACACTTCAGCAGCAACAACTTGAGTCTGGATGTCGCCAGGGAGGAGGGGAAGGAGGTTCAGAGAACAGGAAAGCAAAAGAGTAAAAAAGGAAAAGGGGCCTATCCAAGCAAACCATCTCATTTGGTCAGAGGTAGAGGAAGCTCAGGACTCGGAGGAGAAAAAGAAATATGTGGGTAAGTAGTAGGCCTACTAGTAGTAGTAGTAAAGAGAAGCAGGAGAGTTGCAGAAAAAGAGCTGTGGCTGTACTCTGTGGAGATCAGACTCATCAGTCCCAGTGAAGGTGTGGTAGGTGAAAAGCTGAGGAGACTTCCCTTTGCACATATTTTCTGAGATCAAACCAGGAGGAGGCCGGCAGCTGAGGGGAGACAAGAGGTAGTATGGATCAAGTGGCGTCCAGACAACAGTTGCAGTCTTGACTTGACTTCTGGGGGGTTTGTAACCTTACAACGGTTACCGGCTGTAGAACTGCAGCAATATAGAGAGGCACCGATAAATCGGTCCAATCTTTGGTTGAAGATTAATCTTCTGGTGGGGAAGTTGTAGAAGCTGGGGATGTCTTTACAACAATCAAAACGACGAATCGTTGGGGCGGCCCCGAATCACTCTGGTCTAGCGGTAGCAGAGCACTCATATCCAGTCAACAGCAGCAAGGGTTCATGAGGAATGGATGGGTAAAAGTGGGTCCAGTGGTTCCAGCAACAAGAACAAAGCGAGAGAAACGATAAGGTAAAGGGCCACACCCAAGCGAACGACTTTCTTGATCAGGGGGAGAAGTAAGCCCGGGAGAGAAAAAAAAGGGTAGAGTATAGGAAAGAGAAATGAGGAGAGGTGAGTCAAAGGACCGTGTCTATTTGCTCTATGGTGACAAGCCGGCGAGCCAAAGACACGGACAAAGTAAGAGTAGAAAATGAAATGCTGACGGGCTCCCCCTCCTGGAACTCTTTTCAGTCTTTATCAAGGAGGAGCTAGGCCAGCAGAGAGGAAATAGAGAGAGGTGTGGACAAAGTGCGGTCCAGATAGCAAGTGATGCAGTCAGTGGGCGTTACGCTTATATAGGCGCTAGTAGTACCGCAAATAACCCCGATAGCATTGCTGAAATATAATACACTTGTAGTTATACATAATAATAATAATAATAATAATAATAATAATAATAATACAAGTCTGGTCAGGTCTACGCCGGGAGACACAAATAAAATATTCGCACCCACCCCCACTAGTCTACGCTAGGGACAGTGCTACTGCTATGCATAGCATATGGGTCATGGGAGTAACTTGGTCAGTGTGGACAGTGATACATAAATTCCATACTCAGATGATACTGTATCATACTGAGTCATACTCGTAGTGTATGTGGTACAAGTTAATTTAGACTTACTCACCCCAGTCCCAGATAAAAGATTCACCCAGCGCTTAGATCTAGATTCACCCCGTACTTGCAAATACATGGTGAATCCTTTATATAACCTGTAGTCCGTACCCTACCTCAGTAGACAGTACCTGTCTCGGGGGCAGGGCCGTCTGTGCCTGTGGCTGTTTGTTTTTGTTTTACGTCCTAACAACATCTAAGGTCATATCAGGACGGGTACCGACTTGTGACAGAACGCACTCATGGCGATTTTATAGTGCTGCCCCACTGGGAAATCAGGCCGCCGGCACCATGACCCGATATCCCACTCAGTCACATTATCCTGACACCGAGCTAACCAGCCCCTGCCCTATCCTAATAATGCCAAGCACCAGGCTATGAAGCGACAAGTATTAATTTTTAAGTCATTGGTTCGACTCGACCGGGAACCGAACTCGAGAACTCCCGATCTTCCGCATGCGATGCCTGTGCTCTACCGATTCGGCCACCGAGCCTGGTGTGCCTGTTGCTGTGCAGGCTGTGGGAGTAACTAAGTCAAGTAAGTGATACACTGATTTCCGAAACCTACCACTCAATTCAATTTCAATCCAATTCAATCAATTCTTTTATTTTAACTCTCTGTAAGGTATGTTTACAATAAACTGAGGTGATACAATAAATGCATACAAATTCCTTACACTTTACAGACAGAAAAGATCCCAGAAAAGCGATGCTTATCTAGCTGGTCTCCATGATGTGAATGAACAAGTGATGACAATAGCAGATGAGTAAACTTAAAAGCTACATTTTTAACTAATGATTATGATGAGATACTAATCAGTCTCTTCACAGGTAGTAAAAAAACAAGTAATGATAGGAATATTATATGTATTTTGTGTCATGGATTCATGTACTTGCAGGCAGTATCAGTGGTTATTTTGCATATTAATAGGGGTAAATTTTATGTTCTTTGCCATAAGGCATAACCACTTGATATTTTAAATTATGCGACTTGCTAATGACAACTATCATACTCATACTCATCCGCTACTGATTATGGTTAGGCTATAAGCCTGTATCAGGTCAAGGCCTGTCCAACTGTGACTTAACGGGGTCATAAGCGTCAAATACTGGGTCCTATTATATATATTCTTGACTTTACTGTAAAGGTCATTGTCAAATTGATTTAGTATGCATTGAGATACTCAGATAGCTTATCTTTAGTTTTTTTACAGAAGTTTTTCATAATTGTAAGGTTCCTAATTTCTACTGGTATTGAGTTCCAGATATTGGTTCCTTGGTTTTCAGTTGTTATTTTGCCATATTTGTTTCTAGTGTGTGTGTGATGTATGTTATTTATCTGTCTGTGTCACAAACACAGTGTGGGCGTAATCGATTAATCAAACCGGGTCACCCGAGCCACTTTTTGGCGCATGTGCACATCCTACAGACTCGGGTCGAATAATCGAATACGCTTCTCCGCGCTCAGGTGGATTTTTTTTTTTTTTTTTAATAACCGATGAAACTACAGTAAAATAGGATTTAAAGTATTTTATGATGGCCTAGTTCAGCTATATTTCCATTTCATTAATCTAAGTTATTCTTTAAAAAAACATGTATGACTGGTACTGGTAGCTGTTATCCTGCAGGACGGTACCAGCGCAAATGTGACGTCATCGCTCGTAATCAACCCCAGCTACGAGGTGGGTTACTTGGGTCGGATCGTTTTGCACACGGTACTTGTATTTGTCGACTCTACTCACAGTGTTCGATTCGAAATTCTGACGACTCGGGTGCGGTTTCCAAGGCACACCAGTTTGCCAGGGACACATCGCTTCTGCACATGGGTCAAAATCGAACAGCATCATCACTAACCTTATTAATTTAATATAATGTTTTTGGTAAAGATGTTTTCTATATGTGTACCAAACGATTTGTTTCTAGGTGGTGTGGTTTTAGAGATATTTCACTTTTTCTGTATTTTCTGTATGAACATTGCTCACGACCATTGACAATGCCTTGAGTTTGACGATACGCGCAGTGCAAAACGTTAGTTTTATTCAAAATTAATAGAAATCCAGAACCCCAACCGTATCAATTTAATAGTCTTTTTGGTAAACATGTTTTTTATATGTGTACCAAGCGGTTTGTTTCTAGATGGTCTAATTTGAGAGATATTTGACTTTTTCTGTATGAAGATTTGCTCACGGCCGTTGACAATGCATTTGAATGGATGTGTCCCTGGCAAACTGGTATGCCTCGGAAACCGCAACACCTGATTACGGCCTGTGTGTTATGCCATAACTTATGGGAATGTCCGAATGGATGATTGATTTCTTTGAAGAGATTATCAAATATTTCAGGGAGGAGGCTACTAATCAGATCAATAAAACACTCTGAATAGCAATCAATTAAACTCACCCGGTTGGGTACTTTCGGGAGGACATTGCAAAGCTCGATCAGTTGTTCATTGTATATATAAGCTACGTTATTCTTCTCAGTATGTTCCAACTTGACTTCGTCTGCCATATTTCCCGCGAGTCTGATATGACCTATCGCGAGATCTCGCACGAACAATTAAACAAACAATTTTTTTTATTTAAAGGGACCAGCTATAGCTCGCTGGGACACTGCTCGTACTCCGACAAATGCTCTCCAAGCACAACTTTGTTTAGTTTTTATGTTTAAATGAACCAAGTATGTGTGGGGAGAGTAGGGGACCCACTTCACCACCAGAAGTGGGTCAGTTCTGAGGCTGGGAATAGCTGGCAGCTGTTGTTTTAAAAATGGCTGGGTGAGTGGAGATAAGGGAGAGTAAAACTGGGGTATTTTCAATCTTCTTTAGAGTAGTTCAATCAGGAAATATATTTGTGTAATGTAAAATATATGTTAGTACAATTACATTGCATAATTCAATGAGAAACAGATATAGATGAAAAAACGTAGTTTTTTTTTATGAATGTAAAAAAGGTTCTGCTGTGTATGGGGTTTGAACCCACACCAACAAACAACTTCAGATTACAATTCCAACACTCTAACCACTAGGCCATAGAGACCTCACATAGTTAATAATCTCAGTTCTCCCTCCAGTCGCTGCGGCGGTGGCGATTTGTGTACTTTAGATTCGTCGATTCGAAAATATTAATATCGCCGCCTTTGCAGCAGCAGCGTTAATTTCGCTTCGGATTTAGGGTTAATTTGAATAAATTTCACTTATTGCGTATGTAAATCTATCAAATATGATCACATTGAATAGATTTGGGCGTAAGAAATTCACGCCGATTCGGCGGCCACGGCGGCGGGCATGTTTGGTTAACGTTGGACAGTATGGATATCGATGTCGCTGCGGCGGCGGCGATTTGTTTACTTTACACTCGTCGTTTCGAAAATATTAATATCGCCGCCTTTGCAGCAGCAGCGTTAATTTCGCTTCGGATTTAGGGTTAATTTGAATAAATTTCACTTATTGCGTATGTAAATCTATCAAATATGATCACATTGAATAGATTTGGGCGTAAGAAATTCACGCCGATTCGGCGGCCACGGCGGCGGGCATGTTTGGTTAACGTTGGACAGTATGGATATCGACGTCGCTGCGGCGGCGGCGATTTGTTTACTTTACACTCGTCGATTCGAAAATATTAATATCGCCACCTTTGCGCCAGCAGCGTGAATTTCGCTTCGGATTTAGGGTTAAATTGATAAGATTTCACTTATTGCGTATGTAATTCTGTTAAATATGACTGCATTTAATAGATTAGGGCGTAAGAAATTCACGCCGATTCGACGTCGCTGCAACCGGAAGTGGCCTCGTTCTCGCGAAAGCGTGGCATCGTGTATTCACTAATAGCCTGAACTGAGAGTACTAATGATGTGTGGTCTCTGTGGCCTAGTGGTTAGAGTGTTGGACTTGTAATCTGAAGTTGTTTGGTGGGGTGGGTTCAAACCTCACCCACTGCAGGACATTTTTTACATTCAACACCAAAAAAAAGTTTTCATCTATATCTGTTTCTCATTGAATTATGCAATGTAATTGTACTAACATATATTTTACATTACGCAAATATATTGCACTACTCTAAAGAAGATTGAAAATACCTCAATATTACCCTCCCTTCTCTCCACTCACCCAGCACAATAATCTAGGTCACTCTCTTGTGCACCACCAAGTGGAAATGTTCAGTACTAAGCATGCACCACCCCTGTGGCACACATCTGAAATATTCTGAGTTCGTTTGGTTTCCCGGCAACGAATATCTCCTCCCTTTAAAGAGCCAACTATGACCTGATCTAGTTCTCTGGAACTAGTCTACAAATGTGGCCTATAGAGGGAGTGCACGTGACGTCATCACTGGGAAGTTAGCCATCTTGGAGTACACTTAATACCACCTATGGCACCCCCTATCTTATACCAAGAACACTATGGCCACCACTGGGCCTACCTATAATCAGGGATGTTGAAGTATGTGGCACCACCTAGTGGGTACTGCCCGAACCTCTCTAATTCTTTGACAGAGCATCCAAAGTGTCAACATACTGCACTTTAGCCATGATATGAGGCTACATGATTTTTAAAATGCTTTCCCTCCATCAAAAAACCCCTTTCCCCCAACTTTTGAGGCCAAACTGCTCAAAACAGTGACAAATAAACCAACAAATCAGTAAATAAACACAATGTAAGCACTTCCAAGCCTTGCTTATGTAATCCAATATGGCCACCGGAAGTTGCCTCGCGACGTCATTACACCCCCTCTATGGCTATGACAGTTTTACGGGAACAGCCAAGTGCTGTAACTCCACTCAATATTTGCAGAGGAGGTGCGTTTCACAACGCCATGATTAGATACTATGAAACTGCGCTATGTCATGTGAAAACGTAACTCTGTTGGTGATGGGTGCATGTAAACGACAACGGGTCCAGTGCGGCGGAAGTAAATAGGCTCATGAATATTAGGTTTGACCTATATATATGATGAATCGACCTTGAACTTGCTCTCCGCAGTTTGCCGGTACGCCCACTGCAAAACATTAGTTTTATTCCAAATTAATAGAAATCCAGAACCCAAACCTTATCAATTTAATATAATCTTTTTGGTAAACATGTTTTCTATATGTGTACCAAGCGATTTGTTTCTAGGTGGTGTGGTTTTAGAGATATTTCACTTGAGTTTGCCGGTGTCGCAGTTTGAGCGCCCTGCCAGTTTGAGCGCCCTTCTGTTGCTTCTGCTCATGTGCGGATAGAGACAACATTAAAACCACCCTATCACAGTAATTTGTGATGTTTGGTGCTTTGAAAGCAAATTTCTCTTGTTTCTATTAAATAGTTCAGATCTTTCTCTACAATTTCACATTCAGCTTTTTTTTTATCAGCCAATTGGAAGTTCTTGAATTTATTTGCGAAAATAGTTTTTGAGGCCATGATCTGGTAAGGCTAACACTGGCACTGACACTCAGAATATCCCAACTTTCACTATTATCTCTGTTTTTAATACTTTCAGAGTAAATTGTTCTTAGGTTACATTAAATACTTCAGATCTTCCTCTTCAATTGCGCATTAAGGTATTTTTAATCGATCCAATGAAAGCTTTTAAATCTATTTTACAAAAAAGGTATACAACCACTGGCAGGGCGCTCAAACTGCGACACCGGGTAGGGGTGATATGTCATATATAGGTCAAACTTAATATTCATGAGTCTATTTACTTCCGCCGCACTGGACCCGTTGTCGTTTACATGCACCCGTTTGGGGTGTGGGGAACCCTTGTACACATCGAAAGTAAATGCACACATTTAAGGCATTTCAGTATTTCGAAGTACATAACAAATGTCAATCAATGTTTTTTTTCTGTAAGGAAATTTACTTGTGGAGCAATGTAATATTCAACAATGTCTGGCAATACCTATTTTAATGAATCCAGGGCATAGCCTTACGAGACAAAGTTCACCAGACAACATTTAAAGCTCATATGAGAAAAGCTAAGAGAGAAGTTCACATCCTTAATTAAAGGGACTAGCTATTCGTCGCCGGGAAAAGAAACGAACTCAGAATAGTTCAGATGTGTGCCACATGGGTGGTGCATGCTTAGTAGTGAACTTTTCTACTTGGTGGTGTACAGGAGAGTGACCTAGATTGTTGTGCCATTGGCTGGGTGAGTGGAGAGAAGGGCTGGTAATACTGAAGTATTTTCAATCTTCTTTAGAGTAGTGCAATGAGGAAATATATTTGCGTAATGTAAAATATATGTTAGTACAATTACATTGCATAATTCAATGAGAAACAGATATAGATGAAAAACGTTTTTTTGTTGTTGAATGTAAAAAAGGTTCTGGAGTGTATGGGGTTTGAACCCACACCACAAAACAGCTTCAGACTACAAGTCCAACACTCTAACCACTAGGCCACAGAGACCACACATGATTACTATTCTCAGTTAAGGCTATTTGTGTATAGGACATCACATATAAAACGTGTGTGCTTGTGTGTGTGTATCTCTGTGTCTCTGTGTGTGTGTCTCTGTGTCTTTGTGTGTGTGGCTGTATACAGGTCGGTGACGGTGTTACTACAGTTCCTGGTTCAGGTTTAAATTCACTGACAGCTGTTTCCTTTCCGGGGGGTAATGATGGTACGGTTGATAAGCTAGGTTTTGGTTATAATTTAGTGGGTTCTGGCACCACTGGTGTGCACCGTCCGAGTTCGACTGACTCCGGCGCTTCAAAATTTAAACTTGTTAATTTGTCTTATAATTGTCGAGATAGTTTCACTGCTCGTGGCCATTTTCATAGGTATTCTTGGTATAATAATAATCTTAGGAAACTTTCTGTTAAATCACATTTAACACGGAAAGGAGTTAATCAGTATACAGTAAATTTGGATAATCGGCCCCAACGGACATTTGTAGAACCGTTCACACACCTGACTGGGTTCCATCGCCGCAGTTGCCTTGGAGATGCGTCAACGGTGCGGTCTCTGCCGTTGGAGCCCTGCGCTATCACTCCGCTGGATTTGGCTTTTCAGCACCGTGGCCCCACAACCACCGGTGGGGGCTGTCGTTTCCCCACCATGGATGGCCTTGCGCCTCCATATACTGTCTCTGTCGATTCTAATGCTGGTCCTGCCGCTGGCTTAGTTGTTAATTTTCCTCTTCATTCAAGTCCGTGCCATGGCTCTGTCACTAAGTTTACAGTTAATGCTCTGCCTACCGTAAGTAAGAATAGTTATGTTCGATTGCACGGCCTTGATTCTACAGCTATTAGCGAAATTTCGGACATTAATAGTCTTGACTGTGGTAGCACTACCACCGGCGGGGGCTGTCGTTTCACCGCCTTGGATGGCTCCGTGCCTCCAGCATCTGTAGTAGATAAGTTTTTAGGTTTGTCGGATGGTGTGGCAAAACCCGTTCTTGAATTACACGTTGATCGCTTAAAACAGTTAAATTTGGATGCTTTACCTGTAGGTGTTGATAATGAATCAGTTGTTGGTTTTTCTACTAATATGTCTTTAACGGTTGACCCCTTGCATGCTGGTGACAATGTCATCAAGGAAGATCTATTTTGGGAGAAAACACCGGTTGAGTATAGGAGTCATGTCTTGCAGACTTGGCCGAACTTAACGGATAATTGTAATTTGTTTCTGGACTATGCAGTTATTTACGCTGCTGTACGGGCAACTGGCCTCCCGAATTATTTGAAGGCAAAAATACCCATTCTGTCTGGCTTAGTCATTGCAAAGTGGCGTGAATTATTACCGGACTATGAGGATGAAGGGTTGGTCGATTTTTTAAATTACGGCTGGCCTGCTAACTTCACCGGTGATTTCACCCCTGTTGCTTCTGCCTGTAACCACACTTGTGATGAGAAAGATCTGTTTTGGATTAATGAGTATGTCCGTACTGAATTATCCCATCACGCAATGTTAGGTCCTTTCAATGACTTACCGTTCACTCCGTGGGCACAAATTAGTCCTATTATGACCCGACCAAAAGAAGAACACTGAGGAACGGAGGGTTATAGTGGATTTGAGTTTTCCTAGGCAAGGTAGTGTTAACGCAGGTATTGTTAAGGGCTTTTATCAGGGTAAGCTATATAAGTATAATTTGCCTACTATAATGTCGCTGGCTCGGGAGGTTACTAGGTTGGGTAAGATGTGCTATATGTGGTCCATTGATTTGGCGAGGGCGTACAGGCAGTTAAGGACCTACCCCTTAAGTGTGCCTCTTTTTGGTATTAAAGTGGGGGGGGGGGCTATTTTACTTTGACACCGCACCGCCATTCGGTTGTCGAACATCTAGTATGGCGTGTGCGGACTACAGCGGCTGTTGTCCACTTAATGAGGAAACGGGGATTTTTTACTCTTTGTTTTTTGGATGACTTTGTGGGAGTAGAGGATACACTAGACAAGGCACAAAAAGCGTATGCACACATATTGGAATTGACTGAATCATTGGGTTTGCAACTTTCAGTTAAGAAATGTAGTCCTCCCATTAATACATTAACATGGTTGGGTTATGAGATAGATTCAGAAAAAATGATAGTGAGGATTCCTGATGAAAAATTACTGGATATTTTGCTGGAGTGCCAGAAGTGGGCAGTAGGGAATAAAGTAACGAGGAAAAATGTGCATCGGCTCATGGGGAGACTGCAATTTATTTCGAAATGTATTATGTTGTCTAGGATATTCATGAACCGAATCCTAGCGTTTCTTAGATTGTGCCCCTATGTTGGGAAGGTTATTGTTAGTCAGGAGTTGATAAGGGATATAGCATGGTTTTTACATTTCGCAGAAGGGAGTAATAGACTAGTTTTATTGAAACATTTCCCGAAGGAAAAGTGGGTCATTGAATGTGATTCTTCGTTGCTGGGTGGGGGGGGGGGGCATTCAGTGACGAGAGGTTCTATTCTGAATTGTATACTTCCGACTTCTTAAATAATGATTTCCATATCGCTCAACTTGAGGCGATAAATCTTGTGGTCGCTTTGAAAAACTTATCCCCTCCCAATTGCCAAAATTACCAAATTATTATCAACACTGATAATTCTGCATCCCAACAGGTGTTGTCCTCTGGTGCTGGGAAGGATCCCATCTTGTGTGCATGTGCCAGGGAGATATGGCGATTCGCATCTGTTCACTCATGCGAAATTCAGGTGATCGACAAGCCGGGAGCCGACCTGGTACTAGCGGATGCCCTTAGTAGGTTGTATTTTGATAAAAAGTCAAAATTGTTAGCTGACAAGTTATGTCAGGAGAAACTATTGACTAGAGTACATGTTTCTCACACTAATGATATACTTGATTTGTTTCTTTGATTATTCTGCATGTTGATAATTATCTTTGTTTGGCCTTATCAACTTGCAGATAGAAATTGTGCAGTAGTGAATAGGCTTAGCGTGTATTTTACAGGGGGATTGTCGGGAGGAACATGGAGAAATAAGAGGGTACAATTTAAGGAATATTTACATTTCTGTAAAAGACTTAATGTTAACCCTAAACGACCACTACTAAAAACGGTAATGTTGTACGCTTTATATTTAAATGACAAACTAAAGACAGGAGGGGCGATTAAAAACTATATGAGTGGAGCTAGGTCATCGGTCAGACTGTTACGGGGCAACTGTGAAGCCTTTGACTGTTATGCACTATCGGAAGTTAAGTCTGGTATGTTTAAATTAAAGGATAATGTAGTAAACAGAGCTTTCCCATTAAAGATTAAGCATATTAAACTAATCATATTAAAATTTACTGGGTGTTTGCAAAACTTATACTGCCTCCAATGCTCCTTGCTTTGAAAGCATTCAGGGATGGTGCATCCACAACCTCTGGAGGCAGACCGTTCCAGGCATTGACAATACGATAACTGTAAAACTGCTGTCTGACACTCTTGTTCATTCTCCCTTTCTTCAATTTGAATCTATGACCTCTGGTGTTGTAGATAAAATACTGTTGTCGCACCTCTTTTATGAATGTACATCCATTTGAATCAGTGCACATTGGTGCAGTATAAATAATTCATATAACTGGTCAAATATAAATAATTGATTCAGTAACTCAGGTGAACTTGAAAATACCACTGAGCCCTGGGCCGCGTTCAGGGTCCGTCTCGGAGGCGGCTCGGCGACGTCTCGGCGATGCTTTTTGGCCTATTACCGTTCAGGGTGCGTCTCGGAGACGCCTCCCTTTTCAGGTTGGAGACAAAACAGCGCCTCGAAAATGGCCGCCGCCTGCAGTGGTTTCATCCAATCAGAGCGCAGCATTTCGATTGCAAATGGCCGCCGCCTATGGAGGCCGCCATTTTCGAGGCGGCCAACAGCTAAATCCGTTCAGACTAGCCTGACGTCACGGGCGCCTCCGAGGCGCCTCCGAGACGGACCCTGAACGCGGCCCAGGTGTGGCCTAGGGTCTTACTGGGGTGTAAAACTACACCAACCACCCAGCCTCCCCCGGCCCTCTTAGAGGACTGTGGTTGGACTCTTAGGCTGCCTTTTTCCTTCCCCCCCCCTCCCCCCTACCCCTCAATTCCTCTGATCACCACCCACTGGAAGCCAACTCCCGACCACATGGGACTGCTTTCAGTGGTGCCCATTCAGTGCTGCTGATTTGCAGCCTTCAGTGCACCAAGGCGACAGAAAACTCCCCAAAACAACAACAACCCTCTGATAATAGTTTGTGAAACAGTGCGAGAGCGGAAAGCTATTTCCGCCACGCTGGTTCCAGCGTGTATTATCAGCCCTTGTTCTCCAGTGGTGGATTAATTAGGAATTATTGATAAATTCACAACTAGACATAATTATGTCACATCATTCTGAGGACGCAGTCTTCTAGTTTAGGCGGAAATAGCGAAGGAAAATTCAGAGAGCAAAAATATATTAGATATAAACAACCGGGTACCAGCTTCCCTAATATACTATTGGCTGATTAGACCAATCAACGTCGGTTTTATAGACACCCCATTTTATTGTCCAATGGCGTTTGGTGATACATATGACTTCGGCAAAGGAGTTGAACGCTCTATCTAGGATCGAATTTTGGCGAAAGTAAAGTCAATCGGAAGCATGAAGTCAAGAAATTTGGGAGAATGCATATTATCGACCAAGCACCCATATGCAACTGTCTGCACTTCATAGGCTGCTTACTTGTAGATCGTTTATCAGTGGTAAGTGACACTTTGGTAAACTCGCGCGAAAGATGACCAAGTTTGGTGTCCACTAGTACTACTCCCCACTTCAATGGAAGGGCGGGGACGGGGTAAGAGGGTCGACCGAGATGTGCCTGGCCCCTGGGCATTTTTTCATGTTCTTTTAACCACACCGTGCCCTATATAACCTGTTGACAACACTGCTGACTTTAAGTGCACAGTGTAGCTTTGTTATGATTTCATTGCCACTGCCACTCCAGTCTGAGTCTCAGGTTCCATGTGCATTTTAAATGGACAAAGTTATTTACACCAGGTCCAGGAGCCAGATAATTATACCAGATTATATAGCGATATAGCGAATGGTAGACAGGAAGTGTGAACACTTATTTGTCTCATTTTATTTTTGTACATTAGTTGTCCCAAGCAGGGGAAATCCCAGTCACAGACGACTGGTCTTCCCCACTCCAATGCTGGTCGATAGAAAGCCCAAGCCTACACTTTTACCGACCCAAGGGATTTTTAACCTCCCACACCACATAGACATGGTATGAGAGCAACCGGCCTTTGATGACGCTGTAAGTTATACACAGCGGTGGAAATCCAAATTGACAGAGCTGCGGCATGGGGAATCGAACCGCCGACCCTCTGATTAGGAGTCTGACCTAGAAAAAAGTCAGACACTCTAACCACTCCTCCACAGAGAATGCCATATATATAGTAGAAATAAGTCCACCAGGTCCAGGACCAGGTACTAGGTAGTGTAATTAAAGCAATTTACACAAGTCAAGTTTGTGCGAAGAATGCCCTTTAATTATTTTGGATGTTTGTAGCTACCTCATGTAAATATGGTGGAGTTGCTAGCTTACTGACGTGAGCTAATAATAGTAATATAAATACTGTTATAAACCATCGAATTACTTAAATATTATTTAGTCTAAACTGTACAGCTGAAATTACGTTGAGATTCAGACTGTCTAGAGGGGGTTGGTCCAGGGCCGAGTCCCGATCCACGCACCACGGTGCATCCTCAGCCACTACACACATTACATAATGATTGTAGATCATGTAGTCCTTTTAGTTTTAGCATGCTGGACTTGTGGGGACACCCATTAGCTGTCACCATTAGCTGTCACCTCAGCCTCAGGATATATTTTCGAACACATGCCTAGTCCTCTACAGAATATAGTCGGCTCCTTCTTCCTGCATGCTCCTGGTAGGTACCCTCCAATCCGCTGGGGGCGCCAGCCACTATCGCCTGACTAATAAACTTGTACAACTTTTTGCGACCTCATCTCAGGCAGAGTAGAGTCAGGAAAAGGCACCCCCACCCGAGACTCATGTTAACTATTAGAATGTGAATCTTTAGCATTTTATCTTCCTAAAAATGGCCATGCAATGACTACAACTGGAACCACAAGTCTAGAATCTTTCAGAGTATTGTAGGTGTCATGCGGTTTTGTATAACGGTTGCCATGGAAACCCACATTTTTCTGTGATCTAAAGGGGCTGTCACATTACGGCGTATGGCGGGAGCGTATTGAAAACCTATGTACGCCGTGCTGGTGCCGGCCTATGATGACCTTCGGTGAACTTTCGGGTGGGTTTGAGCGTATGGGGGACCTATGAGGAGCGTATGGGAGCGTGCTGTGACATTTTTTGACTGTTTTGATTGGCATGTGGAGCGTATGAATATTTTAGGAGTGTATGAGGAGCGTATGCGAAACCTATGCGCGACCTATGGTATCTCTCCGCGGTCTGCCGCTTGGTGGCTCCTGGGTATATATAGCCTGGAGCAACAGGCTCCCCTCACTCTGCCACCATGCCTGCTAAGAGGAACACCACTGCTGCTGCTGCTTCTGCTACTGCTACTACTACTACCAGTACTACTGCTACTACACCAGCCTCCAGAGCTGCTGTAACTACAGGAGGAGGACTAGGCCGTGGGAGAGGCAGAAAGAGGCAGACTTTGTTACAATGCTCTCCATCACCAGCCTCCTCACCTGCCTCGCCACCTCGCCACTCTCCACAACACCACTCTCCACAACACTACTCTCCAGAACACCACTCTCCACTGGAGGAGCTGGAGATGGAAGTGGAGAGGTCGACGACGCAACGCTGGCGTCCCCGCTCCAGCTCGCCATCTCCTGCCTCTGCGGGCAGCTCACGGGCGTCGTCCGCTGCCTCCGCCGCCTCCAACGCCTCCACCAGCACTGCTGCCATCGGCACGTCAAAGAGACGGAGGGCCAAGAAGAGCGACTGTTCTCTGTCGGTCTTCAAGGAGGATCAAATGTTGGACTTCCTCCAGGAGAACCCCATCATTTGGAACATGAAGCTCACAGATTACCGCCGCTCAGACAAAAAGGCCAAGATGTGGGAGGACCAGGCGACACTTCTGGGGACCACAACACTCACATCTCCAGAAGTGGTTCAAGTCGCTCAGGGACACGAACACGCGGCTCCACAAGAAAAAGAGCGGGGACGGAGCCGCTGACCTGACTGAGCGGGAGCAGTGGATCCTGCGCAAGTTCGGGTTCCTGCGGTCCGTCGTCCGTCACCGACCGGAGCCCTGCAGGAGTGTAAGTACATAATCTTTTTTCGTTCTGACAAGTGCGGCCATTAGTATCGTATTCTAAGTTTGTTATGTTATGCTTTTGTTGTATTTATGTTTGTTTGTTTGTTTGTTTGTTGTTGTTTTACATCCTAGCAACATCTAATATTCTAGTAATTTGTTAATGTTATTTATTTCTTTAATGTTGAGTTGTTGTGTAGTTGTTCTTAAATCGAGATATTGACAATAGATGTATCGTGATATAGTCGTTATAAATCCATGTTTGCATTTAACGTTAATTATTTTTGCTTTATATATTTTTGATTTACTGTTGACTTGTCGTGGCTTTTGTCGAAATATCGATTTGCATTCATGTTACTTATGTTCTGTTATGATTTTGTCTTGCAGTTGGCCACTCCTGTCGCGGCTCCGCAGCTCGACCTGAGCGTGGAGGAGAATGTCGGGACCGATGTGGAGGTGGCGATGGACGAGGATCTTCCACCCACTCCTCCCGCTAAATCCCAAGAGCGGGGAAAGGGGAGAGGGAAGCGATCTGCCCCAGTCGACAACAACCTCCTCGCTGCCATTCACAAGAGGTTCGATGAGTCTGCCGACATCCTCAAGGTGATGCAGCCGCCTCCTCCTCCACCGACGGTGACGAAGCGAGTGGCATTCGCCAACTATATGCGGGACATGATCCTCACGATGCCAGAGGAGCGGTTTGTGTCCATTTGCGGTGCACTCAACCGCATGGTGTCGCACCATCTGGAGGAGGAGGAAGGAACATTCGTGGCACCGGTGGTTTGTGGGGCTGGTCCTGCTCCTGCACCGGCTCCTGCTCCTGCTCCTGCACCGGCTCCTGCACCTACAAGTCAGACATACCAGCCTCAATCCCACCAGTGGCCTGCGCAGACACAGGAGTACGTGGACCGCTATATGGGCATGCCACAGTCTTCATCAGCCACTGCCACACCCGCCTCTGCCAAGTCTTCCGCCTAAGCCTCTGCCTCCAGCTCCGCCAGTGGTATGGCCGTCACCACCGCAAACCGCACAAGTACGGACTTTAGGAATGGTGCCGCACAAGAGGGCCTCTCCTACAGTTGTGGTGCGCGGGGTTGCTCCGCCCACTGTGGGTCCGCCATGGCCAGGGACTGGCGCTGCCACAGACATGGTGACTCCGACACGCGCCGACCCCGAAGTGAACTTGTCTGAGTCGGCCAGCCCGGAGGGACTCTTAAACTTGTCGGGGTTATCCGGGATATCGGGCATGTTAGGGTCGAATTTGGACTTATTCGCCTCAGCCTCACAGTCGCCAGCTGATGCCAACGGCAAGGGAGAGAAGTGATTGTATGTGTATATATGTATATATGTATTCGTATTTATCTTATTTATTTATTTGTATGTATATATGTATATTGTTTGTACATTTATATGTCAAGATGTTTCAATAAATATACTGTCACTTTAAATTTTTGTGTCCGTGTTCAGTAAGCATGCCATCATTTAATTGTTATATATTAAAGTACAATTAACATTAAAATTAAAACATAAATAAAAACTTTAAATTTAAAATATTTCTAATAATGTTTCTCCTTCCCCTTTCTCCCTTTCGTCCTTCTCTCTCTCTCTTCCTCCCTCTATCTCCCTCTCTCTCTCTCTTCCTCTCTCTCTATCTCTCTTCCTCCCTCTCCCTCCCTCCATCTCTTCTCTCCCTCCCTCTATCTCTTCTCTCCCTCCCTCTATCTCTTCTCTCCCTCCCTCCCTCTAACTCGTCTCCCCCTTTCTGTCTCTATGTCACTCTATTTTTTGCCTAGTGTTCTGAGTATGTATGTAAAAGATTATTTCATGTAAAAAGAGAGGAGATTCATTACAATTACATTAGCTAGATGACTTTAAATTAGGGAGCGAAAGAACGTAACAGACATGTAAAATTGTGTTTTCATATCTATAAAATGATATCGTTTATTTTATACTAGACATATAAACATATTAGCATCTCATATAACAGGAGACATGTCACAACATCACAGACATGTTTGCAAAAACAGTAGAGAGACACAACGCATACAGATAAAATGTTCTGTCAGATCATCCTGTCTTGCCATGACAGTGCTCCGGCAGGTGAGACGACCCAGTCTTTAATTAGATTGCGCTGTTCCTTTCCTAGCTTGGACGCGGTGTTGCGGTTAACAGGTACAATGTTAATGTCAGGAAGGTTGTGGCCCTCTCGCCAACCTCCAGGCACAAAGTTGTTGTTGGCTGTCTCGGGATGATCCAGCTGCATGTTCTGTAGCGCTGGGTAGCGTGTCCTCATGAGGTTGTGCAGAACCATGCACGCCTTGATGATGATCTTCACGTTGGAGGGGTGGTGCTGCATAGTCGTCAGGAGCACTTGGAAGCGGTTGGCTAGAATGCCAAAGGCATTCTCCACCACTTTCCTAGCTCGGGAAAGCCGGTAGTTGAAGAGTCGCTCGTCATTGGTCAAGCCCCTCTTGCCGTACGGCTTCATCATGGTCGGCCCGCAGGGCAAAGGCGTCGTCACCGATCAGAAAATACGGCACATCCTTCTGGCCGTCGACGAGCGGTTCAGGGTTCGGAAAGCCAATGCTGCCACCTTCTGTGCACGCCTTCAGCTCGGAGGCGTTGTAGATCTGGGCATCGGACGCGGAGCCTATACCGCCAATATCTGCCCAGATAAATTTGTAATCCGCATCTACAAGCACCAACAGGACCACGGAGAAAAGGCCCTTGTAGTTGTAGTAGAGCGACCCACTCTTTGGAGGGCACCGGCAGGCGATGTGCTTCCCATCCAGAGCGCCACAGGTATGGGGGAAGTTCCACCTCTCTGCAAAGAGGTCCGCGACGGCATGCCACCCTTCTGGAGTGGTCGGACACGTCATGACCTCGGCCATGTACTCGTCGACGATGGCCTTACAGACTTCACGCACTATCAGCGACTGTGTGTTGTGGGGCACCCTCCACCCGAACTTCATGGAGGAGTATTTTGTGCCAGATGCCAGGTGCCGCAGAGTAAGTGCTATTTTCAGCGCCGGGTCGAGCGGTACCCGAGCGGCACCCGGCCTATGAGTAGCGTATACGGCGTATGCCGACGTATATGACGTAAAGCGGCTACGCCGACATACGCTCCCGCCATACGCCGTAATGTGACAGCCCCTTAATATGTTTATATATCAGTTTTGATAAGCTGAGATGATTTCCCATAGCACGAAGAACCTTGGTATCAAGTTTGATCAGGATGAAACCATTAATAAAGAAACTGAAGTTGTCATATTGTAGGTGGGCATGATTGACCCTGGTCGAGTCAAACCACTGACTTCAAAATTGAAACTTGTTGCTTCCTAGCCAGGCGCTCGGCATTATTAGGATAGGTCAAGGACTGGTTAGCTCAGTGTCAGGATAATGTGACTGAGTGGGATATCAGGTAATGGTGCTGGTGGCCTGGTGTCCCAGTGGGGCAGCACTATAAAATAGCCATGAGTGCGCACTGTCACAAGTCGGTACCCGTCGCTACCTTAGATGTTGCTAGGATGTACAACAACAACAAACATCACATGGTGTCACTGAATAAGTATTTAAGCTTTAATAGGCGCAAACAAGTAATCATTTACATCAATGATCTGGAGAAGTCCTTAGAGGGAATCAAATTCCAACTATATGCTGATGACACCGTGATATATATACACAACAAGCAATAGCAGAAAATAGAACAGAGATTCTATAAGCTAAATGAGAAACTATTTGCTTTAGATAATTGGTGTAACTCCAACAAGATTTCCATAACCCACAAGAAGTCGAAGGTCCTAGTGTTTGGCAGGGGGGAAATCAACTATGTCAATGAGGAGCCAATAATTTTGGGAGGAAAAGTTCTTGATTATCAGACCAACTACAGATATCTAGGGATGAATCTTGATAGGAAACTAAACTACAATGATAACATAAAAGAAGTTATCAAGAAGGCAAACCACAAAATCTGGATATTACCGAATACCAGAAAATACCTAACTACAAATATGGCTATTAAAATCTATAAAGGTATGATACTACCATACTTCGACTATGGTGATGTAATTAATATTTTACCTCGGTACTACCCCTCTGGCTAGCCTCGGGCTAGGGAGAAGGAAGCACATCCGGGTTCAGCAATTAGCATAAAGCACTCGCAAGCGGTGAACGTGTGCGAGTAGTTCAGCATTCTTTTTCTACGAATAACTCCAGAACTCGCAGTAAGGTCATGGAAATAATTCACACGTTTCGTTATGAAGACTTGTTGAGTATTCTGTACAAGTTTTATTAAAATGGCGAATATATTAGAGTAGTTATTGGCATTAAACCGATATGTGTGCCGGTATGCTAGACTTGACATCGCCATGTTGTTTATTTCTTGTCAGACTACCTTACTCGATTATCGCTATTGTAGTTTAGCGGTTTTATGAGTTTAAACCCAAGAATACAGGAGGATACGTATTTCTTGTGTACATATTCTTCTTATATGTTAATAAATCGAATTAATTGTGCATCTAGTTGTGTTTTTTTGATTTCATGCAATTATTTTATAAATAAACATGCGCGGTTGATACTGCGTTGTTGACGGTTGGCTTGGGAGTGAGGCCCGTAAGGGGTTTTTGGAACCGGATTCTCGGTTTGTTCCTGCCAGCCTAATATTTATTGGTTTATTTTTTATTTTATTTATTTATTGAGACCCGTAAGGGGTTGTGGGAATTATGCTCCAGATAGCCTAGAAGAGAAGTAGAATGCATCTCTGTTGTGTATGTCGATGTTGGTGGTTGCCACATCACGGGTAAGATTTTTTCAACAAGCCGCACGGAGAGCGATGTTGGCTGGAGCCTCATCTCGTGTTTTTTTAAATTATTTCCGCGGTTTCTTTTATGGATTCGCGTTGGAAATTTTCCTGGGTTTCTTTTATAGACTCCCCAGTTTAGGCGAAACAGCCAGAGATTTGATAACAGAGAATTCCTGGTTAGCAAGTGCCTACTACACAATTCCAATTTATAAATTGGATAGGACATTTTTACAATTTATTTGGAATGACAAACTTTATGAATTCACCTGTATGCTGAATCATTTAGCTTGTGCTCCTCGCTTGTTTACAAAATTGCTTAAACCAATATTTTCCTTAATGGCAAGGAAAGGACATGTAATGTTTCTATTTATTGATGACTCATTTATAGTGGCACAATCAAAAATGCATTGTGAGGAAGCGGTAAATGATTTTTGTCAGACACTCACCAAATTAGGATTTTATATCCATGATAAGAAGTCAGTTCTCATGCCCACAAGAGAATTTTAATGTTTGGGGTTTTATTAAACACAAACAATATTACAGTAGCTCTAACAAACCAGAAGTTAGATGAATTTAGATAAATTTATTGATACGGCTAATCAATTATTAGAATAACTAGCCCAAAAATTAGACAAGTCGCAATACTTATTGGTATTATGATAACTTATGCCCCAGCATTCCTATACGGAAAAGCTCATATTAAATCACTACAGTGTTCTAGAACTTAGAGCAGTCTATTTAGGCTTACGCAGCCTGGTATGTATACCAAAACATCACGTCAGAATTCTGACTGATAACACAACACCCATGGCCTATATTCGTAACAGGGGAGGGAATAAGTCCAAACCCTGTAATAGATTAACAAGAATGGGCATTAACCAACAACATTTTTGAACAAGTTTGTCAAAAGTGGGGACATCCACAAGTGGACTTGCATTTTCTTTGATTTGGGATAACACATTTTATTATTTTTTCCCGGCATTCAGCATTATCAGCAGAGTGGCCAGGAAAATCAGAATGGACAGCGCACACACGATTCTGATAGTTCCCGATTGGGACACACAGCCATGGCTAGCCGCAGTGGCATTGGGAGCGAAATACAAGTTATTTAAGGAAATGGGGTTTTCATTGTTTGATTAAGAATGTTAAGCCTTTAAAGCCTACTACAGCCCAAGTAGTTAGATTTCTAAGAAAGTTAGAAGATGAGGGATTAGCTTTTGGTACCATTAACACAGCAAGATGTGCGTTATCGATTGTCTTACCAAGAATATGGACAAACAGTTGGTAAACACCAGGTTATACACTGGTTCTTAAGATCGGGGTATGAAAGAAACCCCCCGAAGCCCAAATATAGTCGATTTTGGGATGTATCGGTAGTATTTAAGTTAGCAGTACTTTTGCTGCTGGTGACAGGCCACAGAGGGCAGACCATTCTTGTCTCTAGATGGACTGGAGATAGATAAAAAAGGAAGCAACGTTTGATTTGACACAATTATTAAAATCAAACCGCACAGGAGACCCTTTGTCAACGGTGCATGTAAATAGCTTCCCAGAGGATCGACGATTGTGTGTAGCATCAGCCATAAGGGCTTATATATCCAAGAAAAGGCATACGAAAGTAAAGACAGCTTTTGGTAAGTTTTATTAAACCACATAGGGCATCTCGAGAGACACACTCGCAAGATGGACCATTAAAGTCCTGAAAGCAGGAGTGGATACGGGATGATACGCCTCCCATTCAACCAGGGGAGCCATGGTCTCGAAAGCATGACTGCTAGGGATCTCCGTCAAGAGAATCCTTGCACACGCAGGCTGGAAGACTGCTAGATCATTTGTAAAACATTACAACAGACGACTAGAAAAGTCGAGTGGCCTCACCACACGCTTACTCACCAATTAACAAGACAGGTGAGAAAAGGTAAAAGTATTAATACTAATGAATACTGTATGAAATATAGGAAACTATAAATTAATATGGTTTTTTGAATATGAATGAATGAAGGATAAAAATGAAGTTACGTAGAGGTCTCCCTAGCCTGAGGCTAGCCAGAGGCGTAGTACCCAGGTAAAATAGTATAGTTATATGAGTCTTACCTGGGTATAGATGATGGATAACTGTTGTTCTCCCGAGGTACAAGCCTCGGATAGACGTGGGCTAAGGCCCGCCCACCACACCCTACCACATCTATTATGTTTGAGTATCCATTTGAGTTTAAGATCATTTTTATCCTGAATAAGTAGGTAAAGATTGCTGAACCCGGATGTGCTTCCTTCTCCTTAGCCCACATCTATCCGAGGCTTGTACCTCGGGAAAACAACAGTTATCCATCATCTATACCCAGGTAAGACTCGTATAACTACACTATATATGGGGGGTAACAAAAATATTTTGGATAAACTACAAAGATTACAAAATAGAGAACTTAAGATTTGTCTGGAGGTGGAACATAGACACCTAACTGATGATCTCCATAGGAAAGCAAGAGTCAACACACTAAATGACAGGAGAAATGCACATCTCAAAATAGCAGCATTCAGGGAGACAAGGGAGCCTGGGAGGGTGCAGGTAACAAAAAAGACAACAAGAGGTAGTGATGGCCCCAGACTGATAATAAACCGAGCCAAAAACAGATCATATGAGATTAGTACCGAGTACATGAAGGCAAGGGAATGGAATATACTGGGAGTAGAAGAAAGAAGTACAGGGACAATAGAAACATATTGACCAATTTCATACGAGGTCAGTAGGTCAGTGCGCGCGCTGCTTGGCTGCAGGACAACATCCGGTCACTGCAAACTCAATGGCTATGAGCTCAGAATATCCCAACTTTCACTATTATCTCTGTTTTTAATACTTTCAGAGAAAATTGCCCTTCAGTTAAATTAAATACTTCAGATCTTCCTCTTCAATCGCGCATTAATATATTTTTAATCGACTCAGTGAAAGCTTTTAAATTAATTTTGCTAAAATAAATGCTCTGCATAGACATAGCATTGCTGCAGCACAAATCAATGCAGTGTTTACCCTTCGCTGGCTAGTCAGCAAACTCAGTGCATTGTCAATGGTCGTAAGCAATCTTCTTACAGAAAAAGTTAAATATCTCTAAAACCACACTACCTAGAAACAAACCGCTTCGCACACAAACAGATAACATGCTTAACAAACAGATTATAAAATTTATAAGGTTAGGGTTCTGGATTTCTATTAATTTTGAATAAAATAAATGTTTTGTACTGTGCGTACCGGCAAACTCAGTGCATTGTCAATGGCCGTGAGCAATCTTCTTACAGAAAAAGTGAAATATCTCTAAAAAGACACCACCTAGAGACAAACCGCTTGGTACACATATAGAAAACATATTTAACGAATAGATTATATTAGATTTATATGGTTAGGCTTCTGCATTTCTATTAATTTTGAATAAAATAAACGTTTTACACTACGCGTACGGACAAACTCAGTGGCAGTGTACCTTCGTTCTGCAGCCGAGCTGCGCATGCATACACAATGTTTACAAACATTGAAAGGCATCTATAAAACATTAATCAAAAGAGAGCTAAATTCAATGCTAGACTAATGACAACAACAAATAAAATGAATTAAAAAAGAAAAAGAAAGAAAAATAATTAATAGAAAATACACTGATAATTCAAGCAAAGTTTTAGAGGATATAGATGCTAGGTATGATACAAAAGGTAAACTTTAAACTTAAAATCAAAACCTAATGACCACTAACACAGCAAGGTGAAGACATTCAGAGAAATTAACTATTGGTAACCAAACAATTATCCGATTGTAGAATGAACAAACTCACCGAGGTTTGGGAGATGTGGGAGAATGCTTACAAACAGAAAAAGAATGCATGCAGTAGTAAGCTACACAACAACTGAAAGTGATAAAAAAGAAGGGGAGTCACACAACTATTACTAGCGGCGAAAACAAGTCATTAGACTTAACCGTTATGGGCAACATAAATACACCCATCACACGAAAAAAAACCACCAAAACCAAGAGAGGGCTATGAAAACTGGAGTCATACAGCTTTCTGAAGTATGCTACCTTCTCTGAATAAAGAGTGGGAGAGGGCTGGAGTATTAATTTACAACCAGCTGGTTTATCCTGTCACTGAGAGTGTCGTATTTAGATTGGCTGAGGCCTACTCTTTCGTGTTCTGAAGCACCCTGGTACCTAAACACTCTGCAGAGTGTGTGCCTAGTTTCAGTGATGACTATCAAAGTCTCTAATTTAGGTGTCTGATGCTGGTGACCATAGAGTGTTTGTGAGTTTCATCGTTTGGGACAATAGGGGACACGCTACGTTACATACAGCATGCAGTAAGTAATGTGGTCGTACATGCTTCGACCACTGCATGCGCCTTGTTAGAAATAATTATGTGCTTAAAGACGGGATGAAGATGATTAGAAAGTAGCTTAACATTTTTTTAATTTGTTATTAATAAATAGAGCTACGCTACCCTATAACGTGGTTAGGCAAAATCAATTTTAGGCAAACCTAAAATGTGAAATCAGCAACTGAAATATACCAATATTATGAGGACTTTAAATAAGACTGCAGTGTATTGCCGAGCGTAGAACATGGACAAAGATGAGAGACGTGCATAATACACAGGTAACAGTGACCTGCGTCGGCTAATGAGCTAAAACAACTTAGGGTAGGTAGGGAAATAATATATTTAAAAAAAGAAAGAAGGAAGACAAAATTATTATATGGTTGCAATGCAACAACTGTTACTAGTGTTACCTACAGTTTTGCCACAAGTCAGGAAAGAATCTTGGACAAGTTTTTTTCAAGGTCAGTTAATTGTCAGGGAATTTTGGAATTTGTCAGGGAAAAAGGGAATTTTGGAAAATGTCAGGGAAAATTGACCCTTGTCGGGGGGAAATAAAATTTCCAGATCTATGCGCAAACAATTGTCCAACTCTGACACCCTCGAAATCTGTGTATATTGAAGAAAAGAAAATATACCATGTTCCACTGTGCTCATAACAAATATACCCCACATTTATGCAATTATTTTAGTATTTTACCCCGGTACTACGCCTCTGGCTATTCGTAGTCCTCGAAATCTGTGTATATTGAAGAAAAGAAAATATACCATGTTCCACTGTGCTCATAACAAATATACCCCATATTTATGCAATTATTTTAGTATTTTACCTCGGTACTACGCCTCTGGCTATTCGTAGTCCAGGGAGAAGGAAGCACATCCTGGGCCAGCAATTAGCATAATCTACTCACAACCGGAGGACGTTTGTTGAGTAGCTCTGGCAGTTTATCTACATTAATTACTAAACCAACTAGGTTAGTATCTTTTTTGAATGGATACGTTGGTATAGTTCATGTTAGCTTTCGCATACATCAAGTTTGTTAAACTCTTTATTGAATATTAACTGAGTTGCAGGTTAATTTTGATGTGTCGTAACATCGTTAGAACAATTCAGTCATTGTTCTTTGTAATGCCGCCCGTTGCCGAACGGAGAGATGTTTGGCAGGAGCCACTTACACCGTTAGGATTTATTCCTGGGTTTCCTTGAGATTCCCCAAATGTTTTGACGTACCTCCGAGTTCCGTAGTATTTTCTCCAACTTGTTGGCTGCAATAGGCCACAGGTGGGAGAAGTTTATTGGACAAAGAGTGTGGGAGGCTACCACTACACTGGTCCCTACCCCACATTGGGGTTCGGTTGGTTACTGTACCGCTCACCTGCGACTGACAAATTTAAACACACGCCTGTCTTAAGACAGTTTAAACATGGATTTAACACCATTAGACATGTTTGGCTTAATCATTGATTGTTTGCCAGTGTCATGCTCACCATGAAAGATTCCTTACCGTGTGGTTTTTGGTTTCTTACAGACTCTTAGCTATGTCTACGAAGCGGAGTAAGGTTGATGCACCGCGTCGGGAGAGCGAAGACAGCGACCCTTCACCACCGGTGAGGGGACAAAGGTCGCCGGAACGGAGAGATTCTGGGGAGGTGGGGGGCTCAGAGGCGAGCCCCGCTGACCTAGATGATCGTGTCGCCCACTTGGTTCAGCTCAAAATGGACGAGTTGATGCCCTCCACGCCGCGTGCGGACAGGGGGAGGCAGATGGTACAGTCGAATGGTTCTGATTGGGAGGACTTCTCGCAGCAAGACTCTTCCGAGGAAGAATCTCAGGAAGAGGTGGTGCTGCCGGTGCGAAAACGAAAGCACAAAAAGAAAGTTGAGTCGTCAGAAGGGGACAACTTCACCAGAGAGCGGAGGAAAAAGCCGCTGGTGAAGAAATCAAAGAAAAAGAAGTCAAAGAGGAGGAAGAAGAGCAGGTCTTCTTCGTCGGATTTGTCTTCCGATTCCACCTCCACTGACTCGGAGTCTGACACCCAGAGGGCGGGGAAATAAGCCAAATTGAGTGGCACGGTGGTAAAGAAAGAAGTGCAATATACTTCGCCGAAAGAAGATCAACACCACCACGATGATGAGAAAAACCATCCAAGGCCACTTTAACACTTGGTCGGTGGAAGTCATCACAAAGTTGGCGGAAAAGTGCACAGGGGTGAAAGGAATCCCAGAGTCTGCCATTAAAGAGATGGACGGGGACGTGAAAATGAGTGACGATCGCAAGAAATTTGAAGGCGTCCTCCACACCATCCATAAGGCAGTTCTTGCTGCGCTCGCTGCCATCACACCTATAGCAAATAGGATGATGAGCGAGAACACATTCTATTTGTTGTGCAAAGAAATGGATGAGGGGATTGCGCTGATTACAGCAGCAAGTAACTTCCTTTCTTACAAGCGTTTCGGGAATGTCTTTAAGGCGGTCATCACTGATGCGGGGAGAAGAGGTAACCAGGTCAAAGAAGGTTGTCGATAATGATAATGACGCTTTTCCTGGCCCCCAAGCCTGTGAAAGGCAAGCCGCTGGACAAAACAAAAATATTGGGCAACTACGGTACCTGTTTAAACAGGTGGAAACCGGGACCAAGTGCGGGAAACACATGGAAATGGACAAAAAGAAGTCTGGCGACACCAACTCTGCCCGCTTAAAAAAGTCCAGGCAGGATTTTCGGGGCAGTTGCGCCGGACAGTGGGGAGGCCGGTTCGGCGCAAACTGCGGCTTCCAGGGCAGGGGACGGGGACAACGGCAGTCATTCGGCTGGAACGAGGGGAACAGACACTTCAAGAGCCAGGCAAAAAATAGAAGTGGTGACGCAGACCCCTGTAAGTGTCTTTACGGCGGGTAACATTGGTAATTGCGTTTCAGAGTGGAGTGACATCACTGACAATTTAACTATCCTTAGCCTAGTTGAGGGAGTTAGGATACTACTATTTGAGCAGCCCGTACAAAAAGCCATACCTTTTCCCTATCGCTTTGATTTCTCAGAACAACAGGCACTGATCGAAGAAGTACTTAAATTTTGTGAAAAAGGCATTATAGAGCCAGCGCTTCATTTTGCTGGGACCGTCCTGATATTACCTTAGATGTTACTAGGACATGAAACAACAAACAAACAAATCATGTTGCTGGGGAATTTATTTAGAATATCTTTATGAGACCCAAACCTAATGGCGACATTAGACTCATTTTGGATTTAACAACGTTAAACAAATTGGTTGAGTATCAACATTTTAAGATGTTTTCCCTAGAAACAGCTAGAGACTTGGTAACGCAAGACTCGTGGCTCACCAGTGTTGATCTTAAGGACGCATATTATACTGTGCCCATTTATAAACCTAATCGGAAGTTTCTCACGTTTTATTGGAAGGATGAGCTTTATGAGTTCACGTGTATGCCAAATGGTTTAGCGTGTGCCCCGCACATTTTCACAAAGTTGCTTAGGCCAGTTTTTTCCCATATGGCTAGGAAAGGACACATTATGTTTCCCTATATTGATGATTCATTTATTGTTGCACAAACACAACAACAATGTCAAACGGCAGTAAATTACCTATGTGAAACACTTACAAAGTTAGGTTTTTATATACATGAAACTAAATCGGTTTTGACACCTACAAAGAAGTTAAGTGTGTGGGGTTTATGATTGACACCATGCACATGACCATTTCATTAACCCAACAAAAGGTTGATAAATTTACAACGACAGCAAATCAATTGTTACGTTTGCGGAGTCCAAAGATAAGACAGGTTGCAATATTAATAGGTATCATGATAGCCTATGCCCCTGGTATTCTGTATGGCAAGGCCCATATTAAATCACTAGAAATAGATAAGAATTTAGCTTTGGCTCTCACTAAAGGGAAATTTGAGAGGCCCATGACTATCTCGCCAGAGGGTTTGCAAAATATTGGGTTGTGGCTGTCACACATTAATGACTCGCCAAACCCCATTAGAATGGGTGAACCCAATACGACAGTTACAACGGATGCGTCCCTAGAAGGATGGGGGGGCTCATAGAGACAGGCGACTGGGGGTCGGTGGATGGAAGTTGAAATTTCCGATTACATAAATGTACTAGAGCTCAGGGCTATTTATTTGGGCTTACGTAGTCTAAACCACCTACCTAAAAATCATGTACGGGTATTAACAGATAATACAACAGCCATGGCTTACATACATAATATGGGAGGGACTCGTTCCAAACCATGTAATCATTTAGCCAAGCTAATTTGGGACTGGGCAGAGGAACACAACATATGGCTAACAGTAGCACATATCCCAGGCAGTCAGAATACTTTGGCTGATAGAAAATGTCAACATTTCCATGAACATCTGGAATGGTCGTTAAATCACAGTATTTTTGATAACATTTGTGATAAATGGGGCAAGCCAGACATTGATTTGTTTGCTTCATGCAACAACAAAAAGTTACCCAAATATGTGTCCTGCCATCCAGAGCCCGAAGCCTGGAGAGTGGATGCATTTTCTCTTATTTGGAATAATAAATTTGATTACATATTCCCACCATTCATCATTATCAGCAGAGTGGCCCGGAAGATCAAGATGGATCGTGCACATGCAGTACTGATAGTACTGGAGTGGGACATGCAACCATGGCTGGCGGCAGTGAAATTACAAGCAAAGGACATGCTCAGGTTTCCATGAGAAAGGAACAACCTACAACATCAAGGACCACTAACCATCCACAGAGACATGTCAACAACACCCCGTTTTGCATTCCTTTTTTAAGGAAACATTTAGAACAATATGGATTGGACAAAATTACACAGGAAAGACTTATTTCACACGCCTGGAGAAAAGGAACGGTGAAATTGTATACAAGCTATTTGAAGAAATGGGCCCTTCACTGTCTGCTTAAAGGAGTTAAGCCGTTAAAACCTACAATTGCTCAGATTGTAAGATTCCTATGGATGTTAGAAGATGAAGGCTTAGGATTTGGTGCAATTAATGCAGCAAGGTGTGTGCTTTCAATCATTCTACCGAGGATAGATGGACAAACGATTGGAAAGTCCACTGGTTTATTAGGTCGGTGTATGAGAGAAATCCACCCAAACTCAAATATAATAGGTTTTGGGATGTGTCAGTAGTTTAAAGTTATTCAAGTCATGGCCTAGAACTAGAAATTTAGCAATGAAGGAACTAGGCTTTATGTTAGCGGAAAACCAGACGGGATGGCCGAATGAGTTAGAGCATCCGTCTCCCGTGCTGGTAGATCTTGGGGACGTGGGTTCGAGTCCCGGTCGAGTCAAACCAATGACTTTAAAATTGATACTTGTCGCTTCCTAGCCAGGCGCTCGGCATTATTAGGATAGGGCAAGGACTGGTGTGCTCAGTGTCAGGATAATGTGACTGAATGGGATACCAGGTCATGGTGCCAGCGGCCTGGTTTCCCAGTGGGACAGCACTATAAAGTCACCATGAGTGCACACTGTCACAAGTCGGTACCCGTCCTGATATGACCTTAGATGTTGCTAGGATGTAAAACAACAACCAACAAATTATGTTAGCGGTGTTGTTACTACTAGTGACGGGGCATAGAGGCCAAACAATTGTTGCATTGTCTCTGGATGGGCTAGAAATAGACAAGAATGAGGCAACGTTCGATTTGGAGACATTACTAAAGTTGAACCGTACAGGGGACCCACTGTCCACGGTACATGCAAACAGTTTTCCGGATGATCAATGGATTTGTGTAGTGTCAGCCATTAGGGCCTATTTATCCAAATCGTGTGGAATAAGGAATTCCAGACAGCTTTTGATAAGCTATATTAAACCGCATAAGCCTGGCTATCTCGAGAGACATGCTCACAAGATAGACCATCAGGGTGCTCAAAGAGGCTGGCGGCAATACTGGACGTTATGGATCCCACTCAACGAGGGGGGCCATGGTCTCTAAAGCAAGACAATTAGGAATCTCAGTCAAGAGAATCCTCGCGCACGCCGGCTGGAAGACGGCTAGATCGTTTGCAAAACATTACAACAAACGACTATAACCCACCAACTGAAAGTCGGGTGAGAAACACAAAATTTTATTTGTTGTACTGAAACATGTTATGTTAAAGAATAGTATAAAAGAGGATAAAAATGATATTTCATAAAGTTCTCCCTGGACTATGAGTAGCCAGAGGCGTAGTACCAAGGTAAAATAGTATAGTTATATGAATCTTACCTGGGCACAGATGATGGATAACTGTGGTAGGTACCAGACGGGATGGCTGAATGAGTTAGAGCGTCTGTCTCCCATGCTGGTAGATCATGGGGTCGTGGGTTCGAACCCTGGTCGAGTCAAACCAATGACTTAACAATTTATACTTGTCGCTTCCTAGCCAGGCGCTCGCCATTATTAGGACAGGGCAAGGACTGGTGTGCTCAGTGTAAGGATAATGTGACTGAGTGGGATACCAGGTCATGGTGCCGGCGGCCTGGTTTCCCAGTGGGACAGCACTATAAAGTCGCATGAGTGCACACTGTCACAAGTTGGTACCCGTCCTGATATGACCTTAGATGTTGCTAGGACATACAACAACAACAAACAAGCAAATCCCGAGGTACAAGCCTCGGATAGTCGTGGGTCAGGGACCCCTCCCCGACCATACCATGACTATGATGTTGGCTTGTGCCGAAACGAAAATAGATTAGTATCTATAGAATTTGAAGATAATCTTTTATCCTATTAAGTATGTAAAAGATTGCTGGACCTGGATGTGCTTCCTTCTCCCTGACCCACAACTATCTGAGGCTTGTACCATGGGAAAACAACAGTTATCCATCATTTGTACCCAGGTACGATTCATATAACTATACTATATATTTGGTTGCCATCAAGAGTAACAATGTATAGTGCAATCAACTTGGCTACAGGAGTTGCCAAGAAAGGTTTATAGCAGTTTAAGGTATGGTGTTTTGAAAGTCCAGGACTAAAATAACAAAATAAATGGGAGGAAAAGACAGCTGTAGGGGTGGTTGGAGGCCGTTTAATAAAAAGATTTTCTCATCTTATTTGTCAGGGATGAAAGATCTCTGCGATTTCACGGATTTCCGGGATTTTTCAATCCCGCAGAACCAACAGCGTATACTAATAATATGTGGCACTGCTGAGACCGCAGCACTATCAGCGTACACAACTAATATTAATAAATGCTCCAAGCGCTGCAGCACTATCAGCATACACTACCAATACATGCTTCAAACGGTGCAGCACTATCAGCGTATACCAATATATATATGTAACCCTACTTCTGGGAATTTTCCGCGATTCCCTGACAATGCTAATCCTATGGGAGAATATCAGAATTTCCGCCTCCCCCCACCCCCACCCCCCGCAGAGCACTTTCATCTCTGTTTGTCAGGGAAAATGAAATTTGTCAGGGAAATGTCAGGGAATTTTGACCTCTGGTTTGTGTCAACCCTGTGTTAGCAACACAGTGCCGAACAACACCTATATATCTGAAGAATTAAACTATTTAACCCAAAGCAAAACATTAATTGATTACATAAAAGCTTACTGTTACCCTAATCTATCTCACCCCACTCTTAGAAGTTACATGATCTAAGTCATAATTTGACCCTGACTTTAAATGTAAACACATTCTTGTTTTTGTTTATTTAGCTATAACCAAAGAATTATGCAACTGTAGTGGTCTGCACTGACCTCTCAGGCAAGTAACGACATAAACAGGTAGGCGTGGGTAGTGTGGTGATATCAGGGAGCCTAGGTGGTGAAATGGTTAGCACACTGGCCCAGAATGCAAAGAGATGTGGGTTCGATTCCCTCTCTAGGCGCAATATTTCCCATTTTCATCACCCCCATGACACTGGTTGTCGTGACCATGATCCTGTACAAGCTACGTGCTGTATAGTTGTTGAACCTACCCTGTGTATGCATGTGTTAGTGCATTGCCTGTATGTATGTATGTAATTGTAAGCATTAAAAGACTTACAATTCCAGGGGGACAAGTGTAGTGGTCTGCACTGACCTCTCAGGCAAGTAACCACATAAACAGGTAGGCATGGGTAGTGTGGTGATATCAGGGAGCCTAGGTGGTGAAATGGTTAGCACACTGGCCCAGAATGCAAAGAGATGTGGGTTCGAATCCCGCTCTAGGTGCAATATTTCCAATTTTCATCACCCCCACGACACAACTTAAACATGAGACTTTGAACAATATTAGTGTAGATCAATCATCAATGAGTCACTGAATCGGCTGATTGAGTAGTGAAACTATCTCGTATTGTAGGGAATGTGTGTTTCAGCTCAGCTCAGTGAATCACTGAATCGACATGTACAAGTTTAGAAGTTGCATAGTTTGGTGGTTTTACTAGATAAATATATTAGGTTGGCTGTTATAATCTATCATTTTTTTAGTTTGAAGTAACTTCGATTATAAATTGCTAACTTTGGAAATATTTGATATATGAACCTGCCAACATAATTTTGACATGTACACAAATGTGCTGGGTACCATATGCTTCAACAGTAACAGGTTCTATTAAATTGACTTAGTATTCCTTCTAAGTTCTATGCAGCAACAGTATCTAAGTTGAATAATTAGGGATATATCTAGGTAAGTGTTTTGGTTTTGAGAATTTGATAGTCTGCAGCTTCAAGTAGTAAAACCATGTATTATAGGAAAGCCGTGCCTCCTTTGCACCCCTCCCCCATGTTAAATGTGAATTCTGAATGAAATATGTTTAATGCATGTTACAAACTTTTTGCAATTTTTCTATTGCAGTTGTGCGTAACGATTAGTCACAAATGGGGCCGAAAGTGACTATACACAACCGCATGTCTCTCCAGGTTGTATGTATAATTAACCTCAGCGATGGCACAAGGACAGACGATCCGCCCACTGCTATGGAGAAGGCATACGCAGACATTGAACAGGCTTGCAGCTCGTGAGTTTGGTTTCTCTGTGATTATAGAACAGCCAAATACTTGACAGCTACCCTCAAATCTGTAACTGTGCATTGCACAGAATAGTGCAGGTCCGTATGGGGCCTGGAAAGTCTTGAACTTCATTCATTTGCCCCATTTCAAGGCCTTACAAAGCCTTGAATTTTTATTTCCGGTAAAGTCTTGAAAAGCCTTTAATTCCATTAAACTGTCCCCACAAATTAGATATGTAGAATCAAATCTAGCTAATTGTTTTGGTTTTAAAAATTTGATGTTTTCTTCAGACTATGCAATTTTAACGAAAAATATATATCGCTTTTCTTTAATTGAATCCTCCGACATCATTTCAGTCTCAAAGCAGATCTGAACAAGATTTCGTTTGAGAAGCTGGACTTTGGTGAGACTGAGGTGCTGGACAGGTTCTATAATGCGAATGTGGCTATAGTTGACCTGTCGGAGCATGTGCAACAGCGCGCCCTCTTCTACCACATTGGGGTGCGTGAGACTCTTGGAATGCCGGAAACCATCATCATGCTGCACCACACTGATGTTGAGGTCACCCTTTCAGTTAAGGTATGCCCTTGTTTCAATTACCACTGTTTAATCCTTATTCACGGAGCATGCACAGTGAGCTGTTATCCATAGTAGTTCTTGCCACTGCCAATAGAGGGCAGGTTGGTTGTGGAACTCCTTTATAAAACCGGCATGCACCTCGCCGGGGGCGCAACTGGCCACTCGCTCGGAAGTTGCATCAGTTATAAAATAATAACAGTACTGGTTATTTAAGCGATGAGAAGTACCCAAATAATAAGTAAACAAAAAACAACAAAACATGGTGTGAAAAAACAACTGAACAATAAATATTAGTAAGAACTTCCGAAATACTTTAATTAAAACCTTTTTGTATGCAAGTTTACTTACAATGAAGCAATTGGTTCATAACTGTATTGATTTAATGAAGAGCTTGCCTTAAGGGGAGACACGGGTGATTTTTGGGGGATTTCCGTATCTCAAAAACTATTAAAGATGGAGCTTTGAAAAGTGGAGCACACATTCTTTGTATCAAGAGAAGCATATCTGTAGAGTTTCAAAGCTCTATCTTGAGTAGAGGTCATATGATGAAGGATCTTGTAAAAAAAAAAATCTATATTTTACATCCTCCAGGAAGTATACTGAATGTGCCTAGATTTGCCTGAATCAAGTTATTATATGAAGAACTGGTCCAGTTGAGTGCAATGAGGTGGTTTGTGAATTTATAGATGTCATTACCAACATGTCCCTACATGACGAACCGGAGGTAAAAAAAATGTCATGGTCAATTTTTGTGTCTCCATCCATAGCTCTTGAACTATGAAAGATATGGTGTTTTTAACCATCTTATTGCACTCAGCAGCAACTTTTACATAAGACTCCCAAGTTTCAACTTTCTGCTACAATCATAACTTACATTTTTAGAGGGGGCAAATTGGCAAAACTCTGGGAAAAGCAGTTCTGAGAAAACGAGCTTCAAAGTTCACAAAGTGTTTCTTTCAAATGTTAAAGTCCAGTATCATCATCTAGAATTCCATATTATATACACAAATGTTCAGTCAAGTAATTATCTGTCCAAAAAATCAAGAAGTTTTTCTATATGAACAGGCTTGCAACAAAATCGACACAATAAAAATACACCTAAAAAGAGAAAATCTTGACATATTGGCACTGTCAGAAACATGGTTCACTGACAACCACAAAAACAACACCCTTAACATAGATGGATATAGGCTTGTACGTAATGATAGGCAGCAAAATAACACACTAAACCAAACAAAAAAGGGTGGAGGTGTTGCCCTTTACTGCAAAGACACCAAAATTCTAGATCCTGAAGCACTAATAACAGCTAACTTATCAAATGAACACATAGAACTACTATGGTGCCTAATAAAAAAATGAAAAGCAAGCAAATATAGCCATAGCAAGCCTCTACAGACCTCCATCAGGGGAAATTGAACTCTTCATTGAAGCCCTAGAGAAGAGCATAAACACCATAAAAAAACTGACAAAGGCAGAAATCTTCATACTAGGAGACTTTAATGTAAATTACAACAGCAATGATAAAAACAAACAAATGCTGCAAACCACAATCAAAATCTTAGGCCTACAACAGCTCATCACTGAAAAAACAAGGCTAAGTAAAAATAGCACAACAATTGACCTAATACTAACCAACTCAAACCACGCCACTAAATGGGGCACCAGGAGCTGGGGCATAAGTGATCATGAGCTAATATATGTAACAAGGAAAAAACTAAAAAGCACAAATCACTGAGTATAAGATGGGCAGGTCCCTAAAAAACTACTCAGAAGATGCATTAAAAAATCATCTGCACCAAAACATAAACAACATCACACAAAACAGAGATGATGTTAATATCTATTGGGGCAACATCATCGCAGAAATAAGAAAATCAGCTGACGAGATGTGCCCCATTAAGAAAATAAAAATACAAAACAAACAGGACCCCTGGGTAGACAATGACCTGCTAACGCTCATCATAGCCAAAAGTAAACTGGGTAATAAAGCAAAACTCACAGAAACTATAGAAGACAAACTGGCCTACCATATTGCCAGAAACCACTCTCTCAAAGCTGTGAGAACAGCAAAAAAGAAATACATAATAAAGCAGGACAAAGACTGGGGAAGCAATACAAACAGATTCTGGAAGAATGTAGACCTATTATTCCCCAAAAATAACAAAGAAGAGCACACAAACTTCCAAGATAACGAAGGGACAATGCTCTCAGACAAAGATGCAGCAAACAAACTGAACACACACTTTGCCACAATAGGACAAACGCTGTCAGGAAAATTTAAAAAAAGGTGGGAAAATAGATCAGGAACTGTGCAGAATGAAATCCCCACCTGCAAAACAGATATAATAGAAGTAAAAAAACTAATAAATGACATAGACACAAATAAACCAAGTGGAATAGACGAAATACCAACCAAAATACTGAAAGAGGCACTCCAAGCCATCCCGGGCACTATAGTCGACCTTTTCAACATCTCCTTTGAACAGGGGCATTTTATCTCAGCCTGGAAAATGGCAACCATTACCCCTATCCACAAAAGTGGAGACAAACAAAACATGGGAAACTACAGGCCAATATCGATTCTTCAAACCCCAGGCAAGCTCATTGAAAAAGTGTTACATAGACACATAAATGAACACCTGGAAAAAAACAATATACTAAACGAAAGACAAGGAGGTTTCAGGAAACTGCACTCCACATCTAAAACAATAGCTAACCTAACAAATGACATATTGGCGTCAATGAACCAAAAACAATTAGTTGGAGCAGCCTTCATTGACTTCAGCAAAGCATTCGATACAGTAGACCATAACATACTACTGGAAAAACTAGAATCCATGGGCATAAAATCCAACACTATGGACTGGATAAAATGCTACCTGAAAGACAGGCAACAGAGAACAAAAATAAACAATACACTATCAGACAACCAACCTGTCACATGTGGTGTACCCCAAGGGTCAGTGCTAGGGCCACTGCTCTTTATAATCTACATAAACGATCTTGAAAAATGGTTACAAACCGAATGCCTCCAACTATATGCAGATGACACAGTCATATATGCAAACGGCACCACAGAAGAGGAGGTAATAACTAAACTAAACAAGCTCCTACTAAAACTGGATGAGTGGTGTGAGTCCAACAAAATAACCATCAACACAAGCAAGTCAAAAACAGTTCTCTTCTCGCATAAACAAATGCCAGAAAGAAAACTACACTGTAAGCTAGGAAGCCAAACACTTGAAAATGTAGACCATTACAAATACCTAGGCGTTGAGTTGGACAGCCAACTAAACTACAACCTATGTATAAACAAAATTGTCCAAACGGTAAACCACAAACTGTGGCTATTTGCAAAGCTAAGAGACTACATGACACAAGAAATGTCAATAAAAATCTTCAAGGGCATGGTGCTACCCTATTTTGACTATGGAGATGTAAACTACATGGGTGCAAAGAAAGAACTTCTAAAAAAAACTGCAAACACTACAGAACAGAGCCCTGAAAATCTGCCTCAGAGTAGACAAGCTGCACCCCACCTATGACATACACAAAAGAACCAAAGTAAAATTGCTAGAAAATAGGAGAATAATTCATCTGAAAACATTAGCATACAGCTATAGTCAAGACAATAAACTCCTAACAAAACCACAAAGGGCAACTAGAGCAAATAATGCGCCACTACTAAAGCAGACCAGAAGCCAAATAAAAGCTCACGAGAGAAGCACGCTAGAAATGGCTGCCAAGGTGTGGAATGCCCAAACAGTAAAGGAACGACAAATTCCTGACCTAAAAACATACAAAAAATATCTGTGCAAAATAAGGCTAGGAACCCCCAACTAAGCTGCACTGCAAAGGGGCAGGTGATATGTCACGGCCCACCAGCGAGACGCCCAATGGAAGGTAACCATACCAAAAGCAGCCAGATAGCACACCACACAGCTACGTACAAGCCTATGATATGTAAATAGGAGTAGGCTAGTCTAGAAATAAGAGTAGAAAAAATAAAGCACATATATGCCAAGAAAATCCAAAAAAATTAACATAGACTACTAACCAGACCAACCAACTATCTATCTGCTACTGAAATACAGGCAATCAAACACCTTATCAGCAGCTACTGTGCGATAAGACAACACCAACACTACAGCTGGCCAGCATTGAAAACAAGCCTGAATACCCAGGCTTATATGCTATGGACAGTATAAATACAGCCTCAATAAAAAAAAAATATTAAAAAAAAAAAATAAAAAAAATATGAATACACCAAAAACCAGAAATCCCCAGTTTGACCCAAATTCATGTTCCGATCACCCGTCTCTCCCCTTAACATGAGTCATTATTAATTAAATGCTGTTTAGGTTTTGGTTGGTCTGTGAACTTACTGTGAGTGTAACAATATGTTGTTGACTTGTGCTGCAGTTGTCATGCGGGGACACAAAGTTCCTTCCCTACAACCTGACGGACACTTCCCAGTGCATGGTGCTCGACACGTCCATCGGTATGAAGACAACTGTATCCCTCGTTCAAGCCATCAAGCGATTGTTGATGAGTGCCGAACTGAACAGCAGGTGAGTGTTGTCCACATCACTGTAGCCTTCCAATGGCATGCGTCTGTTTAAAGCTGTTTTTGAGTGGCTTTCATATTCTTTTAGGTAATTATGTCAGGTTGATCGTTATCATATTCGCAGGGTCCGTACGGGGACTGAACAGTTTTGAAATTCATTTGCCCCGTTTCAAGGCCTTGAAAAGTGTTGAATTTAACCTTGGGTAAGTGGTGTTGAACATCCTTGAATTCCATTAACAGGAGTGAAAGATATCCGCAGTTTCCCGAATTTCCGCGAATTTTTAAATATTTAACTACTAACGTTAAAGTTGCATAGTCCGCTGGTTTTGCGTTTTGGTAATTTTTCTGAGATAAATATATTAAATTGATCGGTATAATCTACCTTATTTCAGGTTGAAGTAACTTTTATTTTAAATGGATAAGTTTTGAGATATTTGAAAATCAATCATGTAAACTTAGTTTTGGCAAGCATGTCAAAACTCTGACACCATAGGCTTCAACAGTAACAGGTTCTATCAAATTGTCTCAGTGTTCCCTTCTATGTGGCAATAAATGCTTAATATGTGCATCAATATCTAAGTTAGATATGTAGAGTCAAATCTATATCATTATTTTGGTTTTGAAAATTTGATGCTTCATCGGACTATGCAGCTTTAAACAAAATTCCAAGGAATTAGGATGTATATATCACAACATGAAGTTGGGATGTTCGGATCCCGTTTTTATATGACTTTAGATTTAGCTAGAACATAAAACTTAAGAACGAGCTAGGCATGGGCCATAATACAGTCAAAACAAGACTACAGTAAAACCTCTCTAAATCGACCGACCTTGGGACCGACTTTAAGTGATCCATTTAGGGAGGTGGTCGGTTTAGGAAGTTAAGATATAGTTACAGTGGTAATGTTGGGACCCAAATAAAGCGATCGATATAGCGGAGTGGTCGATTTGGGGAGGTGGTCGGTTAGGGAGGTTTTACTGTAGTTGAAACCTGACTTCCGGCATTTTTCCGCGATTCCCTGACAGTGCTAAGTCTATGGAAATCTGCTTTTTCGCAGAAATTCGACGTCGGCATAATAATCTCGGCTTGATTTCCGCGTTTTTTGCTGGAGACCACTTTCATCCCCGCATTAAACTGTCCCCACTGATCTAAATTAGTCTTCAATTCCTATCAAATAGCCTTGAGTTCCATATGTTCACATGTGTATGGACCCTGTGTTCGTCACTTTTATTTGAATTAGCTTTTTTTCTCTTTAAACAAAATTGTTGTTGAAGGATTAACTATGGTGATATTTGGATTGAAAACATACACAAATAAATTTTTGTGCAAATGTTGGATATAGAAGTTTTATTTGCCCGTTTTCGAGCATATCAGTCTAGCGCTGGAGCGCTAAACTACAATTAATATCGACCCCTCCTCTCCCCCCCCCCCTCCCAAGGGGGAGGCTAAGGACTAACATGTGTAGCCTACATATATATACATAAACAATACCAGTACTCATAGAGGTAGAAAATAGATTCAGCAACTGGAAACAGAAACAGTGTAATGGGTGCCGCCATTTGTATACTCGTGTTGACTAGCATAACCAAAATCCAGGAAACGGGAATAGCTCGTCAAACTTTGCTATGCAGCAAGCCAGGTGGACAACAGCGATTGGTTAATAATATACTCGTGTTGATAAATAAATAAATAATTCTCCGAGCACTTAGCAGGGGTCGGTCCTAACCATTGCTTATTCATATTATATACAATGAATACACAAGTATGTATTTTGGATATGTAGGATGAAATCTAGGTAAGTGTTTTGATTCAGAAAATTTATCCATTCATCAGATAATGCAGCTTTAAGTACATGCTCTATGTAGAGAGTTGCAGCTCAATCTATTTGGATGCACTGAGGGAAATTGAAATTTGTTTGATAAATATTTTAGCTACAGTATTTGGGGAAGGGTGCTTTTAAAACACAAATTTGTTGTTTGTTTGTTATCCAGAATTTACGCAATCCTGTGAATGCCTGGAGATTAAGGGTGGCCCATGAAAAGGCCTGGAAGATGTATCCTGAAAAGCCCTGGAAAATATATCCAAAAGAGCCCTGGAAAACTCACCATAAATAAATCAAATGCTTTCAAAATATCCAGTTCATTGATCAGACAACCCAGTTTACTCAACACTGCTCTGCTTTTGTATGTAGTGGCTACTTTTAAGTTGTCCTACTTTATATTGCCACAAGATTTAGGTAATAAGTGTACCCTATGTTGTACTCACATAATCAAATGTAGATAGCTTTGCTGTTGAAGAGATATTCAGCGTTCCCATGATTCCTCACAAGATTTCACTAGAATGTCTTGCCTTTATTTTCAGGGCACATGTCAAGGAAAAGTTTTTATCTGATGTACGCAAGGCACGCGAAAAATACAAGGGCAAAGAGCTGGCCAAGGTGAATTCACAACCCATTTGTGTGTGTAACATTGGAAGTCACAATAAGAGATTACAGATTAACCCTTTAAGGACGGGAGCACCTGAATGCGCCCACATAATCTTATTATATCTCATAACCAGTAATACCAAGGAGGCTGAATTTGGTATCATTTGCGAGATAAATCAATTTCCTTTCTTATAAAATCAACTTGATTATCAACGGTTTTTGAGATATATCAAATTAATTGCGCTAACATCACATATTCAACAAATCGGCCAGGACTCTAGGGACGTAACAATTGAAATCTCTTTAGGGCTGAAATTAAGACTGGATGGGTGATGTCATTTTGTGTGATGCAAGGGTTTTCATTAGGTTATGCAAACTTAAGAAACTTGTAACACATTATTTAGCATTTTTTAGGAAACGAAACCAGATCCTTTTACTCATGCCTTTTTTAATAACAAAAATTGCATTATTTTCCTACGGCTGCCTTGGACTTGTTTTTTTATCAGTTGAAAAGGGTAGGTCTGCAAAGTTGGTGGTGTGAACGTTGTTGTAAACTGTTGTGTGATTACTGTTGTCTTGTGATTTCTTGTTGTGTAGAAAGCACTGTAGTGATTCACTGGGCACCGCAAAATATCAACTAGTCATAGTTGTTCACAAATGGGAAGTCACGCAAACAGGTTATAACTGATTGGCTAATTTTATGCGGTTAGCACTTATATTGCATTAAAATATTTGCATTGTCATGAACAAATACTTAAAAGCAATTAATCGCAATAATTATCTTGAAATGTATTCCAATGGTTAAAAACTTAACTAGTGCACCATAATGGGTGACCTTTTTGTGTATATTTGAGACTACTTGATACTACTTTGGGAGAATTTTATTACAAATGTGTTTGCAATATTCTATAAAGCAGCTATGAAAAGGGCTAAGGGAGAAGTCAACCGGATATTGTTATTTAGCACTTTAGCGATAGCTTTACTTTTGCATCTTAAATGGTACTTTTTGTTGCAGATATACAACTCATACATTAAATCACATTTATTTTAAAAATACAATACAATACACAAAAATTGTCTTCAAATGCAACCTTCGGCCAACCAATCAGATTGGTCAAAGATGGCCCTTAAAAAAATGGTATTGAATGTAGTTATGGTAGTAGGTTAATTCATCACAACCAAGATCTCAAGCTCCAACAAACCTACTTGGAGGTTTCTCGGCAATTCAAAATTTGTTATAGTTTCGTCTTCACAGTGATGTTTTGTTTTATGGATGGTGTATGTTTAAAAATACTTGCTGCTGGCGAGCGGAACGTAGCTCAGGCGGTAGCGTGTCCATCTGTGAAGGTGTCGGTCATCCTATCGATCCTGCTCAGTGGACCCATTTGCAGTTTGGGCTATTTTCCATTCCAACCAGTGGTCCACAACTGGTTCATCAAAAGCTGTGGTATGTGCTTTCCTGTCTGTGGGAAAGTGCATATAAAAGATCCCTTGCTGCTTATCGGAAAGAGTAGCCTATGTTGCGGCAGCGGGTTTCCTCCAAAGAAATATGTCAAAAGGACCATGTTTGACGTCCAATAGCCAATGATACGAAAATCAATGTGCTCTAGAGGTGCCGTTAAATAAAATAAGCTTTAGTTTACTTTTGCATGCTGCTGGCCCTTATTGCAAACACTGATCCTTTTGTTTCCTTTCTTAACTAATTTTGCTTTTTAATACAGATTTTACAGACGATGCGTGTTCGGATGGATGACCGGGACCTTTTGTCACCAGATGTCATCTTGAACATGTTGATTTCATACCGGGATGTACAGGTATGTAGACACGAATATAATACACGAGGAATCAAATATAATCATGTAGGACCAATAATTGTTATAAGTCATTACAAGTTTATGGTTATGGAATTGATTCATGATCAATTTTGTGCCCATATCTCAAAGGGGTTTTCTTTTCTTTCAATCAAATCCTCCTGGTTATCACTACTGTACCTGACAAGTAGTCTTATATTCGGTAGTAATTGGTGTCAAATGTTTGGAGGAAATGCTGAATAAATATAGCCCGTGGGATGGGGCAATGCCAATGAGCTTTAATTTTGTTCAGGGCCTTTATAATAAATGTTTGTGCTAGGAGTTTTGCACTTGCTAAGTCATAGAGAGGTGATATTGGTCTAAATATGTTTTCAAGCAATTCCAGCAGATATAGTTGGGGGACAAATGGAAATAATATTACAGGCTGGTATATTCTGCTGTCGTGAGGGTGATACAATCGAAGGGAACATTGCACCTACAGTGAGATTTGAACCCACGTTTCTTGCCATTTCAGGGCTAGCATCCTAATCATTAGACTATCTAGGCTCCTGATGCAATCACCTCTACACACTTTAGCTGTATATGTGGCTCGTTGCCTGAAATCTCAGTACAGACTACTACATTTGTCCCCCCTGAAATCCTGTAAGTCTTTTAAATGGTTTGGATCCATAAGTCATTTAATGCTTACGATTACATACATACATACATACATACATACATGCATTTACATCTAAATACACGGACGGAGTAGGTTCACCTACCATACAACATGTAACAGGGATGAATGATCTCTACGGTTTCGCGGATTTCCGCGATCATTTATATTTACCAATTAACTTTAAACAAATTTTTTTTAATGACATGTATATGACAACACTTGGCCTCGGGGAGTTCGAATACCATTCTTAGATGTTGCTAGAACATCAAACCCAAGCAAGAGCGGGTCTGGTATGGGCGACAATACAGTCACAACAAGGTTAGTTGAAACCTGACTTCCGCCATTTTTTCTGCGATTCCCTGACAGTGCTAAGTCTATGGGAGTAGATCCGTGTTATCGCGGACATTTGGCATCGGTGTAATAATCGCGGCCTGCTTTCCGCAATTTTAGCCGGAGACCACTTTCATCCCTGATGTAACTTGTATATGATCTTGGTCACAACATCTAGTGTCGTGGTGATGATGCAAACACAGGAAACGTTACGCCTAGATCATGATTCAAACCCGCACTTCTTGTCATACATGTCCCAATCATTAGACTATCTGCGCTCCCTGATGCAATCACACTATCCATGCTTACCTGTCTGTATGGCTCCTTGTCTGAGAGTTCAGTGCATATGACTGCACTATTTTGCAATAAGAATCAATGCAGAAACCCCGCTTCAATCCTGGTGTCATCCCAATTGGTAGGAGAATATGACTTATTATTGCGTAGCCAGGTAATATATACCTTCGCATGGGAAGTGGTTGTTAGCTATGGTGGAACAGTCCATTATTAGGATCCTCCTGGTCTAGTGTGACTCCACCTGCTGGTCATGCTGACCCAAGCGGTCAAGTGTATAAAGGGTTCATATATGCCTGGAAGACGCTTGAAAATAAAGTAATCTCTTCAAGTGTGTGAATACCCTTGAAAATCATCTTACGGTCTGGAAAATCTCTGAAATGATAATTTCATGTCAAATAAATATAAACATCTAAAATAAGATGCGGGAGGTGGGGAAATATTGCGATGCTAGAATCACGTGGCCACGAGTCACTAGTGATACCGTCAACATTTTAGAAAAGAAAGTCTGTCATTTTTAGCGTGGTATGACCCAGGAATTTTGGTAAAGTTGACCTGGAAGGTGCTTGAAAAATCCTGGAATTTTGACTTCCTTCAAGTGTATGAACCCTGTCGTTGGGGTGATGAAAGTGGGAACTATTGTGCATAGAGCGGGACTAAAACCCACATCTCTGCATTCCGGGCCAGTGTGCTAACCATTACACCACCTAGGCTCCCTGATATCAACACACTACCCATGCCTACCTGTTTATGCTGCTCCTTGCCTGAGAGGTCAGTGCAGACTCCTACACAACTAACAACTGTGTGCTAATGTAGGACTACTAGAGCATCCTTTGCTTCCTACAGTAGGTGCAGCAGTTATAGAATGGCTGCCAGTTTTCATTAAATACCACTGTTTGTTGACAGGATTATGACGCCATGGTGTCGCTGGTTGAAGACGTTGAAGCAGTGCCAAACCTCGTCATTGAGGATACTTCTGCTACAAAGCACCTTTTTGCCTTCGCCCTAAACAGGTAATTACTGGTGAAGCCTCTAACAAAACAAATCAGGAAAGCTACCATATTTGTAATTTTCAGTCATGTATAATATATCTCCTGAATCGGCACTCGAAAGGACAATCATAATTCTTAAATACACTAAAACGGCGATTTTACGCACCGCCATTTTTACACGAATTTGGGTTATAATCCGGGGATTCATTTGACCCGGTGATAGACCAACCGTTCTTTTCAATAACAATTAGGACTAAGGAGTTCAGTTGAAAGGGGGAAACACATTTATGTCTTTGTTTTTCTTTCATAGGAGGAATAAACCAGGAGATCGGGACAAAGCACTAGCTGTCATTTTGAAGGTAAGTTTTTGGTATATTTATGCAAAGAAGAGTTACATATTTAATGTTCCAATTATTAGGTAACGGAATTTTTTGGGACCACAATTAAGCTTTGTCACTTGACTGGTAGTAAAGGTCTTTCCTGTTCAAATCAAACACTTCGAAGTTTTGATATCTAGGCATTCATCGATCCTGAATCCACCAAGTGATAGTATTGCTTGTTTGGTAGTGGGCTTTTACATCTTGGCAAAGTCTACGGTCACAACCTGTAGCGATTTCTGACAGTGTGCACGCATGGTAACTTCATAGTGCTGCCCTACTGGAAGACCAGGTAGCTGGCTACATGACCTCATATCTCACTCAGTCACTTTATCCTAATACTCAACAACCCGATCCTTGCCCTAGCCTATGAATGTTAAACTCCAGGCTAGGTAGCGATAAGCATCAATTTTGTATGCCATTAGTTTTGACTCGGTAGGGGTTCGAACCCACGACCTCCACCACTCGAAAACAGCCACTGCTCTGACCGATTCGGCCATCCTACGAATACATTGTCATAGAATTCTGGCAGTTTTTTTAGTTGTTTTTTTTGTTTGCAAGAGACCACTTTCATCCGTTGATAAACTACACATGTTTTCTATATGCGTTAGTTTTACACAGTGTTAGAGATCCTGATACAACCTATTTCCTGTGGATCTGTGTGCTAATAATCAGGCTGGGCTAATAAAGTAGCTTCCAATAGCAAGGTTCAGTATGTATGGCTTCTCAGAGGGGTACCAATCACTTCTATTGTGAATAAGCGATGCTTAGGACCGACCCTCACTAAACGCTCAGACAATTATTTATTTATTTATTTATATATCAGCACCAGTATATTATTAACCAAGCGCTGTCGTTACACGATTCAACACGAGTATACTAATGGCGGCCCCCGTACGGCTATTTCCGTTTCCGTTTGATGGATTTTGGTGATTTCATTTTCCACCTCTATGAGTATGGGTATTGTTTATGTATATATATACACCTGTTAGTCCTTAGCCTCCCCCTTGGGGGGTCGGTATTAAAGTTTCATAGGCCAATGTTTTCTTTCGATTTTTGAAAGATAAATGTATTAGGATGATTGCAATAATCTACCTGGTGTTAATTTGAAGTAACGTTTATCATAATGGCTAACTTGTTAACATTTGGCATGTTGAAGTGACAACATGCCAAATTAATTTTGATATGCACGTCGAAATTTTGACACCACATGCTTTAATATTCACATGTTGTATTAAATCGATCAATGCAGTGACACATACTTAATAAGTGTACCAATATCTATTTTGTAGACCGTTAATATATATATATATTTTTTTTAAATATATTTTTTTAACCTAGCAGACAGACATACTGATGGCTAAATAATTTGTGTGTTTACAGGAGAGTATACCGTGTGTAAATATTACGAGTCTTAGGCCAAACTACCTCAGTACAATACTGACGTAGGCTTTGTGTAATTATATTATTAATTCCTTCCATGATTTAAATTGTAGTATAAGAGCCTAACATTTATCATGTAATATATAAAGAACTTATGCGCATATTATTATGTATCGAATTATCCTGCTGGCTATTGTCCTGCTATCTAAATTATATCTTGTTATATCTATGCTACTACCTTCACTATGATGTAATAATACTTTAGCACCCGTGATATGCTGAATATACTGCATTTAATTTCGTGTTCTTTCTTTGGTTTAGAGCATTAACAACCTGGATTCTCCACCCCCTGACATGCTATGTCTGGCCGGGCGGATCTACAAAGACAAGTTCACAGAGTCTGGGTACACTGACCCGGAGGCACTCAAACAAGCAATACAGTGGTACTGTTCAACTCTTATATGTCTTTAATATGTCTACATTCAGTTTAGCGAGAGCGGGATGTAGCTCAGGTGGTAGCATGTCCACCTGCGAAGCTATCGATCATCCGATCGATCCTTCTCAGTGGGACCATTTGCAGTTTGAGCTATTTTCCGTTCCAACCAATGGTCCACAACTGTTTCATCAATTGCTGTGGTATGTGCTGTCCTGTCTGGGAAAGTGCATATAAAAGACCCCTTGCTGCTTATCGGAAAGAGTAGCCTATGTGGCAGCAGCGGGTTTCCTCCAAAGAAATGTGTCAGAATGACCATATGTTTGATATTCAATAGCCGACGATATGAAAAATCAATGTGCTCTAGAGGCATCATTAAATAAAACAAGCTTTCCTTGTTACATTCAGTTTAGGAGTGCATGTGTATTGTTTCACTCACTCACTCACTCACTCACTCACTCACTCACTCACTCTTTTAGTGGTGATAGAAAACCTTGATTAGAACGATCTTTCGTTCCGTTGCATGATATTGTTGTATTTATCAACATAAATAATTTTTATGTAAAAGGAAAATGCTGTTGGGGGGCGGGGGGCTTTTGTAATGAATATTAAAGACAGTTATACCACTACCTGAATGGATTGGAATTCCGTTCAGGTACTATTTGTCGTGTGTGCTAAGCTATGTGCTCTATTCATTGCCAGGTACCAACAGGGGTTTGATGTACAACCGAACGAGTATGCTGGGATCAACTTAGCTACTTTACTCGTCATCTCAGGACAGACATTCAAAACCTCCACTCGCCTCACTCAAATAGGTCAGTTATACTTATACCATCCATTCACTTATTGGGGTGGGACTGGGTGCGGTGGCCTAATCGGTAGATCCCAGGCCTCATGTGCGGAATGTCGGGAGTTTGGTTCCCGGTCGAGTCAAACCAATGACGTAAAAATTTATGCTTGTCACTTCCTAGCTTGGCGCTCAGCATTAATAGGATAGGGCAAGGACTGGTTGGCTCAGTGCCAGGATAATGTGACTGAGTGGGATATTGGGTCATGGTGCCAGTGGCTTGATTTCCCAGTGGTGCAGCACTATAAGGTCGCCATGAGTACGCACTGTCAAAGCCGGTACCCGATGACCTTAGATGTTGCCAATAAACAAACTTATTGATGACGGGGTCATTAAGTTTTAAACATTTCCTTCGTCATACAAAGAGTCCTATCATTCCAGATCCACCACCCCCTCCTCTCCTACACAAATTGTTATGTATAAACATTTGATTATAAATATTTTATATCTATTTCTGGTGGAGTTTGTCTGACGGAAGTGTATTCATTCCAGGCAACAAACTTAACATCCTCATCGGTCGGAAAGGGCACATCACCTCTCTGAAGGACTACTGGGACGTGGCGACGTTCTTTGAGATCAGCGTACTCGCAGAGGACTACAACAAGGCGGTGATGTCTGCCGAGTGCATGTACAAGCTAGAACCGCCCATCTGGTGAGTTTTGCGCTTAAGGCCGTGTCACACTTTACTGGATTGAAACGGAACAAAGACGGTTGATATCTGGCAAAGTCCTGTTTGTGTCTGTTGCATATCCGTTGATATCCGGCCCGATCCGTTACAAGTTTTGAGCATGCACAACATGTGAACTTGGTGCTCGGATGTTGTGAGGACGTGAAACCCCAACAAATAAACTGTGTACTCGCTGCTGTCCAACTTATACTTTCAATTACAAATATCCAGATGGCAATATCCAGATGTGACTTCATAGCCAATGACTTAAAAAATTTATGCTTGTCGCTTGCTAGCCTGGCGCTCGGCATTAATAGGATAAGGCAAGGACTGGTTAGCTCAGTGTCAGGATAATGTGACTTGAGTGGGATATCGGGCCATGGTGCTGGCGGCCTGATTTCCCAGTGGGGCAGGCTCTATAAAGTCACCATGAGTGAGCACTGCTATAAGTCGGTACCCGTCCTGATATGGCCTTAGATGTTGCTAGGACGTAAAACAACAAACAAACAAAATCCAGATGCCACACTACCTACACAAGACAGGTTTAATACCATACGTCGTCTAGCATGTGCAATGTCCGGGCCGCGGAACCTGTGTCGTGCAGTATTAATAAATTACACTGGACTTTGCTTTGACAGAGCCTTCTCACTGTGAATAACATTTTTCTTTAAAAGTATTTAAAGGGAAGAGGTATAGGCTGCTGAGACAGGAACCATATGCTGACAAATGCTCTCCAAGCACAACCTTGTTTAGTTGTTATGCTAATAGAACCAAATATGTGTGGGGAGAGTAGTGGACCCACTTCACCATAAGTGGGTCAGTGCTGAGGTTAGGGAGGGGGGTGTGATGTATGTGAGTATCCGATGTATGTGAGTATCCGAACACCCCCATCGCATTGCCTCATGACGTCACAAGGATCGATTCCAAATAAACTCAGTTACGTTACAGAACTCACGGTGTTAGCAAGTCCTTTACATGGTGTCAGATTTTAAGGGATAATCTGTTCGACATGGCACTCACAGGATTAAGACCACCGGGACCTTTAAATTTAGATGAAAAAATGGCCATTAATTGGCGGACGTGGTTTCAAGCTTTTGAAATATACTCGACTGCTGCGGGTGTGTCGAGTAAATCGGAAAAGGTGCAGTGCTGCGTGTTCCTGCATGTAGCAGGCACCGAGGCCCAAAAGATCCACGGGACATTGGATTTCGATCCGGCGGAAAAGGACAAACTAGCACCATTAATTGCCGCCTTTACTAGATATTGCGAGGGCAAGACCAATATTACAGTCGTCAGGTACAAATTTAACTCATTTAACCAGTCGGGCGAGAGCATGGACTCATACATACGTGAATTAAAACATCGAGTGCAATATTGTTGCTATGGAACATTGGAAGCGTCTTTATTATGTGATCGCATTGTCTGTGGAGTAAAAGATAATGACCTGAGGAATAAGTTGTTGCAAATGCCTACGTTGTCATTGGAGGAATGCATCCAGATGTGTCGGTTAAGTGAGATTAAATCGGCACAGGTGACCAAGAACGAAGACAGTCAGGTCGATGTTGTTAATTCGAGTTACGTAAGGAAAGGGTTTCAAAAGCGCGCATCTCCTTGGTTACGACCATCAACAAGTCGGGATCACCGTAGTGCGGCCATAGCAACTGGACGTTGTGGGCGATGTGGATACCAACATCAACAAGGTAGCTGCCCAGCTCGGGGGAAGGAGTGCTCAGGATGCCACAAAATTGGTCATTTTGTGAAAGTGTGTCGACTCCAGAAGAGACAGCAACAGGATGCTCCAGTTTATGAAGTTAATATCGACCCAGATCACAGGGAAGAACAGCGTCTACAGTGTCGGGTGATGGATGACGATGGCGATTTGTTTATAGGATCTGTCGACCGAGACGATGTGGAGACCAGTGAACTATGGTATGCCACATTCGTCGTTGCTGATAGGGACGTGTCTTTTAAATTAGACACTGGTTCGGAGGCCAACATACTACCTCTACATATCTACCGTCAGTTAACAAGTGATACATTATCTCCTTCAATGTGCCAGCTGGTGACTTATGGGGGTCATCGGATCAAGCCTAACGGGGAAACTACATTGACGATCAACGGGAAGGAACTGAGATTCCAAGTGACAGATGCCGGGAGTGCCATTCTAGGTAAACGGGCATGTGTCGCCTTAGGCCTGTTAACACGCCTAGACGCCCTAGACGCTGTACGGACTGACATAGATGCACAAAAACTGGTAAAGACTTACTCTGACGTTTTTGAAGGTTTAGGTTTAATTAAGGTGAATGCACGAATTTATGTTGATGAAAATGTAGTGCCTGTCATAGACCCCCCGCGCAGAATACCCATGTCAATTGTTGATGATGTTCAAAAAGAGTTAAACCGAATGGTGGAGTTAGGTGTAATTGTTAAACAGATAGAGCCGACCCCATGGGTAAATTCGATAACGATTGTTAGAAAACCTGGAAAGATCAGGATTTGCCTTGATCCTACTAAATTAAACAAAGCAATTCTACGGGGCCCGTACCCCGTACGAACTGTAGAAGAGGTAGTGGCGAAAATACATGGGGCTAATTATTTTTCGGTGTTAGATGCTAACAGTGGGTATTGGCAAATAGAATTAGATTCCCACAGCTCCAAGCTTTGTACTTTTAATACCCCTTGGGGCAGGTACCGCTATACACGTGTAGTGGTCTGCACTGACCTCTCAGGCAAGTAACCACATAGACAGGTAGGCGTGGGGAGTGTATTGATATCAGGGAGCCTAGGTGGTGTAATGGTTAGCACACTGGCCCGGAATGCAAAGAGATGTGGGTTCGAGTCCCGCTCTAGGCGCAGTATTTCCCATTTTCATCACCCCCACGACACTGGTTGCCGTGATCAGGATCCTGTACAAGCTTTGCGCTGTATGGTTGTTGAACCTACACTGTGTATGTATGTGTTAGTGCATTGCCTGTATGTATGTAATTGTAAGCATTACAATACTTACAATTCCAGGGGGACGAGTGTAGTGGTCTGCACTGACCTCTCAGGCAAGTAACCACATAGACAGTAGGCTGGTGAGTGTATTGATATCAGGGAGCCTAGGTGGTGTAATGGTTAGCACACTGGCCCGGAATGCAAAGAGATGTGGGTTCGAGTCCCGCTCTAGGCATAGTATTTCCCATTTTCATCACCCCCACGACACACGTCTACCATTTGGAATTAAAACAGCAGGTGACGTGTTCATACAAGAAATGAATAGTATTTTAGTAGATTTGCCTGGTGTTCAGGTCATTTCTGACGATATCTTAGTACACGGTGTAAGCATAGTAGAGCATAATGTACGTTTGGAAGTAGTATTAAAACGTGCAAGACAGGTAAACCTAAAATTGAATCCTAAAAAATCTAAAATTTGCAGAAATAGTGTAAACTATGTAGGACATTTACTCACGTCGGGTGGCCTAAAACCAAATGCAGACAGGATCCAGGCAATAGTGGACATGCCAGCTCCAAAAGATAAGGCGGCAGTTCAGCGTTTCCTAGGCATGGTAGGGTATGTGAGTAAATTCATCCCGAACATGGCGAACATTACGAAACCGTTGCGAACGGTAATTCAAAAAAGTGTGGCATGGCACTGGGATTCTGAACAAGCTGAATCATTTCAAACATTAAAAAACCTTTTGACTGAAGCACCGGTTCTAAGATACTTTGATAAGTCAGAAAAGATCGTGATCCAGGTTGACGCATCTAAATATGGTTTAGGCGCGACTCTATTTCAACATGAACTACCTGTGGCTATGGCATCGAAAGCATTGGATAAAACGCAAATCAGTTACGCGGTTATTGAGAAGGAACTGTTAGCCATATGTTTCGGATGCCGAAAGTTTCACGATTATATTTATGGTAATGACGTAACTATTCAAACTGATCATAAGCCTCTCGTAGCTATCATGCTTAAACCCATACACCAATTATCAGCTAGAATGCAGAGAATGCGAATGAGGCTGCAGAATTATAGCATCACAGTCACATACTTAAAGGGATCTAACTTGTTTTTTGCAGATACCCTGTCATGAGCTCATACGTCCAGTGTAAAACCAAACGACCTATTTGATCGGGACATTTCGGTGGCTGCAGTAGATATATAGGAATGGATGTTATCCAGCGGGTTAAAAAGAGCACCCAGCTGGATCAGACTCTGCAGAAATTAAAATATTTGGCAGTAGCAGGATGGCCTGCTACAAACAGAAAGGTCGATCCTGATGTAAAACCATTCTATACATTTAAAGATGAGATCACTTGCTATGATGGATTGTTGTTAAAAGGAGCTCAAATTATCATTCCCAAGGCATTACAACCCAGCATTTTAGATACTTTGCACGAGTCACATTTAGGCATAGTTAAATGTAAGCAACTGGCCAGAGATAACGTTTTCTGGCTAGGTTTAGGTGCCCAAATAGAGGATAAAATTTCTAGATGTTCAATATGCCAAGAATTCAGAAATGTCCAGGCAAAAGAACCGTTGGTAAATCATTCGATACAAGATATACCATTTCACAAAGTCGGTGTTGACTTGTTTCATATCGAAAATAGGAATTACTTGTTGATAGTAGACTACTATTCCAAATTCCCTGACATAATTGAATTGCTGCAAACATCGAGTAAATCAGTGATTGACGCATTAAAGCAAACGTTCGCCAGATATGGCATACCTAGGTATGTAGTATCAGATAATGGACCGCAGTTTGCTAGTGAAGAATATAAAAAATTCTCATTAACATATGGTTTCACACCTATTTACACGAGCCCCATGCACACTCAGAGTAATGGGCTAGTCGAAAGGTACGTACAAACAATAAAGAAAATAATAATAAAAAAATGTATTAAGGATAGTCAGGACGTACAAATAGCGCTACTAAACTACAGAAACACAACACTAGATGGCGTTGGCGCATCGCCAGCACAGTTATTGATGTCATGCAAGTTGAGGACCAAATTACCTATTTTGGATTATAACCTTAAGGCAACACCCGTCCCATCCAAATTACATCAACTTAAGCGTAATCAAAATGTGCAGAAGTTCTACTTCGACAAACATGCAGGTAAGAATCTCCCATCTTTAAACATAGGTGACAAAGTCAGATACCGAAATCATAATAATGAGTGGCAAAGGGGACACATTGTAGGCACGGGTGATGGACAGATAAGACAGTACAAAGTGGTAAATGAACGTCGGAATGTGTTACGACGTAACAGAAAATTTTTGTTCAAATGTCCCAATGATATGTTCACTCATAACCCAAAGTTACATAACTTAGTTGGGGGGGACAAGACCCCTAGTATAAGCAAATCTTTAACGTATACGACGAAATACGGGAGAGTATGTAAACCTCCGGTCCGTTTTGGACAATGAGGTACCAAACAAAACGCTCATAGAAGCGTATCGTCTCGACATAGTCATCATAGAAAGCCTATGCTATTCGAGCCAATGTTCATTCATATATAATGAATAGACCCATGCCTTCATGTAACGAACAGCACAATAAGATTAAACTGTGTTAGATAAGGGCGATCAAAGAATGGACACAGTACATTCGTTATTTAAGAAACGACACTTTAAACAAACTGCGTGCCCTCATGGTATTAGGGAACTAAGTTACACTGCCTTAAGAATCAAATATGTTAGCAAGTAAGATTTTGTGTGTCGATATCTTGTTAATGACCTCTAATCCCACGGGTGATATTAAAAGAAGGTAGTTCAGCACGCTATCAATACACATGCGTGTCGACAAACGGCCGCTCATGCTTATAAAACGCCCTTGTTTCATGATAACTATGTTGTAATGTCGAAACATACCAAATAAGTTACCAGTTAAACGTTGCCTGTGTTATTGGTGTTTGATAAATACATATGTGGTGCCCGAAATAAAGGACGTTAATGGGTTACTAGTTGTAAAATAATATCAGTGAGTGTCACGTTTACTACCACAGCGTAGAACTTTTACTCATGCGAGTAATATTGTTACCTGGAACTAAGTTGTGTTGTATAAAAAGGGGGGGATATGACATTATGATACATGTTAACATAAGACGAAAGGAATGGTCACATGTAACTATTAAAAATCTATCATGAGATACCACCTGATCATACAGGTGGTCGTGTACATAAAGGTGTCTTAAGGTTATACCTGCTAAAATGTTATCAATTGTTCAAAAGGGGAAGATGTGATGTATGTGAGTATCCGATGTATGTGAGTATCCGAACACCCCCATCGCATTGCCTCATGACGTCACAAGGATCGATTCCAAATAAACTCAGTTACGTTACAGAACTCACGGTGTTAGCAAGTCCTTTACAGGGGGGGGGGGTGTCTGAGGCTGGGACTGGAGCTGGCAGCTATTGTTTTGAAAATGGGTGAGTGGAGAGAAGGGAGAGTAAAACTGGGGTATTTTCAATTTTCAGTAGTTCAATCAGGAAATATATTTGCTTTAATGTAAAATATATGTTACTACAATTTCATTGCATAATTCAATCATAAACAGATATAGAAGGAAAATATTTTGTTGTTGTTGAATGTAAAAAGGTTTTTTGACTGTATGGGGTTTGAACCCACACCACCAAACAACTTCAGATTACGAGTTCAACACCCTAACCACTAGGCCACAGAGGCCACATATAATTGGCTGTCTCAGTTCAGGCTATTTGTATATACGACACCATATATACAGTATGTATGTATGTATGTATGTATGTATGTATGTATGTATGTATGTATGTATGTATGTATGTATGTATGTATTTATTTCTTTATGTACATTGCATAATTCAATCAGAAACACATAGAAGGAAAAACGTTTTTTCGTTGTTGAATGTAAAAAGCAGTGAACTACATGGGGTTTGATGCCCACGCAGTAAATACATTTGATATATGCACTAGTAATAGTATAGATGTCATATATATACGACGTATATACAAGGTATGTATATATATATATGGATCAATATATATATATGTCCATCGCAAATGTGCCGTCCCACAGAGTATGCATCGGCGGACAGCCTGTGGTTGTAGCACCGTATCAGTTTCTACACTCATCTATGACAAATTGCATGTTCTGCGATCCCGAGTCATCCACCGGCACATACACTGCGGATAGCGTTAAGCCCAGAACCCGGCGCATTTGCGATGGATCCCGTTCAACCGATATCGCATGACCAGAACAGTCGCTGGCATCATAGCATTAAACCTGGAAATCTGCGCATTTGCGGCGGATCCCGTCAAGCCATTAATGTTCGGGTCCGGCTGGATCGTAGAATATGGCTGCTGCCATCATAGCATTAAGCGCAGAACCCGGTGCATTTGCGATGGATCCCATCCAAACGATAACGCATGGGCACAACCAGAATGGCTGCTGCCATCCTAGCATTAAAACCGGAAACCTGTGTATTTGCGGCAGATCCCATCAAACTATTAATGCTCAGGCCGGTTGATCTGGCCAGCATACAATGGCTGCTGCATTAGCTAATACAAAAGATCTGAAAATCAAAAACTTTCAAATGCAAATATCTCACTCCATATGGTTCACTCCTTTTTACATTCAATTAAAAAAAAACGTTTTCCTTTCATATACAGTGTAACTGACAAATTTAAAACGGACGCACATCCTCACATATGTTTAGACTGCCAAGGATATGCGTACTGCTGACATACGGTATGTGTAGGCACTATGTATATGGCAATAGCCTGAACTGAGACCAGTAATTATATGTGGCCTCTGAAGTTGTTGGTCTTGTGGGTTCAAACCCCATACAGTCCACTACTTTTGACATTCAACAACAAAAAGATAATCTAATCGAATCCTATGCGAAATGTCCTATGAGATACGGTATAGGAATCATAAACTGCAATAACACCAAATTTAGCCAGTTGTTTGACTATCTAACTAGTTGCTTAGACTATTTAGCTAGTTGTGAAGGCTATCTTATGATGCGAGAATTACAGTTATCTTGAACCCAGAAGTATATACCGTATTCTGGCGGGTTAACATCCATGGCCCACCTCTAATTGTACAATATTTCGCAAACGCCCATGTATGGGTAAACGCCCACCTCCCACTTCAGTGGTTTGTCTATTTAAATGCCCAGGGTCTTAACCCGCGAGTATACGGTAATCAAATTGTGACACTGTTGAGGGATTACCAAAATATAAGTGGTACCAGCTTTAATAACCTATACCAACAAGATCATCATGTACAGCAACCCAATATATAATTGTTGAAACGTGTGCATTAACTACATAGCTGGTATGATTTTCTTCCATTACACAGGTATCTGAAGTCTACACTGAACAACATTCTTCTCATCAACAACTACAGAAAGCAAAATTATACTTTTACCAACGAGAACACTCTGCTTGATTTTTGGTTAGAGTTCTTCCAGGAAGCAGTCAATCCCAAGTCGGCATTATTATTTCCCGTGAGTGCTTTATCTCTTGTATTCTTTTACTACTAAGAAATATTGACACAATACAAGTTTGAGGGAGGGGGGGTTCAATTGAAAGTATTAAAATTAACGCAAACGAAATGGTCCTATTAATTTTCTACAACAGACAACTGTATAACAGCAGGGAGATAATTAATTTCTTTTAACTACCGGCATCTGTCGTGATCAAATGGAATGGCTTGATGGGTTAGAATGTCCGCTTTCCGTGCGGTAGGTTGTTGGATTTTGACCTGTACGTTTCAAAACCTGGCCGAGTTAAACCAGTGACTTAAAAACAAATACTTGTCGCTACCTAGTCTGGCGCTTGGCATTACTAGGATAGGGCAAGGAGCAGTAGAATGAGGAAGACATGTTAAGTCTCCGCGATTGAAATTTGCCCTACTTAATCAATGAATGCGATAAATATAAAAAAATCAAAAGAAAAGTAGAACCCAGCCGGCACAAATGCTGAACGGGATAAAATAGTCCATGCTACTATTGCAATCATGTTCCTTTGATAAAAGCATTTAACATTTATTTTGTTTAATCTTTTTTTTAATTCATCTGAACGCATATTTTGTCAGCGACGAGGCACTGGTCTTCCAGCTGTTGAAGTGATCACACTTAGTTGTGCCGTGTGAAATGAGTGGCTGCTTAGTGTGGTCGTTTCTCTCTAGGTGCTGATAATGGAGCCGAATCGTGTGTGTATCCCCTGCTACATACAACTTAACACCGAAGAGGACGATCAAGAACAGGTGGGCATTAGTTTTGTATAAAGTTGCAACAATCTGATAGTTTTTCAGTTTGTCATATTTCTTATTTGTAGATAGAAATGCAAAATTAATTTCAGCATGCACACTGGACATTACGCGTTTTCGAACATAGCGTCGCCTAGAGGCATTAAACTGCAATAAATATTTACCGAGTGAGCTAGTATTTAAGTTGGATGTGGAGGATAAAATCTAATTAAATGTTTTGGTTTCGAAAATTTGATGCTTTCATCATACAATGTAGCTTTAAACATATCCACAATACTTCACCACTCACCTTACTGCACTTTAGTTTGTTTATTGGTGGGGGTGGGGATTAATTCGTTGTACATTTAAGTACATTATTTACTTTCAGTTCAATTATTGTGTTGATAATATTTGCATGTATTGATGTTTAGAATATTAAATATCAGAATTGTAACAGAAATATACCTGTGCACAGTGAGCTGCTACCTAATACATTACTTCTGCCACTGGCATGAGACGGTGTGTTGTTGGTAGAAATCTTCTATGAGTTCTTTTCCACAGAGCATGCTGTACAGTGAACTGCTATCGATACTAGTTCTCCCACCGCCACCAGACGGTGTGTTAGTGGAATCTTCTGTTTGACCTTTTCCACAAAGCATGCTGTACAGTGAACTGCTATCGATACTAGTTCTGCCACCGCCACTAGACGGTGTGTTAGTGGAATCTTCTGTTTGACCTTTTTCACAGAGCATGCTGTACAGCGAGCTGCTATCGATACTAGTTCTGCCACCACCACCAGATGGTGTGTTAGTGGAATCTTCTGTATGACCTTTTCCACAAAGCATGCTGTACAGTGAGCTGCTATCGATACTAGTTCTGCCACCACCACCAGATGGTGTGTTAGTGGAATCTTCTGTATGACCTTTTCCACAGAGCATGCTGTACAGTGAACTGCTATCGATACTAGTTCTGCCACCGCCACCAGACGGTGTGTTAGTGGAATCTTCTGTGTGACCTTTTCCACAGAGCATGCTGTACAGTGAACTGCTATCGATACTAGTTCTGCCACCGCCACCAGACGGTGTGTTAGTGGAATCTTCTGTATGACCTTTTCCACAGAGCATGCTGTACAGCGAGCTGCTATCGATACTAGTTCTGCCACCGCCACCAGACAGTGTGTTAGTGGAATCTTCTGTATGACCTTTTCCACAGAGCATGCTGTACAGCGAGCTGCTATCCACACTAGTTCTGTGACTGCCACCAGAGGTCATGTTGGTGGAATCTTCTATAACTCAGATCTCTCCAATAGATCATGCCTTTCCAATGAGCTGCTACCCACACTAGTTCTGCCACCGCCACAAGAGGGCGTGTGGTGGTAGAAGTGGTATATTCATTCATTCAATGCGTGTCTCCTATACATCAATGCAGTCCATACGCGTGTGGCATGCAGCGCCCAGTCCAGACTGCAACCAGATCCACGAGTGGTTCTTCACCGTGCCGATGATCAAGTCCGTGAGCAAGTCGAGGCTCGACATCCGCGCAGTGTTCCTCTATGTGTATGAGAATGGCGATGACTTCCAGGTCTACTTCCCCTCCGAGCAGATCAAGAACAAGTTTTACGAATCGGTGCTGGTGATGACCAAGAAGCAGGAGCACAATGTCATGGACATCGAAGACGTACAGGCTGCAACCATACAGGTAGTGCAGGCTTGATGTTTAAAAACTGCTAACTGTTCAAATCATGTTTAGTTTTCACTGGGCATATTGTAGAGATGTGGACTAAATTGGTAGCTTTGACTTTGTAAAAACTTTTAACTGCACTAATTTTGACTGTTTTCATTAGGGATATGTTCATCTGATAGTAACAATGGATAAATAAGACCCGTTTGTTCAGTGAAAGGTTAATGTGACTGAGTTGGATATCAGGTCATGGTGCTGGTAGCCTGGCCTTCCAGTGGGGCAGCACTATAAAGCTGCCATGAATGGGCTCTGACTCAATACGGGGCCCTATATTATATCCCGCTGTGACCGTACATGTTTCCAGGACGTGAAGCCCAAACAAATAAGGGCTGAATAAATAGATATTGGTACAGGGAGTTTGAAGTTGATGTTTAAAACGCCCATTACTGCATATATATATATGGTCATCTAATAGTAACTAAAACTGTTGAAGTTGACTTTTTTAATGATTCTTTTTCTTACTAATTTGACTGTTTTCTTCAGGAATCTGGTCGTTTAATTGTAAAGTGCGCTAAATAAATAGCTATTCGTACAGGTAGTTTAGAATTGATGTTCAAAAAGTTCTTAACTGTACTAATCTAACTTGGCTTGTTTTCACCGGGGAAATATTCATCTAATTAAACTAAGGGCTATTGAAGTTAACTTTTTAGAAAGCTCTTTACTACATTAATTTGACGTTTGTTTTCATCATTTTGATTTAAGAGTAATGAGGTCTAAATAAATAGCTCTTGACACATGAGTTTAGGATTCTCATTTAAAGAACTACACAAATCTGAAGACGAGATAAATAAATAGGTATTGGGGATCGCGGTCACGAAATGACTTGGTACTTAACGAGGAATACATAGTCTTTGTTTTCCACACAGGTTCGATCTTGGCACACTGTTGTAAAGTGGATGAACATGGAATTTCTGTAAATATTCCATTTCAATAGGCATTTTCCACGGAGCATGCCCATTCAGCTGCTACCAAAATTAGTTGTTGCCACTGTTATCAGAGGGCAGTTTGGTGGTGGAAATCGTCTATTAGTAGATCTTTTCCAAAGAGCTTGGCTGCACAGTGGGCTGCTGCTCACAACATTAGTTATTTCACTGTTGTTGCGAGAGGGCGGGTTGGTAGTGGGAATCTTGTATAATGGACCATAGGTGAAGTCCGTGATTTCGCTGATTTCCTCGTTTTTGATAATCGCCGATTAACTATCACAGAATGCCTGGATATATATGACAGGAGAACTTTGGTCAGTAGGAATCGCTTATGCAAGGGATAGACCATCTCTGTATGACCTTTGATTTTGCTAGGACCTAACAACCAAAGTCAACAAAGCCAGTTGTGGATTTCTGCGAAAACATGGACATTTTCCCATAAACTTAGCACTGTCATGGATTCGCTGAAAATTCCCCAAAAGTCAGGTGTCATACGGTACTCTCCAAGCATAGGTTTTGCCCTATGCCTAAGACCAATCATTACAGACTGCTTGGAAAGCTTTCTGCTGTTAATATTGTGGCTGTATTATCGCCCACTTCTTGGTTGATTTCCGCTTTTTCCCTCCAACATCACTTTAATCCCTAATAGACAGATACAAAGTCGATTGTTTTCCCGTGAATATGGCTTTTGCTGACGACACGGTGTTAAACCAGGGTCCGTACAGATCCCCGAAGACCCTTGAAAACCTTTGAATTTCGAAATAACATTCAAGAGTACCCGAAAACCCTTGAATAACGCCTGTTTCACATAAAACCATTGAAATCCCAATTTCCAGTGAGCATCACCTCTTTCGCCACTAGTGTAAATCTTGTGGAAAATTATTTAGTAACATAATTATAGGGTAAACTAAAACATATGTTGCCGAGAAAACATTGAAAAACTTGCATCTTGTGGTACATCTTGAACACGCGGAAACACCTTAAAAACCCTTGAAAAACTTGTGTATGAAAGTCCCTGAAACCCTTGAAAACCTTGAATTTCATTTTCAGATGTTTGTATGAACCCTGGTTAAACCATCACCAGTCAATCAATTAATCAAGTCCGTTGGTTTTTAGTATTTTATTTTATTTTATTTACAGTTTGATGTATTCATTATAATTCATTTTATCGTGAAATTTGGCTTCATTTTAGTATGAGTATACCCTAGATGACAAGGGTGAGCGAGTGCTGTTGGGAAAAGGCACGTACGGGGCTGTTTACGCAGCCATTGACCTTAACACACAAGTCCGCATAGCTGTCAAGGAGATCCCTGAGAAACTGTCAGAGTAAGTGAATTACATTATATCTAGGAATAGAGGTTTGCATCCTTGTGTGTGAGTGAGTGAGTGAGTGAGGGAGTGAGTGAGTGTGTCTGTGTGTGTGTGCGAGTGCTTGTGCGTGTGTGAGTGTGTGTGTGTGCGCGAGTGCGAGTGCGCGTGTGTGAGTATGTGTAAATAACGACAGTCTATTATGTATTATTCCGCATGGGAAGTCACAATGTTGTCTTTTATCTTGCAGCCAAGTACAACCCTTACACGAGGAGATTGCACTGCACTCTCGCCTCAACCACAGGAACATTGTGCGCTACTTGGGGTCGGTCAGCGAGGACGGGTACTTCAAGATCTTTATGGAGCAGGTTCCTGGAGGTACAGCATATTATTGCACTCATATTACTTCGGTACAGGGGTGCTTTGGTCCAAATTACTCTGCTATGTGGATCCTTGTTTGACACACACTTCAGAAATCACACTCAATTTCATAATAGATGGGTTTTTTAATGTATGGCGAAGGCATATTTTAAAGTTACATACTACGATAGTTTAGAATTTCTACCATATTGGTCTTTTTAAGAGATAGATATATTAAGTTGTTGGTTATAATCTTGCATACTTTAGTTTGAAGTAACGTTTGTTAAATGAATACTTAATGTTGGAGTTATTTAAAGTGAAGATATGCTACTTAATTTTTGGCGTGCACACCGAAGTGCTGGATACTGTGAGCCTTAACAGTAACAAGTTCTATTAGATTTACTTAGCATCCCCTTCCATGCATCAAGAAAGGTTTACTAAGTGTGCCAGTATGTGAGTTGGGATATTTAGTATGAAATCTAGGTTTGCTTTGGTTTTAAAAAGTTTGTGCTTTTATCGAACTATGTAGATTGAAACCGAAACATAGATGAGAATCTTGTGGATTTATCCGGAATTCCGGATTTTTGATCTGCCCGATTTTTTCTGGGTATGGTAAAAATTTGCGACCATTCCTGGTTTGGCACAAACCACCCGTCACTTTTAAAAGTCCCCCAAATTCATCAATTTTTTTGTTAGGCCATTCTCATTTATGCTGAATTATTCTCGTAGTTCTGGAATTTGATGTTGATTTAAGCTTTTCTGTTTTTTATAGGCAGTTTGGCAGACCTACTGCAGTCCAAGTGGGGCCCATTGAAGGACAACGAAACTACAATCGCATTCTACACGCGGCAGATCATACGAGGACTCAAATATCTGGTAATAAGCCAATCCAGCAGGTTTCGTACGGGTCCTTGAAAACCTGAAAGTCTTTGAGTTTGTCTAATGATCCTTGAAAGTCCTTGAACATGGAAAATTGTGACCATATTTCTTTTAAAGTCTATTTTCGCTGACGTGACCAAACTTCAATCAGTGATGTTTTGTATTAAAAGTGATTTTAGTGGGTTTGTCATCCTGCCTCTTGAATTTTATATTAAAACTATGCATATAGTCATCGTTATTTCTCATGCTTATTCACAATTCACATCTTACCCAATGAATCGACTATGAATGCAGCTGTGTTTCGGGACACTGTAATTTGATAAACGTCTTAAAAATGTTCTGGAATTTTGCACTGAAAGGTCCTGGAAAGTCCCGGAGTTTCATCCGGCAAAATGGGTATGAACCATGTCCAGGACAGGTGGAGCATTTAATTCTCCAACTAACTGAAAATAAGACTCCCACAATGAAATTACTATAGAATACGCTGGTTGCTTTATGATACTATCTGTGCCTTAGATTACAATGCAAAGATTGCCAAAGGTAGCCAGCTTGGTCTCTTCTCTATTGGAACACTTTAATAGGAGTTATTCGGATATTAAAGATGTCCTCTAATTGAGATTGTTTTGATGTAGAATAAGTTTGATGTAACCCCTTGGTTTCCTTCATCTTTCCCAAAAGCAAATGATTAGTCACAATCTAGATTGATTGATCACTGATGGTTTACAACTCCATGTCGGCAGCAAGGATCATATTTACACGAAATTCTGAAATGGTCAAGTCTTAGGTCAAATATCAGCAAAAACCATCTCTGATGCAATTTAGAAGTGGTCACAACTGAGAATTCTTTGATAAAAGAATGAATAAAATACAATAGAATTGATTACTGTTGAAATTTGTGTAAACAAAGCTGTCTTTAAAGATGTAGTAGCATTCTGTCATGAAATATTTGTATAGATAACTTGTAAACTAAAGGGCACTGCCTCGACTAATGTTCTATTTTGAAGAATAAAGCAAAAAATGAAAAAAATAAAATAAAAAGGAAAAGAGTTTGAAAAAAAAGTAAGTAAAAGAAGAATCATTAACTTTATGTGTCTGCTTAATTGCTTAGCATGAGAACCGAATCGTTCATCGCGACATCAAGGGTGCCAATGTGCTCGTGAATACATACAGCGGAGTGCTGAAGATCTCTGACTTCGGCACATCGAAGCGGCTTGCTGGCATCAACCCAAGCATAGCTACCTTCGCAGGTATGTATGCTAGCACCTGTCTTGTTTTGTTTTGTTAGATGTGTTGATTAAACAAAATATTTCAATCGCAAGCAATTGGTCTTCCTCATTCCACTTTTACTTTCCCTATCCTGGTATTAAGAGTACCAGGCTTGGTAACGCCAAGTATAAATGTTTACGTGATTGGGTTTGATGACTCAGCTGCTGTAGAACACCACACACAGCAGGATGTTGTTTGTCTCTGAGGATTTCTACATTTTCTTTTAAAAAAAATTAAATTAATAAGAAAAGGTAATATTCACCCTTTCAGGACCATGCTAGTTCTTATATATAAATATATATACTCTCAAAATATGGTTGTTTACTCCGGGTATTTTTTTTCAAATTCAATTTAATTTGAAAAGTAGGCCTTTTGATAGAAGGTAGTGTTTCTGTATGTGTAGTAACTTGTGTAATATATAGGGATGAAAGATCTCCGCGATTCCGCGGATTTCCGGGATTTTTCAATCCCGCAGCACCATCAGCCTATACTACTAATATGTGGTACTGACGTCGCAGCAGTATCAGCGTACACTACTAATATTAATAAATGCTCCAAGCATCACAGCACTATCAGCGTACACTACTAATGCTTCAAACAGTGCAGCACTTTCAGTGTATACCAATATATATGAAAAGCGACTTCCGGGAATTTTCCGCGATTCCCTGACAATGCTAAGCCTATGGGAGAATATCAGCATTTCCGCTTTTTTTCCCGGAGAGCACTTTCATCCCTGAATATAGCCAGAACATATACACACATTCTTTACTGATTGCATTTGTTTTCAACAGGCACCTTCCAGTACATGGCCCCGGAGGTGATAGATAAGGGTGCCCGGGGATATGGTCCTCCGGTAAGTGAATACAATGATCAAGCTTGTGTATTTAGTTGAAAAATAAGGCCGAAGCTCAAAGCCATTGGGTTATGTAACTTTAAGATTATCGCGGCATGTGACTACCGTGTTGCCCTGTGGTATTATGGCTGAGAGATGTATTATTACTGAAAGACACAATTTGACACCGAATTGCCCTGTGGTATTATGGCTAAGATATGTATTATTACTGAGAGGCACAACTTGGTGCTGAGCTGCCCTGTGGTATTATAGCCAAGACATGTATTATTACTGAGAGGAACAACTTGGTGCTGAGGTGCCCTGTGGTATTATAGCTGAGAGATGTAATATTACTGAGAGACACAAGTTGGTGCTGGGGTGCCCTGTGGTATTATGGCTAAGAGATGTATTATTACTGAGAGACACAAGTTGGTGCTGGGGTGCCCTGTGGTATTATGGCTAAGGTATGTATTATTACTGAGAGACACAAGTTGGTGCTGAGGTGCCCTGTGATATTATAGCTGAGACATGTATTATTACTGAGAGACACAACTTGGTGCTGAGGTGCCCTGTGGTATTATGGCTAAGAGATGTATTATTACTGAGAGACACAAGTTGGTGCTGAGGTGCCCTGTGGTATTATAGCTGAGAGATGTATTATTACTGAGAGACACAAGTTGGTGCTGAGGTGCCATGTGGTATTATGGCTGAGAGATGTATTATTACTGAGAGACGAAGATGGCGTCCCACAGCTGATCACTGCCTTAATTGAGTGTTTCCATCTAATTGAAAACCACCAGAAAGCTAAATGATTTGTAATTTGGACACACGTTAGTGCTCAACAACTAACAATCTCTTTGAGGTTTTTCAGCTACTTGAAAATGAACACACTAGAAAACCAAATAATTTGTTATTTTAATGGTTGGTAATCCAATATTTTGTTTGTCTTTGATGTATAGGCTGACATCTGGTCACTGGGGTGCACGGTGATTGAAATGGCGACAGGGAAGCTGCCCTTTAATGAGGTAAGCTTTCAGAATGAGTACTATCGTAAATGACGTAGTTGTATCCGCGGAAGTATGAAACTATACTAATGTTTTTAAATGGTGGACAATTGAATAAATATATTTCTTTTAAAAAATGATTTAGTTTTTGATTCTCTGAGAGGTCAGGCACTTGGTCATGAACTAACCCCGACACATGTGTCGTTGGCTCTTTAATACCTTGCCCTATAGACTACATCACTGTTACAGCGGGGCGGTGTATTGTGGGATGCGTCAGAGCAAAAGAAACCTGCGAGAAGCAGATGGCACATGCTAATACACTGGGTGCAGCTATGAAATGTGCTAGTTTCAGCTCATCTCAGCTCTTGTTTGAAACATAGAATACCAACTAAAAATTATATATATAATAAATTAAGATATTAATCTTTTATCCAGCATTGCATTTACATCAATATAATCAGCACATCTTATGCCATGTGCATTTAGATTTAGACAAACCTGGACTAGTGTTAGAGCCATAGCAGTTTTACTTATTTTATTAATGTTTTTATTTATATCCTATGGTTAATGACATATGTAGAACTAGAAAATTTGTATGGTTAATCAGATATTGGTTATATATTTCTCTGAAACAAGTGTATGTTGACACATTTGGCATTTTAATATTTAGAACAAGAATTAATAATGGTGATGTGGCTATCACTGATTGTTTTGTGTGGAATTGTATGTTTCTTAGCTCTAAATGTTTAACTATGGCTAGTTTTGTCTTAGCTATATTCATATGTTTATGCCAAATAGTCAACATTTTTCCCTATGCGTATCGACAAACTCAATGGCCATTCGCATTTACTTTGCTGCCAACACCGTTTTCAGCGCATGCGCAGTCGGAACCGTGATCCTGTCTATTGCGGAGGGCCTTTTGAAAAATCTAATTAAAAAACTCTTTTTAAATTTTTTTTTTTATCTTACTACAACTAATGAAACTAGCGTGCTATAAATAGGTCACTGATGTCATACACTAACCCTCCCCCTGACATGGCACGTTGTAGGCTCATGACAGGATGAGACTCACACTGTGTGACAGAAGCATGCCTACTACAGTAAAACCTTTCTAACCGACCACCTCCACAGATCAACCGCTCTCCTCTATCGATCGCTTTATTTGTGTCCTAACCGATTGCCCATACAATACCATTTTAATGATAAAACAAAACTCCCTAAACCGACCACTTCTCTAAATGGACCATTTAAAGTCTGTCTCATGGTCGGTCGATTTAGAGAGCTTTTACTGTATACTCAAACAGTTGACAAACTGGACGGAATGACAGATTGGGTAGAACATAATTTTGCTTCTCAAGCGGAAGGTCACAGGATCAATCCGACGCAGAGTCAAGCTTAAGACTTAGAAAATGTACACTTGTCAATACCTGTTAGGTGTTAAGAATTACTTGGATAGGACAATTATTGGTATCTAAGGTTATAAAACATTGCTGGCATTACTGTCCTTAAAACTGCAGTCCGATAAAAGCCTCACATTTTCAAAAACAAAATAATTATATAGATTTGATCCTACATATTTAACTTGGATACTGATGCACTTATTAACTATTTGTTGCCACGTAGAAGGGAATACTGAGTCATGTTAATAAAGTCTGTTACTGCTGAAGCCTATGGTGTCAGAGTTTTGGCATGCTTGCCAAAATGAATTTTGCATGTTTGAATTTCAAATATCTCCAGAGTTAGACATTTAAAATCAAAATTACTTTAAGCTGAAGTAAAGTAGATTATAACTATAAATATAATGTACTTATCTCATAAAATTTCAGAAACTTAAAACCATCGCACTATGCAACTTTAATAAAACAGGAATGTTCGGTTCTTTTTATAGGTGGGTGGGAGGTAGATAAAGCATTCACCCAGTACTTGCAGTACACGGGTGAATACCAACCCTATATAAAAACGGTTGAAAATGCGGGTCAATGAATTGAGAGCCTAATTTCACAATCTAAGAAGCAACAATTATTCCTTACATATGTCTTATTGATAGCCCGCTACCTTTGAGTTGAAAAATATAATATAATATCTAGTTTAATAAGATTTAAAAGTGAAATCGAAGGCGTTCTGCGGCCGCCATCTTGTCTTTTTGCATTCTCTCCCATTTCATCAACTCTATGCCTATATAAGTATCCATTTGATACTGGAGGCAGACATTCTACTCCCTGGTCCATACTAAAGCTATTTTCGCCCGTATTTAGACTACGTTGTCGTTCACCCGTGTACTACAAGTACCGGGTAAATCTTTTATCTAGGTGGGAGGATGTTAAAGCGCGGATACAAGGGGAGGGGCATTGAATGGATGGATGGATGGTAAGAGACAAGAGCAATACCAGGGGGTTGGAGGAGTTGTCATGGGTGAAATACACAAATACCCATGTGTTTACATTTCAGCTTCCCCCTCAAGCAGCGATGTTCAAGGTGGGAATGTACAAGATTCACCCCGAGATCCCGTCGTCCATGTCCGATGAGGCCAAGAACTTCCTTGAGAAGTGAGTACCAAACAAAAAATTCTAGGCTGTGAGTGCAAGAATGTGTCTGCGCCAGTGTGTAGACATAATAGGTGTATGACATAATAGTAAAGAAAAGAGTGTTGGGACATACCAGCTAATATTGACTATCTAACTGAATATTATTAATTCCTTCCATAACAAAATAGGGGAAACGACAGACGTCCTTAATACCTAAAATTGTATTTTATTGAGCAAATTCGGTGGCCCAATGGGCAGATGGGTGGGGGGAGGGGGTGAGGAGCCACCTGGAGGGCAGGAGGAGAATAAGGGTAACTGCTTGGTAGCAGACCTCCTGCTCTCCACTTTGCACACTAGCCTCCAGTAACCCAAACTACAAAGGAGCATATCAAAGGAGGTTATGGTGCTGTCATATTACGACGCTTCGCGCTAATGTGCGTCGAGGTATGTGATTTTTTGCCACTACGTCGGGATACATCACTATGCGTTAGGTGCGCGTTGGTATACGTCAACGTACGTTGAGGTTTGTCGAGATACGGTGTCGCACGGTAGGGGGTCGGCAAAGTTTTTTGCAATCACAAAACTTTCGACGCACGACAACGTTTGACATGTGGATTTTACATCCGCCGTATGTTATGTAAGCGTTAGGTGTACGTCGATGTATCTTAGACGTACGTTAGTCAAACATTCACTACGTTGACCTACTTTAAAGGTAGTGGGAACGTACAGTCCGCGTACTGACAACGTATGTATCCATACCGTAGGTTTCGCGTTTCTCCAGCGTGTCTCAAGTGACATATGTAACGTATGATGCGTCGTTCTGGCAATCGAATAACGTATATAATGTTCACCGGCATTCTGTGAACGTATCGTGAGCGTAATTCGAGCATTTTTCGCATTTTGATGCTTCTCGGCGTATAAAGGGGAATTTCCACGTTGGAGGCGCGCTAGCGAGATACGTCGTAATGTGACAGGGCCATTACAGGGGCAGTAGTAGTAGACACTAACAATAATAATAATAATAATAATAAGCAGGATAGTTCCATACATGAATAATACTTGCATAAGTACTTTATACCTCACATAATACGGCAAAACCAATATAATGAGGTAGAAAATATTCTTCCCTTTGCTAGGTGCTTCGACCCTAACGTTGATGATCGGTGGAACGCCGTCATCCTCCTTGAACACCCCTTCATCGACGAGTGAGTGAATTGATATATTGCTATATCAATCAACACACAAATACTCTTTACTTTACTTTATCTTTGTCTGCCATATGTAGGCTAATAGCCTATTAGCAGTTCATATGGCCTTTCATCTCTGCGACTTGTGCGGTTAAAATACTCATGTATGTGTTTCTGACTGTTTCGGTAATGTCTCCATAATCGCTCTAACCTAGATTTAAAAGCATTTAGATTGGGTGCTTCTACTACATCGCTTGGTAACATATTCCAGAAATTGACTGCATGGAATGTCAGGGACATCTGTCTCTGTTTCTTATGTTCCTTCTGTTTCTTTAGCTTATATCTATGACCCCTTGTTTGAAACTTGTTTCATTCCTTTTGATGTAGCTGGCTTCATTGAACATTGCGCTTTCACGGTGTTTGTCACATTTGCCATCGACCGAAAATATCAGTTGTAGAACTATTAGTGATAATCTGCTAATAAAATGGAATACGTCCAAGAGACACAAGAGACACATAATGCACCTGCATGTGATGCTTAATTAGATTGTGATGCTTAATTAGATAAATCTCGCGAAATTGTCCTCATTTTTCATTTAGTATTAATTACATTTAGTAGGACACAGATTATCATTCACTTCGGATTTGATTTGGAATATGGTTTTGTGAGATGGGGGAAAGGTTATTGATTTTCCCTGATGGACAGGTTGTGTGGGTAGTACTATATATACGAATGAGATACACATGCACATGCACACACGGCTCCTAACGGACGCGCTGGCCGAATCGGTAGAGCGCAGGCTTCCCGTGCGGAAGGTCGGGAATTCGAATCCCAGCCGAGTCAAACCAATGACTTACAAAATTGGTACTTGTCACTTCCGAGCCTAGTGTTCGATATTATTAGGATAGGGCAAGGACTGGTGTACTTACTCTTAGGATAATGTGACTGAATGGGATATCAGGTCATGGTGCTGGCGGCCTGGTCTCCCAGTGGGGCAGCACTATAAAGTCGCCATAAGTGCGCACTGTCACAAGTCGGTACCCATCCTGATATGACCTTAGATGTTGCCAGGATGTAAAACTCCAACATCAAATCAACATATCAGGGGGGCAATACTATGAAGACGCCATGAGTGCGCATTGTCACAAGTCCAACTAGGTGATCTCCTACCTGTACTCCAAATGAATCTCTACAAACTAGCAATAACTGACTAGCAAAAGTATCTAAACACTTTAACAGTTTAATAAATTACATCAAGATAAACCACACATTGGAACATGACATAGCTTTCAGTAAACCTGATGTATAATGACAGCTGGTCATCTAGGGTGTTACTGCCCAGGCTATTCACGCTTGGTTTTATCATCTAACAGCCATCTTTGCTTAGCTTTATATTTAATATTGTTGTTGTTGTTGTTATAAATATTTTATTCAGCTGAATAATACTTTCGGTGTAATTGATTAGTAGGAGCCTAATAAATATGGTGCTAGGTACTGTCAACCTGATTACAGCCTAGAATCGCAACAATCATTAAGACTTGTACATATTCAAGCAGTTATTCCCTATGAATGTACTGACTCCCATGTGTTCGGTACTTGCTATAAATAGGCTTGAGCAAGATGAAACCAACTGGGTCTGTACAGGGTCTGGAACGTCTTGAAAAGTCTTGAACTTCATTTGCCCCATTTCAAGGCCTTGGAAAACCTTGAATTTAACCTCTTCAGTGGCCTTTGTGATTGGCGAGCCTCTGCGTGAACAATTTGTCAATGTGCAAACTGCTTTTGTCTCATTTTACTGTGCCACCGATAACAGGACACCCGCTATGTCACGACAACATTGGGTCTGGATGCAGAGTAGTCCTGTGCAGACGGGTACTACTGTAGTTATAATGAGATGTGGAATAATCAATTAACTCACTTAACCCTTAAGAGACTAGTGAATTAGTATTATTAGATCTGAAAGCTGAGTGCCTTCAAGGTGTAATCTTCTGTACGCTTTCTTTCATTTCAGAGCTCGGTGAGTGGAATTTTCTCAAAAGCTTTTTTACAAAGGTTTTTTCAGCATGTGCAATTCTGTCCTAATCATTTCCAATCACATACTTTTTGTCATGTTTTTGATTTAAGTTCTCGGGTATAGATAGCGTTTATCAAGGATGAAAGATCTCCGCCATTTCGCGGATTTCTGCGATTTTTTATATTCACCAATTAACGTTAAAACAAAAAATACCAAGGAGTCAGGGTGTATATGACAACACATGGGTAGCTTGAACCCCATTCTTATATGTTACAAGAACATAAAACCCAAACAAGAATGAGCTAGGTATAGGCGATAATATAGCCACAAGGATAGCTGAAACCTGACTTCCAGTATTTTCACGCGATTAGCTGACAGTGCAGATATAATAATCTTGGCTTAATTTCCGCGTTTTTTGCCGGAGACCACTTTCATCCTTGGTTTATTTAGTCTGCCAATATTTTAAATGGTTCAGATAATAGAAATATTCTGGATATAGTAGACATTGCCAATTTTTGTTCCCTTTAGTTATGACATAATGTCAGCCTTTTTTTTTTTTTTTCAGTTGGCAAAAGAAGAAGCCAGAACGGTAGTTATACTAAGAAAGTACTACCCTTACCCCCTCCCTCCCCCCGTACACTACACTACGCACATGGAAACAGTTTTTGAAATAAATTAAAAATCTCCTTTTATAGCATTTTTTTGATTAAGCAGGGGGAATTTAAATCACGGACAGTTGGTCTCATTCAACTGCTCCTTGCCCTATCCCAGTAATACCAAGTGCCAGGAATGGGAGCGGAAAGTATAAATGTTGTACGTCATCGGTTTGACTTGGCTAGGGTTTGAACCCCAGGGTTCGAATCCCATCACCTGCCATATGGGAAGCAGGCGCTCAACCCATTCAGTCATCCAATTTACAAAAACAGTTTACCTCATATAACTTATAAGGGGTAGGGCATTCTATTTATATAATGATCACTGCTGAAAGTGTTAAGAAAATTTCCCGAAATCAGAAAATCTGACCCGACCAACACACACACCACCACCAGTTCATAACTTCTGTAGTGGTCTGCACTAACCTCTCAGGCAAGTAACCACATAGACAGGTAGGCGTGGGGAGTGTATTGATATCAGGGAGCCTAGGTGGTGTAATGGTTAGCACACTGGCCCGGAATGCAAAGAGATGTGGGTTCGAGTCCCGCTCTAGGCACAGTATTTCCCATTTTCATCACCCCCATGACACTGGTTGCCGTGATCAGGATCCTGTACAAGCTTTGCGCTGTATGGTTGTTGAACCTACCCTGTGTATGTATGTGTTAGTGCATTGCCTGTGTGTATGTAATTGTAAGCATTACAAGACTTACAATTCCAGGGGGACGAGTGTAGTGGTCTGCACTAACCTCTCAGGCAAGTAACCACATAGACAGGTAGGCGTGGGGAGTGTATTGATATCAGGGAGCCTAGGTGGTGTAATGGTTAGCACACTGGCCCGGAATGCAAAGAGATGTGGGTTCGAGTCCCGCTCTAGGCACAGTATTTCCCATTTTCATCACCCCCATGACACTTCCTACATCTCACCAATTCACAGTTGATGTTTAACTGTAAACAGTAGGGAGTACCAGTAGAGTTAATGGACAGGTGTTTTGGCTTGCTCCGTTTTGTGTCATTTTTTGCCCCCACTCATTACTCTGACGCTACTAAGTATTATGTCCTTAACATTGCTTCACCCGCACTGCCTGCTTCCAGCTTAGGATTAATAATGCTTTTACACTAATGCTCCCCTCCCAACTACACACGCCTAACTTGGAGACAATTAACGAGACAAATCTAGGTGTTCCTTTGCTTTCAGCACAATGTATTGTAGGATCTGCTCTTATTTGTCTATATTTTTGCAGCAATAAAATCAAGGACGCAATCAGAATATTGAATTCTGGGGTTTCTGACTTTGGTATAAGTTGCCATGGTACCATGCCGTCTGCCAGGTCTGAACCTGGACTGCCTATTATTACTATTAGTCAGGGATGAAAGGTCTCCACCGTTTCCATATTTGTTGGTTATTTGCATTTCTAAAATATTCTGAACATACAATATGCTACACATTATAAAGCATTTTGTTTATTTTCTCCATTTATTATTACTTAAATACCACCAAATTCCAAGATCTTTAAAAAAAACCACACCATTTAACTGTCCCAGGCAAGCGCTTGGTGATTGTCGGCGTTGGGTCACGTGATGCTCAGCATTGGGTCGGCGGTTGCCCGATGTTGGGAGCCCCTGCACTGATTTCTGTGAACATCTTGAACTTTCATCCCCGATCAATTAATCAATTTAGTAATTGCCTAAGTAATGTTGATAGCCCAATCTCGGTGGTAATGTCCATTTCAGTACCCTATGGTTTTCCTACTCCGATGAAAATTTGACGTATTGCTGTGACACTAAAATAAAACTCCTATTGGATAAAATGGCTATGGTTTGCAAGCTTTAAGTAATTTAATAAACGCTTAATTATAAATATTAAGACCAGTGCCTGGACGCTGACAAAATATCTGTTCAGATGAATAAAATATTCCCCCCCCCCCCCAAATAGAGTGAGTCTGGCAAGTGCATGGAATGCCGGCTTCACCCCGGTCAAGGCCCACCTGAGAGGCTCTGGTTTTAAACCCCCAGATTGGGCAACGACAGTTTTGTTATTGTGGGAAGCAGGGATGGAGGGACTAGTATTATCTGCAAATGTGAGTCAAAGGTGAGTTGTAAAGGTGTTATATACTCAGCGGAATGCAGTTACTCATAACATGCTATCACCAGGGTCGTAGCTAGAGGAGGGCCGGGAAAGGAAGAGGGAAGTTTCCCCCCCCCCCAATTCTCCCACGCCCTCCCAAAACCACACACCAAAAAAAAAACGAACCCCCCAAAAAACCGCCCCCCCAAAAACCCCCCCCCACAAAAAACCAATAGAATGTAACTGTTGCTGGAATTTGGCATTTCAGATCCTTTAGATTTCAAAATTGTGTGCGGGTGGGGCATATCCCAAATACCCCACCCCCTGTACTGGTCCGTGCATTCGGCCCTCATCCGTTCCAATAATGTATCTACCCCCTAAACAAATCTCACACCCAAACAAATCTCACACATAACAAAAATACCTAGCTACGGCCATGATCACATTAAGCTTCACCCTCTCGGTACCTGTACCAGAAACGGAAAAAGATGCTTTGGTAAGAAAAAGTCTGCACAGACATCTCACATTTTTCATCCTCATTTCAGAATATATTTTTTTTAAATAGAAAAATGCCAAGAAGAATGGCCAAAATGATGGAATGTTTGTTTGAGTCTGTGAAAGGCTTTTTCTTTTACAAACTCATCCCGTGCTAACAAATGTGTAAAGTTGGGCAGAAACTACAATTGCCCCGCATTCCACTGTTGGGAGGCTTCAATAATTGCTTAAGGAACTATTTATTACACACAAGTTTTGCGTCTAAATTCTAGGTGTTTGCTAACTTTTAGTTTTGAAGTGCATGCTTTTTATTGTATATGAAATGGGGGGAGGGGGGGGGAGATGTCATGAGATGTCAAATATATGTTTGTCTATGTCTATATATACATACATTCCCGCATTGGTAAGCGCAGGTTCAAAATCCTGCAGATGATTTGATTGATTGAATGATTAATTGACTCACTGATAGAGCGATTAATTTATGCTAATATGCCTATCTCCCGAGTTTCAACAGGATTTCCTCTTGTTATAGTATTAATGCTGCGGTGGCACATTGATGTTCTTCTTTCTGACCGCCCCTCTTGAAAGCAGTGTTGAACCTTGAGTCGAGGGTAGTGGACTGGTGAACCCCGCACAGGTGGCTTTAAGTTTAATTACTCCTCATTACCCATGGTGCCCATATTTTCAGGTCCAGTGGTACATCGGTAGATAAAGGAAAGTGTGAGTGTGGTCTCCAGCGCTTCAGTCGACAGGACTCGCAGACCAATCTTATAAAGCGTCAGGACTCATTGACCAACTTACTGGCCAACAAGCAGCCACAGCCGCAACCACAGTACCGTATCTCTTAATAAGCTGCTTCAGTTCGATTGGTGTTGACCTGCAACAAGTTTTTGATTCAATTTCACCCAACACCTGCCCTGCTCCCTCCCTCCCGCCACACACCTTCCCACCACTGCGAGTTTGATGCACAACTTGGAATATAAATAAATGTTGGTTCTTATTCCGAATATTGTTGTAAAAACAACAGAAAAAACATACTGAAACTCACATAAGATATTGATTATTCTTTTAATTAAAGACAATAACAAATTAAAAAAGTTTTTACATTCTTCAGCTATTAACAATTTTTGTGTGGGTAAATATGTTTATTCTGCTGAATAAGTTATTTTTGGCAGCGCCGATTTCTTCGATTTAGTTTGAGTATTTTTGGATTGGTTGCGTTATTATAAATATATTTGGACCCCCCTCACCCTAAAATGGAAATAAATAAATTATACAACTTTCAAGCACCCAGGATGACATCGCGTTCACTTCATGCCGTGAACGACGACATGAATGCATTAATCCCGAGCTTTGTAGCCAGTTTACATTGCAACCTGGTACAAGGCGGGCACTCTGGAGGGTACACACAGTGAGAAGAGGGGTGGGGGGCTGCGAGGGATTGTACTTCTCTGCTGTTTTCCATATCTGGGGCATGGGAATGGGGTGGGGGAATGGGGATGTGGGGGTGGCGGGTGGGATGGAAATGAGGGTGGGGTGGGGGTTGGGGGTTAATGGAAGTCTGCCAGTTACGTATGGGGGCACTACTCAGTTAATGGAAGCTATGCATGGCGGTGGGAACTTCTCGGCTGTCTTCCAGATCTGGCCGATGGGAAAGTGCGGATGGTTGGGTGGGGGGGGGGGGGGGGTTGACAGAGTGGGCGGGGGGCGTTAATGGACGTCTGCCAGCTACGTATGTATTGATGGAGTAGTAGTACATATACCACTTTAAAACTGAAATTATGGTAATTTATTAGCGGAATATACTAAAGTAGAATAATCTCTACGGGTATTGTTCACAATAGTGATCATTGCAATACGGCCACAGCAGAAGGGTATCTGGGCCTGACAAGATGTGTAATCCTTCCCTTAACACCAAGTGATGGGTATTATAGCTGCACATTTTCCAGAAGAGTAGATGTATAGTCAAATGAGATTTGCCTTTCTACTAATTCATGATATGCTGTTTATTAAAGAAATTAGTTTGACTCGTTAACGATTTCATGTTAATAGTTATCGCGTATACCCTGCTTTGGAGGTATAGGTGAAGGTTTAGGCTGGTGGGGGTGGTGGGGGAGTCAGGGGCCCAAAAGTAGATTATCAACATCCCGTAGGCCCCAGTTCACCATGCAACTTATTATAGTTATGAAATTACAAAGGTTATTAATCTGGACTTGACTTGCAGTATGTCATGCCTGTGCCTGAGAAATAGCTTTAAAAAAAAAAAAAAATTGAAGTCCCATCATGTTGGGCGCCATTTTGAATTTCAATCGATCAGCATCTTGAATTTCATGACAATTTGTAATTTTTGTTTCTTCACATCTAAACCAGGGGTAATGCAATTTGAAAGGAAGCACTATGTACAATATATACAGTAAAATCTCTCTAACCAAAACCACTCCACAAATCGACCACTTCCCTATATCGATCGCTTTATTTGGGTCCCAACAATACCATTGTAATCGTAGTCTAACTCCCTAAACCAACCACCTCCCTAAATGGACCACTTAAAGTCGGGCCGATTTAGAGAGGTTTTACTATATGCGCACATGTACATCTGTATCAGCCACAATCAGATAACTGCCACTGGCGCCCAAGTTGAACGAACTTGACTTTCAGTATGTCATTATATACAAGTGTTGTTATATGAGGCACCAAATTTAGTCTGTGTTGCAATTTGTGGTTGGTTAGTCCCATTTTCACAATCCCAGTGTTTCACAAAAAGACAGTTAACGGTTAAAATAGCATGTGACAGGAAAATGAGTGTAGAAGCATGGCTAAATGAGCATATTTGGTTTATCTGTGAAAAATGTACGACCAATTGGTGTACCCTCTTATAATCTACTTTTACTTTAAATTACAATTTTGTCAGACACGGATTTAAACGCTAATAGTTTTGATTTATGCTCATATTCATATAATGAGACTTATTTTTCTTGTCATGTGCTATTTACACTGTCATACGTCTTTTTCTAGGAAAATCATTCAAGTTTTAGCCCATCCGATGACAGGAAATATTTTGCAGTCATCGGTTTGTCGACACACATTGTCCCGTCTACCCCATGCAGGGGCACCATCCCATTTCGGGACAGAAGGCCATCACTGGCAGTAGTTGCTCATTTGACTGTTGGGCGGCTTCCAAATAGGTGCACTTGTGTAACTAACTACCGGGCACGGTGGCCGAATCGGTAGAGCGCAGTTCTCGCGTGCGGGAGATCGGGAGTTCGGTTCCCGGTCGAGTCAAACCAATGACTTATATAATTGATACTTGTCGGTTCCTAACCTGGCGCTCAGCATTAATAGAATAGCGCAAGGCCTGGTTAGCTCAGTGTCAGGATAATGCGACTGAGTGGGATATATCAGGTCATGGTGCCAGCGGCCTGATATTTTTAGTGGGGCAGCACTATAGAGTTGCCGTGAGTGTGTACTGTCACAAGTCGGTACCCATCTTGATATGATCTTAGATGCTGCCAGGACGTAAAACTCCCAACAACCAACTTGTGTAACTAAAAGGCGCATGCCATCAAATTCTGCGACTATATGTCACATGTACCGACAGGTGCAGTGGCATATTCACGTTGTTCAGTGCACATTGGTGTGGACCCTTGGCGCTCTTAGAAGCATTACTCGTTTATATTTTTGTGTTTAAATTTAGTGTTTTTCTCTACCATTAGCAACCAATTAACCAACATTACTCCACCCACCCACCCAAGCAACACTCCCCAACCGGTTATTTCTGCTTGTAGTTTATTCACATCGTTCACGGAAAATGTCACAGCCTTTCAGTACTTTGCCAGGCAACATAGAAAATTCACCAGTCTCCACGCTTGAGTTTTTGGAGGCGATTGTTTGGTTTGGTTTGTGTTGTCTCGTCTTTGTGTAATGAGGTAAAAATGAGTGAATTAGAACCTGTACTTTAAACAAGGGAATCAAATGGCGTCAGCTGAGAGCAGGTTTGTTTGACTAGTTGTGAGGTCATGCTGCGTTGTCCACCTTACTGGACAGGATGGCTAAGATGGCAAGAGCATTGGTTTCTTGGGCAAAAGGTTGTAGGTTCGAATCCCGGTTGAGTCAAAGCCAATGACTTACAAAACTGATACTTGTTGCAGCCTAGACTGGTGCTTGGCATTACTTGTGTATGGCAAGGACTTGTTTGCTCAGTATCAGGATAGTGTGGCAGAATATCGGGTCATGCTGTAGGTGGCAATGGGTCAACATTGTAAAGTCGCCATGAGTGTGCGTTGTCACAAGTCAGTACCCGCCCTGATATGACATTAAATTACATTAAATGTAAAGCGACCAATGGGATGGCCAAATGAGTTGATCGTCCGTCTCCTGTTTTGGTAGATCGTGGGATTCGCACCCATTGCTTTGAACCCTGGTTGAGTGAAGCCAATGACTTAAAAATTGATACTTGTTGCTTCCTAGCCAAGCGCTTGGCATTATTAGGATCTATAGGGAAAGGACTGGTTGGCTCAGTGTCAGGATAATGTGACTGGGATATCAGGTCATGGTGCTGGTGGCTTGTTCTCCCAGTCGGGAAGTACTATAAAGTCACCATGAGTGCACACTGTCACAAGTCTGTACCCATTCTGATATGACCTTAGATGTTGCCAGGACGTAAAACTCCAACAACCAACCAACCTTAGGTCTAAAACCCCAACAAACATTGTTCTGGGTGCCGCGACTGCCATCATTTCAGTGACTACAACTGCATTGTTATCGCCGGTGACCGGATGGTAGTCCGGTGGTTTGTTCTGACTCTACGCATGTTGTTCTACCACACAGGGCGTCAAACTTGTCACGCAGTCGGTCAGGTTCATTTAGCCTGGCGCGTGATAGGTAAGTGTGATGGTCGAAGGCGGCGGCGCTTGTAGGCTGAATCCATCCTACACCCTCCCATCCCCCTGTCTGTTCTACCAATAATATGTTACCACTTCATACATTCGTGTCCCCGCTTGGCGATCTTCTGCATGGATGTTCAACCTCTTGTACGATCATGTCTTGGGCATATTATTAGATGTTGAGGGTGTGGGGGAGAGGGGGTGATGCCGGAGACATCTTTGTCCCCATCTCTTGGGTGATGGTATTTTCTCCTATGTCATCTTATGCAATCATTGTATGCCTTCTCTGATTGGTACATGTGTTATTTATATCGATTCTCAACTGTATAACTACTGCTTCTATTTATCCGCTTGCGTTCTAATGAAGGCACACACCAGTGAATTTAATAACCCGCTATTGCTGTGGCCCCCCGTCAGTGTTTAATTGAAAGGGTAAAATTAACCTTTCCCAGGGAGCATGCATCATGACTTGCTACCCAATGCGTTAGTTCTTAGCATTGCTATTTGAGAGCGCATGGTGGAATTCCTGTGTAAGACCTTTGCAGCAGCGCATGCTGTTACAGTGAGCTACTACCCAGTCCTGATATAACCTTAGATGTTGCTAGGATGTAAGCCACCAACAAACAAAGTTCTTGTCACTGTCATTAAAAGGTGGGTTGGTGGTGGACATAGTGAATTATATCATTTAAAAAATTAAAATTAAAGGACACAAAAGTTTAAAATTAAAGTACACAAAAAAAAAAGAAAAAAAAAGTCATCTCATTAGTAACAGTTAAGACTGAAAACCTACTTAAATATTAAAAGTAACTTTGTTAGGATATATATATATATATAGCAGAAATTTCTGATGTTTTTTGTTGTTGTTGGTTACTCCTTTCTTTGCCAAGTGGTTTCTGGTGTTATCGATTTGAAGTGGAAGTTTTCAGCCATTGTGTAGTTGCCATTTCCTGCTGAGGAGTGTCCATGCGCAATGATAACGTTTCCAGCTTACTTGAGTCAGTGAGTTCCAGTTTGTACTGTGTATTTATTACACGTGCAAGAAGTGCGGTTTTGCCCGTGGCTGTGATAGTGCTAATACTGATACTTGTGCATGTCCTTGAATTCTCAGGTTGCCTGAGCAACTTATTTCATGAAACTTGATTTCTTTGTGGATTTGTGGATTTAATTGACTTAATTAAAAATAATTAGTTTACCCCCCTTTCTTGCAGTATCCCCTATTTCCCTAAATGCAGCGTTTAAATATTACCTTTCTTATTTATGCCCCTTTGATGGTTTTTTTCTGTCTTAATCTTGCTTTTTGTGCTCATCGTGGCAATTGGATTAAGCATGGTTGTACTGAGAACTATAAATTAAATAAATGGTATTATTATTATTGATTAATTTTTCTTGCGATAATTCAAAGAGTTTGCCCCCCTTCGGAACGAGACACCTAAAAGCCATCAGTATCACCGGCTCCATAACTGTTCCTTATTGACTCTGAGTTGAACATTGAACCATTGTGATTGAAAATAGAACCAACACAAAATAAAAACTTTAAAGAACCCACCAAAACACACAAGCATACCAACACAAACATCACACACTTCTCATCTCATTTAAGCACATTACCTTTCTCATTTATGCCCCTTTGATGGGTTTTTTTCTGACTTCATCCTACTTTTTGTGCTCACGATGGCAATTGGATTAAGCATGGTTGTACTGAGAACTATAAATTAAATAAATGGTATTATTATTATTGATTAATTTTTCTTGCAATAATTTAAAGAGTTTGCCCCCTTCGGAAAAAGATACCTAAAAACAACCAGTACCACCGGCTCCATAACTGTTCCTTATTGACTCTGAGTTGAACGTTGAACACTTGTGATTGAAAATAGAACCAACACAAAATGAAAACTTTTAAAGAACCCACCAAAACACACAAACATACCAACACTTACAGTAACACCAACAGCAACACCAACACCAACACCACACACTTCTCATCTCATTTAAGCTTCACTCAACAAATATATGTATGCTAGAACCTATAACAGATGGTCCTTGACTAGAAAATGAGCAGTGAAGTAGGTAGCTGTAGAGATAGCGGTAAAAGCACCTCCCCTCTGTGGGTCTTCCAGTATCGACCGATATATGCAACATAACAAACTTAACGTAGTGATGATATAGATATGTACCAATTGAAGTCTAAGCACGTCACAGATGTAATTAGATTAGTCGTGTGTGCAGGTATTGGGAATATATAGCTGTGTAATTAGTGCACAAACTAGATGGGAATTCGGTATGGTACAGTGTAAACTTGTGAGCTACATCTTTTGTTTTGTGTCCATTATGTCTTTTTTAGTTAAAAAAATCTATGTTATGTCAATGCCAATTCCAGAGATTATATCCTTTCACTTAACAATGGCTTTAGTCTGTCAGTCTGTCTACTTTACATATAATCAATTCAATTTTAGTCACCGGACGCGGTGGCCCAATCGGTAGAGCGGAGGCTTCAGGTGCGGAAGGTCGGGAGTTCGAATCCTGACCGAGTCAAAGCAATGACTTATCAAATTGATACTTGTCACTACCTAGCCTCTCACTCGTCATTAATAAGATAGGACAAGGACTGATTATCACAGTATCAAGATAATGTGACTGTGGGGCATGTTGAGTCATGGTGTCGGCACCCTGGTTTCTCAGTGGGGCAGCACTATAAACCCATCATGAGTGTGCACTGTCACAAGTCGGTGCATGTGATGCCTGTGACCTTAGATGTTGATTCGACGTAAAACAACAAACAAACAGCATTTTATTCAATTGGGAAAATGTTGGTAGAAACTTTATATCCTAGCACTTTAGGATGGGGCCCCGTCCTGATATGACCTTAGATGTTGCCAGGACGTAACACTCCAACAACCAACCAACCTACGTTAGGATGGCACCAGTCTTGTCAGTCTGTCTACTTTACATATAATCAACTCCATGTAGTCAATGAGAGTATACCACCGTCGTTAATAGATGTAGAGCATAAATATGTGTAGACGAAGAAAGGGTAAAACCCCCACAAACAACAAATGATACCAGTGATCAATAGGGTACGTTGGAGGATGCAGCAAAATGTGAAAGCTTTCATGAAAGCTGCCTGCAAAAGTGTTGAAGTGCTGCTGGCTTTTGCAAGTTACCAGCGGCACTCTCTCTGGGAGCAAATAGAGGTTTCACACCGGCAAGAACATGTCAAGACAGGCGCAAAACTATTTGTCCCTGCCCTTAATGCTGCCACAGTGACATGGTTTTCTGTTTAGGGTTTGCTCCCTTAGCCTTCGGTTCTGTCAAGGACCTGTACCACAAGGCAGTGGTTTACAACTCTGCAAGGCAGGGGCGTCAAATTCCTGAGGTATTGCTATATTGCTAGACCTGAGGTATTGCTATACCTGCAATACCTGCATACCAGCAAAATGTACATTATAAATAATGCATGAAGCTTTGTTTTATTTTTAGATTTACCTACATGGAGAAAGGGATATATTGTTTGTGTCCTATATATTATGTTAATTTCCCTAGCGTCATGTGTCCTGGCCAGCACACATCCCAACCAAGAGAAACTGGATATTTACTTCATAACAATGTACAGCGTGATTGTTGTTGTTCCCATCCATATTGAAACGCAAACGAATTGTGTAAATGCCTAGATACCTGTAACACTTACGGCCGGCGCTGACAGAAGATATATATATATATGAATCAAATTCATTCACCAAAAAAACCCCCCACAAAAACACTCCAGTTATGCTTGACAGCGTTTGTGTCATAGCAGTGTAACTGTATGCATGTACAGACTTTGGAATGAACATTTTTAATGAAATGAAACTCATTGAATCTATATCATTGAAATTCGTATCAGGTAATTTTGTGTAATAGTGACATTTCAGCGTCGTTGTAATGCGAATGAACAACATGCTTCTACATACTTTTAAATAAATTTAAAGAAACCCATAAAAGACCCTAAATTAAGCTAATTAAATCTAAGCATCAGTTGAATATCTCATGAGGTAAGTTTGGTATAATTGAAATATTAACACAAATATATAGAAGCGGTAAAAAAGGCAGACAAAACATATTTGTCTATTCTACATCTTTCACAAGGCCTAAAGGTGTTTCCAAATCTAAATGTCTTATAATGAGTTATATTTTTAATGGCGTTTTGTTAGCGCTTCCTTCGCTTCCAAGTTCTATTTTGAAGGAATTGAATGTGCAGATAGGCGTAATTCTTAACTGAATTAGTTTTAATGGCTTCTTTTCTTTTCTTTCCATGTCATGAGGAGTACCCACCGGAAAAAGACCAAGAAGCCTATGCACAGCAAGAACGCCCCTGACTTTGAGCGCAGTGTCTCCAGTAAGTTGCTTTACTAGAATTTTCACCTGATTTCTGATACGATTTTGGTCATAGGGGTCATTTCCGCTGTTAATAAATTTACCCAAAGTCAGATTTCTGCATTGTTGTTAGTGTCCTTACTACTCCCCTTAATCTCCACAGTCCCCCGTTGGTGTTGTTACTACTCCCCGTAAACTCCACAGTCCCCTGTTGGTGTTGTTATTACTCTCCGTAAACTCCACAGTTCCATGTTGGTGTTGGTGTTGTTACTATTCCCCTCAAACTCAACAATCTCCTGGTGGTGTTGGTATTGTCACTGCTCCCATCAAAGTCAACACTCCCCGGTTGGTGTTGTTGCTACTTCCCTCAAACTCTACAATCCTATGTTTGTGTTGTTACTACTCCCCTTAAAATCTACAATCCCCTGTTGGTGTTGTTTCTACTTCCCTCAAACTCTATAATCCTGTGTTGGTGTTGTTACTACTCCCCGTAAACTCTACAATCCCGTCTTGGTTTGGTGTTGTTTCTACTTCCCTCAAGCTCCACAATCCTGTGTAGGTGTTATTGCTACTCCCCTTAAACTCTACACTCCCCTGTTGGTGTTGTTACTATTCCCCTTAAGCTCCACAATCCCCTGTTGGTATTGTTACTACTCCCCTTAAACTCTACACTCCCCTGTTGGTGTTGTTACTACTCCCCTTAAACTCTACACTCCCTGTTGGTGTTATTACTATTCCCCTTATGCTCCACAATCCCCTGTTGGTATTGTTACTACTCCCCTTAAACTCTACACTCCCCTGTTGGTGTTGTTACTACTCCCCTTAAACTCTACACTCCCCTGTTGGTGTTGTTACTACTCCCCTTAAGCTCCACAATCCCCTATTGGTATTGTTACTACTCCCCTTAAACTCTACACTCCCCTGTTGGTGTTGTTGCTACTCCCCTTAAGCTCCACAATCCCCTGTTGGTATTGTTACTACTCCCCTTAAACTCTACACTCCCCTGTTGGTGTTGTTACTACTCCCCTTAAGCTCCACAATCCCCTGTTGGTATTGGTACTACTCCCCTTAAACTCTACAATCCCCTGTTGGTGTTGTTACTACTCTCCGTAAGCTCCACAATCCCCTGTTGGTGTTGTTGCTACTTCCCTTAAACTCGACAATCCCGTGTTGGTGTTGTTACTACTCCCCTCAAACTCCAAAATCCCATGTTGGTGTTGTTGCTACTCCCCTTAAACTCGACAATCCCGTGTTGGTGTTGGTGTTGTTACTACTCCCCTCAAGCTCCACAATCCCCTGTTGGTGTTGTTACTACTCCCCTCAAACTCCACAATCCTGTGCTGGTGTTGTTGCAACTCCCATTAAACTCCACAATCCCCCGTTGGTGTTGGTGTTGTTACTACTCCCTTTAAACTCCATAATCCCCTGTTGGTGTTGGTGTTTTTACTAGTCCCTTAAACTCCAGAACCTCCTGTTGGTGTTGTTGCTACTCCCCCCGCCCTCCCCCCCCCCCCGCCCCCCCAGTCAACAATCCTCTGTTGGTGTTGATGTTACTACTCCACTCATACACCAAGTCCACAAACTCGGGTTGGTGTTGTTTCAACTGCCCTCAAACTCCACTATCCCCTATTGGTGTTGGTATTGATGTTGTTCATACTCCCCTTAGGCTTCACAATCTCCTGTTGGTGTTGGTGTAGTTACTAATCCCCTTAAACTTCACAATCTCCTATTGGGGTTGATGTGATTCCGGCCATCCCTTTCCTACTAGCTCTGCTAATTCACACCATCCCTTTTTTTAATACTGGGGAGACCACTGTCACCGTGTATATTTCTGTTTGTTTACCCATAGCACCAACTGGAAATCCAAAAATGGAATCGACCGTCTCAAAAGAATGGACACAGCAGACACAGAGCTTGCGGCTGAACATGCCACCCCATGGACGGTGAGTCTCACCTCTAGGAACAAAGCTTCAGTTCCATGTCCTGACGCATAGCCAATATTACTCTAATCTAAAGACTTAGCTCAGGCGGTAGAGTATCCATCTGTGAGGCGTCATTAAATAAAACAAGCTTTACTTGACTAATTATATTGCTATTTTTACTGTTATTATTGTTGATGTTAATAGTATTGTCGATTTTGTCATTGTTATTGTCATTATCATTATTGTTACACCAAAGTTAAAATTCGCAGTTAACTTTAGAACCGTTCCTAAAAGTACAATTATTATCCTCATAGAAACAAGAAAAACCAGCGGACCCCACCCAAGAATAAAACGCCCCACAGAACACCCAATCAAATCTAAGCACTGTTTCTAGGCGTATTCTAGCTGGCACTGTGTTGAAGCTATTTAAAATGTATGCACCACAGGTAATTCAAAATCTAACTTTCCCTTCATTCGAATGACACGAGATTCCCGTATTGGTTAGAATGGTGCGATGGTTAGATACAATTTGAATATATTATTTTATTTGTCAAATTAGGCCCTGATCTCTGAACTTTGAATGCAATTAAAATGTTATTGCCAATAAAAGAATTATGGGCAAGCAAGTTTAATGGACAGTCTTTTAGTCATTATTTATTGATTTGTTTGTTTGTATAGAATTGTTCATAAAATTGTGCAGTTTTGATTAGATGAAGTCCTTAACCAAACCACTGTAGGGAAATCATGCAGAAAATATAATCAACGGTCCCAGCTTGACCCTAGCCTCATTATGAAGACCCATCTATTCTAATGCTACGACATAGACAACCCCCCCCCCCCCCACACACACACACACGCAAACACGTAATTTAACCACATCTGTAATACTTGGTCCATACCCGTTCTTTTCAACACTACTCCTCGGGTTCTTTTTTAACTTAGTGGATGACCGTAGAATATTGCTGTGGCCGAGTTTGAAGGCTTAAAACTAAGTTTTGTTTTATATCAATCCCAGGCAGGTGTTTCTAATGGTGCAAAGTTAAACATATGTATGTTGGTGTTTGTGATGTTGACATCGAGTGGGCCAATTGTAGACCAAAGAAACCTGTGCTATACAGGTTTTAATGCATACTTACTCAAATGTGCTGGAGCTATGGTAAACTTTGATGAATGCAGAATGCGTACGTGGGAAGGTGGAGGTCGGGGTGGGGGTTGCAAGTCAGGAGGGCGTTAGTCACAGTGGCGATTAACCGGGCGCGGTGGCCTAATTAGTAGGGCGCAGGTTTCGCGTGAGGAAGGTCGGGAGTTCAGTTCTCGGTCGAGTCAAACCGATGACTTAAAAATTTATACTTGTCGCTTCCTAGCCAGGCGCTCGGCATTAATAGGATAGGGCAAGGACTGGTTGGCCCAGTGTCAGGATAATGTGATTGAGTGAGATATTGGGTCATGCTGCGGGCGGCCTGCTTTCCAAGTGGGGCCACCATGAGTGCACACTGTCACAGGTCGTTACCTGTCCTGATATGATATTAGATGTTGCCCGGATGTAAGACTCAAACAAACAACAGAAACAACAGTAGCGATTCAGTTATCACTTAAGGTATGATTTTCCCGCAATAGTGCACTGGAGGTGCAGTGTTTACATTAAGTTGGATGCTCGATGTTCAACACTATCAGTTGTATCTATCACCCAGACATGTGGTGAATGAAAACTTCAGTGTACTCTACCCCACATACCTGTGTAATGCAAAGAACAAAATCAGGCACATGGCTTCCTTAAGTTAATGTAAAACCTAAACACGTATAGTCATCATTTCCATACAAGTGGAATAAATGGGGATGGGAGGGGGCAGGAGTGGAGGGGTGATTGACGCCAACTTACAACAGAAAAAAAGTGCCTTGTGTGGCCCCGTGTTTTTCATGTGAATTTAATAAGCTAAATGAACTGATGGAAAGTTTAGCATTAGCAGCGTGAGTGTATGCACAACTGGTGGTGGGTGTGGTTCACAATAAGCTTGATAAGTGATCTGTAGCACCTTGAACATAGACATAGGCTTTTGATCACTTGGCAAGTACTTGCACTGGCACTTATGACTGCCGTCACACACAGTTTGGACTACCTAATAATATATAATATATATAAAGAAAGATGCATGTATTAGGATATATAACTAGCAAATATTTAAGTGCATATGCAAAGACTATAATAATATATATGTATGTATGTATATATATATATATTTTACCTCGGTACTACGCCTCTGGCTAGCCTCACTCAGGCTAGGGAGAAGGAAGCACACCCGGTTCAGCAATTAGCATAAGGTACTCCCAATGGCACGACATGTGCAAGTGGGACAGAGGTCTTTATCTACAAATAACTACAGAACTCGCAGTAAGTTTAAGGAAATAATTCACACGTTTCTTAGGAAGACCTGTTGAGTATTCTGTACAAGTTTGATTTAAATGGCGAATATAATAAAGTAATTATTGGCGTTAAACCGATTCGTGTGCCGGTACACTGGATTTGATATCACCATTTTGTTTTCTTCTTGGTTTTTGAATATGAATGAATTCAGGATAAAAATGAAGTTACGTAAAGGTCTCCCTAGCCTGAGTCTAGCCAGAGGCGTAGTACCGAGGTAAAATAGTATAGTTATACGAGTCTTACCTGGGTATAGATGATGGATAACCGTTGTTTTCCCGAGGTACAAGCCTCGGATAGACATGGGCTAGGGCCCACCCACAACACCCACCACACCCACCACACCCTACCACGTTTATTATGTTTGCTTGTGCCAAGAGGAAAACATGATAGTATCCATTGAAATTAAGATCATTTTTATCCTGAATAAGTAGGTAAAGATTGCTGAACCTGGATGTGCTTCCTTCTCCCTAGCCCACGTCTATCCGAGGCTTGTACCTCGGGAAAACAAGTTATCCATCATCTATACCCAGGTAAGCCTCGTATAACTATACTATACAAATATATATATATACATATATAAGTTGTGCACACACACGAGCATTCTATTTCACTATATGCATATGTATATATATTTTACCTTGGTACTAAGCCTCTGGCTAGCCTCAGGCTAGGGAGAAGGAAGCACATCCGGGTCCAGCAATTAGCATAATTTACTCGCAAGCGTTGGACGTTCGCGAGTGGTTCAGCGGTTTTTTCTACAAATAACTCGATAATTCGCAGTAAGTTTATGGAAATAATTTACACGATTCATTATGAAGACGTATAGGATACTTTGTACAAGTTTGATTAAATTATCAAATTTATTAATGGAGTTATTTACGTTAATCGATTCGTTATCAGGTGTGACCTGAGCACCGCCATTTTGATTTTTCTTGTCAGAATTTACCAACACGGTTATCGCTATTGTATTAAAATAGCATTATAATGATTGTTATAACCCAAGAATACAGGAGGATAGGTATTCTTGTGTATTTAATGTCCATAGGGGACAATAGCAAGTTAATAAACAAATTAATTGTGCTTTATTTGGATATGACCTTAGATGTTGCTAGGACGTAAAACAACAACAAACAAACAACAAACTTTATTTGGTCGTTTTAACGATATAAAGGTGACTTGACTGAGCGATAATACGCTCTCGCAGTACTAGCGTGCTGACCTAATTGTTTGTTGACGGTCGGCTACAGAGCGGGGCCCGTAAGGGGTTTTCGGAACCGTTTTTTGTCGATTTACCGAAGCAAAGCAACGAGAGCCTGGTAGAATATTTTATTCTGGGGTTTTTGACCGTTTTTTCAGTCATTGTTTACATGTGTTTTAAGTGTCTACAAGCCAAAATGGGTTCAAAGCGGTCTGTACGGACGCCGGAAAAGAGGTAGCCAGGTCCAAGGAAATCGTGGACAATGATGGAAAACAGTATACTCTTTTCCTCCCGCCGAAACCCATCAAAGGCAAGCCACTGTACAAAACTAAGATGTTTGGTGGTCAGCTCCAGTATCGCTTTAAGGAGGTCGAAACTGGAGCTAAAGGCAGGAAGCACATGGATTCTAAGAAGAAACGCATGGAAGCTAACACTCAGTTTCAAAAGACCAGTCCGAATTTTCGCAGCCGCCGGCCCGGCAGATAGGAAGGTCAGGACCGACCTACGGCTTACAGCCCAGAGGTCGAGGCCAACGCCAGCCATTCGTCTGGAGTGATGGAAACCGGCCGTTCAAGAGGGAGTACACTCCCAGAAAGCTGTTCCACCGCCCAGGGAACAAGCAAAAGTTGCTACGCAAACATTAATGGCTGCTGTACAAACTGTAAGCATTTTCAAAGCGGAAAATGTTAATGTTTTTCACGAATGGAACTTAATTACTGATAATTTGACAGTGTTAAGTATTGTCAATGGATTTCGCATTCCATTTACCTCTTTGCTGATACAGGAAACAATTCCTTTTCCATATCATTTGAAAGGGAGGCACTAGATGAACAAGTGGGCCCTTTTGATCAGAAAGGCATTATCCAATAGGTGAATCATGAAAGTGGAGAATTTATTTCAAATATATTTTCTCGCCCTAAACCCAATGGAGAATTTCTAAAACCAATTTTCTCATTGATGGCGCATAAGGGGCATATTATGTTCCCATACATTGACGACTCATTTATGGTAGCGCAGTCAAAGAACGCGTGTCAAAATGTAGTAAATGATTTATGTGCAACATTGACAAAATTAGGATTCTATATTCATGACACAAAGTCAGTTTTTTAATCCAACTAATTGATTTGTTTGCAGCAAGAAATAATAACAAATTACATAAATATTTTTCCTGGCATCCAGACCCAAACGCTTGGCGCGTGGATGCCTTCTTTTTAATTTGGGGAAAATAATTTTTATTATGTTTTCCCACCATTCAGCATTATCAGCAGAGTGGTCAGGAAGATCAGAATGGATCAAACACATTCAATTCTGATCGTGCCCAACTGGGACACAAACCCGTGGCGGGCAGCAGTAGCATTAGAAGTGAAAGACTTTATCAGATTCCCAAGAGCACGAGGGAACCTATGACATCAAGGACCGCTGACAGTCCACGGAGACGTGTCGACAACACCGCTTCCGTCATTCGTTCTCTGAACAACTATTTACAACAGTTTGGATTGGATAAGGTCACTGAACAACGATTGATGTCCAATGGCTGGGGAAAAGGAACTGTAAAATTGTATTCCAGTTACTTGAAGAAATGGGGTTTACACTGCTTAATTATGGAAGTGAAACCATTAAAGCCAACTATTGCAAGAATGATTTTGGATTTAACAACCCTCAACAAGTTGGTTGAATATAAACATTTAAAAATGTTTTCTCTACAAACAGCACAAGATTTGTTTACAAAGGGTGCTTGGCTGGCGAGTGTAGATCTGAAAGATATGCATATTACACAATTCCAATTTACGAAGCAGATCGAAAATTTCTAAGATTTGTGTGGAAGGAACAGCTGTATGAATTCACTTGTTTGCCCAATGGTTTTGCTTGTGCCCCTCGCTAATTTACTATATTGTACAAGTAGTTAGATTTTTAAGGATGTTGGAGGATGAGGGTTTAGGTTTTGGAGCGATTAACGCTGCAAGATGTGCATTGTCCATCATACTCCCAAGATTAAATAGAGAGACAATTGGAAAACACCGAGTGATTCACTGGTTTATGAAATCTGTGTATGAAAGGAACCCGCCAAAACCTGAATATAATAGGTTTTGGGAGGTTTCGGTAGTATTTAAATTACTAAAGAGGTGGCCTCGTAATTATAATTTAATTTTGAAAAGTAGCAGTGCTTTGGCTATTAGTCACTGGACACAGGGGACAAACTATTGTAGCATTGTCTCTAGACGGATTAGAGATAGATCGCAAAGAGGCGACTTTTGAGTTAGGACAATTGTTGAAATCAAACCGGGGACCCTTTTGTCCATGGTACATGTATAGTTTCCCGGAAGACCGGCAACTTTGTATAGTGTCAGCCAATCAACTTATATATCCAAGACAACATGAATTAGAAATTCAAAACTACTTGGTGAGTTTTATTAAACCACACAAGGCCATTTTGAGAGACACTCTCGCTAGATGGACTATTACAGTGATAATGGCTGCAGGCGTCAATACGGCACGTTACGCATCCCAGTCGACGAGGGGTGCCATGGTCTCGAAGGCACACCACCTTGGAATCTCAGTGAAGAGAATCCTGGCACACGCAGGCTGGAAGACAGCGAGATCGTTTGCTAAACATTACAACAAACGACTAGAAAAGTCAAGCGGCCTAGCGACACGCATACTCACCAGTTAACAAGACAGGTGAGAATGTTACAATTACACATGCATAACTATGTATAACAGATTTAGATATTTAGAAGGATAAAAATGAGTTACGTATAAGTCTCCCTAGCCTGAGCCTAGCCAGAGGCTTAGTATCGAGGTAAAATAGTACAGTTATACGAGGCTTACCATGGTATAGATGATGGATAACTGTTGTTTTCCCGAGGTACAAGCCTCGGATAGACCTGGGCTAGGGCCCACCCACCACGCCCGACTATGTCTATTATGTTTGCTTGTGCCAAGATGAAAACATGATAGTTTCCATTGAGATTAAGATCCATTTTTATCCTGATTAAGTAGTAAAGATTGCTGGACCCTGGATGTGCTTCCTTCTCCCTAGCCCACGTCTATTCGAGGCTTGTACCTCGGGAAAACAACAGTTATCCATCATCTATACCAAGGTAAGACTCGTATAACTATTCTATATATATATATATATACATATATATATTATATTGGACATATAGATATAGTTTATTGCACATGTATTTAAGCATTGGTTACTTACTCACTTACTGTTATGTCCTACTACAGCCATTTTCCAGCATTTTTCTTTATTTCTGAACAGTTCAATTGATAAAATCTAAATTCACGTTAATCTCCCGTCAGAATTGCTGCCATGTCTATATCCAGGTGTAAAACTGACTTAAGTCTCTAGATAAATGACTTTATTATTGCTGAGAATACACCAAGAGATGTGTTAAGAAGGAATTTTGTTGTTATTTTCTCTTGTTGATGTGTGTGGCAGGGCGAAGTCCGTTGGTACTGCCCTCGACCTTTACAGTCGGTTCGTCCCTCCACATGTTTTGAGCATATATATATATTTTTATTTTTTTATTTTATCATTTGCGGGTTTACAAATAAGAACACGAACGTTGCACTGTGGGGATTACAGTGGGCAGACACATAATGACCACACAAGGCTGGTGCATGGCTGTGCTTTAAAGAAAAGTACCGGAAAGAGTAACCTATGGGGCGGTAGCGGGTTTCCTCCAAAGTTGCTGCTTATCAGAAAGAGTAGCCCATGTGGCGGCAGCAGGTTTCTCAAACAAAATATATCAGAATGACCATATGTTTGACGTCCATAGACGATGATAAAAATCAATGCGCTCTCGAGGCAGCGTTAAATAAAACAAGCTTTCCTTGCCTTTAAAAAAAGATAAGTGTCAAATGCACAGTCTTATTTATTATAAAAACAAACAAAAAAGATTTTAAAAAAGATTTTAATAAGCCTTACAAACAACAATTAAACATGACATACTGCGCACGTGTCTATGTAACATTGATATCCTGTTAGACAATTGTAACTTGATTGAGTACCACTGTTGGCGTTGTTGAACACCTCGTCTTGTCTCACACATCCCCACAATGCACAGCGTTGTCTCTGTGCACGGCCATCAGTTGGCATTATGGTCTCTTTACTTATTAAGTTGCTCCCTGCTGGGCTCTCCCTGCTTTTTACCCGCCACAGCTACATATCACAAGATGCTAGATTTACAATTTGCAGGCGGCTGCTATATGTTGGCCTAGTATTAGCAGAGTGCCTATGTGGGGGGGTTTGGTGGGGGGGGGAGGTAGAGTTAGATGTTGTTTGTTGTTTTATGTCCTAGCAACATCTGTGGTCATATCAGGATGGGTAACGACTTGTGACTGCACATTCATGGCGACTTATAGTGCTACCCCGCTGGGAGACCAGGTTGCTGGCACCATGACCCGATATTCCACACAGTCACATTCTAATACTGAGCTAATCAGTCCATGTTCTATCCTATTAATGCTGAGCACCACTCTAGGCAGCAACAAGTATCAATTTTCTATGTCATTAGTTTGACTTAGGCGGGATTTGAACTCTTGACCTTCTGCACTCCTGGCCTGAAACTTTGTGCTCTAGCGATTCGGTCATGGTGTCGGCGGCCTGATTTCCCAGTGGGGCAGCACTATTAAGTCGTCATGAGTGCACACTGTCACAAGTTGTTACCTGTCCTGATATGACGTTAGATGTTGCCAGTACGTAAAACTCCAACAACCAACCAATAAGCCACCGCATCTGGTGTGGGGTTTGATGAAGAACTGACTGCAGATTAAGACTAAGCAGATTGATAATGTTTGAATATTTCACTTTTAGCCTTTTAGGGGAAATTACTAGTCTTCCCCCATTCCAATGCTCTTTGTCCTTTCCTAGTAAAGCTGGTCAGGGTGACCAAATAGGAAAGAGCACTGCCTGGCTTCCCTTGTGGATTCAACCGAATCAAACTGATGACTTTCAAAATTGATACTTGTCGCTATCTAGTCTGACTCTCAGCATTAATAGGATAGGGCAGGAACTAGTTTTCTCAGTATCAGGATAATGTGACTGTGTGGGATATCAGATAATTGTGGCAACAACCTGGTCCCCTGGACCAGACGGGATGGCCGAATGAGTTAGAGCGTCAGTCTCCCTTGCTGGTAGTCCGTGGGGTCGTGCGTTCTAACCCTGGTCGAGTCAAACCAATGACTTAAAAATTGATAATTGTCACTTCCTAGCCAGGCACTCGTCATTATTAGGACAGGGCAAGGACTGGTGTGCTCAGTGTCAGGATAATGTGACTGAGTGGGATACCAGGTCATGGTGCTGGCGGCCTGGTTTCCAAGTGGGACAGCACTATAAAGTTGCTATGAGTCTGCACTGTCATAAGTCAGTACCCATCCTGATATGACCTTAGATGTTGCTAGGATGTAAAACAACAACAAACAAACAAACAAACAAACAAACCTGGTCTCCCAAAGAGGCAGCACTATAACATCACCATGAATGCTGTTATAAGTCGGTACCTGTTTTGATATAACCTTAGATGTAAAACCCCAACACAAACTGTTCTATATGAGCATTGCCGAGTGCCAAGCTATGTACTGACAAACTATTAAACTATAAATCTCTATTTCATTGGTTTGACTCGGCTGGATTTGAACCCTTTGGAAGCAGGCGCTCGAACTCATTGGCCACCCTGTCTGGTTTAGAAATATTGCTCTGGTCAAAAGCTACGGCTGCACAATAATAGGCAGCTGAGCCCAATTGCATAGCGTATAATTTGACCAACATTTGAGTCTGCTTGGTTTCATTGAGTATTTGGAATCGATACTCTGCTTAAAGTAGCGTAATCCCATGGTATTGAGTTTATTCCATATTTAGAAAATAAATATCTCAGGTAACTTTGTTTTAGTTTGTGTGTAATGTTTATTTTAAGTAGCTAACTTTTGAGATATTTGAAGTGAATATAAGCTAAATAAATTTGGTATGCTCACCAAAATGTTGGACATCATAGGCTTACGTAGGAGACATATATGGTGCATTATGTGAATTGCTGCACAAAATGAGCAATTGTTTTTTAATCAATTTCCAAATCGATAGCAATTGTTGGGAATCAATATTTTCAAAAGAGAATGTTCTTTGATATTGACGCATCGACGTTAGCAGGGATCCCGTTTCTCAGTGATCACTGATTTCAGCGAAAACTGAGTTTCCAAATCAGTAGGGGTGGGGGGGGGGGTGAAATCCTGTCCACAAATTTTATTTAAAAAAGATTTATATGTTAGTCTTGAAGTCTTAAAACAGTTGGAATTTCAAGGCCAAAATATGTCCAAGTAGGTGCCAGATTGCACCATTTTAATCATAGGTTAAAAAGAAATTCTGGGAGCATGCCCCCCCCCCCCCCCCCCCCCTTTGACCCCTCCTAGGTTTTCAACGATTTCTTATTTTTGTCACTGGGTCCTCTGGTTAGTATAAATTATGTGAGTTAATTGCAGTTGCAATATAGGTGTGTAGGATAAGCCCGGCTGCTACCAAAACTAGGTCACTGTACTACATGCTAGATTCAAAAACACTGATGGGTTACATGTCTTTAAGAATGCCCTACCATGGCTAGTAACATTATTTATGATTCTGTTGATTTCGCTCTTTTTCCAGATTTTTCCGTCTGGATAGGTTAGAAGGACACAGTTTGATTTATTTGGTTGTGATGTTTTGCATATTGTGTTCGTATTTTTGCCATGTGCATATTGTTTCTCTCATCACTCATCACTCGATCACTGCGAAAACGCATTGTAGCAATCTGAATCTACACTTGGTGTAGTCAGTAAAACGTCATTCTCTGGTGGCGTGTCATATTTGTGTGTCATGATGTTGATATAATATATCATTTGGACACACCCAATATTAAACCAATTAAATTTTTTGTAATTAAAAAATTGAGGGGAGGAAGGATGTTTGTGTGTGTATTATAGTACTGTCTTGGTTGTAGATTTCTGGTACGAACGTCTTTTGAATGTTGAATGATGCAAAATAATAGGAACATAACTGATTAATAAAATATCATTTATAAAAACAAAAAGTGGATACACTAATGAATCTGTAACTGGGGAAACAAATCGCAAAGGTGTGTCATAATGACGCCGCTCTAGAAGAAGGCAGGAACATAAAAGAGTCGGTCTGATTGTACTGTTGAATATCTCATTGGTAGTTGGTGGGAGGGGTCATTCTCATTGCATCACAACGTCTGTTCTCAGCAGTATAATTGCTGGTATGGCTGTGGTTTCTTACCTAGGGGATAGTGTTGTTAAGGCACCTATATGAATATCGGAGGCTATTGGCAATAGGGTGTCATAAAGACGGAAGGCAGGAACATAAGAGCCTGTCTGAATGTTCTATTGAATTGGTAGTTGGTGGGAGGGGGCATTGTGAATGGGTCATCACAATGTCTGTTCCGGCAGTATAATCGCTGGTATGGCTGTGGTTTGTTGCACCCTAGGGGTGAGAGTTGTTAAGTCACGTATGTGCATATCAGTGGTTATTGGCAATAGGTTGTCATAATGATACTGCTCTAGAAAAAGGCCATTACATAAAAGAGTCAGTCCGATTGTACTATTGAATTGGTAGTTGGTGGGAGGGGGCATTGTGAATGGGTCATCACAATGTCTGTTCCGGCAGTATAATCGCTGGTATGGCTGTGGTTTGTTGCACCCTAGGGGTGAGAGTTGTTAAGTCACGTATGTGCATATCAGTGGTTATTGGCAATAGGTTGTCATAATGATACTGCTCTAGAAAAAGGCCATTACATAAAAGAGTCAGTCCGATTGTACTATTGAATTGGTAGTTGGTGGGAGGGGCATTGTGAATGGGTCATCACAATGTCTGTTCCGGCAGTATAATCGCTGGTATGGCTGTGGTTTGTTGCACCCTAGGGGTGAGAGTTGTTAAGTCACGTATGTGCATATCAGTGGTTATTGGCAATAGGTTGTCATAATGATACTGCTCTAGAAAAAGGCCATTACATAAAAGAGTCAGTCCGATTGTACTATTGAATTGGTAGTTGGTGGGAGGGGGCATTGTGAATGGGTCATCACAATGTCTGTTCTCGGCAGTATAATCGCTGGTATGGTTGTGGTTTGTTGTACCCTAAGCGTAAAAGTTTTTATGGCATGTATATGAATTTTGGTGGCTTGGCAATAGGTTGTCATAATGGTGCTGCTCTAGAAAAAGGTGGGAACATAAAAGAATCGGTCCAATTGTACTGTTGAATTGATAGTTGGTGGGTCATCACAATGTCTGTTCTCAGCACTATAATCGCTGGCATGGCTGTGGTTTTGTTGTACCCTAAGGGTGAGAGTCGTTAAGGCATGTATGTGCATGTCAGTGGCTATTGGCAATAGGGTGTCATAGTGACGCTTCTCTAGAAGGCAGGAACATAAAAGAGTCAGTCCGATTGTACTATTTATTGAATTGGTAGTTGTTGGGAGGGCGGCATTGTGAATGGGTCATCACCATGTCTGTTCTCAGGAGTATAATTGCTGATATGGCTGTGGTTTGTTGCACCTTAAGGATGAGAGTTCTTAATGCATGTATATAGCTCAGTGCCAGTGTAATGTGACTGAGTGAGATATTGGGTCATGGTGCCGGCGGCCTGATTTTCCAGTGGGGCAGCACTGTGAAGTCGTCATGAGTGTGCACTGTCACAAGTCGGTATCCGTCCTGATTTAAACTTAGATGTTGCCAGGACGTAAAACTCTAATAACCAACCAATGAAGACTGGACTTAGCTGGTTTTTTTTTGTTATTCACCTTAGCTGTGTTTTTTTTTGTTATTCACCTTGGACCAATGTGGCTTTTGTCCTATGTGTTGGGTTAATGTGAGAGACAAGATGATTTACAATACCACGCTTCTAATCGGTCTGAATGCAATTTCACTATGGTTGAGAAAAAGTTAATATTATAATATTATTGACAATTGTCACGTTCTTCTACTAACAAAAGTGCGCCTATTTATACTAATAATGTTAGAATGCAAAACTTGCTAAGTTTGTGCTTAAATGTGGTTTTCTTAATGCATATTCTTACAAATGTAGTGTACTAATTGTATTTAGAGCCAGTTTTCTAGCCCTGGTAGATTCACGGTTTTTGTCGTGATTCTAGTACAAACACCATGCATTCAATTATTCTTAAATGGGGTTAAGGATCACCCAAATAAACAACGTGGGAATTGTGGAGAATATAACTTTATTTCACCATCTTCCTATGCATTTACAATCGAAATAATCTCCTAAATATCAATCAATATTAACCTCCTTGTTTCCATGCACATAATAGTAACAACTACCGATAACCCTCCATAAAGATACAGATGATATTCCACAAAGATACCGAGAATCTTCCACAAATATACCGATAACCGTCCACAAAGATAACAATTATCTTCCACAAAGATAACGATACTCTTCCACCGAGCTACTGTTAATCTACCATAAAGATTATATAAGGTGTAATCACGAGACTGAAAACAACTTTTCTCAAATTATTTGCTAAAATACTAGGTGACAACCAGACGGGATGGCTGTCTCCTGTGCTGGTAGATCGTGGGTTCGAACCCTGGTCGAGTCAAACTAATGACTTAAAAATTGATACTTGTCGCTTCCTAGCCTGGTGCTCGGCATTATTAGGACAGGTCAAGGACTGAGTGTGCTCAGTGTCAGGATAATGTGACTGAGTGGGATACCAGATCATGGTGCCGGTGGCCTGGTTTCCCAGTGGGACAGCGCTATAAAGTCGCCATGAGTGCGCACTGTAAAGTCGGTACCCGTCCTGATATGACCTTAGATGTTACTAGGATGTAAAACAACAAATAAACTAGGTGACAAATTTGTATACTTAGAACAAACCATTCCTGAGGTAATGTGTTAAATGTAAAATGTCTAAGTTTCCGTGTAACATAGTTTCGCCATACCATGTACAGAGTGGTGAGAAGTTCCTGATTTTCAGCAGATGTTATCCCATTTTTTCTTGGTTATTTGGGTCATTTCCCCTCATGTAATATTATCCCATTTTTTCTTGGTTATTTGGGTCATTTCCCCTCATGTTATTAGCACTGCCATAACATTGCAGAAGTCACATTTCCGCTTTTGTTGTTGGTGCCAAGTCTCATCCCAGCATGTTTGCTGGCAGTATCAAGGATGAAAGATCTCTGCGATTTCGTCGATTTCCGCAATTAAAAAAATTATTTACAGATTTATTTAACCAAAATGGCAAGGAATCAGGATGTATATAACAACAATTGGGTAGTTTGTATCCCATTCTTATATGACCTTACTAGAACCTAAACCCCAAACAATCGCGAGTTAGGAATGGGCAATAATATAGGCAAAACAAGGATAGTTGAAACCTGACTTCCGGCATTTTTCTGCGAATCCTTGACAGTACTAATCATATGAGAGAAAATTTGCTCTTTAAATTCACAGTGTTTATTGACACATTGATTGTATGCTTTTGGACTCTGTAAAAGCGATGGTTGAATTTTTTTTAAGCAATTCTCGCCGTGAATATGGTCTATGCTGCTGACACGGCGTAATGAAACCACCAATCAATTAATCACCAATCAACTCTGAGTGTGTCAATGGTGCTGTAAATAATTGGGCAATTTTATGTGGAAAAAGTGGTAAATGGGACATTACCTTTCATCATTGGTAATGTTATACCACATACCTTATACCACGTGATTTAAGCAATAGTGATGCGACAATTACTCAACACGCGCTTAATTTATATGTATACCTAAACTAAAAACTACGCAGCCATACATATTAAAGAATTGCTACCACGCAAATGTTTTGAAAAGAAATCCATAAAGCATTGCATTACTGCAATTTGCATGTACTGTTCATTAATGTAAAGTTTGTGTTTTTAGGAAGCGTTGAACATGTCTACTCTAATTGGGTTTATTTTAAAACGAAAGCAGTCAGTTTAGGGAACTGTTAATGTGAATTTCGGTAGGAGGTATGGAACATGGCCACATTAAGTTATTTCCCTTTTTAATGAAAGTTGTCAGTTCAGGGAACTGTTAATATGAGTGTTCAGTAGGAGGTATGGAACATGACCACATTAAGTTATTGACTTTTTTTTTAGTGAAAGCTGTCATCAGTTCAGAGAATTGTTAATATGAGTGTTCAGTAGGAGGTATGGAACATGACCACATTAAATTTACTTTTTTAACAAAAATTGTCAGTTCAGGGAACTGTTGATGCGCGAAAAGGAAGAGAGGAGGCGGGGGTGGAAATAAATATAGTAAATATAGGAACAGAGTTCAAATGTCAGTGGAGTGAGGGGGTGCCGAGGAGCCCTCCACCGGAGGAAGAGAAGGTAGGAGGAGTGTAGGGTGGGTGGGTGGTGAAGAAGGGAGAGATCTGGGAGGCGGCAGGAGGGCGAGTGCCTGAGGGAGGCCAGGGGGCGGCCTTATAAGGGGAGAGGGAGGGGCGACAGCAGGTGAGTGTGAAAGCTGCCGGCCCGGGGGGAGGGCGACAGGTGGCGAGCAGCGGCGTCGGGTGAGGCGTGAGCACCGCGCGACGCGGAGGGCGGGGGAGGGGGGGGGCGCGCCGCGCCGTCTGCCGAGGTGAGAAAGCAGCGCGACAGCGCGGGGCGGGGGGGAGGGTCTCTTCCTCTCCTCGCATCAAACGTAATGCTTCGCATTACGACCGATGCGTGAAAAGGAAGAGAGGAGGCGGGGGTGGAAATAAAAGGTTTTTATTTTCGCCTCAGAAAGCAACAGGGCATACAGGGTAAACAGGGTAAACGAGGAATAGAAGTAAATAATGAACAATGGATAAAATAAAGGAAGAGCGGAGTAAATATAGGAACAGAGTTCAAATGTCAGTGGAGTGAGGGGGTGCCGAGGAGCCCTCCACCAAAAGTAGGGGAGGGCTCGAGGCGCGCCCGAGGCGGGGGGCCGGGGCGCCCGAGGCGGGGGTCCGGAGGTGGAGGTCTGGGCGGAGAGGGCAGGCGGCGCGCCCGAGGCGGAGCAGGTGGGGCGGGCCGGCCGAGAGGTGGGCCGTGTCGGGGGTCAGGCTCCCTCTCGGGGCGGGGAGTGTCCGGGGCCTGCGTCGACAGGGAGCGGGCGGCCAAAAAGGGGGAGGCCCGCTCCTTGGCGGGATCCGGTGAGGAGGTCCGACGAGGGTCGATCAGGGGGGCAGCGAAGTCCTCGGGGCTGGATGGGGTGGTGGTCGGGGTCTGGGCGGCGGTGTTGAAGGCGGTGTCGTGAGGATCGGTGGCAGAGGGTTCCTCCTGAGGCTGGGCTGGGATGCGGTCCGAGGTGTGATGCCCGAGGTGATGATCCTCGGCTGGGACTTGGCGGCGCTGCGATCGATGGTCGCTGGGAGGTTGTCGGCGGGGCTTGCGGGGCTGTCGGCAGTGGTGAGGGTGAGGCGCCGGAGGGGTCCCCCCGGGCCGGCCGGGGGGAGGCCGGCGGATCAAAAATCCGCCGAGGTGGTGGGGGGGGTCTGGCGCTCACGGGTTTGTTTCGTGATGCAGTCGGCCTCGCTGTGCATGGTGAGGAGGCGCCTCACATTGGCGCAGTATGCGCAGACGTGACGGCGCATGTCCCCCGCCTCACCGTGGGCCTCCCCGAGGCGGGCCCGATCGCACGAGGCGGGGGCGCGGTTCCAGGCCGGGCAGGGGGCGCCGTGGGTCTCCCTGTCGTAGGTGGCGCGGGCGTCAGCTTGGGGTCGGGGGAGGTGGGCGCCTCGGTGGAGAGGGTCGGGTAGGCGGGCAGGGGCGGCGGTGGCTTGCTCCTCGGGCATGGCCAGGCAGTCTAGCCTCATGAGGTTGAGGGCTACCGGGTCATGCCAGCCCTGGGGGAGGGTTCCGTCCGCGATGGCGGTAAACAGGGTCTCTGAGTACCGGCGGACGGTTGCCCAGGGGTAGACGAGGTTGTCCCGGCAGACTGCTAGGTGGTGGTGGTGGAGTCCCTGGGCGGAGTGGGCGGGGAAGTCGGGATGGTCGATGAGGGTGAGGAGGGCGAGGCTGTATTCGTCCTTTGTCGCCTCTCCCCTCTTCACCGGCTTTTTCTCGGCCCCTCGTTTTACCAGGTCCGAGGGGAAGATGTAGTTGGCCGGGATCCCCTGGCGCCTCACGGAGTGGCGCGCCTCGGCGGATGCCAGTATCTCCCGGACGGCGTCGGCCGCGGAGGCGGGGCTGTGGCGGATGGCCTCCTCGGGGTAGGCCGGCGAGGTGGCGGGTGGTGGTTGACTGGAGAGGTGACGGTACCTCTGGTAGTCCGGGTGCGCGGCTCCGGGGAGGGTCGCCTGAGGCGGCGGCGGGGGCCGGGCTGCGGTGGCGGTAGGTGCCCGAGGCGTCGGGGCGGCCTGGCGCCTCGGGGGAGATGAGGGGGTCCCCGGGCGGGTCCCCCCGGTCTCCAGGGAGTCGATCCGGGCGTGGAGGTCGGCCGTCGCCTGGCGCGCCTCGGCGGCGGAGTGCTGTTGGTCGAGCTGGATACAGTGAAGCGCCTCCAGCAGTGTCGAGATCTCGGGGCCCGAGGTGCGGCCCGAGGGCGCCGCGGGGGACGCCGGAGCGTAGGCCGGGGAGTCGCCCCGGCCGGCTGCTGGAGAGGGCCCCGGGGTGCCGGGGGCGGCCCGGGATCCCTTCCGTCGTCCTTTTCCTCGAGGCATCCTGAGGCTGAGCTGGGGCAGAGGTCCAAGGTGGAGTAGCCAAGTTGAAGAAGGGAGAGATCTGGGAGGCGGCAGGAGGGCGAGTGCCTGAGGGAGGCCAGGGGGCGGCCTTATAAGGGGAGAGGGAGGGGCGACAGCAGGTGAGTGTGAAAGCTGCCGGCCCGGGGGAGGGCGACAGGTGGCGAGCAGCGGCGTCGGGTGAGGCGTGAGCGCCGCGCGACGCGGAGGGCGGGGGAGGGGGGGGCGCGCCGCGCCGCGCCGTCTGCCGAGGTGAGAAAGCAGCGCGACAGCGCGGGGCAGGGGGAGGGTCTCTTCCTCTCCTCGCATCAAACGTAATGCTTCGCATTACGACCAATATGAGTGTTCAGTAGGAGCTATGGAACATGACCACATTAAGTTATTTACTTTTTTTTTAGTGAAAGCTGTCATCAGTTCAGAGAACTGTTAATATGACTGTTCAGTAGGAGGTATGGAATATGACCACATTAAATTTAACTTTTTAACGAAAATTGTCAGTTCATGGAACTGTTAATATGAGTGTTCAGTAGGAGGTATGGAACATGACCACTTTAAGTTATTTACTTTTCTAATGAAAACTCAGTTTGGGGAACTGTTAAAGTCGCAGCCCATGGCCATTAACTCAGTTTACTAATTTTTAGATTTCTCGTTATCTGCCCTTTTTTGTTGGTATTTTTTTTGCTAAGACAAATAATTTATTTTAAAATGTTATTCAAGATAGGTTAAACAAACTGTTTCTTTCTGAAATCACCCTTTGGAAATGATTGCCATGAATAGTGTGATGTTAGCATATAAGGTTTGCATCAACTGGGGAGGAGGATGCGGATGGGAAAGCGGAGAAGGTGATGAATCTATTGGTCTTTCGATTTAGCTACTCTTTCGGTGGATTGAGCCAATACGAATCTCGATGAGTAGATAATTGGTGGTTTAATTGTCTATGACTTATGTGAGTATGTTGTAGGAAGTGTAAGCTGTTCAGTGTGTGGACTCTATTTAACCATCAAGGATGAAAGATCTCTGCGATTTCGCTGATTTCCGGGATTTTTCCTATAGCTATAAGTGTATACTAATACCTTGCGCCTGTCCTGATATGACCTTAGATGTTGCCAGGACGTAAAACTCCAACAACCAACCGACAAATATGTTGTTTCACACTGCAGCACTATCAGCGTATACTAATATGTGGTGCAAACGCCGCAGCACTAGGAGCGTATACTACTAATGACTTCAAACGGCGCAGCACCATCAGCGTATACTACTGATACATGTTTCAAACGGCGCAGCACTATCAGTGTATACTACTAATACGTGGTTCAAACGCCGCAGCACTATCAGCGTATACCAATATGTATGAAACCCAACTTCCGGGAATTGTCAGCGATTCCCTGATAATGCTAATCCTATGGGAGAATATCAGCATTTCCGCTTTTTTCCCCGGAGACCACTTTCATCCCTGCAACCATGGTGGTGATGGTGTAATTGCTTCCTTTGCTTTAAGCGCCTTCAAACCAATTTTTATCATTATTAATTTGCCTACTGCATGTTGCTATATTTTCAAGCTTATTAATAAGATAACGGGTTGTTGTGTTGTCTGTAGAACACGCTTATTCTCACGTAAGACACTTTGTAATTATGATTGATTGCTCGCTAATACGGCCAATGTCACGTTGGAAACACTGGTTCTCATCCGATCACCGAAGTTAAATAACGTTGAGCCTCATCAGTACTGGGGTGGGTGACCACCTGGGAATGTGAGGTGCCATAGACATCCTGATCACAGGCTTATAGCCTAACAAATCAGTAGTTGATAAGTATAAGTATTAGTTGTTCATTCTGATAATATGGATAATATGAGAATAAGAATAATAAGGATTTAGAATGCTTTATGGCTGGTATTGCACCATGCTAAATTAGTTTTCGAAATGCACACATTGCTTGCAGTACTTTGATAACCTTCATTTGTGATATGCTATTTAGATCATCCAAGTATTGTTTCATAGACATTTTAACACTCGCACATTTCTGTTTTTCCCATTAAACAAATAATCTACTCACCCTCTGCTTGAGGTATGGCACATTAACAAATACAGACGAGACAGATCCATTGATGTACATATCCTTTGCATTCTCAGACGTTAGTTTAAAATATTCATTTTGCTTCAATATTGTGTCCTCCAAGTCTTAAGTTAATGTCTATAAAGCAGTTATAGAAAGCCCTCTTCGTCTCCTCTCTTAGCAACGACTCCCAAATTAGTTGCGGTAGTGTCTCAAGTCAAACACCTTCCCCCACACGGGAGCCTGAGGGGCCGGCCTTCTCACTGGACACGCCGTCCACTGGGGGTTTCTACTTCTTGCGGAAAGATTCTGAACAGCGGGAGAAACTCTGCAAGATCCTCACTGACGATTTTGACAAAGTAAGTGGAAATTACAATATAGTCACGTTTTCTTTGCTCTCCTTCTCCCTCCTCCCCCTTCCTCTTGCCCTCCCAGTCCTCTACACCTTCCCATTCCCTTCCCCTTCCCCTCCCCTTCCCTTCCACTCCCCTTCCCGTCCCCTCCTCCCTGTCCCCTGTCCCCTCCCTCCCTCCCCTCTTCCCCTCCCTCCCCCCCTTCCCCCCTCCTCCCCTCTCCTCCCCTCTTCCTCCCCTCCTCTCCTCTTCCTCTCCCCTTTCCCTCCCCCTCCCCTCCCCTTCCCCCCTCCCCTTCCCCCCTCCCCTCCTCCCCCCCTCTCATCCCCTCTTCCTCCTCTCTTCCTCTCCTCTTCCTCTCCTCTCCCCTTCCTCTCCCTCTTCCTCTCCATCCCCTCCCTTCCGCTCCCCTTCCCATCCCCTCCTTTCCCCTCCCTTTCCTCCCCTCCCCTTCCTCCCCTCCCCTCCCCTCCCCTCCCTTTCCTTCCCCTCCCCTCCCATGCCCTCCCCTCCACTCTACTCCACTCCACTCCCCTACCATCCCCTCCCCCTCCCCTCCCCTCTCCTTCCCCTTCTCACCTCCTCCCCTCTCACCCCTCCCTGTCCCGCTCTCTGCTTCGTCTCTCTCTCTGCCTCTCTCTCTCTCGTCTCTTCCCTGCTCTTCCCCCTCCCCTCTTCCCCTTCCCCTCCTCTCCTGATATAGAAAGTCGCACGGTTTCCATGAGAATTGCATAAACAATGCAGCAAAACAAAAATGTCTGATGTGTGACTCTTTGTTGGCACTTGTAGCTCCTTTCACCACTTATAGCATCTATTGGCCCAACATTGTACAGTGATAAGACTATAAAAAAAAAATTGTTCATCAATTCCTAGCTTATACCCTCATTTTACAGCTAATTCCTCCGAAAAAATACTTTTAGTTTGATGTACATTTCATTTGTAACATCTGGGATCTGTGTCCAGAAGTATCCTTTTCACCCGAAGAATTTGTTTTAAAGTCATTGCAATTTTTGGTAAGCGCTTTATTTCACAATCCTAGATTATAGTCTCCCTTTTATAGAAGCTCTAGGATCGGCGTTGAGGTTATCCACATGCTCAGTTAGAACATGGATCTTGAGTGCCAATTGCGTAATTTCTTTTATATTGCTAGTCATTTGAATCTTCTGGAGAGGAGGAAGTACAGTTGAAATTTTAATATCTCTGTCATGTCTACGTATAATGCAGAGAATTGTGCGGATATTATCGGAACAGAGCTATTGCTATGTTGGGTGCATGCGGTTCTAGAAGGATCTGTTGGAGCAGCCTGGTGGGAAGGTGGAGTGCAATAAGATATGTTTAGTCTGAGTGGTCTGCAGGTCACCTGACCACAGCCGGCTGGTTACTTGGCCGGAATTTTATGGAATCTATATATGACCCTGTCTCAAAAGGTGATCATTGTAACGATTGACACAAAACAGCACAGAAATGGTTACACTGAAAACACAAGGACATTTACTTCAAGTCAATATGTATTCTATTGGGATTATGAAACACCATGTAAAAAACAAATCAGTTTATCCTGAGCAAATGCATAAGCAGATAGTATGTTGATCGTTACAATGGACAAAGTTTTGTTCCATATTGCTTAGCACCTTTTGAGACAGTCTCATATATCGCGTTGAGTAGTGTCAATAATATATATATTATTGGTTCTAAAGCTACACACTTTGCTGTTTTAGATCTGTGAGACGTGGCTAGAGATATTAAGACTAGATCGATCGCAGTTCAAATATATCAAGAAGGTGAGTGCGTTAAAAGGTTTTATTTGATAATGACAGCAGTACCTGTCTTCAAATGACAGCTGCAGCCCTTTCTTTACCTACTTACCGACAGTGTGACAGCTCACCGCTTGCAATTTAAAAAAAAACACTACCTTCGTCTTTTTGATGTTGACATAAATTGTGTCATCTTTTGACAAATGTTAGTTCCTGAGTTATTAGTATACATTAAATACATTAGATACTTAAATATATATTTTTGAATGAAAATGACAAATTCTACTTACTTTCCACCGTGAAAATCTCTTTTCCTGCCGTCACGACGTAAGCTTATCAATCAACCTACTTACCCGATCCCGTCCTGATATGACCTTAGATGCTTCCAGGACGTAAAACTCCAACAACTAACCAACTTACTGGATGAGACTGACAATAGATTCTATTCACTTTTAGCTGTAAATATCATGGCGTAAAATTAAGCAATTAATCAATCAACTGCATCTAGACCAATGTTGTCTTATCATTGCTGACGGTCAATCACCTCCCTCTTTACCCGCCCCCAACACAAAATAATCATACACAAAAACAATTCCAAGACAATGTTCGGATTGTGAAGAAAATATATATTTATGGACCGTCCCTAAAGGAAATTACTTTTGTTGCAGATGGACTTAGAGACCCTGATGGAGGGACTGATCACTCAGATTAAAGATAACAAACCTTCCACTGTGCACATTGCGCTGAGTAAGTCCTGCCATTAAAAAAATATTAATCTGTTTTGATGTCGTTCCATTGCATTATACAGGGATGCTATTTTTCTGCTTTTAAGTGGTTTTCTGGGTTTTTTTCACAGCCTGGGGGCATTTTTGATATAGGTGTACATTTGAGGAGAAATAAAAATTATGGGGGGGGGGTACGGTATCTAGCCTCTAGGTGCAGAGGATCACACCATTACGGGGTCTGCGTGGAGAGCATTCTGCTGTCATTTGTCATGTTGGCGAGGCTAACATGAGTAATTTGCTCAACGAGGCAACCAGGTCGAGTAATTTTCTTGCTGTATCGCGACACGCGTAGTGGTCACTTCTCACCCGGCCGTCGAAGCAGGAGGTTCGCTCTCTACTATCGTCCTACAGAACGCCTGCAACTACACGTGGTCTTTATCGTAATAGGAATGCCGCCGGCCAAGAAGAGACGTGGGCGGCCACCGCTTAAGGCTGTAGCAATGGTGTCTAGTCCAAGGAGACAACCGAAAAGGAAAGCAAGTTTGTCGTGTCAACGAAGGCCTCCACCGTCAGAAGTTTCTGATACCGACCACGTGGTGTCGCAGGAGGAGGTGGAGCCGCCGACGAACATGCCGGCAATGAGGGAGCTAGCTCAGCAACAAGGCACTATCATGCAGCTTAGACAAGAAACAGGGAGGCTCACTGGCGTATTAGCAAGGTTGAATGCTCTGGAAAGGATTGCGGTGTTGCCTGGCACACCTATTCCTGGCCCGTCTTGTGCGGCACGGATTGTGGACAATGGTACCCCGTCTACACCACTGCAACAGTCGCCTAGACCAGCGTACGTGAACCCCCCACCACCTATTTCGCCTGCGCCTATGGGACCGCCGCCATCGGTTACGCTTACCTACACGTCTCGTGCTGCTACTTACTACCCACGTCCACCACCTGCTGCGGCTTCAATGGCGCGTATTAGGACACCTGCGGCCGCGCCGCGCCATGTCGCCCCGCTGGTGCGTCAGCAGCAGCAGAATCCGGTCTACATGTCACCGCATCCAACGCCGAGATATCAGCTGTTGCAGCCTCAAACACCGGTTACTACAGACTTTCTGCTGGAGTCGACGCAAGCTCTACAGAAACCGCCAGGTACGGCACTATTCCCACATACTTTCGTTACTCGTGGAGACGCGTGTAGAAAAATTGCACTAGGGGAAGCCACCTGGGCTGAGTACTTTCACGCGTTGAGGTTGTTGGTAGTGCAGCCTAGTTTCCCACAAGCCTGGTTCCCAGCAATACTACAGCATGAGGAGGACTTGTCTTTGATGGCCATAACATGGGATTGGTCAACCTGCCGAAGGTGGTCGGAAAAGGTTTTTCAAATGGTGGCGGATGGCCACATTAGGGGTGGTTGGAACAATATGGTAGCAGTAAAAGATATACAGCGGGATGTCTGCACTGAGTCGGTCAGGGCGCTGCAAGCACGTGCTGCGGTGCATCACGTGCACGATTTGTCTAGACAGCAGTATTCTCAGCAGCGCGTTCAGGCTGAAGCACCAGCAGCGGCGGCTGCCTCGTCGACCACAAGTCATATCCCAATTAATCCCCGTGAAGAATATAACCGTGATAATGATGGTAAACCTTGTTATCTCTGGAATTGGGGGAAGGACTGGGAATGCCTCTTCACATGGCGAGTCCCCTGATAAGTCACCGCACATCTGCGTGTGGTGCGCTTACAAGTTTAAGCGCATCCTGACACATAGGGAGCAAGATTGTTTAAAGAAACGCAAATTTCTTGACAAGAAGGCATCTGCCGACACTGCACCATCAAATTCCGCCGTAAGTCCTGTTGACTGTTCGTGTTTACCTGTTAATATGAAATGCTCTAGCTCGCTTGTAGATAATACTATGCCTAAAAGGTTGGAGGGCTCTCTCTTGCCGTCTACGGTGTTAGCTGTGGTTAATGTAAATACTGGGCTCCCAGATGCTAATAGATTAGTTAAAAGTGTTTCGGGTGATTCTGACGTGTTGGTAACTAACGGGGTTGCTAATGGCGAGTTGTCACGTGACCGGTCGAGCCACGTGGTTGGTGAGTGGGCGGAGTCACAACTCTTCTCGGACCACGTGCTGCGGCCGCCATTGGAACCCACTGACCTACTCCCTGCTTCACCACTGCGGGGCGGTGGTGACCTACTTACATGTAATGTTACTGAGGCTTCCCTGCCGGACAGTGGGGTAGGACATGAACTAGTAGATAACGGATTAACTTTAAAGGTTTTGGAACCTGAAGCGGGAATTATCTTAGGTAGTAAAGGCTGTGATGAGATAAGTACCAATGTTGATGTTGTTAATGTGAAAGTCGGTGGTGATACACCGAGTTCTGAGATCTCCTTTGATTGGTTTGATACGCCGATTGAGGTAGCTCTGTCATTGTATAATAATGTTAATCGCTCGTTTAAACCTCCGCCTTCACCGCTCATGTTTAGACATTCACTGTTGAATTTTTGGCCAGTGTCGGCTGATGAAGCTTGGATGGATCTCGGTATTTATCGCGATATTTTTGATAAAGTTAGAGTGCCGGGTCTTCCAAATTATCTGAGTGCGTGGATTTCAGTCCCGTCAGGGCTAGTTATTTCAAATTGGCGGGCTCTCCTTGATTACCCCGACACGTTGCTAGTAGACCATTTGGAGTTTGGCTGGCCCTTAGATTATACGTCTGAGAGAATACCAACTCCGACTTTCAAAAATCATTCGGCGGCGGCAGAGGCGGATTATCATATTCACAAATTTATTAATACTGAGCTTAGTCATGGGGCACTCATTGGCCCGTTTGATATGATGCCGTTTCAGCCTTGGACACAATTGAGTCCGATGATGACGAGGCCGAAGAAGAATTCTTCTGACAAGCGTATTATAATAGATCTGAGCTTTCCTCTAGGGAGGAGTGTAAACGCAGGCATAGTGAAGGGTTTTTACTTAGGTGCTCCTTTCAATTTTTCATTGCCGTCAGTTAATACATTGACGGACAAGTTGACGATCTTGGGACCTAATGCATGGATGTGGGGGGCAGATCTGGCTAGAGCCTATCGACAGCTCAGGGTTTGTCCGCTGTCCACGCCGCTTTTGGGGATTTCACTGAATCGAAAAATATATATTGATATTGCGCCGCCGTTCGGCTGTAGGACGTCGGCGCTTGCTTGTGCGAGGACCACCAGGGCTATAGTTGGGTTACTTAGAAAGGAAGGCTTCTTCTCCTTATCCTATTTAGATGACTTCATCGGGATAGAGAAAACACAAGAAAGGGCGGTAATGGCATACGACAGGTTTAATGAGTTAACTTCACAGCTTGGTTTAGCCCTGGCACTGGCTAAGTGTTCAGCTCCTGATAAGAAGATTACTTGGTTAGGTTTCGTAATTGACACAGTGCATATGTCTGTCACGTTACCCAAAGAAAAGATTAGAGAAGTCCTTGATGAATGTCTAGGTTGGAAATCTAAGTCTACGGCATCTAGGAAGCAGTTGCAGAGTCTAGCTGGGAAATTGCAGCACTTATCAAAGTGTATTAAACCGGCTTCTCAGTTTTCGAATAGAGTTCTGGAGGCGTTGAGAGGCTCCCCCTATGTAGGGCAGCATAAGTTTGATAGTGATTTATTGTTGGACCTTGAATGGTTCCAAAAATTTGCAGAATCCTACAATGGGGTACAGTTATTGCCGAACAAACCTAGGGACACTTGGGTAATAGAATGCGATTCAACTCTGAAAGCAGGGGGGGCTTTCTCGATAGATAGTTTCTACATAGCGGAGTATTCCGAAGAACTACAGACTGCGGGCTAGCAATAACACAATTGGAAGCTCTCAACTTAGTACATGCGGTTAAATTCCTCCTTCCAGCGAACCCACACGAATATTTGGTCAGAATTAACACAGATAACTTGGCATCACAACAGGTGCTGGAGTCAGGTAAGGGAAGAGATAAGGTCTTATGTGCATGCGCGAGGCAGATTTGGCTGGTAGCAGCTAATCTGAACTTTGAGCTCGAAATATGCCACAAGTCGGGGGAGTTGTTGATCTTGGCGGATGCGCTTAGTATGGCTCCGCACTCTGAGGGATCTAGACGAAGGGCAGACGCGATGTGTAGGGAAAAGAACTTGAAGCAGTTGTCGGTGAATGTTGACATGAGTACATTGAACTTTTGATTGCCTGTTACTTTCCCTGGAAGATAGTAAACTGTTTTGCCTCTATCTTCCAGGGTACTCGGTAAAGCATCACCAGCGGCTGATCAACAGCTATACGAGCGCATTGGCGCCTAGAACATGGAAGAACAAGGCGGGGCACGTCTCACGTTACTTTAGGTTTTGTCGACAACACAACGTAACAGCGAATAGTCCTACTGTATATGATTTATTTTCTTTCCTCTTATTTCTTGCTGACAGATTGAAGTCACCAGGGGCAATAGCGAATTACTTTAGTTTGGTTAAGTTGTGGGTGGAGGCCGGCCCTGGTGATGCTGCTGCGTTCGCAGCACCCAAAATTAAAACGTTGAAGCGAGGTTTGTTCAAAAACTCGTCACATGTAACAGTACGTGCACCTCCGATTAGCAGTTCTGAGTTCAAACGTTTGATTACATTCCTGTATGGTTTGGTACCACTGCCTGTGGTGCTGATAGCTGCGCTGATTATAGGCTACTTTACTCTTATACGACAAAGTAATCTGGTTCCTAATTCTCTGTCTCTACAAGACAATCCGCATATCTTTATATTCAAAGATATTAAACCTAGACTTGATTCAATTATGGTAACAATCAGATCTACCAAGACTAGATCCTCCTCTGATGCTCCTGTTATATTTAGACTTCCTGCCCTACCAGGCTCAACATGTTGCCCACTTAAAGCCTGGCTTAATTATATAAAAACCATCGCTCCGCACGAAGACTCCCCAGCTTTCATACTGCCAACAGGTCTCCCCCTCACTAATGCCACTTTGTCGAGGGCCCTTAGATTAGTTTCCTTTCAAGTTTTCGGTATTAACAGGGGATTCACTCTCCATAGCTTAAGATGAGGGGCAGCACAGGCTTGCCGCGGTACAGGTTTGACTTTGCCAGATTTAATGTCAGCAGGTACCTGGAAAAGCTCTGCCGTAAATCTTTATCTTAAAAACATACATATTAGCGCCGCCCCCGCAGCGCTCGGTCAACTTTTGGGTTGAGCGCTGGTCGTTACGTTAAGTCGTTATCTTGTTACTCTATTTACGCTTACTGTTACATTATACTTGTTATTTCTGTTATTACTACGGAACTGAGTTTCTGTCATCTCGCTTACTGACTTTTGCTGCCTTCGATTACTGATGACTGTTCATATTTGCACTAGTTAAGATTGGCCCTGTCGCCGAACACGCTCAGTCATACTTGATCGCTCAACTTCCTGGAAGTTACGGACTTATTTTCTTTAAATAAATATAATTCTTTATTTAAATCCATATTCGCCTTGTGTTGTTTGTCTCGTTGAGTGAATTAATGGGACTATCTTACTATTATGGCCCACCTCACCGTTGATTTCCACTTTTTTCCTCCTGCACCACTATCTTAGGTTTGATTTTAAATGTCTTTTTCTTTCTTTTTTTACACATTTCAAATTTTGAACTATTCACTCAAAAATCTCTAAATCTTACTTTTGGTTGGATGAAGAATTTATGGCTTTAAAATGCAATTCTTGCTGAATTCCCCATGATTTCGTAGCGTTTGGACGGCCAATGAGTTACCGAGCAATCTCTTGGGGTTGCAGCGTGTGAACTTTCTTTCAGGTCTGCTGTAGAATTTCTGTATTTGACTGAGTCGTACGCGAAAAAGGCAGCGAGTCACTCGTTGCCCATTCTTCGGGAGACTCAGAAGGGGGTATGACCACGGGTTGGGTGTGAATACTGAAAAGTCATGGAAATGTCAAGAGAAAAAAAAACGTTGATCGAGAATGGGTACCATGTCATTAATCCATGTCTTTTATGGTTAGCCGATGAAATTTTGAAGCTCTACGTAGATAATTAGAAAAGGAAGAATTTGAGTATTCATTATTTGAGGAGTGAATAATGAGACAGTAGAGAAAGGGTAAATGAAAGAAAATTTGATAATTGTTGTTCTACACCACAGAAAACAGGCGCGAGGAAGAAAGCTTGAACGTGGGTCTGATGGATGAGCTGCGGTTGGCACTGTACAACTTCCAGGAAATCGTAAGTACAAGAATAAGGCGCTCACTTTGCAAGTAATAACTGGAAAGAGATGGCAGCAATTACACAACACTGGAATAATGTAGAATGTGTCATTTATTTTGGGATAGTTAGCCACTTTAAAATAATATAAATTCTCAATATGTTAACGTTGATGTGGTTCTATTGCTCTGAATAACATATCATGAGTAACGACAAACTACTCTTCTCACATATTACTTTGGGCAATTTTGTATAAAAGAGGAATTAGAAACCTGTGCTTGTGGTATTTGTCGATCACTGACTGCATGTGCTAGCCGCCTACTGTGTCTCTATGGAATCTGCTCCATGTAATCTGTTGGTAGTATTACAAACCTGTGCTCGTGGCATTTGTCGATCACTGGCTTCATGTGATAGCCGGCTACGTGTCTATGGAATCTGCTCCATGTAATCTGTCGGTAATATTACAAACCTGTGCTCGTGGCATTTGTCGATCACTGGCTTCATGTGATAGCTGGCTACCGTGTCTATGGAATCTGCTCCATGTAATTTGTCGGTAATATTACAAACCTGTGCTTGTGGTATTTGTCGATCACTGACTGCATGTGATAGCCGCTTGAAATGTGTTCATGGAATCTGCCGTGTTATCTGCTGTCTTCAGGTGAACCAGACGCTCCGGAATCACCGCATCCAGCCCCACTGGGTGTTTGGCATGGACAACCTGATGTGGAACGCTGTCCATTCAGCACTTACTGTTCTCAATCCAGGTCAGCAACTTGGTGCACACAGCAACTTCTCCCAGACGCGACCAGTGTATGCGGTCTACTTTGATACAGGGGTGCATTCTGGATGGCCTGAATGGCACTAGAACCATTTGACGTCACTAGAATGTAGTTCCATAGTGAATAGCACAACAGCTCTGTACCCCTCCCACTCATCGCTGAAATAAAAAAAGACATTGGCCAACTAATTTAAAATAATTAAATTACTTAAAATTTTAAATATCGAATGTTATGGAAAGGTGAATCTAAGTAATCAACTTTATTAGTCATGATCATATAGCCATATGAAGTAGGTAAAGGATTGGTTCGTTGATGAGTATGTAAACTAGAAATTACCCATCAACTATTCCAAGGATAAGTTTCGTATATGTAATGTATAAGCATTATGCAAATATAATTAATCGGAAGCTTTCACTCCTTTTTATATTCTATGTCATCTACTGTACTGATCTGTAATTAATATATATTATATATATAATATAAGTAACACTTTGTCTAATGGCTGTTCCTCGGTACCGAAAAAGATTTAAGTTGTTTAAAACATGTCCCTTTTCCCCCTTATTTCTTTTTTTGATAAGGGATGGGCTAATAGTTCCCAACTTTGTTTTATCATATGAATCTCCTTTGACAGAGCTGAACCTGGACGATCCTGGAAAACGCCTTGCGAATTGTTCCACTGTGGCCTCCCCAACTGACTCAGTTAGCAATGCGAGATATGAAGAGCACCAATTCTGTCGCACGAATGAACAACGTGAGCTCATGAAACAACTACACGAGGCCGAGGAGGAGAATTGCAAGTATGTACATGCGTAACTGTATTAACTGCCTAAATCTCACTATTTAGTGTTTTAGGGCTGATATTTTTCCGTTTTTAAGCGGATTTCCGGTTTTGTTCACAGCCTGGGGACATTTTTGATATAGGTGTAAATGGAAATTTGCCGCCAGGATAATCTCTGCTTGAGACGGGATGGCCGAATGAGTTAGAGCATCTGTCTCCCGTTTTGGTAGATCGTGGGTTCGAACCCTGGTCGAGTCAAACCAATGACTTAAAAATTGATACTTGTAGCTTCCTAGCCTGGCGCTCGGCATTATTAGGATAGGGCAAGGACTGGTTTGCTCAGTGTCAGGATAAAATCCTCGGAGGTTTATACCGGGTTCTCTGTGGCGGAGTGGTTAGAGTGTCTGACATTTTTTCTAGGTCAGACTCCTAATCTGAGGGTCGGCGGTTCGAATCCCCGTGCCCCCAGCTCTGCCAATTTGGATTTCCACCACTGTGTATAACTTACAGCGTCATCAAAGGCCAGTTGCTCTCATACCATGTCTATGTGGTGTGGGAGGTTAAAAATCTCTTGGGTTGGTAAAAGTGTAGGCTCGGGCTTTCTATCGACCAGCAGTGGAATGAGGAAGACCAGTCATCTATGACTGAAATTTCCCCTGCGTAAACAACTAATGGACCAAAAAAAAAAAAAAAATTGTGACTGAGTGGGATATCAGGTCATGGTGCTGGTGACCTGGTCTCCCAATGGGGCAGCACTATAAAGTCACCATGAGTGCACAGTCACAAGTCGGTACCCGTACTGATATGACCTTAGACTCCAGCCTGAGTGGGATATTGGGTCACAGTGCTGGCGATGTAATATCGCAGTGCGTGAAGCGCCATAAAGCCGCCATGTGTGCGCATTGTCATATAGGTGATAACTTGTACTGATAAGATGTATAATCCAAACAAGCAAAAGCATGTATGCATAATCTCTTAACTAATGTAAAGCAATAATAAATGTTAGCCTTCTTGAGGGCATTAGGACTGTACCACCTCATAATTTATTAAGCTAATTTTCACCAATTTACTAACAATTACTTTTATCTAGAATTTTAATTTCTTTGGCCACAATTTTTATAATTGTGAGCTTTGAAATTCATGTCTTTTTTCTTCTTTTTCTTTTTTTCTTGGAAGATTTATAATGCCTAGCATGGATAAGTCCGAATAGACTTGTTTTCACCATTAGACTAGTTTGTCAATAGAAAGTGAGAGCCTACACTTATACCGACCCAATGGATTATTAACCACCCACACCATATAGACATGGTATGAGAGAAACTGGCCTTTGATGACGCTGTAAGTTATACACAGCAGTGGAAATCCAAAGTGGGGGTGTGGGGAATTGAACCACCGACCTTCACATTAGGAGTCCGACCTAGAAAAAAAGTCAGACACTCTAACCACTCCACCACAGATAGCACCACATTTAATTGTATGCTTTTACACTCTGTGCAAAAGCGATAGTTGAATGAAACTGGAGAGAATGCAAATTAAACACTTCTCACCATGAATATGGTCTTTGCTGCTGACACCGCATAAAACAATCAATCAATCAAACGTTAACCAATTCTCACCAGCTGTTTTGTCACTCTCCACCACTAGGTTGATGCAACGGATGCTGGAGCTACACAAGTCTTACAATGAGTTACTCAGCACCTCGCTGGTGGACACGCAGACCCGCTACGACAACCTAGCTGCCATGCAACTGACAAGCCGGTGTCTGGGTGACCCCCTTCCCAGGATGGCCAACACCTTCCCGGAGGGCGGCGACTGCCCTGCCAACCCCGTTCTCAAGATCAGAGGTGCGGCTCACTCTCTTGCTTTCTCTCCCTTGCTCCTCTGCTCTCTATCGCTCGTTCTTTCTCTCTTGCTCTTTCTCTTTATTGCTCTCGCCCTTTCTTGTTCCCTCTTGCTCTCTCGCCATTTCTTGCTCTCACCTTTTCTTCCTTTCTTGTTCTCTTGCTCTCACTCTTGCTCTCCATCTTGCTCTCTCTTGCTCAAATTTACTCTTACTCTCTCTCTTGCTCTTTTGCCCTCTCTCTTGCGCTCTCCCTTGCGCTCGTTCTTTCGCTATCTCTTGTGCTCTCTCTTGCGCTCTTTTGCTCATTCTCTAGGCCATTTCAGAATACTTATAGGCTGCTAGACTGTATAGCTTGTTATAGATTTTAAAAATGTTTGTGCCATACATTTTAAGACCTCCAATAGCTGATGTATAATATTTTATGCTTGGGGGATGGGGGATCGTTAAACAAACAACTAATTGTTGCATATATCCGTAAATAATTTATTCATTACATTTACTGTTAAAGCCTGGCTGAATAACCTGAGGATTTGAATTGTTAATTATATAATAATTTGATGTCCACAAGTATTATCCCCTCGCCACCGCATGGGCAGAATAGATTCCTTTATTCACACAATATGGTTAAGTTTACTGTCATTTTCAGGCAGGATTATATTTGTAATTATTTAGTACAAAGGCTTTTATGCAGTTTTTATAAACCAAGAACATGTATTGTTTCTCGCATAGATATCGAACTGTAGGATTGATTGATTGATTTGGTTAATTCGTTTACTCACTCACTCACTCACTCACTCACTCACTCACTCACTCACTTATGCATGTGCATACACACAAAACAGATGCATATACACAGACACACACGCACACACTCACACGCACGCACGCACACACGCACACACACACACACACACACACACACACACACACACACACACATACACACACACCAGTTGTGGATAGTATCAGTTCAGCTGTTTCTCTTCACTGCTTTTACACAGACGTTGACAGTGACAGTTCGCCAGATTCACCAATGGTTGACCAGGCGTTGGTCCAGTGGCTTCGCTTCCAGAATGTTGATGGAGTTTCAATAAACCGGGTATGAACTGCCTTCCTTTGTTGAATTAGTCTAGTGCACTCCCCACGCCAACTAGTATGTTGAGGTACAAATGAATATTTTCCCCCAAATTGGTTGGTGCATGGAAAGGTTGTGGACTGGTGAGTAACATCCATGTACATTTTTTTTTTTTTTTGGGGGGGCAACTATGTTTAATCTGCTGAATAAGTCTTTTGTCGGTGCTGAAGCACTGGTCTTCCAGCCATTTGGTCAATTCAGGGTTATTTACACAAAAGGTTATATAGAGTAAGGTATACAATAACTGTTGAATACACAATTTGCAGCCCAATGAAATTCTGTAAAACCTCTAAATCACTCTAAATGGGACCGACTTTAAATGGTCCATTTAGGGAGGTGGTCGGTTTATGGAGTTTAAAAAAATCATTACAGTGGTATTGTATGGGCAATCGTTTGGGATCCAAATAAAGCGATCAATAAAGGGGAGTGGTCGATCTGTGGAGGTGGTCGGTTAGAGAGGTTTTACTGTATATTGTTAGGGGCCATTTAAAATTATCAACAATATTGCAAATGTATGTTTCCATGCATGCCATCTCCGCTCCCAAAGTAAATCAAATTCAGGGGCCTAGCTTTCATATATGCAGGTACGCAGCTGTGTACCACCTGAGATGACAAATATATATATATTTTAAAATAAAAATACATGATGTTTAATAGCGTTTTATTCCATCGTGTTTTATTCCAATAGCATTGCATTCTGTCTGCGTATCACCTGAAAATCCAGCTAGGCCTCTGAAATTAAAAATGTTGATAATTTAGTTTTACGACCATAAACTGATATTTATTTGTTTTTGTGTTTCTAGTTTATCAGTGAGGACTACACAAAGCGCGACCTCCTGGAGCTAGCCACCAAAGATGACCTCCTTCGGTTGAATCTAAAGTAAGCATCAATGCGGCTATGCTAGTTCACTAGTGTAGGCCAGTGATACTGTAGTTACCTTTTTTCTTTTAAAAGTACAGTGGAGGGTTCAATTGATCAAAGTATTTTCCACAGCCTCAAAAGCTTTGGAAGATCAATTTGACTTTTTACTTGGCTGTGGAAAGTTATCTACATTTTTGGCTATAAACCATGATTCTACACAATTTCAGAGTCAAATAGCCAAAACCATTAGAGTTGGTGATTGTCAGGACTGTTAATATGGCAACTGTCGACTTAGTTTTTATTAGCAGCCAGTAGATGGCCGGGAATTATCTGGTGCCACTCACTAAGTGTCATGGTTGATTGACACATGCGAGTACCATAAACATCAACACTGGAGGCAGCACCATGTGATCTGAAATAGGACACCTGCTCCAAATAAGGGTGGGGGAGGGCCAGAATCTTAATTTGCAACTAACCTGTATGGTGCTACCAGGAAACACAGAATTGTGTCTTCATTATTTTGTCACTTATTTTCTTACAGGGGGACCAGACGGGATGGCCGAATGAGTTAGAGCGTCCGTCTCCCGTGTTGGTAGACCATGGGATCGTGGGTTCGAACCATGGTCGAGTCAAACCAATGACTTAAAAATTGATACTTGTCGCTTCCTAGCCAGGCCGTCCTGATATGACCTTAGATGTTGCTAGGACGTAAAGCAACAACAAACAAACAAACAACAATCCTAGCCAGGCGCTTGGCATTATTAGGATAGGGCAAGGACTGGTTGGCTCAGTGTCAGAATAATGTGACTGAGTGGGATATCAGGTCATGGTGCTGGTGGCCCAGCGGGGCAGCACTATAAAGTCCCTATGTCACAAGTCGCTACCCGTCCTGATATGACCTTAGATGTTGCTAGGACGTCAAACAACAACAAACAAACGAACAATCTTGCAGGGGTGGCATGATGTTTTAACTTTTGGATACCATCCAGAAACACAGAATTGTATGCGTCTGTTATATTGTCGCTAATGTTCTTACAGGGGTGGGATGGTGTTTCAACTGTGGGGCTACATCAGGAAACACAGAATTATGTGTATCCAATATGTCGCTAATGTTCCTACAGGGGTGGCCCTGTGTTTCAACTGTGGGGCACCATCTAGCAGGGATGAAAGATCTCCGCGATTCCGCGGATATCCGGGATTTTTCAATCCAGCAGCACCATCAGCGTATACTACTATGTGGTGCAGACGCCGCAGCACTATCAGTATATACTACTAATGAATGCTCCATACGGCGCTGCACTATCAGTGTATACCAATACATATGAAACCCGACTTCCGGAAAATTTCCGCGATTCCCTGACCATGCTAAACCGATGGAACAATATCAGCATTTCCGCTTTTTTTCCCGGAGACCACTTTCATCCCTGATCTAGAAACACAGAATTGTGTGTGTCCAATATGTCGCTAATGTTCTACAGCGGTGGCACTGTGTTTCAAATGTGGGGCACCATACAGAAACACAGAATTGTGTGTGTCTGATATAATGTCGCTAATGTTCCTTCACGGGTGGCACAGTGTTTCAACTGTGGCGCTCCATCCAATAACACAGAATTATGTGCATCTTATATTGTCGCTAATTTTCCTATAGGTGTGACGCTGTGTTTCAGATATGGAATTCCATCCAATAACACAGAATTGTGTGTATCGATTTTTTATAATGTCGCTGATGTTCCTACAGGGGTGGCATGGTGGTTCGGTTGTGGGACGCCATACGGAAACACCGGATTCAGGCGTCTGACCGCACACAACCGATGGACATGAGCGAGGAGGCGATTGCGAACATGCCGTCAGCAAGCAAGGCCAACCCTACGTAGCTAACATTTCCCTCGTCCAGTGTCCACTTGCGTGGAGCAGTGACATCACTGGGAACGCGGCTCCGCCAGTGGATTAGTGTGGGCAGGAGGGAATGACCAATGTCCATATTGCCAGTTCTACTAATCATAGCGTGTACATAGCATTGTAATACAAATAGCCATATTTAGTGGTAAGAAGCCCGTCTATGTGAAACATCCACTTCATGACTGCATCCGACATATTTGATCAGTTTCCATCATATTTGTTGATCGTCATAAGTATGCGAGTGCGTTTTACGAGCGCACTCTGTAAAGAAGAAAAAATAATAATTGCTACAATTTACAACAATGCAAAAGAAAAAAAAGAAGGGGAAAAAAAGGAATTATGCACGAAAATGACAAAAGTAGGTCCCCCAAACTTTGCTAACTGGATCGGTATAGATTCTGTATAGAATCGTTTTAATCACAGCACCCGCTTCATTAGACTATATATATATAGCTTGCACGCGCTTACAAAGTCACTGTCACAGTTTATTTTGTGCACATCACTTTACCCGCACCAACCTGTTGACACCGCTCCGTGCTGACGAGATTTCACTCATGTGTATATGTATATATATATGTGCTGATTTTCTGTAGTTCCGTCCTAAGTCGTTCTGGGAAAGTATTTTTTTTGTTGGAGGTTAATAGACAAAGGCAATTATTAGTTTTTAAAAAGGTGGGGAGAGTGGGTGTGAAAAAAAGTGGTGGGGAGGGGGGGAGTGGCATACTTTGGTTGGCTTTTCTACTTTTGATACCCGCATCGCCAAATCATGTTTTTTTGGTTCACTAAGTAATGATACATCATCTTTGGGCGTTCTTCAGATGGAACTTTGTATATAGGTAATATTCATCACGCTGGGTTTTTGTTTTAAACTCATTTTTTATCCCTCAAGTTCGCTGTGAGTTGTAAATTGATGGGCATTGTGTGGAGGCTGATATAGGCGAGACTTGTGTGTATACCGGGAACAATATCATTGCTTTTTTTTAAGACTATCATTCAAAACACGGCAGGCATATCACGGCAAGTCCGTGCTAGTTTACTAACGAATTGCCGACTGGTTTTTGCGAAGGAACACGATTAAGCGCATTCATTAATGACGATGGGCTTAATGAGATCACTCTTGTTGCAACCCAATCACGAAGAAATAATATATAATTCGTCCATATTATTAACGGAAAAGCACCAGTTATATATATATTTTACCTCGGTATACAGCCTCAGGCTAGGGAGAAGGAAGCACGTGAGGTACCAGCAATTAGCATATACAACTCACGACTGGATTACGTGTCGTTGGGTTGCTCCGGCAAATTTAGTCTACATACAAGCTAATACGCAGTAAGTATCATAAAAACTGTGGTTAGCTTAATCATGATGCATTAGAGCATCATTATGGAAAGTTTAGACTTTCTTTGGTCCATTTTGGACGAGTTATTTGGTTATAAAAAACCAAGGATAGAATTCCTTCTCGAAGGATTGAAACCGGTCATTAGCGGTTCTGTCAACACCCGAGTCACCGTGTGATTATGGGTAGAGATGTGGGCTCTGCCTCGTCTCCTGTGGAAATTCTCTCGTACTCTAATAGAGAGTAATGTTGGAGATGCTCCTGGGTTTCTTTTATAGACTCCCCACAAACTTTTTCAGGCGTTTCTCCGAGTTTCGTAGCATTTTCTCCAACTTGTTGACGTTGTAGTCACAGGTGGGAGAAGTGTGCGTGACAGAGGGATGGGCAGGCCGATACACTGGTCCCGACCCCGCGTAAGGTTTGGGCTTGACCCACAACCCACGCGCAAATTTAGCTTATTACGCCTGTGTTATAACGGTATAAACACGTTCTCTAACACCAATAGATGTCCAAATGAGTTTGAAACAACCATATTGTGACATATATATATACCGGGACTGACCAAAAATCTTTGTTTCAGCTCCCGATGGCCACGAAGCGGAGTAAGCGCGGTGCAGCAGCAGCCGAGGGGCGTGTTCCGAGTGGAGGGGACGAGGAGTATGACTCCTCACCCGTGTTGTCGGCAGTGCCTTCGACACAGCCCGGGGCGCATATTCTCTCCGAGGAGGACATAGTGCCTGGCGGTGCCGCGGCTCAAAATTGGGAGACGCGGTTTGCGGCGATGGAGAGTCATATAATGGCTCTCAAACCACCAGTGTCTCGTAAACGGCAAATGCCGAGTGCTCAAGAGGAGTCTTCTTTGGAGGATTTCTCGGAGACAGACTCAAGAGATGGAGCTTAGGGCTCCTCCTTCTCCTAAACGGAGGAAGAAGAAGAAACATATTGTTTCTTCGGGTGATGATTTCACCAAGGAAAGGGGGAGGACTGGGCTTCGCAAAAAGCGCAAGACCAAGTCCAAGAAGAAGAAGAAGAAGAGGAAAGATTCTTCTTCTTCTGACTCGTCCACGGATTCCACTTCCACGGAATCGGACTCAGACACGCAATATGAAGGTGTCTATGCTGCCATTGGGGGCAAAGTGGCTAAGAAAGTCGAGAAGCCAAGGGCTAAGCGTGTGAAAACCACTACGCTTATGCATGAGAACATTAATGGCCATTTCCGCACGTTTAAGCCGGCGGAGATTATTTCTAAGTTATCAGATGAGTTAACAGGCATTAAAGGTGTTCCCAACTCCATCATTAAGGAGATGGATCGAGATGTCAATATGACGGAGGACCGTAAGAGATTTGAGGGTGTGTTGCACACAGTGCATAAGGCGGTGCTTGGTACCCTAACAGCCATTGCTCCTGTAGCAAACAGAATGCAACGAGAAAATAAGTTCTCGTCTTTGGCTAAGACGATGGACAAAAAGGTATTGCATTGTTGGCGGCGGCTGGTAATTACCTGTCGTATCGAAGATATGAAAATGTTTTCAAGTCGGTTTGCACAGATGCTGGCAAAGAAGTGGCTCGCTCAAAGAAGGTTACTGATAATGATGGGAAAGAGTTTACGCTCTTTCTTGCTCCAGAGCCGATTAAAGGGAAACCTTTAGATAACACGAAAATGTTTGGCGGTCAACTACAATACCTCTATAAAGAGGTAGAAACTGCAGCCAAGAGTGGCAAAAACATGGATGGTAAGAAGAAACAGGAAACTCCTCGTTTCAAAAGGTCACGAGGGGATTTTCGTCCACGGCGGTTCACCAGGGGAACCAGACCGGGCTCAAACTTCGGTCAAGCTTTTCGGGGCCGGGGCGCTCGCTCAGGCTGGACCGACAACACCGCACGGCCACTGGGCCGAGGTGTCAACTCGCCGAGACCCTTCCCCAGGGGCGGGTCCAAGTAGAGGTTGAAACACAAACGTTACAAGTCCTTCCAGCCTCTAAAACCACACAAACTGTAAGCAACTTTGTGGCTGGTAATATCAATAATCATATTTCTGAGTGGCACAAAATTACTAGTGACCAAGAAATTTTACAAATAGTTAGGGGTGTTCACATTCCCTTCACACAAATTCCGGTACAGGGCAGGATACCTTTTCCTTATAACATTGAACCGGTTGAACGAGAGGCATTAACTAAACAGGTACAAAAATTCTTTGAGAAAGGAATTATACAAAAAGTGACATACTGTTCAGGAGAGTTTATTTCAAACATCTTCTCGAGACCAAAGCCTAATGGCGAGGTTCGAATGATCCTGGATTTAACAATCCTTAATAAAATGGTTGAATATCGACATTTTAAAATGTTCTCGCTAGATACAGCACGCGATCTGATTACGCCAGATGCGTGGATGGCTAGTGTTGATTTACAGGATGCATATTATACGCTTCCCATAAGAGAAAAAGACCGGAAATTTCTTCGGTTTCTTTGGGATAACCAACTCTATGAGTTTACCTGTATGCCGAATGGTTTAGCTTGTGCCCCTCGTTTATTCACTAAACTGCTTAAACCTGTTTTCTCAGTAATGGCGCGGAAAGGTCATATAATGTTTCCATACATAGATGATTCCTTTATTATAGCATCAACACAAATTGATTGTGGGAATGCAGTTTTGGATTTATGTGCATTACTTACTAAATTGGGGTTTTATGTACATCCACAAAAGTCAGTGTTTAAACCAACAAAACAACTCAAATGTTTAGGGTTTATTCTGGATACACAGTCTCTTACAGTGTCGATAACAGAACAAAAACTAATTAAGTTTATGAATACAGCGACCCAGCTTATTAAGTTACCAAAACCTAAAATTAGACAGGTCGCAGTCCTTATTGGGATAATGATATCGTATGCACCCGCTATTCTATACGGGAAGGCCCATATTAAATCTCTAGAAATAGATACAAATTTAGCGTTAACACGAACTAAAGGGAATTTTGAGCGAAAGATGTTTATTTCGCAAGAAGGGCTACAGGATATTGAATGGTGGATGGAACACATAGTAAGTTCACCAAATCCAATCCGTATGGCGGAACCTAATACGATAATTACTACTGATGCTTCGTTAGAAGGTTGTGGAGCTCATCGAGATGGGGTCACAACAGGAGGTAGATGGCTTGATGATGAAAAATCAGACCATATTAATGCACTAGAATTGCGTGCTATTTATCTGGGCTTATGTAGTTTAGTAAAGATACATAAATCACAAGTTAGAATACTAACTGATAATACTACTGCCATGGCATATATTCGTAACATGGGTGGAACCAAATCAAAGCCTTGCAATCAGTTGTCTAAACTGATTTGGAACTGGGCACAGGCTCAACAAGTCTGGCTTACTGTAGCGCATATTCCAGGGTCACAAATTACACTTGCAGACCATAAAAGTAGAAATTTCCATGACCATTTAGAATGGTCTCTCTCTACACCTTTGTTTAACTTCATTTGTGAAAAATGGGGTACACCTAAAGTTGACTTGTTTGCATCACGAAATAATAACAAATTACCTTGTTATGTTTCTTGGCATCCTGAACCGGAGGCTTGGAAAGTAGATGCATTTGCTATTACCTGGGAAAATAATTATTTTTATATTTTCCCACCGTTTAGCATTATCAGCCGAGTTGTCAGGAAAATCGGTTTGGAAAGGACACATGCTATACTGGTGGTGCCCGATTGGGACACGCAACCTTGGCTGCCAGCAGTTTCACAACTGGCAAAAGAACGTATACGATTCCCAAGAAAACTCGGGAATCTGACACACCACGGACCGCTAGTGGTTCACGGCGACGTGTCAACGACGCCTCTATTGGCATTCCTTTTCTAAGGAACCAGCTGCGGCAATTTGGATTGGACAAAATTACTGAGAATAGGATAGTAGCTGATGCCTGGAGGCCAGGAACTGTTAAAATGTACACATCCTATTTAAAGAAATGGGGTGTACATTGTTTGTTAATGAAAGTTAAGCCAACAAATCCAACAATTTCACAAGTAGCTCGTTTTCTTCGTTCTCTAGAGGATGAGGGACTATCCTTTGGGTCGATTAATGCGGCAAGATGTGCGTTATCAATCATATTACCGAGAATTGATGGCGAAACAGTTGGAAAACATTATGTTCTTGGATATCTACTTCGTTCAATTTATCAAAGGAATCCTCCAAAACCAAAGTATAGTCGGTTTTGGGATGTGTCTGTAGTATTTAAGTTGTTTCAGGCTTGGCCTCACAACTCATGGTTAGATTTAAAACAATTAGGTTTTAAGGTCGCGGTCCTGTTATTATTAGTAACCGGACACAGAGGACAGACCATTGTTGCTTTGTCTTTAACTGGATTAGAAATAGACAAGAAACAAGCTACGTTTGATTTAGCACAATTGCTTAAATCGAACACGTTAGGTGACCCTTTATCTACGGTTCACTTAGACTGTTTTCCGAGTGATCGGAAGTTATGTGTTGTGTCAGCCATACGGGCTTATATATCTAAAACAAAGGATTTACGTGCATCACAACAGCTATTAGTGAGCTTTATAAAGCCACATAAGGCAATTTCACGAGACACCCTTGCCAGATGGACAATTACGGTGTTGAAATTGGCTGGAGTGGATACGAGCAAATACTCATCCCACTCAACTAGAGGTGCCATGGTCTCCAAGGCACGGTTGCTAGGTGTTTCTGTGAAAAGAATACTAGCGCATGCAGGCTGGAAGACGGCTAAGTCGTTTGCAAAACATTACAACAAGCGACTAGAAAAGCCTACCGGCATTGCAAAGCACCTGCTCGCCAACTAACAAGAATAGGTGAGAACAAAAACGTTGAATATTATATAAGAATGGATGATATTAAGGATAAAAATGAATTATGTAAAGGTCTCCCTAGCCTGAGGCTAGCCTGAGGCTGTATACCGAGGTAAAATAGTATAGTTATACGAATCTTACCTGGGTATAGATGATGGATAACTGTTGTTTTCCCGAGGTATAAGCCTCGGGTAGACGTGGGCTAGGGCCCACCCACCACGCCCTGCCACGTCTATCCCGTTGGTGTACCATTACGGGAAAATCATAGTATCCATTGTATTGAAAGATCATTTTTATCCTGAATAAGTAGGTTAAAATTGCTGGTACCTCACGTGCTTCCTTCTCCCTAGCCCACGTCTACCCGAGGCTTATACCTCGGGAAAACAACAGTTATCCATCATCTATACCCAGGTAAGATTCGTATAACTATACTATATATATACACACACACACACATACATATATACATATATATTATATACATATATATACAGAGGGAGTTTTTTTTAATCGTTACAATAGTATTGTATGGGCGATCGTTTGGGACCCAAATAAAGCGATCGATATAGGGGAGTGGTCGATCTGTGGAGGTGGTCGGTTAGAGAGGTTTTATTTGATATATATATATTCTCCATCAGTCTGAAACTGGTTAGTCGCTGTTACAATTTACTTAAACAAGTCGGTGTTTTGCTTTTTAACAGTGCGAAGATGTGAGTGTGACCTTGGTTATCAGATACCACATATTTCATATAGAAATTGTAAAAAGAAAATGCATGTTCAATAGATAGTTTTAGTTTAAGAAGAGGATAGTTGACTAATATGCCTATAGTTTCCTAACATGATTTGTTAAATGATATATTTCACCTCAGTAAGAATAGATTTCTTTTTGTTCCTACCGAAGGGTTTATACTTATATCGTTCACCTTCGACATGGGTGTATATGTGTGTGTATATATATATATATATATATATATATATATATATATATATATATATATACAGTATAACCCTGTTAAACCAAACTTGAAGGGACCCTAGAAATTTGTTTGGATTAACCGATCATTGGTTTAACTGAGCTTTGGCTTTGACTTTGACTTTGAGGAAGCGTGTATTGCACATGTAATATACAATATATGTGGACATTTTGATTATTGTTTTTTATGTACATACAGTATAACCCCGTTAAACCAAGCCCGGTAAACCAAACGATCGGTTAATCTGAACAAATGTCTAGGGTCCCTTCAAAATACTGCCATTTATCATATAAAAAAGTCAGTGGGGTCTCGGATGACCTTATAACAACATGAAAGTTTGGTTTAACCATACCGGAAGTGGCCTCAGGTCCGAAAATTTTGTTTGGATTAACCGATAATTTGGATTAACCGACTTTTTTATATGATAAATGGTAGTATTTTGCCGGGCCGCCGAAAAAAGTTAGGATTAACCAAGCTTGGTTTAACGGGGTTATACTGTATATATGTAAGACAAAAACTTCAGAGTGAGTGGCGTGTTGCACCCTGTTCAGGGGGCTGGCGAGGAGCAGCCGGACCTCGTTAGAGGGGGGGCAGGAACTCCAGAGCTTATTGCATGCGATAATGGGATTATCACTATCCATACACATTTATATGTGTGTATATATACACATACACGAGACTCCATAATTTCATATATAGAAATGGTTCGTTGTTAAAGTGTTAACATTGTGTAGCTTCTATTTACCAAGTTCTCGTTATGAATTAATACGGCCATTAACCATTTATTGGGAAACCAGCAGTTGAGTATATCTATATATGTGCACAAGTTTATAAGCTATTTGAATTCTTTCTCCGATGGAACTGTCAATCGTCCGTCCAGTGGGCTGGCTGAAAATACTGACGACACAGTAGTAGTATCTGACATGATAGTGATTGGGGTTAAGTAGGTGCTTGTATGCCTCACCGACATTTTGGGATTGTCTGTTTCCATAGCGACAAATCCAGTCAGCCGATATGAGTGGGGAGGTGGGTGGGTGTTCATCTTGACAGTGCAGATGAACCTTCTTAGTGACAGTCTCACTGAACCTCACAACGTGACTCCAACCTGTTGACAGTTTCCGTTTGACAGTGCAAGCAATGACTGATATCATCAAGCGTGGACATGGTACTGCTACGATGTGTGTCCTTGTGGTATCTAGGTATAAGTGTGTGTATAGACACGCACACACACGCACAGGCACAGACACACACTCACATACACACACTAACAGACACATTCACGGACACACATACATACACTTGCATGCATACACTTACACACATGCACTCAGACAGGCAGACATACACACACTACATATTCACATACAGACACTCACTTACTCGGGCACACACTCACATACACACTCACATACAGTCACACACACACTCACATACACACACTCAGATACACACTCACACACATAGTCACACACAAACATACACATAGTCACACACACACCCACACACACACACACTCACATACACTCACACACACACACTCACACACACACACACACATGGTTATGTTATTGCATCGTGCATTGTCTTGAGCACGTTTACTGGGGAAACCTTGTGAGAAAACATTTTGTACCAATGGGCTAAGCAAACCAGGGGAGGGGACGGTTCCAGTAAATGCCGATAGAGTGGGAGGATGGGAGGGGGGTATATATTTATTTTCCATACTTTTTAACATTTTAAAATTAAATTTTATTTGTTATTTAAATCTTATGGCTTGTATGCGTTGGGGTATGTCATTTGCTAGTCTAACACGAGGTGCACTGATAATAAATAAATAATGTAGACTTAATAGAGGGCCCTTACTCGCAGGAGTCATTCTAAGGCGTACAATAAACCCACAGCATGACATTCACAGCCTGACAATATTCAGTTTCTAGGATAATCAGCTAGACGCTTGGGCCCTCAACAAATAACCCTCCAATTGTAGGTTCACAACGGGCATTTATTTGTATATTGAATTCCATGGGCTTCTGAGGTTAGTCCAGTATAAACATGCGGCAATTTTCAAAGTCTGCTGACCATTTATTTATTCGAGCAGTTTCAGGTGATGATTTATAAATTAAGAACAAACACCTCCCATGTAGGCTCGTACAATACACGTCTAGTTAGCTAACTTCCTTTCGCACTGACAATTCAATGTTGTCTTATCTGCTTGTTATTATATAAGGGGCGATGATGCCGCTTTGTCTAATTAGTGCCACTTCCCCATTTCACTCCATGACGAGCCTGCTGTATGCTGTTGTCAGTAGTTTCTCTTATTGTTAAGTTGTTCGCTCTCTTGATATCTGCTTCAAACGCTGGACTCTCAGTAGATAAATGATTCACCCCATACTTGTAGTAGAGGTGCCCGTCCTGATATGACCTTAGATGTTGCTAGGACGTAAAACAACAACAAACAAACAAACAGTAGAGGTGAATGACAACGTAGTCTAAATACAGGCGGAAATTGCTTTAGTATGGAACAGGAAGTGGAATTCTTGGTTCCTATATCTAATGGCACAGAGTTGGTGAAATGGGAGAGAATGCCAAAAGACAAGATGGTGACCACCGAATCCTGTCAACTTCACTTCCATTAAACTACATGTTTTATAAGTTTCAATTAAAAATAGTGAGTAAATATGAAGATGCGTATGAAGAATATATTTTGCTTCTTAAATTTAGAATTTATGTGCTGATTTAATTTACCCAGCCATTCGGCAAGTTTTCTAATGGGTTCTTTTTCACCCATACTCTGCATAGGGGTGGCAAGACAAACTGGTCAGTTGCCAAATTATGACCTTGACCCCCCCCCCCCCCCTCTTCCCCAACCCTTATTTGGGGCAGGTATCCTATTTCAGGAGGTCACGTGGTGTTGCCTCCAGTGTTTTTGTTTATATCCCTCGGCTGTGCACACCAGTTAGGACACCTACGGAGTGGCAACACCCGATTTCTGACCATATGTTGACTGTTTATAAACATTGAGGAGACGGTTGCTATGGTGACTTAACCTGTCAATCACTATTTTTACTGGTTTGTGCTATTTGAATTAAAGTGATCTAAACCAATGATTTATAGCCATTTAGGGAACACGCTATCCACTGAAGGTTCATAAGGACGCATATCTAATATGAATGGCCAGTTAGGGTAATGTTCTATGTACATTGGGAGGAGTTGGCTTAGATGTTGCCAGGTCGTAAAACTCCAACAACCAACCATTGGGAGAAGTGTCAGTGACCAGATAGGTTTTGAAATCCGTGATGGGAGGGTGGGGGGGGGGGGGCTGTGGTTATGACGGACCACTGCAATGGGTGCTTTATATAATGTGGTTCCGGTCTTTAAGAATGATTCCTTAACTAGTAGCTCCACTTACGTCTGAGCAGCTGTTGTGTCTGTGATTAGACATGCTAATGTATAAACAGTAAATGCGTCCATGGTTATTATGCATGTTCATTAATGCCTTATAGAATAACGCGTTTACCTCGTCAAAGAGTTCCAAAGTAACCAAAGTTCAGTAGTGTTGTTACTGGTTATGCTGCCGACACGGTGTAAAGCAACCACCAATTAATCAATCAATGTTACTCCAAGCTGCTGTCTTCATTTTAAACCAACCAACACACCAGGGTCAGGACGGGGCCTGGCAAAGTCTTCATTTGCCGAATTTGTCAAGGCCTTGAATTTAACCTATTTTGGGTAAATATTCTTGAAAAGCCTTGAATTCCATTAAACTACCCCCACTGATCTAAATTAGTCTGAAATCGCCATTCACCATTGTTTCCCCATGAAATCCCAATGAAAATAGTTATTGAATTCCTATCAAAAACTGCCTTGAAATAACTCATGAATTCCATATCTTCATATGTGTACAGACCCTGCGTTACATCCCATGTCAATTGTTTCAAGGAAGCTGATGGAGTATTTTTTTCTCCCCCTGTTGTCTTGACCAGTTTGTTAGCTTCCTTGTAGTGCATGTATCCACTACTCTGCCTTCACCTGCACATGCATGATTTGCTGTAAATTTAATACCCTATGCCACTCAGGATATTTTCTTTCTGAAGTTTGTACATAATCACTTGAAATCCTGCGTCCAAGTCCCGTTTATAGCACCTTTGCACTGTAATTAAAAGGAAATGTAATGACATGCCTTAAAAAAGACCTCCCCCCCCCACAAATAACCTAACCTACTATCGCATGTGCACTGCAATTATTAGTCTGCTTCCATTTGCATTCACTTATATCTAGAAGCTTCCTACAATTTATTCAATTTTAATAATTATTTATTTAGAAATTTATCCCTTTATGTTGGTTGCCTAATTATACTTATGCCCAAAGTGCTATTGCACGAATTCCTTCCAGCTGAGAAAGCTTTCTGAAGACTTATAAAATTCAATGTTTATGTTCAAAAGCTAAGACTAATTTATTTAAGAATTTACGAGTAAATATAATTTCCAAAATCTGAGGGTTGTCAAAATTTGCATGTGGCGTAAATGTGTGTAATGGTTGCCCACAAGTTGTTGAAATAATAGCAATACTAATAATTTATTTTCCCAAATTTGTTGAGGTTTATTCTAACGCATTACAAATATTCATTATTATTATTATTATTATTATTATTATTATTATTATTATTGTACACGGTTCCAGTCCTTTATGTAAGTGTGCTTGGAACTTGATTGATTCTGTAACGAATGCATTCATTGATTAATCGTGAATGAAATGGCAATAAGTGCATGTGGCCATATTACCTGTCCCCTGGGTGAGTGTGAAGTGTTAGTTTGTCTAGGGTACCAGTGCTAACGCAGCATCTGATATTGTGTATATATATATAAAACAAATTATATATTTAAAGAAAAGAGCACATTGTGGATAATGCACGGTTTCAAGAATACATCGACTTTTAATTCTAAATTTACTCGAAATGCTGGTGATCATGATAACTTGTTGAATGGGCCTACACAGACATTGCATTGAGTGTACATTCTACTGCTGAGTGTTCCTGATTATCATAGTTCATAAGCAAAATTGAGACCTCATGTAAATCATGTTTGAAACCATACATGCAGTTTCCTTCCTTCCTTCCTTCCTTCCTTCCTTCCTTCCTTCCTTCCTTCCTTCCTTCCTTCCTTCCTTCCTTCCTTCCTTCCTTCCTTCCTTCCTTCCTTCCTTCCTTCATTCCTTCCTCCCTTCCTTCCTCCCTTCCTTCCTTCCTCCCTTCCCCCCTTCCTCCCTCCCTTCCTCCCTTCCTCCCTTCCTCCCTTCCTCCCTCGCCCCCTACCCCTACCCCCTCCCTTTCTTTCTTCCTTCCTTCCTTCATTCCTCGTTCCCCTCCCTCCCTCGCTCCCCTCCCTCCCTCCCTTGCTCCATCCTCCTTCCCTCGCTCCATCCTCCTTCCCTCGCTCCATCCTCCCTCGCTCCATCCTCCCTCCCTCGCTCCATCCTCCCTCCCTGGCTCCATCCTCCTTCCCTCGCTCCATCCTCCTTCCCTCGCTCCATCCTCCCTCGCTCCATCCTCCCTCCCTTGCTCCAACCTCCCTCCCTCCCTTGCTCCAACCTCCCTCCCTCGCTCCAACCTCCCTCCCTCGCTCCATCCTCCTTCCCTCGCTTCATCCTCCTTCCTCGCTCCCTCCTCCCTCACTCACTCCCCCCCCCCCCCCCCCCCCCACCACTGCAGTAATGAGCTGTTCTTCCTAAACTGAGCCGTCAATATACATTTTACTCTCAGCTCCAATCAGTTGGTTCTTAACGAAGCAGGTCTTTTTGTTTTAGTTTAAAACTTGGTCGTGTATATACTAACTAATTTACCGTCTCTATTTTGTAGACTTAACTGATCACCACGTGGTGACTGCTATTGGGTAATAATGGTTAATTAACAGCCACACAATGTTGTTTCCGCAAGTTGTTGCGAAGTGAATCAATATTGTAGAATGTGCGTTGCGTGATGTCGTCTGCTCAGCTCCTTTGTTCCTCTACGCCGCTGGGGGCGCCTCTGCCAGGGTAGTGTATTCGGACGCCACTAGGGTCGCTTCAGTGTCGGTAGTATTATCATACGCCCCTAAGGTCACCTCTGTCCCAGTAGTGTTATCGTACGCCACTAGGGGCGCCTTTGTCCCGGTAGTGTAATCGTACGCCACTAGGGGGCGCGAATGACGGTAGTGTCACCGGTGCGACAATAATAATGTACAGCATTCTTCCTAAGGACACCTTAATTGTCACCTCCAGGCATGTTAGACCTGAGAACCAGGGGTGTGGGTGAGGTGCAGGGTGTTGTCATCTCGTACGATGTAATGCACGCGCAACCCAGGATTGGCAACCCTTACGGTTTCAGCGTAAGGTGTACAATATGTTATGCCCCATCGTCACCTTACCCCGATCTTCTGTTTTTTTTCATTTTCCAATGTTGCAAACCCTAGCAACCATGTGGCAGATCACGCGAACTTCCTCACATGAATTTCGTAGTCTCCTTCCAATGCTATTCGTAGAACAGAAATGTAGGTCTGTATAAAAGTTATCAACCCACCTATTTTTATATAGGTAAGAATGAATATCTGTTGACTTGTCCATGTGTTTTTAAATGTGTGATTGCACACCAGGTCTCACACCCAGGTAGTATTTGGGTGTTGTTTTAATATTCATAATTCATGGCGAGAAATGAGCAGTCCATTTCATAATGGGTTTTCTGTGGGTTAACTTTTTAAAAATTATTGTTTAAATAAACAAAAAATCTCTGCGGTGAAGATGTAATGGATTTGAATTTCATGCATTGGGTACCACAGAAGTTTTTTTGGTGGCTATGCTGTTGTCTTGGATCATGTGTGTATGCATTTGCGATGCAAGGAATACTGATTGAATGTACTCGGTAGTTATAAATTAAACACGGACGTACTATGGGCTTGCTGTTACCAACATTTGTGTTTGTTGTTTTTGCATTTAATCTAATATCACTTGAACTACAACTGACTGTGAGGACCAGACGGGATGGCCGAATGAGTTGAGCGTCTGTCTCCCATTTTGATAGATCGTGGGATTCGAACCCAGCCTTGTCGAGTCAAACCAATGATTTAAAAATTGATACTTGTCGCTTCCTAGTCAGGTGCTTGGCATTATTAGGACACGCCAAGGATTGGTTGGCTCAGTGTCCGGATAATGTGTCTAAGTGGGATATCAGGTCATGGTGCTGGCAGCCTGATCTACCAGTGAGGCAACACGATAAAGTCGGAATGAGTGCACACTGTCATAAGTTGATACCCGTCCTGATGTGTTTAGCCTTTGATGTTGCCAGGATGTAAACCTCAAACAAACATACTAACCAACCACTCAATGACTTGGCTCAGTGTCCAGATGATATCCCACTCAGTCACATTATCCGGACATGGTGCTGGTGGTCTGATCTCCGAGTGAGGCAGCCCGATAAAGTCGCCATGAGTGCACACTGTCACAAGTTGATACCTGTCCTGATATGACCTTAGATGTTGCCAGGATGTAAAACTCCAACGAACAAACGACCGACCGACTGTCAGGTAATAGCATACCAAACGCCCACATGTGTTGGGCAGGACAGGTAGAGCATTAAATTCTCAATGGCCGAATCAAAACAGAAATTTAGACAAGTAGGCCTACATCAAGTTGCATATCGACCAGACGGGATGGAGTTAGGGCGTCCTTCTCCCGTGTTGGTATACCATGGGATTGTGAGTTCGAACCCTGGTCGAGTCAAACCAATGACTTAAAAATTGATAGTTGTCGTTTCCTAGCCAAGCGCTCGACATTATGAGGATAGGTCAAGGACTGGTTGGCTGTGTCAGGATAATGTGACTGAGTGGGATATCAGGTCATGGTGCTAGTGGCCTGGTCTCACAGTGGGGCAGCACTATAAAGTCACCATGAGTGTGCACTGTCACAAGACAGTACCTGTCCTGATATGACCTTAGATGTTGCTAGGACATAAAACAACAAACAAATCAAGTTGCAGACTTGGATAGTTTTCAGTTTTTGATATTTTCTTAGATAAATAAATTACCTTCATTATAATCTACTTTACTTTAGGTTGAAATACCTTATTTTAAGTAACTGGCTTTTAAGACTTTGAAGTGAGAACATGTAAATTAATTTTGGTAAGCACTTCAAAATTCTGACACTATAAGCCACCTCCCTAAATGGACCATGTAAAGTCAGTCCCATGGTTGGTCGATTTAGAGAGGTTTTAATGTAAAAGCGCGGACGAAAAATGGACGATTCTTATTTTCGATTGAAAATGGATGGCAGTTGTTAGTGTCATCGTGGTTGATGAAAATGTGAAATATTGCGCCGAGAGCGGGCCTCATCCGCTCCCTGATGTTACCACACTACCCATGCCTTCCTGTCTCTTGGGCTCCTTGCCTGAGAGGTTAGTGCAACCCGGATCCGTAGGGGTCGACCCAGGTGCGTCTTTCTCGCGTATATGGGAAACCAATTTCAGAGTAAAGGTCAACCATGAAGACATAATGAAAACGTCCTCCGAGGCTTTAATAAGTTAAATGTGTGCCAAAAATAAGTTCAACCACTATGTTTGTTGTTTTACGTCCGAGCAACATCTAAGGTCATCAGGAGGACGAGTACCGACTTGTAACAGTGCACACTGATGGCAACTTTATAGTGCTGCCCTAGTGGGAGACCAGGCCGCCGACACATGAATGTCGAGGAGTGCCAGGCGAGGTAGCGACTATAAATTTGAGAAGTTGTTAGTTTGACTCGGCTGGGATTCAAACTCCCGACCTTCCACACGGGAAGCCTGCGCTCTACCGATTCGGCCACCGCGTCCGGTTCAACCATTATGAAATAGACTTGGCCCAACAATCAACTGAAAGGAGATTTTGTGTTCCTTGACTCTATTTTTACGGCACTTTTTGATTTCCAGCTTCGAACACAAAACGGTTAATCCAGAGAATTGCTCAAGATTGACAAACGGTCATCCGCCTCGAAATTGAAGACTACCACCCAGTCTACCAAAATCATACCAGGCTGGGTGGCTGAATGAGTAGAGCGTCCGTCTCCTGGTTTTGGAGATCGGGAGATCCAAACCCACGAGTTTGTGGGTTCGAATCCTCTTTGAGTCAAACCAATGACTTAAAAATGTATACTTGTCGCTTCCTAGCCTGGTGCCCGGCATTATTAGGATAATGCAATGACTGGTTGGCTCAGAGTCAGGATAATGTGGCTGGGTGGGATATCAGGTAATGGTGCTGGTGGCCTGGTTTCCCAGTGGGGAAGCACTATAAAGTCGCCATGAGTGCGCACGGTCACAAGTCGGTTCCCGTCCTGATATGACCTTAGATAGTGCTAGGACGTAAAACAACAACAAACAAACAAACCAAAATCACCAAAGAAAAAATCTCTCAGTGAAGGGCATGGCCTAAATTTGCCCTTTGGCTCCCGGACTATTAGGTGGGGTTGGCCTCTTTCTTTTGAATGTCCTTCTTATGTTCTAAGTGTAATTCCGCATTGACCCTTCTCAGGCTGTCCCGTCCTGATATGACCTTAGATGTTGTTAGGACGTAAAACAACAACAAACAAATCTCAGGCTGTTCAAACTTTTACAGCTGGATAGGCTTTCCCTATTAAATAGAGCCGAACCATGTATAGAATGGTGGGCCACTAATTATAGGGAAGGGCTATAACCAAGCAGTTCACTGAAATTGATTTCCACAAAGAAAGCAGGCAAGCTCTACTAACCCTAATACCTAACTGTAACAGTAAATTTGAAGCCTTTATAGCCAGTGCCGGATTTACCTACAGGCTTGATAAGCTGAAGCCTAGGGCTTTAAAATCTAGGGGGGGGGGGGGGGGTCCAGCCATGGTGGAGGGGGTCCAGCCAGAGCGCCAGGTATGCTATTTTTGACACTGTCCTAGGCCCTTAGGAGGGGTCTCGCATATGGAATAGCATAGGAGCTTCTCTTCATGTAAAGCCGGCACTGCTTATATATATATATAGCCTATGCGATTCAACCTTTTCCTTTCCTGTCTGAAATGATAGAACTACTAGAATAGGCATGTGGTACTGTCTACTAATGCTGTACATCTTAGCCCTACCCCAAATAGCTCATTCTAAGTGCAATGTGGTCGATCTTTCTAGGATATGAATATTTTGTTAAATAGGATGTATAATACATTATGCGAGTATAAAGGTGTGGATGGGAATAGATGTTATTATTCTATACTATGCCTCCCTGACTCCACCCATGTGACTGGGAAGCGCCACCACCGGGTTTCCTTGTCACGAACGGACGCGCCACAGTGTCAGTCGGACCGGAGAATATTCATGCAAGGAATAAATGCTAAAATGATGAGACCAGTTCTTTTATAGCTATTTTGTTTATATAATCCTCTGCGAACGGAAGACCGGGGAATCGATCCACGCTGACAACACTTTATAACCTCTGTGAATAGGAAACCTGTGAACAAAAAGAATCCAACCCCATTAATGCATTCATTATATTGCTAACTAAGCATTAGATAATCAATCAAAGGCCTTTCTGAGTAAAGTGTTGAATCTTTTCTTCCATTATCTTATTTTATCATCGCCATTAGCAAAGTTTTACGTCCTGGCAACATCTAAGGTCATAGGACGCTTACCGACTTGGGACAGTGCACACCCATGGCGACTTAGAGTGCTGCCTCAATGGGAAATCAGGCTGCCGGCACCATGACCCGATATCCCACTCAGTCACATTATCCTGACACTGAGCCAACCAGTCTTTGCCCTATCTTATTAATGCAGAGCGCCAGGTACCAATCTTAAAATCATTGGTTTGACTCGACCGGGAACCGAACTCCTGACTTTCCACACGCGAGGCCCGCGCTCTACCGATTAGGCCACCTCGCCCGGTGCCATTAGTTAAAGCTATTACTAGTATTAGGAAGCCAAATCTACAAACTGAACAAGCAATCATTGAAATAATCACTTAGTTAATTGTTTCGCTTACAGGAAAATAGTACACGACGGATTTGGGACGGCAAGTAGGTGTTATTTTCATCGTTTTATTACCAAAAAAAAGAAAAAGAAAATACAACATGAACGGAGAAGCCATGTCATACAGATTTCTGGTTTATTCCGACCAATGCGACACATTTACGAAATCTATTTCATATGTTAAAATTACTGAATTAGCACTTTGCTAAGCACGTTATAATTAATTCAACATGCACATGTCCTGTCTGTTGATCTCTACATTCGAGGATGAAGTTATGAAATAAATCCCTATTTCATTATCTGTCTAATTAATACCACTTCGTGGACATAGTGCTGTATTTGTCTCCATGTCTGACTAGCACTCGACTCGCTTACTCTTGTAGTTCTTCCATTATTGATTCTGTAACTGCCGTGTGACACCAGCACCCAGTGTAGCTGCTGATGCTATTAAGATGCCAACAACTGCACGTGGAGACAGGATGTCAGCCATCCATGACATCGCTTCTCTTTCTTGTGTGCCTGGAGGGAAGGAAATTTGAGATTTAATTTATGTAAGAAAACCCTTTCACCAACTTAGTGATTCATTGATCCAATATTGCAGGTATGCAATTACAGTTAATTCAGACCGGAGTATTATTGTTAGTTTCCCCAAGCGTCCTTTGCAATTTTAATGGCTTATTGAAGATACATGTAAAATGTTTATAGCGTTCCATATGTTGTGGCGGTTTTTCTTTTACGTTTTCCATTATTATTTGAGGAAATTATTTTCTGCATATTACTTTATCGCCATGAAGAGTAATGCAAAACTTCAATGGCAATTTTTTACTCATTTGAACTATATTATTATTGTTACAAGGATCAGATAGACTACTATATGTATCACTTAACATATCATTGCTAAGGTCTTTCATGATTTATTTACACCTCACCAACATCAGTTCATGAAATAAATTCAAAGGCTTGCTTAACAACACTGCAGTTTGATTACAACCCTTATTATCCTTCGGGGTGACCGAATCGGTAAGAGCGCCGGCTGGCTTCCCGTGCGGAAGGTCGTCGGGTCGAACTCCGGCCGAGTCAAATTAATGACTTAACAAATTTATACTTGTCACTACATAGCCCGGTACTCGGCATTAATAAGATATGGTAAGGACTAGTTTTGTCAGTATCAGGATAATGTGACAGTGGGATATCGGGTAATAGTGCCGGCTGTCTGGTCTCCCATTTGGGCAGCACTATAAAGTCACCACCAGTACGCACTATCACAAGTGGGTACCCGTCCTAAGATGTGGCTAGGATGTAAAGCCCCCTAAACTAAACAACCTCATTGTCCCCAATAGGCCTGTGGGGATTGTATCAAGGTTTCCCCCGTAGATCTCGCAGCGTACATCTCACAGCGTAAAGGAGCAGTTACTGATTTTCCATTGCAGGTTTCCCGACAGATCTGAGATCAGTTTCCGTAGTTAATGAGTTAATGGACATGCAACTGTTATTATATAGCATGCTTCATGTCTCACGTTCAAGAAGCACTCTGCACACTTATCTACTTACCAATTTTCTTTTGCTTGCCATCGTCTCAAATTTCCCCGTTCCTATATTTGGCGTTCTATGAAAGACAACGAAAGGAAAGTAATAAATATACAACATATATAGGTCTAGAAGACGCTGAAGTAAATTAGCAAGATTGCTATATTTAGAAGAATAGGACTATATGTTTCAATTGTAGTTCCAATCCCCTTCACCCCACCACCACCAACCACAAATACAACCCCAAACCCACAAACTCATTCCCACCCTCAAAATAAACATTTTGATTTCCACTCTTACCAAAACAAAGACCCATAACCCATCAAAAGGCCATATGTTAACCTACTTCGAAATAGCTCACCCTCGTCCCCGAACCAGTATTTTCACTTAGCCCTTTCATTCCTTTCTGATAACCCTCCCAAAAAGACCCCCCCCCCCCCCACCTTGAGTCCTCCCCTTCTCCCCTCCCCTCCAAATTTCCTACTCCCCTCCATACCTCCCCCCCCCAAGACAAAATAACAACAAAAACCCTAACATTTTGAGCCCTCCCCGACCACCAAATATTAAAAAAGTAGCAACAATAGACTACATCATGGTTCTGACTGCGCATGCGCTGAAAACGGCGCCGGAAGCAAAGGCATATGGCCATTGAGTTAGCCGATACGCGTAGGGCAAAACTGGCATGTTATTCAAAATAAATAGAAATACATAGCAATTTGGCACAAACATGGATGAAAGGATGCAATATAATAATATAATGAATATGTTTAAGATACAACTCTCCATTTTGAGCTAAGAAACATACAATTTCAGTCACTTTACAGGCTAGTGTTTACATCACCATTGATTAGTCAGAAGTAATTCTTGTTCTAAATATTAAAATGTCAAATGTGTCAACAAAAAATTGTTACAAAGAAATATATAACCAATATCTGATGAGCCCTACTCATTTTCTCTTTCTACATATGTCATTAACCATAGAATATAAATAAAAACATGAATAAAATAAATAAAACTGACTCTGGCTATGGCTCTAACACTAGTCTGAGTGCCTAGATTTGTCTAAATCTAAATGCACATGGCATAAGATGTGCTGATTATATTGATGTAAATGCAATGCTGGATACAAGATTAATATCTTAATTTATTATATCTATTTTTTTAGTTGGTATTCTATGTTTCAAACAAGAGCTGAGATGAGCTGAAACTAGCACATTTCATAGCTGCACCCAGTGTATTAGCATGTGCCATGTGCTTCTCGCTGCTTTGTTTTGCTCTGACACATCCCACAATGCACCGTGCCGCTGGAACCGTGATGTAGTCTATACTGGCACTATGATATCTCCCTTCCATTCCCCAAATAAACAACATTTTTATCTCTCCTGTCCTTCGCTACCCCACTGTCCTAAGGCTGTATATCCATAGCCTGTTCCCTTGTGGTATGTTCCCTTGTTCAGCGTTCACTTGTGACTTTGTGATGTGTCACACTCACACTGATCTTGTGTTTTGCTAAAGCCCCAGTCACACATAGCCGGATGAGCCCCGGATTTTGAGTCGGACCACCCACGGACCAATGGCCCGGACTGTCCCGGACCACCACGGATAAAATCACTGTTTTCGTCGATTTTTTCCTCGCAGTCACACTTTCCTGGACGAGCCCCGGACCAAAGGCCGGACCACCCCGTACCACCCCCGGACTGCCCCCGGAACAGCCCTGGACGAGCCCGGACTGGGCCGGACCGGCCCCTGATTAACCCAGACGAGGCCGGACCACCCCTGGACTGCCCCGGACCACCCCCGGACTATCCCAGACCACCCCCGGACTATCCCGGACCTCCCCCGGACCACCCCCGGCTGTCCGGGAGTGGTCCGTGGCTAGGCCGGGGGTAGTCCGGGACAGTCCGGGGATGGTCCAGGGATGGTCCGGGTCAAACCGTGGCTCAAAATGACCCCGGAACACCCCCGGACAGGCCCGGTCCACCCCGGACCACCCCCGGAATAGCCGGATCACCCCCGGACCACCCCCGGATCAGGCCAGACCAGGCCGGATTGAGCTCGGATCGCAAAATCCCCCAGACCGCCCCGGATGTTTTAAACATTTTAAAACATCTGGGGCTGAGCCCGGACGGTGCCGGACGAGCCACGGATCAGGCCGGATCGGGGGGTGCCGGCACCGACGAGCCACGGACGAACCACGGATCACCCCGGATCGCCCCGGACCACCCCGGATGGCGGTCCGGGGCTCGTCCGGCCCCTGATCCGGGTATGTGTGACTGGGGCTTTAGTGGCTGTTCCCATAGGTTGGACCCAGGGAACGTGTGGCCGTGTGCACGGCACATGTGACGTAATGACCGGGAACATAGAGAATGAACATGTTCATTGTCTGTGTGGCAGGTCACAAGATCACAAGCGAACATTGAACAAGGGAACAGTCTATGGATACACGGCCTAAAAAGACAGCAATACTCCCTCAAACAAAGTCAAAACCTCAAGCATGCGCATACGCACGCGCGCGCGCGCGCGCACACACACACACACACACACACACACACACACACACACACACACACACACACTCTCCCACCTCTCTCCTCTCACACACAAGCACACAGCCAACTTACAACTCTGAGGAAGGTGCACAGGGCGACACTCTCGTCCTCCCGGTCCGGACAGTCGGGGATGCCGTCACACAGCTGCTCGGTCCGAATACACCTTTTGACGGGAAGCGACGACGGGCACAGTCGCTCTCTCGGGTTACCATGGCAACCAGACGCTGTGAGGAAAAGTAGAGAGCACAGATACATATATATATTTCAGCGACGTGACAAGTTACATGTATACTTGGTGTGTTTTTCGTTGGGGGGGAGGGGGTGCGGGTGGACGAAACTTCCCCCAAACACCCCCCATGCCCCAGCTAGCTCCGGCCCTGTTTCCCCACTTCTCTTACCCCCCCCCCCCCCAACCCCCCACACACTCGAGTCATAGAAAAGTCTCATGAAATGGCAGGTGTGAGTGGGTGCAGGCAGGCCGTGTTCGACCGGGTGCCGGGTGCATGTGAATGTGGGTTGATTGATTGATTGATTGATGGTTGTTTTACGTGGGTGCGGGTGCGGGTGAGGATGTGGGTGCGGTCATGGGTGTGGGCATGTGTGGGTGAGGATGTGGGTGGGGGGTGGGGGTGTGAGTGCAAGCCATGAATAGATAAATAAAAGTATCCTCCCCCCCCCCCCCACTCCAAGCGACAGCGTAGGGCTGAAACCGCCGGAGGGCTGAAACCGCAACACTGTGCAGTTTGAAGGCGTCGGTCGAATTTGGCGTATGCGCAGGGAATCCACGCATGCGCAGAAGCGACAGCGTAGGGCTGAAACCGACGGAGGGCTGAAACCGCAACGGGTGCGGGGGCAGGGTGGGGCGGGGCAGGGCGGGGACGGTGGCCGGTGTCGCGGTTTCAGTTCTCCACCAGTTTCAGTTCTCCGCATCGCTTCTGCGCATGCGTCAACATCAAACAGCATCGTCTGCGCATGTGTCAACATCGAGCCAGATTCAAACCGTCGCCGATCGCCGTAAATCGCTGCACTCATACTGTCACTATAGTGTCAATGTCACTAACCTTATCAATTTAATATAAACTTTTTGGTAAACATGTTTTCTATATGTGTACCAAGCGATTTGTTTCTAGGTGGTGTGGTTTTAGAGATATTTCACTTTTTCTGTATGAAGATTGCTTACGACCATTGACAATGCCTTGAGTTTGCTGGTACGCGCAGTGCAAAACATTATTCAAAATTAATAGAAATCCAGAACCCTAACCATATCAATTTAATATAATCTCTTTGGTAAACATGTTTTCTATATGTGTACCAAGCAATTTGTTTCTAGGTGGTGTGGTTTTAGAGATATTTCACTTTTTCTGTATGAAGATTGCTCATGACCCTTGACAATGCCTTGACGATGCTGTTCGATTTTGACGCATGCGCAGAAGCGATGCGGAGAACTGAAACTGGCGGCGAACTGAAACCGTGACTCCGGGTTAAGGACGGGGTCAGGGGAATGCGATGCCGGTAGCTCGTAAAACCTTTAGATGGGGGACAGACTGAAGCTGTGTTTACACGGGCGAGTGTAAAACGATTTAAGACAAATCGATTTATATGAATCGTTGTAGTGGCGCGTTGACACGGAACGAGTTTGAAGGCGGAAATCGATATCTGCGCATGAGCAAGTCCATACTAACCAGCAGCCTTAGTGGTGAGCCTGTAGCCGGCGAGCACTGCTATTTGTTTAGTTTACACTCGTCGATTCGACAATATGAATAACGACGCCGATGTAGCTGCTACGTTAATATCGCTTGGAATTTAGTGTTAATTTAATTAAATTTCATTATTTGAGTATGTAATTCTGTTAAATATGATCGCATTCAATAGATTTTGGCCGAATCGGTCCCTAACACTGCCAGGCACCAGTGTATAGTTACACCTGAGCCTGTATCTGGCGAGCACCGCTCTTTTACACTATCGCCGCCCGGGAACCAGCTGTATCGCTTCATCTATACTACCTCGCAAGGTGGTTTGCATATACCGATTTATATGAATCGATTCAGCCCTAAAATGCCTCAGCGTCGCGTTTACACGGCAAATGTAAATCGATCTAGACAAGTGGTTTTATATGAGGCGTTTTAACTCACCTGTGTAAACACGGCTATAGACTGACCTCCCCTTAGAAGATTGAGAAGGCGGTATCAACTAGCACTCTATCAACACAATTTCCGCATTAAAGATGCACATTCCGATGAAGTATGCAAATTTTAAAATATAAAAAACTTACCTAGATTTGTTCTACATGTCGAATCTAAACACTAGTGTACATATTAAGCATGTGTTGTTGCATAGAAAGCAATACTAAGTAAATTTAACAAAAACCTATCAGTGTTGAAGCATCCCATGTCAGGATTTTGACATACACACCAACAGTAACTGTGCAAGTTTTCACGTCAAGTATCTGCGAGGCTAACCATTTTTTAATCAAAGTTATCTGAAAATAAAGTAAGGTAGATTATGACGAACAACCTAATATATTTATCTCAAATAACAGCAGCAACTCAACCCCATTGAATTCTAACATAACCCCACCCCCACCCCAGCAACAACAAAAAACTCCCCTCCCCTCCAAACCAGAGAAAGAAACCAAGGAAAAATAACAACAACTGCAACATTACTTGTCAGCCAGTAGCTCAATCTATGCCAGGCTTTTGTCACAATATACTTTAAAGTTGCATAGTCCGATGAAAGCATAACATTTTCAAAACCAAAACACTGACCTAGATTTGATTCTACATATTTAACTTAGATACCAGTGCACTTATTAAGCCTTTGTTGCTGCATAGAAGGCTGTGTAATTATTTAATTGTCTAGAACCTATGTTGTCAGAGTTTTGGCATACTTGACAAAATTAATTTGACATGTTTGCACTTCAAGGTTGATAATGCTCGACAACGTGTGGATTTTACATCGGCCGTATGTTATGTATATGTTAGGCATACGTCAATGTACGTTAGATGTACGTTAGACAAACATTGTTCACTACATTGACCTACATTAAAGGCAGTGGGAACGTACAGTCCGCGTACTGACAACGTATGGATAATGTACATCTAACGTACATCTAATGTACGTCTAATGTACGTTTAGCTTTTCTCCAGCGTGTCTTGACATATGTAACGTATGAGGCGTAGTTCTGGCGATCGAATAACGTATATAACGTTTACCGGCGTTCTGCGAACGTACCATGAGCGTAATTTGAGCGTTTTTCGCCCGGAAGCCCATTAGCCATACGTTGGTCATACGTTGGCCATATGCTATGTATACACTATGTATACATCCAACTTTGCCCCCTGCACCGAAAAGTTCAACGCTTCTCGAAGTAAAAAAGCGATTTTACGCGTTGGCCGCATGCTTGCAAGATGCGTCATAATATGACAGGGCCTTAACACTTCGTCCGACCCAGTGAATAGAGTTAACCATAACCTAACAGACATGGTAATGAACATTTAAATTTGGAAATATTTAATCTGTTCCTGTCAATTACCATAGAAGCTGTCTGAAAGACTCAGGTCATGCATGCATGTTTAAATAAAATATGCATGAAGGATAATTGATATGCACCCATAGACATATTCGCTTCATTTCGTGAGGGAATGATGGTCTAACACTTTATCGAACCCCTTTAATTGATGATCGAAAAACATTTATGATTCCAGATGCTATAAATATATATAATCATAACTCACGATGCTATACATGTGTATATATACACATATTGAATTACAATTATTTTTATGATTCCAAACACTATTTATATTCAATAATAATATAAGTGTTTATATATAGATGTACATATATGTGTAATGTAATATATTATACAGATACAGATATGTGGGGAAATTGTGTGCGGGATTTCCCTCCACATTGGAGGGGGGTGGGTGCACAGAATTCGGTGTGGGGGGAGGGGGGGGGGGTCTAGCAGTGTGTGCAGGATTGGTGGCTGCAGAGGTGCCCCCTGCAGGCTTATTGTAGCCACACATCGCGTTATCTGGTGATTGCATCAGGGAGCCTAGGCAGGCTAATGCCGTAATGGTTAGGGTGCTCGTCCCAGAATGGCAAGAAGTGTCGGTTCGAATCCTGCTCTAAGCGCAACCTTTCCCGTTTGCATCACCCCAACCTCTGGGCGACCATTTTGGTAGCAATGAAGTTTTTACTGCAGCAACTGCAACCTCCTTGCAAACAAAATGGTCGCAAGGAGTGTCGCCGACCACTGATGACCACATTGCAACTATTTTGCGATAACTTTGCAACCACTTGCGACCATTTTGCAACCTCATTGCAAGCCTTATAGCGATATAGCGAATGGTAGACAGGAAGTGTGAACACTTATTTGTCTCTCTTTTTGTTTTTTTGGTACATTAGTTGTCCCAAGCAGGGAAAATCCCAGTCACAGATGACGAGTCTTCCCCACTCCACTGCTGGTCGATAGAAAGCCCGAGCCTACGCTTTTACCGACCCAAGGGATTTTTAACCTCCCACACCACATCGACATGGTATGAGAGCAACCGGCCTTTGATGACGCTGTAAATTATACACAGCGGTGGAAATCCAAATTGGCAGAGCTGGGGGCACATGGAATCGAACCACCGACCTTCAGATTAGGAGGCTGACCTGGTAAAAAGTCAGACACTCTAACCACCCCTCCACAGAGAACGCCACACTTATATTGGAAGCCCTCTCTTATTATCTTTGTCTCGAGACTAAAATGGTGTTTAATGATCTGATTGAACGTCTGGTAAATAGAGCCACCATGCAAACAATAAACAAGTCAACCCAATACCGTTTGCACTTCTAATTTGTTTTTGATTTTTTAATTGCTGCTTTTGTTCTCCATCCAAGTATAAGTGACGCATTTGTCTTCTATTCTTATAAATGAGCTTTTGTCCATAACACATTTATTTCACAAATACTGACAAAAAGAAGTTCAACGGCCTATATGGCCGTAATCGATTAACACGACCCGAGCGACTCGGGTCACCCGAGTCATCAGAATTTCAAATCGAACACTGCGAGTAGAGTCGACAAATACACGTGCTGTGTGCAAAACGATCCGACCCAAGTAACCCACCTCCTAGCTGGGGTTGGCTACGAGTCACGACGTCACATTTGCGCTGGTATCGTCCTGCAGTATAAGAGCTACCCGTACCAGTCATATATGTTTTTTAAAAGAATAACTTAGATTAATGAAATGGAAATATAGCTAAACTAGGCCATCATAAAATACTTTAAATCCTAAAAATTGTCCACCCGAGCACGGGGAAGCGTATTCGATTATTCGACCCAAGTTTGTAGGATGTGCGCATGCGCCAATAAGTGGCTCGGGTGACACTTTCACATGTTTGCACGTCAAATATCTCAAAAGTTACCCATTTAAAATAAAAGTTACTTCAAACTAAAGTAAGGTGGATTAGAATGATCAACGTAATATATTTAACTTAGAAAAATAGCATAAATTCAAAACCATCGGAACATGCAACTTTAACATACTGTTGCTTGCGGCCTAGTTCTACAACCATGTTATGAGCCTCGTTCTAAATGATAATACAAATGGAGTGTGGACTGACTGGACCGTGAAGCCGCGCCATCTTGGTTTTTAGGCGGCGTCCTGTGGGGATGACCTGTTCCATGCGCAGGGCAATCAGACATCAGTGGTCCCATTACGTCACGTGGTTTGTGTCTGCACGGTATTCACGTCGGCCTAATTAACAAGCGGTGGGCCCCTTCAGCGCGCTGTAGCTGGGCCGCGTTCAGGGTCCGTCTCGGAGGCGCCTTGGCGACGTCTCGGCGATGCTTTTTGGCTTATTTGCGTTCAGGGTCCGTCTCGGCGACGTCTCGGCGACGCCTCCCTTTTCAGGTTGGAGACAGAAAGCGTCTCGAAAATGGCCGCCGGGCTCAGTGGTTTCATCCAATCAGAGCGCAGCATTTCGATTGCAAATGGCCGCCACCTATGGGGGCGGCCATTTTCGAGGCGACCAACTGCTATTGTTGTTCAGACTAGCCTGACGTCACGGGCGCCTCCGAGGCGCCTCCGAGACGGACCCTGAACGCGGCCCAGAAGTCACCAGTCTGGTGGAGCATGCGCAGAAGTAGCCGGTCTTATGCCCGGTACACACCTCCTGTATACGACCTAAAACTGCCTGTTTCACGACTAAGTTTGAGTTTTAGTCGTTAGGTGTGCGACCCCCTAGCACACCAGAGCCTTGCGATTCGCGACTTAAAACTCAGTTTTAGGGCTTAAAACTCGAATCGCAAGACATTCGAAAAATGAATCGGCCAGTTTTACGTTGCGAAACGGGACGGGTCGGTTGTGAAACGGAGTCAGTTTTAGCACGTGAATCGTATACGGGAGGTGTGTACCAGGCATAATCAGGCATTCCTGTCTGTGGGCGTCTTCGGGCCGTTCTTGTGAGAATCTTCATGGTCTTGTTTGTATTAATTTGACTTTGATGTTGGGGGCTGGCAGCAAAATATGGTTGCTTTATTTCCAGGCTGTAAAATCTTAAGCTTTTGTTGAGTTCATGCTTACTGCTGATGCTAGGGTTTTTTTTTTTGGTTACTCCAATTGCAGAATGGGATTGGTTGGTTGTTGGAGTTTTACATCCTGGCAACATCTCTAAGGTCATATCAGGACAGGTACCGACTTGTGACAGTGGTCACTCATGGTCACTTTATAGTGCTGCCCCAGTGGGAGACCAGGCTGCCAGCACCATGACCTGATATCCTACTGAGTCACATTATCCTGACACTGAGCCAACCAGTCCTTGCCCTATCCTAATAATGCCTGGCTAGGAAGTGACAAGTATAAATTTTTAGGTCATTGGTTTGAGCCGACCATGGTTCGAACCTGTGAATTCTAATCCCACGATCTACCAAAGCGGGAGACAGACGCTCAATTCATTCTGCCATCCTGTCTGGCCCCGCAGAACTGGATGCCTAGTTGTTGGGGCTCATTTGAAGACGCTTTTGTCCAATATTTAAGGCATTAAAGAAGTTCTGCAATGAAGACCTATTAATTAGCTCTACCACCATGATAACATGAAAGCGTATGCGAACAGTGCAATTTTAAAGATCTAGTCACCTGATTTTAGCATATAATTTTTTTACAAGGCTATTGGCTAGATCCTAATAGAATATTAAAAGCCTATCACTATTAACTGCATTGCACTTAGAACTACTGAGGGTAGTCATGTGAAACTAGGTGTAATACTAATAGTCCTGGACATAGCAATCCCTGCCTACTGAGTTGTAGCCCAAACAGCACATTCTGTTTTGTTATGCAGGGAAGGAATGGATGGGGGAGCAGGTGGTAGAGTGTCAGGTGATAAAGTGTCCACCTGTGAAGGTGTCGGTCATCCTACTATCGATCCTGCTCAGTGGACCCATTTGCAGTTTGGGTTATTTTCCGTTCCAACCAGTGGTTCATCAAAGGCTGTGGTATGTGCTGTCCAGTCTTTGGGAAAGTGTATATAAAAGACCCATTGCTGCATATCGGAAAGAGTAGCCTATGTGGCGGCAGTGGGTTTCCTTGAAAGAAATAAGTCAGAATGACCATATGTATGACGTCCAATAGCCAGTGATACAAAAATCAATGTGCTCTAGAGGAGTTGTTAAATAAAACAAGCTTTACTCTTTTTTTTTGAAGGGATGGAATTGCATATGTTGTAAGGCATGGTAACAAGGCTTCAAAAGTATACTATTAGCGAATATACAAGTTGTGCTATTTTGCTTGGGGACTTTTATTGGTGTGAAGGGATTCTATGTAACCATCTATAATTAGTGACCCATGAGTTTGTACATTGATCAAAATGGCCCTCAATCTAAAATAGTTCCTAAGTAGCTCACATAGAATAAATTGTTTCTATGTATATAAATCATGACTATGATAATTGTGAATAGGTAAAGCTGAGCTAGTCATGTTTCTGACCCTTTAGGTGTTACCGGATGCAGTGGCCCAATCGGTAGAGTGCAGGCTTCTCGTTTGGAAGGGTGGGAGTTCGATTCCCAGTCGAGTCAAGCCAATGACTTACAAAATTGATACTTGTCGCTTCCCAGCCAGGCACTCTGCATTATTAGGATAGGGCAAGGACTGGTTGGCTCAGTCTCAGGATATTAGGATAGGGCTGAGTTGGCTCTTGGGTCATGGTGACGATGGCCTGGTTTCCCAGTGGGGTAACACTATAAAGTCACCATGAGTGCGAACCCCTATATCCCACCAGGGAAGCCTGCATTCTATTCAGTTTAATTCGGCCAGCGCGTCCAATACCTGAATCAGCATGCTGTTGGGATATGCACTGATTGTGAACAGTGTACTTATTGAACTGAATGGCTGAACAATCGTCGTAAAGCCCAAGTCACACCTACCTGGATGAGCCCCGGATTTTTAGCCAGACCACCCCCGGACCACTCCCTCGGACTGTCCCGAACAGCCCCAGAAAAAAATCACTATTTTGGTCGTTTATGGGCTCGCTGTCACACCTACCCGGACGAGCCAGGATCTAGCCGCGGACCAGAGGCCAGATCACCCCGGACTGAGCTGGACCACCCCCGGACAACCCGTTGTACCACAGAGTAGTCAAGGATCAGCCCCGGACAACCCCGGATGACCACGGATCGACCCTGGACAACCCCAGATCAACCCTGGACCACCCACAGACTCCCCAGTGTATCCACAGATTATCCCCGGGCTGGGCCGAAGATCCCTGGACAACCCCGGAAGAGCCCCCAACCATCCCCGGACAGCCTGGATGATCCCCGGTTCACCCCCAGTTCACCCCCGGTTCACCCCCGGACTGCCCGGACCACCCCCGGACTACTCCCGGATAGCCAGGAGTATAAAAGACGGCACCGCGATGGAGGGCTCATTTCCAAATCCAGCAGCGTCGACGACACATCACATCATGACCAAACCAACTGGGAAGAGGGTAGCATTTGAAGACGGTTGCGCTGAAGGAGCCCACCCCACACAAGGTGACCACCAAAACACGGAGAAGACCACCACCATCACCCTCAACTTCGGGGTTGTCATCAGATGAGGAATCTGCCTGGGACGTGTCACCACCTCCCTGTGCTGTGACACCACCTCCAACAGTCCAGTTGTCACAGCGGAAGACGGCAGTGAAACGCAAGAAGCTGGATGCTCTAGCTCTGACAAGTGAGCAGCACATGGAGATGTCGGAGTGGTTATGCTTAAATGACTACATTTATGTCAAAGGACGAAGCGACTGCAAGAACACCACCTTAAAGAGGTGTGTGCCTGGGAGGAGAAGGCGAAGGAGATGGGGTTGGACAACCATAAACCGCTCATCACCTGGTACAAGTCTATACGGACCAAGGTGGGAAAACTGAGCGATGTCAAGTCTGGTGCCGCAGCGAGGGAGTTGTCCGATCGGGAAATCTACATCAGAGAGCATTTCGGTTTTGTGAGGAGTCACATCATACGGCAGCCGTCCAGATCAGGTGTCACTCTGCAGTCCTGGTTGCAACCCATGCCGCCGGCTTTGACAGCATCAACAACCACAGCAACAGCTACAGCCACAGCCACAGCTACAGCCACAGCAACAGCTTTGACTTCCGGTGCAGCCCCTCTCACCCTACTACCTACTCGCGGTGATGATGATGATGACAATTTGATGGCAACTGACCAGGCACCACCACCGGCAACTCAACCAGCAACTCAACCAGCAACTCAACCAGCAACTCAACCCGCAACTCCTCAACCGGCAATCAAAGGGAAGACGAACCCACATACACCAAATGCAGACATTGAACAAGTGCTGTCAAAACCTGCAGGACCAGCCTGAGGAGGCTGGAATAATGCAGGGCCGGATAAGCGGGATGCTACACCCGTTGAAACTAGCGGCACCGATACTGTGGGCATCGTGGCTGGGGTTGATTGCAGAAGATATCGACCCCTCACTTTTGGGACAGTTCTATACAGAAAGTTTTGCCTTGGCGTTGCACTTAAGGACGGAAAGCCTACAACTGGCACGGCAGAAGGAACAAACACAAGAGATACAAATTCCACAACCACAAGCATCACCTCCACACCCTCAACTACCAGGCCCGTTCCCTGCTTTCCCTGTGCTGCTGATGGGATTACAACCGGGAGGCTCGGAAACCGTGTGAGCGACTCCCCGACCCGGCCCTTCCACAACTGGATGACGGCACAGCTCCGAAGTATGGGACGCCATTGACTGGAACACCACGGGTCCCACATGCCCATCCAGCACGCCAGCGAGCAGTGTCGGAAACATGGGACTCTCGGATCTCAGCTTTACCACGTTAATGGTTGGGATGGGACATGATCCTGATGTGCAGCCTCTGTGATTGTGAACTGAACTTCTGTACACAACTGGACGACGCCACAGCTCTGAAGTATGGGATGCCATCGACTGGAACACCATAGGTCCCACACGCCCATCCAGCATGCCAGCGAGCAGTGTCGGAAACTTAACGGGACTCTCGGATCTCAGCTTTACCACGTTAATGGTTGGGATGGGACACGATCCTGATGTGCAGCCTATGTGATTGTGAACTGAACTTCTGTACATTGTGTTTATTGAGTTATGATGTAAATCGTGAACTGAACTTCTGTACATTGTGTTCATTGAGTTATGATGTAAATCATGAGTGATGCTGATTGTGAACAGAGTTGTGATTGTGTACATATCATAGAGTTTATTATTATCACTTGTTGACAATAAAAATATGAAAAATATGAAACCAAAACTAAATTGTATTTGTTACAATATATATTTATGACGAAGTCCATTTAGTTGATAGTCATTTGTAATAAAGGTAATCATTATCTGAAATTAAATAATAACTAATTACCAAATGTCCCCCCCTTTTCCGAAAACAACATCCCGTCTTGATAAATAGCAGATGTAATACAAGGACTAAAGAGTAAAGCTTTTATAGCAACATTAAACAACAAGAAATTAATTTAAGATATCATTATTATTAGCTAGGCTTCTTTTCATATCACATTTGCAATAATACATATTTCATCCACAGGCACACACATATAATAATTGCACATTTCAATGTTAAGTACAATTCTCTTGTCACAATTTCATATCAAGTGGACGGCCCACATTAACAGTTCACACTTTGTAATAGTTCATATCATAGCAAGGCACAGATCCAGCCTCAGACACGTAATAGGCACTAAGATATTGCCTCTGGTATTTTACAGCCATTGTCATTCTGTTCTCACGTGCGCCGTAGATGCTGGTGAGAGGATTGTTCATTCTCCAGGCTCCAGGAACGATGTTGTGATTGGTGTCCTCCTGGTCCATCTCTGAATTGTGATGAGCTGCATACCGCATCCACGTTAAATTATGTAGGAAGATACAAGCCAACACTATTGACACAACTGTCGCTGGACTCTGTCTCATGGTTGTTAGGAGGCATTGGTAGCGGTGAGCTAGAATCTCGAATGCATTTTCAATGATTCGGTGGGCCCTGGACAGTCAGTAGTTGAAGATTCTTTCTGGAATTGTTAGGTGACCCTTGGAGAACAGTTTCATCAACCACGTTCTCAGGGCGAACTCATCATCAGCAACTATGAAGTAAGGCATATCCCGCAAATCATGCAGTAGTGGCTCTGCAGCTAGAATACCAAGTCGTTCCTTTTCTATGTACTGCTTCAGGTCTGAATGGTTGAAGACTCGAGCATCTCCTGCAGAGCCTTTGCTCCCAACGTCAACCCACAGGAATTTGTAGTCACCATCCACTAGAGCCATCAATATGATAGAGTGGAATCCCTTGTAGTTGTAGTACTCAGACCCTTCATGGGCTGGGCATTGGATCGGGATATGTTTCCCATTAAGGGCTCCTAGGCAATGGTGAAACTGCCATCTTGTTGAGAACTGCTCAGCAATACTTCTCCATTGCGGTTCTGTAGTTGGAGCCTGGATGACCTCTTCAGCATACTCTGCAATTATAGCTTCACATACATCAAGAATGGCGAGCGAGATGGTGTTGTGAGGAACTCGGAAACCGTACATGAGTGAATGATAACTGTCACCAGAGGCTAGGTATCACAGTGTATCACAGTTTCAATCCAGGTGTCCTGCTTTCTGTAGAAAGTGTCCTGCTTCGTGATTCTTGGAAGGATGCGATGGAGAACCTCCTCTAACATACCCGGATCCATGCAGAGAAAGTTTCTGTAGGCACAAACATCTTCGATATATAACTCTTGCATTAGACTTGTGAACTGGCCAAATTGAATTCTTCTCTCCAACCATGGATGCAGCCACACATTTCTTCTCTGTCTTCTCTTATGTTTTCTGTGGATCTGCACAACTTGGAGCATAATCATGTTGTTAACATTCTGTCATTGATGTAGCTGTAATTGCCAGTTCAGCAGCTGTAGTTGCTGCCACCGCTACCGCATGCATGTATCCCTAATGTGAACCCTCTGAGAGTCAAGCTGCAAGTGATGAATAAAGTGCACTTGCTCCTGCTATATATATATATACAAAAACGGGGCTCATCCTGGACTGATCAGTGGTAAACCGGGCTATCCATGGCTAAACCGTGCTCATTCGGCTTATCCGGGTCTTATCCGGGCAGTCCGGGAGTGGTCTGTGGCTATGTTGGGGGTGGTCTGGGCTAGTCTGGGGCTGGTCCGGGTTAAACCAAGTGTAAATTTCCCGATATTTAGACATGGGCGGATGTGTGCACTAGTCTATTGTAATTACAATTGTTATATAAAAAGGTAAATGGTATATAAAGCCAGAGGCATTAAGGTAGTATGTGGTGCTGGTGATCCTTTGCTGAGTTAATATAAACATTATGTAGTTCTAGATAGTGTGACAGGGGCACTACTTTTAGTGTGACAGAGCCTTGGGAGTTCTGCTCAAATACCCCCTCCCCCCTCCAAGTGTTATTTACGAATCACTGCACACCCAGACACAACAGGGCACTGTAGCCATAAACAACCAAGGCTTGGATACAGACAGGTTGGAGGTTCATTGGTTGGTTGCAGAATGCCTAGTGCTGATTGGAGGAGCTGATCAGGTGTGACAGCCATCTTGGATTCATGAACCTATATATAATAATAAAACAAGCAAGCTCCTTCTGGTTCCTTCTGCACACTCTATACTCTGCCTTTCTTGTACTTGCCTGTAGATTTTTCTTATTTAGCCTGCCTACAAACCGCGGCTGCCGGCCTGTTACTGAAAATCCGTTCTGGACGACTCGTCAGTCTCCAGTGCCGCCGCTTTGCGTTCATTTTGGCGTTTCTTGTTGTTACAGTCTTGCTCCTTGTGCGGGTTCGCTTTTCCGTACTTGTTTGCGCACATTTTCTGTACTTGTTTGCGCTCACTGCCTGTGCCATGCGTGGCCGTGTAGCCACAGTCCGTGCCCCAATTCCACCTGTGACAGGGGCGGCCGTCTGTGTTGTGGTTGAATTCAGGGCGCTTATAGGGTGTGCTGTTCGTCGTCGTGTGCTGTTCGTCGGTTCTTGTCTGGTGGCCTCGTGCAACCCGTTTTTTTTCTTCTTCCTTCCGGATCTCGGCCAGGCAAGCGGCTCGTTGGAGGTCTTTGATGGCTTGGTCATCCCGCCAACCTTTAGGGAGGTGGCCGTCGTCCACCATGGCAAATACCTTCTCAGACCATGCGAGGCAGGTATCCCACCTCCAGTCCACCGCAATGTCAAAGATTTCATCCTGGTGTTCCAGGATGGGCTTTATCCATGATCGTGGCACCTTGGGGTCTTTCCGCATGCGAGAGAGTGCCGCAAGGTACTCATGCCATGTGCTCTCGCCTGGGCCTACCTTCCCTTTCTTTTCGTCTCGTATCACATAGGTGTGGGGAAGGAGTTGGGCCCTACCTCGTTTGTTTTGTCATCCGTCGACGTTGGTGCCGATGATGGCGTCAATGACGTCCCGTTGTTGGCAGTCATCCTCGCTGGAGGAGGTGGCGGTGGTTCGCGGTGCGTGCCAGGACCTTCCGTGTCTGGGCGGTTCTCGGGAGCCAGATCTGTCGTACCTGTCCTTACGGGCACAGTGGCTGCGTGGGGTCGGTCTCGGTCTCGGTGATCGTGTGCGTGTGCGTGGAGAGCTGCCGCGTGGTGAGCGAGCATGTGGCGTGGGCGGCGATCAGGGGGAGGACGTAGTGTCGTGCCTCCTGCGTCGCTTGACAGCCCTGTCGTCGGGCAAGCTCGTGCTGACGGTTTCAAGCACCTGAATCCGCTCCGACATGGTGCGTGCCAGGTCAGCTTGCTGCTACATCGAATCAGTAACTGATTGCCGGAGTAGCGACATCTGCGCCACCGCTGACATTTCGTCGTCACTCGTCTCGTCCGTTACGGTTTTTGGTTTTACCACAATGGAGCGTGGTCGTCCTCTCTGCCGTGGTGTGCGTGTGGCATCGTCGGCTGGTGCTGCAGTAGCTGCAGCAGATCGTCGGGCTGATTTGCGTGCCGGCATGGTGGCGGAGTGGTGCGGTCTTGGGGAGGTCTTGGAGAACAGCCAGGAGGCATGAGAAAAGAGGTGTTGGTGGTCCGGCGTCTGGTGGAGAAGTGGATGGAGTTTGGGGAGGGCGGAAGTGAAGGGGGGGGGGGGGGGGGGGAAGGGTACCAGCGGCGGCACCAGCGCAGGGCGATGGTGGCGCCGCCTGGAGGTATGAGGGGAGGTGAGAGGGGGGGAGGGGGAGAGAGGGCATGGGCGGGGCGACGGTGGCGTCGCCTAGAGTTAGGTGGGTAGGGATAGTAGCGGGGGAGGGCGGTAGGGAGTGAGGGGGGGGGAAGGCCGTCCGCCTCTATCCCGAATTACCCATATAGCCGCAGCAATATGGACAATGCTTAGGACCGACCCTCCCCCCCCCCACCTCCCACCCCCCGCCCACATTAGACGGAATTACAAAACTGTCTATAGACTGCGTGCTGAAAAGAGTATCGATAGCAAAACAAAGATGTATGTGCAGTACAAAACTTCAATTTTATTCTAAATGAATAGAAATACATAACAATCTGACATAAACATGGAAGTTCGGAATTATGAACTAGTCTATTGACTTACATATAAATGCTCGGAGAATTATTTACTTATCATTATGCGATTCAATACGAGTATATTATTAACCAATCGCTGTCGTCCACCCTGTTTGTTGCTTAGTGAAGTTCGACGAGCTGTTTCCGTTTCCGTTTTCCATTGCAAATGGTGGCCCCCCTGTGCTGTTTCCGGTTGCTGGATTGTGGTGAATTAATTTTCCAACTCTGACTTATGAGTGTGGCATTGTTATTTATGTATATATGCACGTGTTAGTCATTAGCCTTTGCCCTTGGTGGGTGGGTACTAATTATTCAATCGGGCGCCTGCTCTCCAAGCAGGGGGTGGTGTCGGAGAAGGACGTTCCATGGCGCGACTCGGCCCAGAGAGTGACATGCTGCTATTTGCTGGACTCCAATAGACTACATCACTGTTCCAGCCGCGCGGTGCATTGTGGGATGTGTAAGAGCAAAACAAACCCGCGAGAAGCACATGGCACATGCTAATACACTGGGTGCAGTTATGAAATGTGCTAGATTCAGCTCATCTCAGCTCTTGTTTGGAACATAGAACACTAACTAAAAATATATATATAATAAAGTTAGATATTAATCTTTTATCCAACATTGCATTTACATCAATATAATCAGCACATCTTATGCCATGTGCATTTAGATTTAGACAAATCTGGGCACTCAGACTAGTGTTAGAGCCATAGCCAGAGTCAGTTTTACTTATTTTATTCATGTTTTTATTTATATTCTATGGTTAATGCCATCTGTAGAAATAGAAAATGAGTAGGGTTAACCAGATATTGGTTATATATTTCTTTGAAACAAGTTTTTGTTGACACATTTGCCATTTTAATATTTAGAACAAGAATTACTTCTGACTAATCGACTGTGATGTAAACATCAGCCTGTAAAATGACTGAAATTGTGTGTTTCTTAGCTCAAAATGTTTAATTATGGAGAGTTGTGTCTTAAACATATTCATTATATTATTATATTGCATCCATCCATCCATGATTGTGCCAAATTTGATGTATTTCTATTAATTTGGAATAAAGTGGAAGTTTTGCCCTACACGTATCGGCAAACTCAATGGCTGTACGCCTTTGCTTTGCTCCCAACGCCGTTTTTAGCGCATGCACACTCGGAACCGTGATCTCGTCTATGCACTAATGGCGGCTTCCATTCTGTCAGCCGACCCCCGCTCTTTGCGCATTCAGGTCACAAGAGCCTCATTAGCTACTTCCGGTGGGTTTCACTGACGCGTGACAGCGGCGCGTCAGCACCAGCGCCAGCAGACGACACTGATGTCGTCTACCTCGACGTTCGCGCCAAATCTCTTAGAGCAAGCCGACATGTAGCGCTAAGGTGGTCGGGGGCGGGTGTGGGGAGGTTTCAACTTTCAGACGGCGATGGCCGACCTTTCCCCCAACCACTAGCGGAGTAATTTAATGGGCCCTCTCGGGAATGGCTGACCAGCGTTCTGGCTAATTAAATGGAAAAAGCACACTGGCAGTGGACAACCGGATCTTCTGCTCGGTTTCATCCAATGTGCGCTGACCATCAGAGCCTTGGAGCAAATGTCGTCTGCTGTGTGCCTCAGGTTTCTTGTGCATTATCCTGCAACATGACCTGCTCGACCAATCAAATCACTCGCTGCCATCCAACACCGCTCCAAGTATTTCTGGTCATAGCTTCCACTTGTAAGTTGTGGCTAATTTATTTTTAAAACAACCCTTTTAAAAATTATTAATTATAAGTTCCTACAGTGGCACCATCTTTAGGGCATTGCCCTTCAACTAGATCGGATAGTATTTTACCGTGGCTGATTCAACAATGAACATTATATACCAGACATCAGCCCATACCGCAATTAGAGAGCAGGCTCTGGTATATCTATAACCATTTGCATGTTGATATTTTAAAATATAATTTGAAATGTGTCCGATATTATTAATAGATTAAAGCTAAGATTCCTTATACGCGGTATGCGGCATGCGAATGCGAATAAAAATCGAAAAGCATGTAAATGAATAGTGGTGCTTCCATACGTCCAAATGCGAATGCGAATGCAAATGTGATAGCGAATGCGGCAAATGGATCGACCCATGGACCGATCGGTGCGGCAGGCGAATGCGAATACTGTTGCGTTTGCCATAGAAAACAATACTGTTCCTTCACAAATTTGGAGGAAAACCCCCAACACATGTTGGGGGTTGGCATATATCTAGGCCGCATATACAACATTTGCATGCCACATGCTGCATGCCGGTTACCGTGTATAAGGAATCTTAGCTTAAGCCCATATTATTAATAGATTGAGATTTTTTTGGAACCCGAAAATCAGATTCCTAATGCTCGATTCCTAACTTCGATATTGGTATCGATTGATACCCACCTCCCCCCCCCCCTCCCACCCACCCACCTACTGCAACCTTGTTTCAAGGGGAACTACGCAACTTAGGGGTCATTATGGGGTAGAGGAAATGACAGGGAACTTCTGCGCATGCTCCTTGAACACGACATGCACCAGTTGAGCCGCGCATGCGTTCTGTGACATCCATATGTAGCTGGAAAGATAGCTCTGAAAATTAAAGCTCTGCATATGAACTAGGATGGTCCGTCCTATTCTCTGTCAAACACTGTCCGTGATTGGCTGCACAGCAAGTATAATTTAGGTGAAACAAATAAAGCACCACATATTTACTAGGTTGGGTTGTGTAGTAAATTATTTTTATAGTTATACTTTTTTTAGAGCTATCATAGTTCATATTGCATTTGAATACCAAACTAATAAGTAAGATATTCATTCGTATAAGCGCAATTAAAAGAAAGGAGATATCAAAAGCGAGAACAAAACACACCACAATCAAGCGAGAAATGGCATCGTGAAACCGTTCTATTTACTATCACCGAGTACAGCTAACATATACATTGAGAAGCTCTGCAAAGGCTCTACTGGAGAGCTTTGGGATAACCACCGGACAATCCTAGTCCATACATAGTCAACATACTTCTAATTGTGTTTGTTTGTTGTTGTTTTACGTCCTAGCACCATCTAAGTTCATATCAGGATGGGTACCACCTTGTGACAGTGCACACTCATGATGACTTTATAGTGCTGCCCCACTGCAAGACCAGGCTGCAATCACCATGGCCTGATATCCCACTCAGCCACATTATCCTGACCCCTAGCCAACCAGTCCTTTCCCTATCCTAATAATGCTGAGCGTCTGGCTCGGAAGCGACAAATATCAATTTTTAAGTCATTGGTTTGACTCGACCAGGGTTTGAACCCACAAACCCATGGGTTCCGATCCCCCGATCTCCATCCTGTCTGGTCCTCTAATTGTACGTTGTGCATTGATAATTGATGAACATGGACTTGAATAAATATCCGATTTATTTTCAGGTGCAAAATATAAAAAAGTATGCTGCTAAGACTTGTATGCGCATAAAATGTTAAAAAGAAAAATCACTTAGGTTCTAGATAATTTAACATGCAGTTCGCATACAACTGTTCCGGGGATAATGTGTGGGTTATTAAAAAAAAAGAAAAAAAAAGAGCAACAACAAAAAAGCAATTACAAAAAACTCCGCGCTAATGCTGCAGTGAAACAGTTGCTAATGACAGATGATAGGGGACAAAAACCATGAGCTGCAGTTCTCGTATTGTAATCATTTTGGTTAGATTCAAAATGGTATTCATGGGTAGCGTAGCAATTTGTAAAGCCCCCATCTCCCATGTCCCATCGCTTCTCATACACACATAATCACAAAAATCTAAAATTAGGAGTGGACATGATATTTTGTAACCCCCCACCCCACACACACACCTCTGCTGCCACTTCCTTCACACTCTTCAATCAATACATGCGCCACCGGATGCGGTGGCCGAATCGGTAGAACGCAGGCTTCCTGTGCAAAAGGTTGGTAGTTCGATTCCCGGTCAAGTCAAACCAATGACTTATCAAACTGATACTTGTCGCTACCTAGCCTGGTACTCAGCATTAATAGGATAGGACAAGGACTGGTTAGCAAAGTATCAGGATAATGTGACTGGGGTATCGGGTCATGGTGTTGGCGGCCTGGTCTCCCATTATGGCAGCACTATAGACTACATCACGGTTCCGACTGCGCATGCGCTGAAAACAGGGCCGGGAGCAAAGCAAAGGTGTACGGCCATTGAGTTTGCCGATACACGTACAGCAAAACTGGCATTTTATTCAAAATAAATAGAAATACATAACGATTTGGCACAAACATGGACAGAAGGATGCAATATAATAATATAATGAATATGTTTAAGATACAACTCTCCATAATTAAGCATTTTGAGCTAAGAAACATACAATTTCAGTCACTTTACAGGCTGATGTTTACATCACCATTGATTAGTCAGAAGAAATTCTTGTTCTCAATATTAAAATGTCAAATGTGTCAACAAAAACTTGTTTCAAAGAAATATATAACCAATATCTGATTAACCCTAATCATTTTCTATTTCTACACAAGTCATTAACCATAGAATATAAATAAAAACATGAATAAAATAAATAAAACCGACTCTGGCTATGGCTCTAACACTAGTCTGAGTGCCTAGATTTGTCTCAATCTAAATCATAGTAAATGCACATGATATAAGATGTGCTGATTATATTGATGTAAATGCAATGCTGGATAAAAGATTACTATCTTAATTTATTATATATATTTTTTAGTTGGTATTCTATGTTTCAAACAAGAGCTGAGATGAGCTGAAACTAGCACATTTCACAGAATGTAGTCTATTAAAGTCACCATGAGTCACCAAGTCGGTACTTGTCCTGATATAACCTTAGATGTTGCCAGGATGTAAAACTCCAACAAACAAACAAACAAATCAACACGTGTGTGTCATACTCTATTAAGGTCATGTTGTACTAACTGTGGTAGGGTCAGGTGACATGTGGAAGTGGAAGTGGGAGTGGGTGAGTGACGGTTTTGGAGGGAAAGGGTCGACAAACTGTTGGAACTATTAGTAAAGCGGGCCACGGACGTCTGTCCGAATAATGCTTCTAAGTGCACTGCGTATGCGCAGACGTTAATGCTGGGGGTGCATTGATTTATACACGGGCAGTTTAATGTATGTGATGCGCGATACTTAAAAGGCTGGAAAATTTTGACTTGGGGAGTTCAAAGAGGACTGGATGACAGCCGCCTGTGTGGGTTTGATGCCACGCGGAGAGAGGAGGTGGCGGGGGCGAGTTGCAGTGAACATGTGTGTGTAGGAGTGTATGGTAGTGTATGTGTGTGTGTGGGGGGTGGGGAGGGCGGAGTGGGAGGGGCAGGAGGAGGGGGGGGGGGGAGGGAGGGATGAGGCGGGGGGAGGGGATAACGGAGGGAAGGCCTCCTAAAAATATTACATATAATGGCATAGATCAAATTAACCAAATGTAAAGATTACTGAAGCCTGGCGGACACTAGCCGACAACGAGAAGTCACGAGTGTGCATTTTTTTTCTCATAAATCGGTACCCATCCTGCTACTTAAAAACAAGTAAGTTAATCCGTCTATCGCTACTATGTACAACCGGACGCGGTGGCCGAATTGGTAGAGCGCAGCCCTCCTGTGTGGAAGGTCATGAGTTCAATTCCCAGTTGACTCAAACCAATGACATATAAAATTGTTACGTGTGACTTCCTAACCAGGTGCTCGGCATTATTAGGATAGGGCAAAGACTGGTTGGCTCAGTGTCAGGATAATGTGACGGAGTGGGATATCAGGTTATGGTGCTGGCAGCCTGGTTTTCCAGTGGGGCAGTGCTATAAAGTCGCCATGAGTGCACACTGTCACAAGTCGGTACCCGTCCTCATATGACCTTAGATGTTGACAGGATGTAAAACTCCAACAACCAACCATTATGTACAACCAGCTAATAATAACGTGTAGTTAATTAGCAACAGATGGTGTTGTTCGATAAATGAATGCAATGGATACCTTCAAATACCTGCCAATACCATATATGAAATAGCCAGGTAAGGCTGTTCTAATCATAGTAGATGTATTGTTTATTGTGCCAGCGTTGCAGTTATTAAAAAGGCAGGTAGGCCTGTCCTACTATTATGAGACACACTGCTTACTGTGCAAATGTGGCCGATATTAAAGAGACATGTAGGGCCATTCTACTCATATTAGGTCTATTGAAATACTATATACACATATTTTGCTTCATGAATAACCATTCTACTCATATATGATCATTCCACTCATATTAGATGTATTGAAATACTATTTATATTATATATAAACTATATTTTACTATGACAATCCTCTTTATGAACTCTAGTTGGTAATTTTTAATTAAAAGTTTCGATATCTTTGGTTCTTGCTATTTAAAGAAAAGTTACTTTTGATTGTGAGATACAGACTAATAATGTAATGGGAGGATCTGGCTGGGGGCTGGGGGTTGGGAACTGTGGGTGGGGGTGCTTCATAGTGCTGCCCCATTGCGAGATCAAGCGGCTGACACAATGACCCAATATCCAACTCAGTCACATTATCATGATACTCAACTAGTCAGTCCTTGCCCTATCCTAGTAATCTTTTTCTTTTCCTTTTTTTTCTTGAAGATTTATACTGCCTATCATGGATAAGTCTGAATAGACTTGTTTTCACCATTAGACAGTTTGTCGATAGAAAGCCTGAGTCTACACTTTTACCGACCCAAGGCATTTTTAACCTCCCACACCACATATACATGGTATGAGAGCAACTGGCCTTTGATGTCGCTGTAAGTTATACACCGCGGTGGAAATCCAAATTGGCAGAGGTGGAGGGGCATGGGGATTCGAACCACCGACCTTCAGATTAGGAGTCCGACCTAGAAAAAAGTCAGATACTCTAACCACTCTGCAGAGAACACCACAGTCGAATGCTGCATAGATGGAATACCAAGCCACTTTAATTGAACCTGTTAACGGTGGTCAGTATTCTGACGTGCATGCCCACATTAATTTGGCATGTTTTCACTTTGAATATGATCAAAGTTGGCCATTTGTAATAAATGTGACTTCTAACTAACATAAGGTGGATCATAATTATCAGCCTAATATATTATCGAAACAAAGCAAGACAAAACATCAAACCCATCAGACTATGCACTTTTAAGCAATGAAAAAAAAAGGATGGACTGATATTGAAACAAACCAAGGTGTGCCCCACACCCCATGCATAACCTATATTCACTACAACCTATCATTAAATCACAGCTCATCACCATCATCATCATGCTGTTGGTCGCGATGCGACAAAGACTGCTTTCATTACTTGACTGCCGCTCTCCATTTAGCTTTCTACTGTGAGAGTTGTGTCCATGAGTCGGTCTTAATGTCTCTCAACTTCAGGTTTCTCTTGATGGTATCCTTGAACCGGAGACGAGGGCTTCCTCTCTTTCTGTAACCAGAAGACAGTTGAGAATAGAGGGTCTGCTTTGGTAGCCTGTCTGATGACATCCTCATGAGGTCTCCAGTCCACTAGAGATTCTTTTTGATCAGAAGATCACATCTAAGGCAAGCTAATTCTAGTAATTGGTCTTTTTTTTTTTCTTGAAGATTTATACTGCCTATCATGGATAAGTCTGAATAGACTTGTTTTCACCATTCGACAGTTTGTCGATAGAAAGCCCGAGACTACACTTTTACCGACCCAAGGGACTTTTAACCTCCCACACCACATAGACATGGTATGAGAGCAACTGGCCTTTGATGACACTGTAAGTTATACACAGCAGTGGAAATCCAAATTGGCAGAGGTGCGGTCATGGGGAATCGAACCACCGACCTTCAGATTAGGGGTCCGACCTAGAAAAACGTCACAGACTCTAACCACTCCGCCACAGAGAACACCACAAGTATGATCTCAATATTTGGACAACCTCTCATGCTTTAATTAATTAATTTGTTTGTTTGTTTCAGGCAAGGAGCCGCATAGACATCGGCTATTGGGGTTCATGCTTTAAAGACAAATCTTTAGCAATTTGTGCAGGTTAGTGGTTTTCTAGTGGTGAGTTGTTGGTACATCGCGCCCTGGTAGTAGCAGTGCTGGCTGAAGTGTGACTCGCAGCTCTGGGCCCGTATAAACTTGCCATTTGCTCAGTATTTGCTCACCATTTGCTCATCACATGCTCGTTCTGTAGCGAACGCCTCAGTGGTCATGGCGACAAGAGCCGGCGGCTACTGGGCAGTTCTAGGCAATAAAGTAAGCATAATTTACCGACATTTGTTCCCCGCGGACTCATATAACAATTGACCAATTTCATATGACGTCAGCACGTCAGTGCGCACGCTGCTTGGCAGCAGGAAAACATCCGGTCACACTGCAAACTCAATGGCTATGAGCAATCTTCATAGAGAAAAGGTGAAATATCTCTTAAACCAAACCACATAGCCACAAACTGAACTGGAAGACATATAGAAAACATGTTTACCAAGAAGATTATATTAAATTTATAAGGTTAGGGCTCTGCATTTCTATTAATTTTGAATAAAATCGACTTATTGCACGGCACTCAATGCATTGTCAATGGCCGTGAGCAATCTTCTTACAGAAAACGTGAAATATCTCTAAAACCACACCACCTAGACACAAATTGATTGGAAGACATATAGAAAACATATTCAACGAATAGATTATATTAAATTTATAAGGTTAGGTTTCTGCATTTCTATTAATTTGGAATAAAATAGACGTTTTTGACTGCACGTACGGCAACGTTTTGTACTGCGCGTACCGACAAACTCAGTGCATTGTCAATGGCCATGAGCAATCTTCTTACAGAAAATGTGAAATATCTCTAAAACCACACCACCTAGAGACAAACTGCTTGGTACACATATAGAAAACATATTCAATGAATAGATTATATCAGATTTATATGGTTAGGGTTCTGGATTTCTATTAATTTTGAATAAAATAAAAGTTTTGTACTGCGCGTACCAGCAAACTCAGTGCATTGTCAATGGCCGTGAGCAATCTTCTTACAGAAAAAGGGAAATATCTCTAAAACCACACAACCTAGAGACAAACCGCTTGGAACACATATAGATAACATATTCAATGAATAGATTATATAAATTTATCAGGTTAGGATTCTGGATTTCTATTAATTTTGAATAAAATAAAAGTTTTGTACTGCGCGTACCTCCAAACTCAGTGCATTCTTCTTACAGAAAAAGTGAGCAATCTTCTTACAGAAAAAGTGAAATATCTCTAAAACGACACCACCTAGAGACAAACCGCTTGGAACACATATAGATAACATATTCAATGAATAGATTATAGAAATTTATCAGGTTAGGGTTCTGGAATTCTATTAATTTTGAATAAAATAAACATTTTGTACTGCGCATACCGGCAAACTCAGTGGCAGTGTGCCTTCGTTCTGCAGCCGAGCTGCGCGCGCATACACGATGTTAGTAAACATTGAAATAGGTCAATAGTAATGTTGTAGTCTGCACTGACCTCTCTGGCAAGGAGCCACACAGACAAGTGGTCGTGGATATGGTGATGAACCAATAGTAATGTCGTGGGTGGTGATGAAAATGGGAAATATTGCGGGCCAGTGTGCCAACCACTACACCACCCAGGCTCCCCGATATCACCATACTACCCACGCCTAGCTGTCTATGCGGCTCCTTGCCTGAGAGGCCAGCGCAGACTACTACATTCATCCCCCTGGAATTGTAAGTCTTTTACTGCTTACAATTACATACAGTCAATGCAACACACTTACATACACAGGCTAGGTTCAACAACTATACAGCACATAGCTTGTGCAGGATGCTGGTCACGGTGCTAGTGTCATGGTGGTGATGAAAATGAGAAATACTGCGCCTAGAGTGGGACCCGAACCCACCTCCCCCTGCATTCCGGGCCAGTGTGCCAACCACTACACCACCCAGGCTCCCCGATATCAACACACTACCCACGCCTAGCTGTCTATGCGGCTCCTTGCCTGAGAGGCCAGTGTAGACTAATACAGTAATTTAGTAGTCTGCACTGACCTCTCCGGCAAGGAGCCACATAGACAGGCGGGCTTGGATAGGGTGATTGCATCAGGGAGGCTGGGTAGCACCACGTCATTGGTGCTGCGACCAGGATCCCGTATGAGTTCTGTCATGTATGGTTGTTGAACCTGCCTTGTGTATGTATATGTAAGTGAATTACATGTATGCATGCAATTGTAAGCATTAAACAATGTATGGACTTAAACCATTTAAAAGACTTACAATTCATGCGGATGAGCGTAGTAATCTGCACTGACCTATTAAAGAAGGAGCCACATAGACAGGTAGGCATTGCTATGCTGATTGCATCAGGGAGCCTGTGTAGTGTAATGGTTAGCACACACTTCTTGCCAGGGCCAATTTTTCCTTTTAGAAAAGCTATGCATTGTTTCTTGTCATTCAATATTAATGTACTTCAAGCAGATCCTCAGCTCAGTATTTGCTTCCGTGATGATGATGCAGGGGTGTAGAGGTGCATGCACCTATATAAGATGAACTATTGCATAGATATTGCTTCTGTTGAAAGTATCTTTCATCTGTCCAAAAAGTATTCAAATGAAGTTAAAGTTAGTAGTTTCATTCCAGTTCACGTTACATCTAATAATTAGCCTCCTCCCTCCTCACCCACACCCAAAAGCTACCCATCAACATTAGCGACTTGAAAGCTTCAATCTTTTTGTGCAAATTGCCTCTGACTTATTCTTCGAGGATGTTGCATGTAATTAGAGTTGTAAGATGAAACGACTGGTATGTCATCTGGAGAACAGTTTCCTCTCCCATGCGCAATTTTCTATTTTGCTCTCCAAATTGGCCACAATCGTAGGAAGTGAAACGTAGGGCGGCATGTAGTTTGCATCCTCGCTTTAGAAGTGGCGCCAACAGCTAGTATTTGATGACATTTGGTCGCACAAAGATCCCACAATAACCCAGCTAATGCTGACACAATATGGACACACTGGTGACTGTTGGTTGTGTCATACTTATGGTACTTTCACATTGTATGGATATATGTATGCATATTATGTATATGCACACATATCTATATCTCTAGACCAGACGGGATGGCCGAATGAGTTGAGCGCCCGTCTCCTGTTTTGGGAGATCGGGGGATCCGAAAGCATCGGTCAATGGGTTCAAACCCTGGTCGAGTCAAACCAATGACATACAAAATTGATACTTGTCGCTTCCTAGCCAGGCATTCAACATTATTATGATGGGACAAGGACTGGTCGGCTCAGTGTCAGGATAATGTGACTGAGTGGGATATTGGGTCACGTTCCCAGTAGCCTGGTTTCCTAGTGGGGCAACACTATAAACTTTCCATGAGTGTGCATTGTCACAAGTCAGTACCTGTCCTGATATGACCTTAGATGTTGCTAGGACCTAAACAACAAACAAACACATCTATAACTTTATGTCTATATACAATCCAGGAACAGAGTGGCAATATGGGAAGGCAAGGGCAACCGAACTGGCCAAATGCCATGATAATGTGACTGTATAGGAAACCGGGTCATGGTGCTGACAACCTGGTCTCCCAGTAGGGCAGCACTATAAAGTCGCCATGAGTACGCACTGTCACAAGTCGGTGCCTTTCCAAATATGACCTTGCATGTTTGCTTGGACGTAAAACAATAAACAACAAAAGCAAATATATACATTTATTCATATAGACACAAATATATACAGATACACAGATATACATATATACATGTACATATACACACATAAATATATACATCAGATTGAACTCACCACCTGATCACATCCCTTATCATTAAACCCTCTACTGTGCAATTTAAGCCCATACCATAGTAACCCGTTGTCCATATTGTGAATTACACATATATACAACATAACATTTTCAAAACCAAAATAATTGCCTACATGTATTCCTACATATCTACTTTTGATGCTGGGGAACATTAACATGTATTACTGCACATGAAGTAATATTAAATCAATTTAATAAAGCCTATAATGTCAAGTCTTATGCAATGCTTTGGTGATTTCCACCACAGAAACAGCAGCGCCTCCCTGCCCCCACCTTAAACTGCAAACCCAACGTTTTTATTTATGTGTGTTCTTAAAATATATTCCAGTTTACAGACATGCCACATTTTTTTGGATGGCAATCTGTATTTTTCACCTAAAATCCTGTATAAATCTGTATCACATAATAATTCACACACATATGTCCCGCATACCATAACAAACATGTGAATGCAATTACATAATTGTATTACTTGTTCGTTTATAATCGATTTAGTTAGGCAATAACAATGAACATTCCGTTAAGCATTAAATTCCGTTATAGTGTACTGTTGTGGAATGCATACAAGGGAATAATGTGGTTACACATTTTTATTTCCATGAATTTAACTAAAAGTCCGCAGTAAAATGCAGTCTGACCATTTTGTTGTTGTTGTAAATATAGTTTAATCATTGAATAAAGTCTTTTGTCAGCACCGTAGCACTGGTCTTCCAGCCATGTGACAATTCAATTATTTACAATATATGTATATGTAGTCTGATATTGTCAATAGCAGCTAGCTCAAGTTGGCTGAAATAACAATATTAATCATTCCAAGACTTACATATGGCAAGATGGAGTGAACACTTCCAGAAGCTACTCAACATCCCTGGTGACATAGATCATGAAGCTCTGGACAACATCCAGCAGCGCATTACCAAAACATGCCTCAATGAGATTCCAACCATGGATGAGATGGCTAGAGCAATCGCCAGCCTGAAAGATGGCAAAGCACCTGCGGGTGATGGAATTCCTGCTGAAGTATGGAAGCACGGAGGAGACAATCTGTTCAACAGACTGCACCAACTAATCACCAATGCCTGGGAGGAGGGTTCTGTACCCCAAGCATGGAAGGATGCCAGCATTGTAACCATCTACAAGAAAGGTGATCGACCAGACTGTGGGAACTATAGAGGAATCTCTCTTCTTTCCATAGCATGCAAGATCTTCGCCAGGATCCTCCTCAACAGACTATCTATTCACATAACACCTGATGTAGTTCTGGAGTCACAGTATGGCTTCAGAGTTAACCGGAGCACCGTGGATATGATATTCTGTCTCTGACAGCTACAAGAAAAGTGCATTGAGTAGGACCGACCACTGTACATGGTATTTGTCGATTTCACTAAGGCGTTTGATACAGTCAGGAGGACCGGGCTATGGCAGCTGCTGAGGAAGTATGGATGCCCAGAGAAGTTCACAATGATCGAGGCTCTACATGCAGGAATGATGGCGAACGTTCGTGTTGGAGGGGAAGTCTCGGAATCGTTCGGGGTTACCAATGGGGTCAAGCAAGATTGTCTACTGGCCCCCATGCTCTTCTCCATCTTCCTATCAGCAATGCTCGATGAGGCTTTCCGAGACATGGGGGATGGCATCTATATACAGTCCAGACAGAGTGCTGATCTATTCAATGTCGCACACTTCAGAGCGAAGACCAAGACTACTCAGGTACTGGTGAGAGAGCTGCTATTCGCAGATGACAGTGCACTGGTTGCCCACTCTGCTGAAGAGATCCAGAAAATAGTGGACGCTTTCTCTGATGCAGCAAAGAAGTTTGGCCTAAAAATTAACATCAAGAAGACGGAGGTGCTGTACCAAGCCAACTCTACAAGAACCCGAGAGGAGGATATCATGGTTGACGGAAACAAGCTGAACTCTGTTCCAGAATTCACCTACCTCGGAAACACTATATCAAGTGATGGATGCATTGATGATGAAATACAGAGGAGGATGGCCAAGGCTAGAGCATCTTTTGGCCGTCTACACCAGAGACTCTGGAACAACCACCATGTGTCCATGCGGGTCAAAGGCAAGATCTACCATGCAATCATGCTATCCACCCTACTATACGGAGCCGAGGCCTGGACAGTGTACAGACGACAGGTGAAAAAGCTGCATACCTTCATGATGCGACATTTGTGTTCAATCATGAGGCTAACCTGGAAGGACAAAGTGACAAATAAGGAAATACTCGAACGGACGGGGCTGCCCTCTATGGAAGATCTTCTGATCAAAAAGAATCTCCGGTGGACTGGACACCTCATGAGGATTTCATCAGACAGGCTACCAAAGCAGATCCTCTATTCTCAACTGTCTTCTGGTTACAGAAAGAGACGGCACCCTCGTCACCGGTTCAAGGATACCATCAAGAAACCTGAAGCTGAGAGACATTAAGACCAACTCATGGACATCACTCTCACAGCAGAGTACTAAATGGAGAGCAGCAGTCAAGTAATGAAAGCAGTCTTTGTCGCATTGCGGCTGACAGCATGATGATGATGATTTTGACAATTCACATATAAAATAGTAGTTATATGTTGTATACATACATACGGAGTGGTTAGGCGCATAGTTTCCCTTCACAGGTTTGTATGCCTACTGTGTTGTGAATTGCATAATTATCATGTTGTTGGAGCATTTTGAGATGGAATGTTAGTAGAATTGCTTGTTTATTCAGTTAGATAGAGTGTGGTTAGCTTGTAGGGTTATGCTTAAAAGGTTAATACCTTGGGTGTGTTTTTGACTGCATGAAATAGTTTGATTAAGTAGGTTGTTAGTAATGATGGGATAAACTATGCTTAGAGGATTGTACATTTCAGTCATTTAGTAGTCTAGTACAGTCTTTATTAATGTCTATGTTTATAGCAATACTACCAGACTGATATAGTATAGTATAGTAGGGTGGGTAGCCGGTGTGAAACCTCTATTTGCTCCCCGAGAGAGTGCCGCTGGTAACTTGCAATAGCCAGCAGCACTTCAACACTTTTGCAGGCAGCTTTCATGAAATGTCTGAGAGATATTAAGACTGACTCACAGACTGATATACATTTTCTGAATTTGCTGGGCAAATTATTCTTAAGGTGGATCACTTGGTTTGTTGGCAGCAGGTAAATGAGCATATGGGGTGGTGGCGGGTGGCCATAGGTGCTTATAATAGATAGATAATTAAATATGGCGACCTCATCACTAGGCCTGTGGAAGGGCCTGATTGGCTTGGTGAATTCTTACCAGGTTCTTAAATTCTAGTTGTGTTTGTGCATGTCTACTTCTGACTGGGAGTTCATTCCATAATTTACAGCCTTTGTAGATAGGGGCTCTTGTCAGTCTATTTGTGAGTGGTTTAGGAACTTTGAGGAGTGTAGCATCCCCCTGCCTGGTAACTCTGGTAGTACGGTCTATGTAGTTTTCAGCTTTGGCTCTGATAAACATAAGAGATAGCAGATGTGCATCTCTCCTTTGGCTCAGGTATGTGATATTAGATCTGGTGTACATCTCATTCACTGAGAGAACTTTGCGCCTATATACTGTTCTAAGAGCCCGGTTTTGGGTTCTTTGTAATTTATTTTCTTGTTGTTTTGTTAAAAGGCCATAGATTAAATCATTATAATCTATTATTGGCAGTATAGTTGCCTTATACAATTTGAGCGCTGTATTCTCACTCATGTAACATCTTATTTTTCTAAAGGTTGCCATTCTTATACCTAGAATTTGGTTCATCCTCGATAGTTGCTGGTTCGCATTCAGTGTAGAGTCAAGTGTGGTTCCTACATATTTGTATGAGTTCACTTCTCTTAGCACTACTTTGCCTATACAGAGCTCTATATTTTGTCCTTGAGATTTTCTAGATTTTGTTCCAAATATCACATATTCAGATTTTTGTGTGTTTAAGGTAAGTTTGTTATCAGCACACCAAATATTGACCTTTATCAACACCTTGTTTACCATAGTAGCTGCCAGAATAATGTTTTTATGTGCACTGTGAGGACAGCATCATCCGCAAAAAGTGTGAAATTAGCACTGGCAGACAGCAATGGTAGGTCATTAATAAATATCAGAAAGAGGAGTGGTCCCAACGTGGAACCTTGGGGCACTCCTGTTCTGGCAGGTCTAGTGGAGGATTCTGTATTATTAATTTTTGTGACTTGTTGTTTGTTGTTTAGGTAGTTAGATATGAACCTACATGATCTTTTTTCTAGTCCAGCTCTTTTGATCTTACATAGCAGGATTTTGTGGTCAATTGTATCAAAAGCTTTCTTGAAATCAAGAAAAACAGTTATTGTAAGCTCACCTCTGTTTGTGTTAATCAACAATTCAGCCATTAATGAGGCAAGTGCCTTAGTCATTGACCTTTCTTTTCTGAAGCCATTTTGTTGGGTGGCTAATTAGTTAGTGTCCTCAAGAAATGTTTTTATTTGGTCATGAATTATCTGTTCAATTATTCTGCCAGGGAGAGGTAGTATGGCTATTGGTCGCAGTTCATTACAGGACTTTGGGTTACATACCTTGGGTATAGGAGTAACTGTTACTCTCTGCGATATCACTCAAAATAACACCAAAATCCGTATCGCTTATGGGTAACCCATATCATGTGGCAGGTCTGAGTTCAACATGACTACATTGAGTGTCTGACTTTTTTCTAGGTCGGACTGCTAATCTGAAGGTCGATAGTTCAATTCCCCATGCTATCACCTCTGCCAATTTGGATTTCCACCTATGTGTATAACTTACAATGTCACCAAAGGCCAATTGCTCTCATACCATGTCTATGAGGTTAAAAATCTCCTGAGTCGGTAAAAGTGTAGGCTCGGCCTTTGAATCAACCAACTGTCTAATGTCGAAAACAAGTCTATTCAGACTTATCCATGATAGGAAGTATAAATCTTCAAGAAAAAGAGAACAAAACTCCTGGAGGAAATATAATATTCACAATCTGAAGGAAAAAGTAATCAGGATAATGTGGCATTTGCACTTTGCAGCTAAGGTGCACGTGTGTATATGAGCGAGAGTAGAAGCAATCAAAATCCTGGACAGATATTCTATGACAACAACAATACTCCATGTGCTACTGAAGCATCCCTCATTGTTCTGCATAGTAACCAAACTCTCCGATAGGGAGCATCCTCAGTCTGTCAGACAATTGACAAACGAAAGGGCGGCGACTTGACGACATTTTGATTGCTTCCCTTAAAAAAAGCAAGAAAAAAAGGGGGGAAACCCCACCTCATCACCTCACGCAAAACTCCTATGCAAGTGGTACCAAATCGGCATAGACCTACATGTAGCGTTAATTTACGGGATTTCGCCGGAGAAACATTGCCCTGTGCCTCCCTCCTCCTCCCCCCCCCCCCCTACTCCCTCCTTCGTTCCGCTCGACCCGGGCTGGAGCTGCACGCGCAGGAAGTGCGAGGTGGGGCTGCGCGGCGCGTCTCTCCCCTCAAGGTGGGAATTACGGCGGCTGATTTTCTGTCAAACACAGGCGGAGGGTTTGACTAGAATCCGGTCTGATAAAATGTGCCATTTGCACTAGAGCAAACACTACAATAGACACACTACAAGAGACATATCACACCGCGTCAGAGTTCATTGTCCCATCCTTCCAACTACCCCCCCCCCCCCATTCTCCTCCCCTCCTTCCTTCCTGTTCCCTCATTTGCTTCGTGCCTCTTTCTCTCCTCCCGCCTTCCTTCCACTACTACCCCGCTGTTCTCTCTTTCCCCTATCTCTATTTCCCTCCCCCACTCACCCCTCCTCAATTCACCGTCCCCCCCTTTTCCTGTTTCCGTTCCTTCACTCCATCTCTGTCCCTCTGTCCATCCGTCCCTTCACCTTCTTCCCTGTCCCATCCTATCCCCATCTCTCTCTTTTCTCCGCCCTCTCCCTCCCTCTCCTTCCCTTCGCCCCTTCTCTTGCCCTCTCATTTCTCCACTCCCCCTTCTCCTTCCCATGTCTCTCTCCCGCCCCTCCCACTCCCTTTCCCCCCTCCCTCTCCTCACCTTCCCCTTCTCTCTCCCCTCTCTTTTTCTCTCCCCTCCCCTTCCTCTCCACTCCCTCTCCTCGCGGTCCCCTGCACCTCCCCTCTCCCCCCTCCCCCTCCATCCTCTCCCGCGCCCCACACCTCTCCACTCCCTCTCCCCTTCCTCTCCCCTCCCACTTCACATCCGTCACAAACACATCCCTTTAAGGGTACAATCACTGTACCTCACCATTTAGATTTACATCTCAACACTGTACATCTAGGCACTGACTGACGCATGCGCACTGCCAGTATTCTAGATTTGATCCTACATATCTAACTTAGATACTGGTGCACTTACTAAGCATTCGTTGCTGGTTGGACGGGGATATGGAGGGAATCTAATAGAACATCTTACTGCTGAAGCATATGGTGTCAGAGTTTTGGCAAGCTTGACAAAATTAATTTTGCATGTTTGCACTTCAAATATCTACTAAAGTTAGTCATTTAAATTCAAAGTTGCTTTAAATATAAGTACGGTAGGTTATAACCATCAACCTAATATATTTATCTCAGGAAATGACAGAAACTCAAAATCATTGGACTACGCAACTTTAATGGGAGAAGGTGGGCTGCCCTTGTAAATACAGCCCTCCACTGGTAGGAGCTCTTCTTCTCTCTCCCGTCTTTTCCATCTTCACCCACTGTCTCTCTCTTTGCCTCTCGCTTTCTCTAAGTGCATATGCAGTGGTGATTGAAATATATTGATTGACCGACGAGCTATTTTAGTACAAAGAAATACTTTCTGTAATTGACACCACAAATGGGTGCCTACAGAGAAGAGAACCCCCCCTCTCCCACCACCTTCTGCTTACTTTCTCACCACAAAGGACGTGCCTCCCTTTGATTTGAATACCTTTCCGTGCCGCACCCCTGTTAGTATTAAAAGTGCATTTTTGAATTTCTGCCTATTTCTGAGATAAATACTTTAGATTGATCGTTATAAGGTAATTTACTTTACTTTGAAGTAACTTTTATTTTAGACAACTATCTTTGAAGATATTTAAAGTAAAGTGAAAGTAAGCAGTAACAGGTTGTATTATATTGACATATTATACCCTTCCATGCAGCAACACATGCTTAAAGTTGCATGGTCCAATGGTCTTTGAATTTTCACATTATTCTTTAGATAAATATTTTAGGTCGACAATAATATTATAACCTAATATTCATTAGTGTGGAGTAACTTTATTGACCAATGGCTAACTAATCTCAGTTGAATATATTGGATCAAATCTAGATAAGTGTTTTGGTTTTTGAATATTTGATGCTTTTATCGGACTATGCAGCTTTAATTTTAAGTTTAACTGATGCGGGCGGTTTCTGTTAGTGCACTAGTGCTAATTAATGGCCGCCATTGGCGCCAAAACGCAGACGGCGCATGACGTCATTCTAGTCAATAAAATGTACAACAAGGACTGTGGTTGGTTGAATGTTGGAGTTTTATGTCCTGGCAACATCTAAGGTCATATCAGGACGGGTACCGACTTGTAACAGTGCGCCCTCATGGCGACTTTATAGTGCTGCTCCACTGGGAGGCCAGGCTGCCAGCACCATGAACTGATATCCCACTCAATCACATTATCCTGTCACTGAACCAACCAGTCCTTGCCCTATCCTATTAATGCCGAGCGCGAGGCTAGGTAGCGATAAATATCAACTACACATAGGTGTTGCCAGGATGTAAAACCCCAATGAACAAACAAACATTGAGCTGTGTACCAGTGTCCAACTAGTACAACTTAATGACTATGTACTGATTGCTGATTGGATGGCTAGTGTAGAAGGATGATCATTCAGTCGCTCAAACATTCAAATATTACCAAGCACAGTTTTCCTGGAAATCTACTGGATAATTCACAGCAAAGCATTCAGTCAATATCCACCTAGGTTAGTTGATTGCTGGTGTTTTACGTCCTGACAATATCTAAGGTCATATCAGGACGGGTTACTGAATTGTGACAGTGCGGACTCATGGCGATTTTATAGTGCTGCCACATGGAGACCAGGCCACCAACACCACGACCTGATATCTCACTCAGTCACATTATCCTGACACTGAGCCAACCATTCCTTACCTTATCCTAATAATGTTGAGTGCCTGGCTAGGAAGTGACAAGGATACATCTTTAAGTCATTGGACTCGAATCACACAATCTACCAAAACGGGAGACGGACGCTCAACTCATTCGGCCATTCCGTCTGGTCCCACCTAGATCACCACAATCCAGAATGGTTCCCGGGGGTAATTTGAACACAGTCATTCTCAATTTTGTTGGATTAGTCATGAAGTTGTCGACTCAGTGAAATATAAAATACCGGGTGGTCTTCCGATTTTTTTTGTCTGCTTTAATACTCCAGACGCCCATTTAACAGTCCATTAACTTTCGGTGGCTGAGGACATTTGAAATTGACTAGTTTCCATTGCGTTGTGGCAGTAGCGTACTTAATCTCATACATTCTTTCGATAGAAAGATAACCGCTAAGCTAAACGACGATACCTTTGTTCACCATGGTTGGTTGGTTGTTGGAGTTTTACATCCTGGCAACATCTAAGGTCATATCAGGACAGGTACCGACTTGTGACAGTGCGCACTCATGGCAACTTTATAGTGCTGCCCCACTGGGAAATCAGGCCAATGACACCATGACCCAATATCCCACTCAGTCACATTATCCTGACACTGAACTAACCAGCCCTTCCCCTATCCTATTAATGCTGAGTGGCAGTCTAGGAAGCGGCAAGTATCAATTTGATAAGTTGTTAGTTTGACTCAACTGGGAACTGAACTCCCCATCTGTTTGACTCGACCGGGAACCAAACTTCCGATATCTCACACGGGAGGCCTGCGCTCTACCGATTCGGCCACTGCGCCCGGTCCATGTATTGTGGCAGTAGCCTATTATACTTGACTACATGCATTCTTTCAATAGAAAGATAACTGCTAGACTAAACCACAAAACCTTTGTTCACGATGATTACAACAAAGCAAATTATTCTATTATTCTCAACATCTGACTGTTCCACAAAGCAAATTGGACTGGCATTCTCTTCTCAAGAACATAAGTTTACTAACATATGCAAGGGCCCTAGCTTGGGAGTTTCAGGTGGTACACATACCTTTTTGAGCGATGGAATAAAATGCTATTGGGATAAAGCGCGATGAAATAAAATGCTATAAAAACAATATAAAATGCTATAAAAACATTATAAAATATATATTTGTAATCTCCGGTGGTACGCAGCGCCATATCTGTGTATATGGAAGCTAAGACCCTGATATGTATTGTTAATAAAAACTTAGAAAGCCCCTCCCCCCTCCCCCCCTCCACCCCACTCCCACATTCTATTAAAACCAACTACCAAAGAGGAAATGAAATCTGCTTAGTTATAATTCTATTCTGATGTAGACCTTTTTAACAGAGCATGCGCATTCGGCTGAAAATTACTCAGGTTGTGGCTCAACTCTGGAAGTGAGTACTGAGTTTGTATAGAGTTAATGATGACAATGATGTAAATTTAATAGTGTCCTCACTAGCGGGTTCCATTATATACTACTGTAATATGAAACCATGTTCTGAAATATTTACAATTAATAAGACAGGGCAAGGACTGGTTAGCTCAGTGACAGGATAATGTGACTGAGTGGGATATTGGGTCATGGTGCTGATGGTCTGATTTCCCAGTGGTGCAACACTATACAATTACCATGAGTGCACACTGTCACTATATATATATGGGTCGTTCTCTGAAACTGGGCACAGTGTGGGGCACCCACTTCAAATGGTTATTATAAAACTAATTTGTGTCAAATATCATTGGTTTCATTTTAAATCACATCTATATACATATTAGAAATAGCAAAGATAATATACAATTAACATTTTTTTTTGATTGTGTGGTTTATTGAAGTGAAAATTGCTGTCAGGACTAAAAGTTGGGGGCCTCAATTTGTGACATGGCTTGCACCGAAACATTGATTTTGTCATAAACACTTAATGAATTAAGTAAAAATTTAGAAGTAGCCAAAAATAAATCTCTAATAAGACATATTTTATTGTGTTAAACTTTTTTAACTTACCAAAATGTGTAACTTGATATTTTAGGCAATTTGTGAATTTATCAGCATCGTAACGCTTTGTTTCCGGAACTACATATCTTGCATCATCCTCATAAACAAAGGCTCTGACCACGTGTAGGGGACTATTTTTAGCCTGTGGGCTGCTCGTGTGTACTGCGTGCATCTGAGCAGATCAGCGAAAACTAAAACCACCATTTTTGCAAAGTTATTGGACTTTAACTGTTTGTTATGAGTATGGTTTCCAAATTCAAGTGTTACGATGTATTTATTAAAATGCATGTCTGCTTCTAATGTAACCAATATAATGAACTATTTTGTGTGTAGTGATATATGTGAGTCGGCGGAAGAACATGTCACTCCTCTGCCTGTCACTTCCCCATAGAATGTGTTTCTGACATTTGGATTGTCTGTTTCAGTGTTTTGGTTTCCATGTTACCATGGTGATAAACAATCTAAAGCTTAGATTAAGTCACAGTCTTCTAATATTTTTTTTTCCTTTTTGTTGTCTAACCTGTATTCTGGGTAGTTAGTATTCATTTTTACACTAAAATAGTATATTCATTCAAATGTCAACACAAATATATAAATGACAAAATTGTCCACAAGAATTGTAATTTTCCGCTGTTAACAAACTCCCAAATAATCCAAAGCTTTTCACTTTTTTCTCTGGATTTCTATCAGAATGTACTAGATGACAAAGAATAAAGGTCGAAAAGTGAAAAAATGCACTTAGGAGTGATAAAATAACAATGTTTCTTGGGTTATTTGGGTTCCATGTTACGCGAGTGATGATATCATTTCCAATAATTGACACCCCCCTCACACCCTAGGAATGAAAATAATTATCTTTTTTTATATGGTAAGGGAACAGACATGTATTCAGCTCTATTATTACAAAAAGAAATGAAAGGTTTTCAGATTTTAATTTTGGATGGCCCATGTCACACTTTGGTGCCCAGTTTCAGAGAATGACCCATATATATATATATATATATATATATATATATATATATGTGCATATATATGTACATATACATATATATATATATTCTTAGTGATTTCATGTGGTACTCATACCATTCTGCCAAGCAGAAGGGAATCCCTGTACCAAGTGGCACTGGTGAAATATATACATATATGCATACACACATATATATATGTATTTAGACATGTATTTATATACATTATATATAGATACATACATATATACACACATAATATCTTTGCGGCGATTGAGGGAAGAAGCCTCCAACATGGGAGATGATACCACGGAGGCCCGAAAGGGGGCGCCAATGGGCATTACCACCGATGGTAAATGGTCGTCAGCAACCACCGTGAATTTTATACTCGCATAATGCTCATACACCACACATACATACACACACGCCATACTAGAAAGACACGATTCTGATTCTACACATGTAGTGGGCAAAGTGACGGCTTCGAACGGAGAAATCACTCCCCCACCCCCTCACACACACTACACATAATGGACGTGGCGCCACTTACCGGATTCTTGCCTATGTAAGTGCTGGATCCACTCGGACGCCGCCTCAGACCGCAGTCCGTTGGACCTGATCTCGAACGGAGGTAAGGCGTGGACAAGTCCGACCAGGACCGTCAGCACTGCGAGGGGCGCCGTGTACATTCTGTCGGAGGGACGGTCTCGGCTGGCCGGGCTTGTAGCAGGTGAAGTGGGCTGATGGGCCGGGTTGGTAGTTAGTTAGTTAGTTGTAGCTGGTTCCGGCGTTTGTTCTGTGTGGATGGTAGGTTGTGTGTGGTTGCGTGGTTGCGTGTTATTGGTGCTGGCGGTCAGGATGGGCTGTGAGGGGGAAGGAAGGAGAGGGCGACTTATAAAGCAGGAGTTGTGAGTGGGTGGATGCATGTATGTGAGGGGGGGGGGGGTGTTGGGGAGGTGGGTGGGTGTAAGTTAAGGCGGGTGGGTGTTGGGTGGGTGGGTGGGTGGACGAATGGATGTGAGGGTGGGTGGGTGTTGAGTGGGTGAGGGAGGGTTGTTGGTGGGAGGGAGGGAGGGGGGAGGCACTGTGAGTAGTAGAGTAAGACTAATATGACGCTTTGGCACTGGCAACATATGTGGAGCAAATTCGGGGGGAGGGTGGTTTTAGGAGGCGGCGAGGAGGGAGGGGGCGTGGGCGGTGTTGGTGGAGAGGAAGGCTGTCAACCAATGGGAAACCGAGATTGGAATTCTGTGTTGGGAGGAGGTGGGAGGGGGGAGGGGGCAGGTGCAGGAGGAAGGGTGCTGACGTCCGTTGGAATTGTAAGAATGGGTGGGTAGGATGGGGGCGGGGGGGTGTGGGGTGGGGGTGGAGTAGAGTGGGGGGTGGAGTGAAGTGGGGATGGGTGGGGTGGTCTGGTATGGGTGTGGAGCGGGGTGGTGTAGGGTGTAAGGGTGGAGTGGGTGGTGAGGGGGTGGAGTGGGATGGTATAAGGGTGGAGCGGGGTGGTGTAGAGGTGAGGTGGGGTGGCGTGGGGTGGGGTGGAGAGGGGATAGAGTGGGATGTAGAGGCAGAGTAGGAGTGGAGTAGGGGTGGCGGGTGCAGTGGAGTGGGGGTGAAATGGGGGGGAGGAGTGGGGTGGAATGGAGGTTGAGTGGGGTTGAGTGGGGGTTGAGTCGGTGGTGTGGGAGTGGAGTGGGGGGGGGTGGAGTGGGGTCGCATGGGGGTGGAGTGGAGTCGCATGTGGGTGGAGTGGTGGTGTAGGGGTAGAGTGGGGATGGATTGGGGGATTAGGGCTGGAGTAGTCGTGGATTAGGGGTGGAGTTGGGTGTGGTAGGATGGATGTGGTAATGGGGTGTGGTGTGTGAATGTGGGTAGAGTGGAGGAGGAGTGTGGGTGTCATCGAGTGGAGTGGGGGTGGGTGTGTTTTGGTTTGATTGATTGATTGGTGGTTGCTTTACACCGTGTCGGCAGCATAGGCCATATTCACGGTGAGAAATATGTGTTTTTTGTTCAAACCACCACTTTTACATGTAAAAGCAGACAACCAATTATGTGGCAATAGACACTCATTAAATTAGAAAGCTCACAATCATATATTTGTGGTCAAGGGAAACAAATTCCCATAGAAAAAGATAAGTTTTATTAATAATTGATAAATTGTGTTTTGGAGGGTAGGTGGGCTGGGAGCATGGTGCGAGGGGTGGGAGGAGGGAGTGTGGGTGCGGAGAAGTGTGGCTGTTGGTGGGGTGGAGTGGGGTTGTTTGTGTATGTGTGCATTTTGCGTGGGATTAGGAATGGGTGGCGTAGGCATTCCTGGATATGAGATGAGAAGGTGATCAGGTTCTCAGAGGATACAGTAGGTATACCAAGGCACATTGGAAATGGCGACTTTCCAAGTCCCCGCCAATGACCTCTGCCTCTGGCAGTAAAAGAAAAAAACCTCTATATTTGTGTTCATAAATATAGTTTATTCATTGTAAAAAGTCTGTTGTTAGTACCATGGCACTGGTCTTCCAGCCATGTGACAATACAGTTATTTACAATATTATGTATATGTAGTCTGATATTATGTATATCATATGTAGTCTGATATAGCTCAAGTCAGCTGAAATAACAATATTAATCATTTCAAGACTCACATATAGTATTGTTTGACAATGCCCATCTAAGATAGTAATTGTGTATGTTATAATAGCAACATAAATAATCCTGACAACAGTGTAGATGAGAATGATGTACGGTAAACCACCATACAACTCGCACGATCACCCGACGCGGTGGCCGAATCAGTAAGAATGCAGACTTTCCATGTGGAACGTTAGGAGTTCGAAATCCAGGTCGAGTCAAAGCAATGACTTAGAGAATTGATACTTGTCGCGACCTAGCCCAGCACTCGACATTATTAGGATCGGGAAATGACTGGTTTGCTCAGTATCAGGATAATCTGACTGAGTGAGAAATCAGGTCATGGTGCCAGTGGCCTGGTCTTCCAGTGGGGCAGCAGTGTTGCATATTGATGTGAAACATGTGGGTAAATATCAGAATTCCAGTATGCTATTTACTGGAAACTGTGTATTCCACAGATATTGTTAGCTCACCTTGTATGGCTTACTATATATACAATTATTATGTAAATAATCCTCAGCTAAAAAATGGCTGGAAGTCTAGTGCTTCGGCGCTGACAAAACAATTTATATATATTAAGCGCATATTAAATGCTACTGTTGTTGTTGGAGTTTTACGTCCTAGCAACATCTAAGGTCATATCGGGCTGGGTACCGACTTGTGACAGTACACACTGATTGCGAGTTTTTAGTGCTGCCCCAGTAGGAGACCAGGCCAGCAGCACTATCACCTCAGTCACATTATCCCAACACCGAGCCAACCAGTCCTTGTCCTATCCTAATAATGCCGAGCATCTGACTAGGAAGCAACACATATCAATTTTGTACATCATTGGTTTGAATCGACCGGGAATTGAAATCCCGACCTTCCACACCGGATGCCTGCGCTCTACCGATTCGGCCACCGTGCCTGGTGTTAAAGGCTACTAAGTTGTGAGATTCTGCGTGACAAATAACGTCAGCAAAGAGCTGATCACGTGATCTAAGTCCTACGGAGGATAAAGTCCCACAGAAAGGGCGGGACGGTGGACAGAAGTTCACCAGTGAGTGGCAGATGACGTCACACTAGAGAAACTTGGCCATATAATTAGACATTCTTATAAGACGAACTAACTACAAGGTAAAATTCCCTGAAAATCTGAGCAAATTAGGTCACTAAATGTTGCTTCTAACTAATGGACCTAATGTTACCATGTTTGTTGTTGAACATTAGTTGATTAAGCCAGGGGAATTTCAATTGCGCACAATTGGTCTTCCTCATTCCACTGCTCGTTGTCCTATCCTAGTAATGCCGAGCGCATGGCTAGTTAGGGACAAGTATACATTTTAAAGTCATTGGTTTGATTGGGTCAGGGTTCGAAAACGAGGGTGCCATTTTGATAGGCATGTGATCGTGAGGGGAGAAAAAAAGGGCAAATATTGACACATTATTTTGGTAAATTAAGGTTAGCCATACTCTTTAAAGTTCTCTCTGCATAGACATTGCACAGAAGGGTCGGTACTCATGGGTGTGGTTAGATACAAAATAAGATTTTGTTTGTTTGCTCGCCTTCAAAATGAAGTACATTGAATATGCAACCGTGAGTGATTGTTGGTTCCTTCATTCTGGTTCACTTCGAAATTGGGAAGCAGCACAAATAAAATGTACTCTGAAAACCCCACCACAAGTTTCACCTGATATAAAGAACTTGACTTCATTGGAATAAAAAAAAAAAAAAAATACAATCCAGAATAAAATGGCCTCTATATAAACAACAACGGCTTTTTAAAGCTGCATAGTTGGATTAAAGCATCAGATTTTCAAAACCAAACCTAGATTTGATTTAGCATATTTGATTGTAAAATGATGTGGTTATTTATATAACCCAGCCTGCTGACACTTTCTAATGGACTGCTTGGCAGCCTTGCCAAGGGAGAAAGTGATTACTTTTCTAACCTGTTTAGATAGTTACAGAATTAGCCAAATTTGAGTCACTTTCAGCTACTAAATGATAATGACAACCAAATGATACTAATGAACAGAGACGTGGCTAAAGAATGAATTGCATTTGGACAGTAGCATCCATAGTGTATGAAACCTCTAAGAATGCACCAGCTGCTTCAAATTGTCAAATTGTCAAATTACAGCATCTTTGATAGTTTGCTTCTTTCAATATTAAATAGCCACAAACCAGCATTAGCAGTTTTGTGCGCGTGTGTGTCTTCGCACGCATTACCACTCTTTATTTGGCCACTTCAGTTAAAATGCATTTATCTTGCAGATGTGGAAATGGTTTGTTAACCGCCTTAAACAGCCAGTACCTGAATACTGCTAGAATTATATAATATATATATTATATATATTATATATTATATGTATTCTATATATTCTATATGTTATATATGTTATATATATTATATATATTATATATATATATATAAGTTGATTGGTTGTTGGAGTATTACGTCCTGGCAACATTTAGGGTCATAGCAGGACGGGTACCGCCTTGTGACAGTGCGTACTCATGGCACCTTTATAGTGGTGGTCTGGTCTCCCACCCATGTGACGTCAGCACGGGTATCTAGGTCAGTGCGCGCGGCTTTTGGCTGCAGGACGACACACTAACACACTGCAAACTCAATGGCTTATGAGTCATGTGGTACCTAATTTTTCTGAAAGTTGTCATTTTTATGGCTATCATTTGATTAAGTCCCACTCAGTCACATTATCCTGACCCTGATCCAACCAGTTCTTGCCCTAACCTAATAATGCCAAGCGGCTGGCTAGGAACCCACAAGTATCCATTTTTAAGTCATTCGTTTGACTCGACCAGGGTTCGAACCCATGGGTCTGAATCCCACGATCTACCAAAACGGGAGATGGATGCTCAACTCATTTGGTCATCCCATCTGGTATATATATATGCAAATTGGACTCATGTCATCGACGAGTACACAACAAATGATGAGTTACTGTCATCGTCGCCACCAATGGACAACCAAGAAGATACATATATATAGAAAATTGTGTAGATGCCTAATGTGTTACAAAAACTATAGTGTGAATATGTTGGGGTTCACTGTTTCCTACTATGACAAATCACAATGGGAGAAGGTCAATGGGCCGGCTATGTGATCATCATCATCATGCTGTCGGTCGCGATGCGACAAATACTGCTTTCATTACTTGACTGCCGCTCTCCATTTAGCTCTCTGCTGTGAGAGTGATGTCCATGAGTCAGTCTTAATGTCTCTCAGCTTCAGATTTCTCTTGATGGTATCCTTGAACCGGAGACGAGGGCGCCTCTCTTTCTGTAACCAGAAGACAGTTGAGAGTAGAGGATCTGCTTTGGTAGCCAGTCTGATGACATCCTCATGACATTTCCAGTCCACCAGAGATTCTTTTTGATCAGAAGATCTTCCATACAGTATTTCCTTATTTGTCACTTTGTCCTTCCAGGTTAGCCTCATGATCGAACGCAGATGCCGCAACCTGAAGGCATGCAGCTTTTTCACCTGTCATCTGTACACTTTCCAGGCCTTGGCTCTGTATAGTAGGGTGGATATCACGATTATCAGCTATGTGCACTGCCATTAATATGTATGTTGTGCGCACATTACCAAATCATCACCACCCATTACCAACTACTAAGCTTTCTGTCCATTGTGGCTCAATACAGGTGCAAGTGAGCAGCTCAAACCCTATTTCCAGCTTTGTCACTGGATAGACTCTATACCATGCTCCCTGATGCACACAGGTAAATGAAAACTCTGTTAATCTATCTGCAGTCTTAGCTGTCTGACACTACTCTTTCAAACTCACCGGGCGTGGTGGCCAAATAGGTGGTGCGCGGGCCTCGCATGCGGAAGGTCAAGTATTTGGTTCCCAGTCGAGTCAAACCAATGACTTATAAAATTGATACTTGTCACTTCCTAGCCTGGGGTCCAGCATTATTAAGATAGGGCAAGGACTGGTTAGCTCAGTGTCAGGATAATGTGATTGAGTACAGTACAGTTGGGCAGCATTATAAATGAGTGCGCACTGTCACAAGTCAGTACCCATCCTGATATGACCTTATATGTTGCCAGGACGTAAAACTCCAACAATCCATCCTTTCAAACTGCATTCCACATAACAGACAAAAGGCAGCCTTTTGTGGGAGTGTACTGCGGCAGAATCCTCGTACAATATATCCTTGTTACATTCCTGTCTTCTGTCAGAGGTTGGGTCTTACTATCTGTTTGCCGACAATTCTCGTGAAGAATTGTCCCATTATGGGCATTGCATACCTCATAGTCAGTTAGAAATCCCCACAAAAACACTTCTCCATGAAAAAGAACTTAATGGAATAGCAGGATCTGAAGTCATTTCAGGATGGGTATCAACTTGTGACAGTGCACATTCATGGCAGCTTTATAGTGAGTGCTTCCGACCTGTACCGACCTGTGACAGATCACACTGATGGTCGCTTTATTGTTCTACCCGACTGAAAAAACTTGTAACAGTGCACACTCATGCTAATGCCCTGGAATTGTAAGTCTTTTAAATGGTCATTTAATGCTTACAATTACATACATACAGGCAATGCAGTTCCATATACATACACCAGGTAGGGTCAACCCTACTAATACTACATCCGGTGAATGCCAGGTCAGCCTCTATATCAACTGCCATCTCAGCATTTTACAAATAAGCACATGACCACACATATATGGTGTCAGTAAGGTGAGCTCTGATTGGTACATCAACACCAAAGTCAGCATCATGAGATCTGACAAGTAAGGCAGCTTACCATGAACTAGATTGTGTGTGTATATGTTGGGGGCGCGGGGGCAGTGGGGATGGGGGGCGGTTAATGTCTTAATGAGGGTGTTCCTAGCTCTCGTGAGGGTGCTTAAACAAGACCTAGCCACCCGAGAGATCACATACACAACCATAGTCTGCTACGCAGATGACATCGCCATCACCTGCTCCCATGCGATCAACCCACATGATCTCGATGAGCAGGTGCTCCACCTGGTAGGAAACACCTGCCGGGACCTTGGACTAAAAATCTCCCCCACCAAGACCAAGATCATGCACATGTTCAGAGGTCAACCAGTTCACACCCTCTACCTAGATGGATCCCCTATCAAATGGATCTCCACCTTCAACTACCTAGGTATCCATCTAGACTGAGACCTGAACATGAGAGCCCTCTTCCGCCACCTGGCCACCAGAATGACCACCAGACTCCTCCTCATGAAGAGGATCTCCGGCTTCTCCTGGGGCGTCCCGGACGGTGTACTCACACTGTTCTACCGCCAGGCAGTCCGCTCCCTCTTCGACTACGCCTCGTCCACACTCGCTCTCACACCCCTCGGGCTTGACAACCCCCAAACTTGACTACCCAAGAATAAGATCTTCCTGAATGAGTTCTGCAAAATTGAGAACATCCAACACCGGGCTGCCAGGCTTGTCCTCCGTGTTCCCAGCACCACCAGGATTGAGATCCTCCTACTTGAATCCGGCCTCCCTCCTGGAGGGACTGAAGTTTGGATCATGGTCGAGTCAAACCAATGATTTATAAAATAGGTACCTGTTGCTGCTTGGCACTTGGTGTTATGAGGTCAGGACAGGGACTGGGTGCACAGTGTCAGGATAATGTTACTGTGTGGGATATCAGGTCATGGTGCTGGTGGCCTGATTTCCCAGTGGGGCAGCACTATAAAGTCACCATGAGTGACCGCTGTCACAAGTCATTGCACGTCCTGGTATGGCCTAGGGTCTTGCTGGGGCGTAAAACTACACCAACCACCCAGCCTCCCCTGGCCATCTCAGAGGACTGGTTGGGCTCTTAGTGTGCCTTTTTACTTCTCCCCCCCCCCCCCCCCCCCCCCCCCCCCCCCCCCCCCCCCCCAATTCTCTGACCACTACCCATTGGAAGCCAACTCCTGACCACATGGGACCGCTTTCAGCGGTGCCCATACAGTGCTGCAGATTTGCAGCCTTTAGCGCACCAATGCGACTGAAAACTCCCCAAAACCAACCTAGCTATGCTGGTCCCTCAGTAAGGACTGAAGCTGAGACCCAGCACGCTGGGTGGCAGCTTTAGCTTACACAGCAGGTGTGAGGTGGTGGAAACACATATATAAACTAACATTTCATCTAGTGTAAAATATTGACTAAGGCCAATTTACTCCAATCTACATTAGAAACAAATAACTTACAAAATTAACCCCTGTTTCTACCCAGCACTTAATAGCAATGGGCAAGGACTGGTTAGCTCGGTCTCAGGATAATGTGACTGAGTGGGGTATTGGGTCATGGTGCCATTGGCCTGGTCTCCCAGTGGGGAAGCAACATAAAGTTGCCATGAATGCACACTATCTCAATTCGGTACCCATTCCGATATGACCTTATATGTTGCTAGGACATAAAACCCCAACAAACTGCTGTTGGTGTTATCATAGAATTCCCACGCATGCGCATTGCCTAGTTGTCACAAGTAACCTATAAACATAACCGCTAGTACTAGTAGTAGTAGCTGGATGTGGCCTCGATATGGTGATTTATTTAGTTAGTTTGTTGGAGTTTTGCGTCCTGACAACATCTAAGGTCAAATCAGGATGGGTACTGACTTGTGACATTGCGCACTCATGGCGAAAAGACAGTGGACTCAACAACAGCTTGGCTGGTTGGTCTAAGTAACGGGGAGGGGAAGAGAATACCAAGTGGGTAGGGCACCTACTTCCCTTGCTGGAGATCCTAGGTTCGATCCTTGGCTGAGTCAAAGCAAATATTAGCACTTGAAAATTGTATTGGAAAGTTTGTGCATTGTATTGTATTTAAAAATAAATGTGAATAGTTACCAATGCATACTGTGTATTGGTAATATATGACTTTAACTGTTCGCTGCACTCTCAGCCTAATGCGAGCCTGTTTGTTATTTTATATATAAGAATTTCCGTGTGCATTTCCTGGGCCTGCTGCCGGGCCGCTGCCGCCTCTCGTCCCGCCACCGGTTGACCGCCTTCATAGGGCGGAAAGCCAGCGCGCCAGAAGGTTACGGATAGACCCTATTCCCGCATTTAATAGACATGTATTAATTTACTCCCTTATTGCACTGGCTCTCCTCCGCGCCATTTAGCTTGTTATTTAATACTTGTAGATCTAGACCAAAACAGACACCCCATATTTGGTGTCGCCGCTGTCACTTATACACAGCCTAGATAGTTAGATGTTATTCCATCACCTTTTTGTATAAATAATCCTGTATTGAAAAATGGCTGGAAGACCAGTGCTTCGGCACTGATACTAGTGATAGAAGACTTATTCAGCAGAATAAACATATTTACCACCCAAAAGAAAATTGCTGTGTCAAAACATGCTGGAACATGGGAGTTACCGAAGTCTGGAATGCCGCATTATGGAGGTACAACTTGTAATATATGCGTAATAGACGTCTAGGCACATATGTAATATATGCTAATGAGATGCATAATGATCCAGACAGTGAGTGAGACAAAGGAGTATGTAACTGAGATGATGTCATGGAAAGTTTAGCCAGCGGTTCAGTGAGCCCTGGACGGGAATAAACCATTCAGTGTCCAGAAGTCAAAGTATTCAGACGTTGTACTTTTACACAACCTGGATCACCAAACTCGACGACAGTCCAGTCGGCCAACCTCAATAGGATATTCGGACAAACTCTGGTGTAGTCGGCGCAGTTTGAGCTCGGCATTACAGCTGGGCGACTGGTCGACGCAACATGAAGCGGGAAGAGGCCGGGCTAAGGGCCGGTGTGGCAGTAAATCGCAAACCCCTGGAAATTGCACACCCCGGGGTTTGCGATTTACTAGGAAATCACAAACCCCCCCTGGAAATTGCAAACCCCCCTGTGTTTTGGGACCGATTCGGGCCAAATCTATTCAATGCGACCATATTTAACAGAATTATATACTCAAATCGTGAAATTTCATTAAATTAACCCTAAATTCGAAGCGTTATTAAGGCTACCGCCGCATTGGCGGCGATATTAATCGCCGAACGTAATGTAAACAAATCGCCGCCGCATCGACATCGCGTTCCATACTGGCGGCGGCGGCGATTTGTTTACTTTACGTTCGTCGATTCGAAAATATAACTAGTAAATTCGACGAACGTAAAGTAAACAAATCGCCGCCGCCGCCGAATGGGGGGTTTGCGATCTCCAGGGGGGATATGCGATTTCCTAGGAAATCACAAGTGGGGGTTTGCGATTTACAGGGTTTGCGATTTCCTGCTACACCACCGGCACGGCCGTCAACACGGTCAGCTGCCGGAGGGGCTGGTGGGTGGGGGAGTTCCAGACCAGTCATCGATCTTTTGTTGTTATTTGTTGGGGTTTTACTTCCTAGCAATGTCTATGGTCATATTAGGATGGGTACCGTCTTGTGAGAGTGCACACCCATGGCGACTTTACAATGCTGCTCCACTGGGAAATTAGGCTACTGGCACCATGACCCAATAGACGGGGTGTAATGACATCACAAGACAACTTTTGGTGGACATATTAAGCCGTGTTCACACCCACAACTTTAGGCCGAACTAGATAAGGTGAACTAGATGAGGCGAACTAGTGTCGTGTCCACACACGGAGCGGATTAAGGCGGAAATTGATATCTGCGCATGAGCAAGTCCATACTAACCAGCGCCAGTTTCGGTTAATCGACGTCGGCAGAGAGAGTGTGGGTTCGACCTAGATCTGTTTCGGTTGAATTGTATTGTTTTGGAACGGTCAAAACTTCGGCTGGGCAGTGAAACCCTAAAAATAAATGCTGAAAAAAATATCTGTGCACAGCTAGCGGTTTCATAGACCAAATTATATTATATAGTGTGACATGCTTAATCCGCCTCAAGTAAGTCGGTTGCGTTCACACAAGCAAGATGGGCCGACCCAAGCTAGTTCGCTTCATTTAAACCACCACGCGAGGCGAACTAGATGCGGCGAACTACATGAGGCGACTCAGCCCTAATCCGCCTCAACATCGGGTTCACACGGCCAATGTGAGCCGACTTACATTAGGCGCACTAGATGAGGCGAGTTAACACCCAGGTGTGAACACGGCTATAGATGACATACAGAAGGATTGCAACTGCCTACACTGTGCTTATTTACTGATTTGTTGGTGTATTTGTCACTGTTTTGAGCAGTTTGGCCTCAGAAGTTGTTGCTAAAGTGCTGTAAGTAAACACATTGGATGTAAACTGCTCAGAACCTCGCAGAACACAAGAAAACTCTGTTTTACTGCATCTGCATGCATTCACAATATGGCCAGGGAGGGTGCTCGTAATCCAAGATGGCTGACTGCTGACCGCTGACTACTGACTGATGACATCATGCGGACTCCCTCTATATCCCACTCAGTCACATTATCCTGATACTGAGCTAACCAGTCGTTGCCCTATGCTACTATATAGCCGTGTTCACACGGGAAAAGTTTAAATCGATTTAGACAAGTCGATTTATATGAATCGATTTAGTGTCGTGTTCACACACGCAGTACTTTTAGCCAGAAATCGATATCTGCGCATGAGCAAGTCCAGTCTGACCAGCGCCAGTTTTCGGTTAGACGACGTCACCACGAGAGAGTGGGTTCGACCTAGATATGTATGGACTGATTCGTATTGCTTTGGAACGGTCAAAACTTCTGCTGGGCAGTGAAAACCTTAAAATAAACCATGAAAAAACTATATGTGCACCTCTAGCAGGTTCATAGACCAAATGATATAATATGCGCTTTTGATCGACCGGAAAGTCAACAAACTAAGGTCTCGACTGCGCATGCGTGTGATGTCCTTAATCCGCCTCAAGTAAGTCGGTTGCGTTCACACGGGCGATCTAAGTCGATTCATAAAATTCGCTTCATATAAACCACCTACAGAGGTGGTTTATAAATTCCGGCTTATATGATTCGAATCAGCACTAAACCGACTCAGACGCGCGTTCACACGCCAAATGTGAGCCGAACTAGGCAAGTCGATTTATATGATTCGAATTAACTGCCCCGTGTGAACACGGCTTATGATGCTGAGTGCCTGGCTAGGTAGTGAGCGATGAGTATCAATTTAGTAAGTCATTGGTTTGAGTCGGCTGGGATTCGAACTTCCGACATTCCGCACTAGAACTAGTGGAAGCCAGGGCTCTATACCGATTCGGCCACCACATTCGGTCTTGTACAAATATATTTTTTAATTGTTTTGTAGTTGTTCAGATTTGAGACTGCACTCCGAGTTAAAAACAATACCGACCAAAATGTTCATTTAACAACCCTAAGTACATTCCATATTCGTCGAGCAGAACGAAAAGGCGATAGAGACAAATTCGGCAGAATAGTGTAGCCATTTATTTATTTTTTTTAATGAAGAAGAATAATTTTTGTTATCGGTTCATAGAAGTTTTTGTTGATGATTTGATAGTACAATGTATCCCTTTGAGTCTACTGGTGGTGGTATGTGGAATCCAGACTAGAGACAACTAGGTCAGTAGTATCATAGCCATGGGGGGAGGGGGGGGGGGGTGAGCAGAGGGGGTCACTTCGGGTAGGACAGTGAAGTATGAAGAGAAGCAGAGTCAGGGCGAATGAGAGTAAATGAGAAAGAGAAAGAGAGGGAGAGGAAGGGATGGGATAAGAAATGGAGGACATAGCAAGGGAGAGGGAAATAAGGTTTGTTGTTGGAGATTCACGTCTTAGCAACATTATCAAGACGGGCACCGACTCATGACTCTTCACTCATGGCGACTTTATAGTTTTGTTGGGGTTTGACATCCTAGCAACATCTAAGGTCAAATCAGAATGGGTACCTACTTGTGACAGTGCACACTCATGGTGACTTAAAAGCACAACCCCACTGAGAGACCAGCTAGGTCGCTGGCAACATGACTCAACTGATATCCCACTCAGTGACATTATCCTGATTCTGAGCTAACCAGTTATGTCCCATTACTATTAATGCCGAGCATCAGGCTATAGGTAGTGACAAGTATTTATTTAGTAAATCATTGGTTTGGCTTGGTCAGTTTTCGAACACAAGACCTCCCACACAAGCAGCCCACCAGCGCTCTTAGTCTAATCAATTTGGCCACCCCGTCCTGTAGAGAAATAAAGCAGAATAAATAATACAGACAAAAAAATGACAGTACACACTCATGGCGACTTTATAAGTGCTGTCCCACTGGGAGACCAGACCACCGGCACCATGACCCGCTTTCCCACTCAGTCACATTATCCTGACATTGACCAAACCAGTCATTGTACATTCATGACAACTGTTCCTTTACCCATGTTCTGACCCAGTGTTGACCTTATGTGGCTGTCACACTATGACGACAAGCGGCGACGACAGCCCAGCGACATGGATTTTGTGAAAACCCGACGACATATGCAAATTCGGGCCAAGTTGGACGACAATCGGACGACAGTGCCGCGACAGTGCCGCGACAGTGCCGCGACAGTGCCGCGACAGTGACGCGACAGTGACTAGACTATGCTGCGGACCTGAAGCAGACTTCATGAGAAATATGAAGAATGGGACGGTGCAAACATGTAGGTTTATGCAGCGGACCTGTTAGGTTTATTTATTATTATGGGGGTGTTCGTAACCTTACGACGGTTACAGGTTGCAGAACTGCAACATTATAGAGAGGCTCCGATAAATCGGCCCAATCTGTGGTTGAAGACTTGTCTTCGTAGAGGGGGTGTTGTGAGAGCTGGGGGCATCTCTCACGACGTGGTGAAGGCGGGGCGTTGGTGGCAGCGAATCTCTCCGTGTCGGTGTGTAGCTGTAGATGTCCAGGACCGCACGGGGCTCCTGGTGTAGGGGCTGGATCTGGTGGAACCTCACGGGGCTTCCGGCGGGACCTCACGGGGCTCCCGGTGTTGGGGCTGCATCTGGTGGGACCTCACGGGGCTCCCGGGCGGGACCTCACGGGGCTCCCGGTGTGGGGGCTGCACCTGCTGGGACCTCACGGGGCTCCCGGGTGGGACCTCACGGGGCTCCCGGCGGGACCTCACAGGGCTCCCTGCTGGGGGACCTCACGGGGCTCCCTGGTTGGGACCTCGCAGGGCTCCCTGACAGTGGCTGTTAGTCACTGTCGCTACTGTCGGTTTCAGAGTTGCCGGCGATGGGCTCGGGGCCGCCGACGATCTCGAAGGTGTGGTAGTTCTGCAAGTAAAATCTACCGAGTGGCTCCCATGAGGACTCGGAGAGTCTCTCGAGGATGGCGAGCGCAGCTCGGGTGTCGGTCAGGCTGTGTGGTGGGCCGAGGAAGTCTCGGATGGCGGTCCTGTCGAAGGCCACGCATGACGCCAAGACGTGGGCGACGTTAAAGACTTTGTCACCGCAAGGACATCGCTGCAATGCAGGGGTATCAATGAACCGCCTGTATCCAGTCCTGAACCGCGTGACCGCCTCTTGCACGGATGCAGGGAGGTTTTTTGGGGGTGGTAGGCGCGCTCTGACATTTTTGTGCCAGGCCCAACTGATGGAGTATGGGTTCCTGACGGCGGTGCTGTGGAGGGAAGCCTCCCACAGGGCTTTAGTGGCTCTAGCATAGGTAGCTTTGAGTTTGGACAGGGAGTGGTCTATGACGAGGTCGACCTCCGGACGGCGGGAGCCATCCAGAGCAGCTGAGTCAGCCTGGTCATTGCCGGGAAGTCCTATGTGGGAGGGGACCCAGGTCAGCACTGTGTCGAGTTGAGCTTCGTGCCTGGCGACGATGGTGTTCTGGATCAAGGCGGCCAGGGAGTGGTTAGCTCGGTGGTCCTTGATCTTGCGGACTGCATTGAGTGAGTCAGTGACCACTATGCAGCTGCAGTGTCGTAGGTGGGTCAGTGCCTGGTGGATGGCGGCGAGCTCTGTATCGAGGGAGGAGGAATAGTCCGTGACCCTGATAAGGCGTCTAGCCTGCCCCTCTGGTAGGAAGTAGGACCTGTTAGGTATTGTATTGTATGGGGTGTTCGTAACCTTACGACGGTTACCGGTTGCAGGACTGCAACATTTGTAGAGAGGCTTCCGATAAATCGGCCCAGTCTTTGGTTAAGACATGTCTTCTGCGGTGAAGTGGTCTCAGAGGAAGTGTTGTGAAGGCTGGGGGCATCCTTCAAGACGTGGTGACGACGGGGCGTCGGGGTGGCAGCGGATCTCTCCGTGCCGTCTGTTTGTAGTGATCTGTATGGTGTCTGTAGGGGAGCACTCGTATCCGGTCAGCAGGGGTGTGAGGAAGGCGGGCAAAGGTGGTAGCAGCGGTCGTTCCAGCAACAAGAACCAGTCAGAGAAAGGAAAAAAGGTCAAGAGCCCCCCCCAAGAACACATCAACCCTGGTTAGGGGAAGAAGTGAGCCTGGGAGAAATCGAGTGGGCAGATCTAGGAAAGAGAAATGAGGAGAGTTGAGTCAAAGGCCCGTGCCTATCTGCCCTATGGTGACCAACCGGCGAGCCATAGACACGGACAGAGTAAGGGTAGAAAGTGAAAATGCCGGCAGGCACCCCCTCCTGGAACTCTTTTCAGACATATCAAGGAGGTGTCCGGCCGGCGGAGAGGTGATAGAGAGAGGTGTGGACGAGGTGCGGTCCGGATAGCAAGTGGACCTGTTAGGAAGCAGTCTCCATATGATATATGAAGAAATGGGACGGTACAAACATGTGTGTTAGACTATGCGGCGGACCTGTTAGGAAGCAGTCTTCATGAGAAATATGAAGAATGGGACGGTGCAAACATGGCTCATGATAGTGAGTGTGATAATGATAGTGAGTGTGATAGTGAGTGTGAGTGTGATAGTGAGTGTGATAGTGAGTGTGATAGTGAGTGTGATAGTGAGTGTGATAGTGAGTGTGAGTGATAGTGAGTGTGATAGTGAGTGTGATAGTGAGTGTGATAGTGAGTGTGAATGTGAGTGTGTGTGGTTTATCGCACACAAAGAGACACACACAGACAGACACACACACAGACACAGAGACACAACACACAGACACAACACAGAGACACACACACAGACAAAGAGACACACACACAGATACACACAGACACAGATACACACACAGACACACACAGAGACACACACACAGACACACCACTACACACACACAGACACACACAAAGCAGTTTCCATGAGAAATATGAAGAATGGGACGGTGCAAACATGTAGGTATATGCGGCGGACCTGTTAGGAAGCAGTCTCCATATGATTTATGAAGAAATGGGACGGTACAAACATGTGTATTAGACTATGCGGCGGACCTGTTAGGAAGCAGTCTTCATGAGAAATATGAAGTTTAGCTTGCTTTATCGCACACACAGTGAGTGTGAGTGTGAGTATGAGTGTGAGTATGAGTATGAGTGTGATAGTGAGTGTGATAGTGAGTGTGATAGTGATAGTGATAGTGAGTGTGAGTGTGATAGTGAGAAATATGAAGAATGGGACGGTGCAAACATGTAGGTATATGCGGCGGACCTGTTAGGAAGCAGTCTCCATATGATTTATGAAGAAATGGGACGGTACAAACATGTGTATTAGACTATGCGGCGGACCTGTTAGGAAGCAGTCTTCATGAGAAATATGAAGTTTAGCTTGCTTTATCGCACACACAGTAAGTGTGAGTGTGAGTATGAGTATGAGTGTGAGTATGAGTGTGAGTATGAGTGTGAGTATGAGTGTGAGTATGAGTGTGATAGTGAGTGTGATAGTGAGTGTGAGTGTGATAGTGAGAAATATGAAGAATGGGACGGTGCAAACATGTAGGTATATGTGGCGGACCTGTTAGGAAGCAGTCTTCATGAGAAATATAAAAAATGGGACTGCAAACATGTAGGTTTATGTGGCGGACCTGTTAGGAAGCAGTCTTCATGAGAAATATGAAGAATGGGACGGTGCAAACATGTAGGTTTATGCGGCGGACCTGTTAGGAAGCAGTCTTCATATTTGGGACGGTCCTAACATCCCTCAAAGCAAGCTAAACTGAGGCATGTTTGGACCGTCCCATTCTTGTGTTTCTGTGTGTGTGTATGTGTGACACACACAGAGACAAAGAGACACAACACAGAGACACACACACAGACACAGAGACACATACAGAGACACACACACAGACACACACAGACATACACACACAGACACAGACACACACGGCCAAATGGATGCCAAATAGCCACGGCGACAGCTTAACGACAGCTTAACGACAAAGACGACACCGTAGCGACAGCCGAACGACATCGGCTCCTCGAGAGACTCTCCGATTCCTCATGGGAGCCACTCGGTAGGTTCTACAACCAAAACTACCACACCTTCGAGATTGTCGGTGGCCCCGAACCCATCACCGACGACTCCGAACCCAATGGCAGCGACAGTGACTGGTAACCACTGTCCCACCCGGGAGCCCCGTGAGGTCCCACCTGACGCAGCCCCCACGCCGGAAGCCCCGTGAGGTCCCACCCGGGAGCCCCGTGAAGTCCCACCAGACGCAGCCCCTACGCAGGGAAGCCCCGTGAGGTCCCACCAGACGCAGCCCCTACGCGGGGAAGCCCCGTGAGGTCCCGCCCGGGAGCCCCGTGAGGTCCCACCAGATGCAGCCCCTACGCAGGGAAGCCCCGTGAGGTCCCACCAGACGCAGCCCCTACGCGGGGAAGCCCCGTGAGGTCCCGCCCGGGAGCCCCGTGAGGTCCCACCAGACGCAGCCCCTACGCAGGGAAGCCCCGTGAGGTCCCACCTGGGAGCCCCGTGAGGTCCCAAAAAAAAAAAAAAAAAGAAAAAAAAGGAAAAAAAAAAAAAAAAAAAAAAACCTCTTACTACCCACCCTCCGACGAGGGCCCGGAGTGCCAGCGCGCCGCCCACTGCCCCCTGCCAATGACACCGGATCCCGCTTAGATCTCCGGTCGAGGTACAGGACCTTGGACCGATAACGCGTTGCCACTGCCGGACCTCCGCCTCACCACTCAAAAAAAAAAAAAAAAAAAAAAAAAAAAGGTGAAAAAAAAAAAAAAAAAAAAGTGTGGGAAAAAAAAATAAAAAAATAAAACGGGCAAGATCCAGCCCCCACACCAGGAGCCCCGTGCGGTCCTGCACACACCCAGCTGACGGGCCTCGGCCCCTGCACCCACAACGCCGGTTCCCACCTCGACCACCGACGGAGTGGGTGCCGGGGCCGCTGATCCAGTCACACCCACCACATCACCCCGCTCCAAGACCTATTTTCTATTTCTCTCCACCACCCTCCCTCCGATGAGGACCCGGATGACCGACCCACAGCCATGGCCTGCTACCAATGAAACCGGATCCCGCTTCGATCTCCGGCCGAGGTACTGACCGTGGGCCCAAGAACGTCACCACTCCCGTGCCACCGCAGCGCAAGCCAGCTCACAGACCACCACGCGCCCCCCGCCACCACGTGATGGCCTAGCTCCCGGACACCTCCTCTACGAACACCACTTCCCCTACAGAAGACAAGTCTTCAACCAAAGATTGGGCCGATTTATCGGAGCCTCTCTATAATGTTGCAGTCCTGCAACCGGTAACCGTCCTAAGGTTACGAACACCCCATATGAATGAATGAATGACATCGGCTGTCGTCGAACTTTTTCAACATGCTCAAAAACCCGACGACAACCCGGCGACAGTGGATAAACTGGAGGTGTCGCGGAGGTGTCGCGGCGACACCCGAACGACAACTTAACGACACCGTAGCGACAGTCGACAACAGCCGACGACAGAGCAAAACGACAAGTCGTTGGACTGTCGTCGGCCTTGTCGTCGTAGTGTGACAGCCACATTACGCATGCGCCCCCCTCCCCCAACCCCAACATCACCAGCCTTAACCCCAACCCTCACTATAGGCTATCCCTGCTTGTGCTATCCCCACCGGATGCGGTGTCCGAATCAGTAGGCTAGAGCGCAGGCTTCCCGTGCAGAAGGTCGGGAGTTCGAATCTCGGTCGTGTCAAACCAATGTCTTATATAATTGATACTTTTTGCATCAGGCATTAATAGGATATAACAAGGATTGATTAGCACAGTATCAGGATAATTTGACATGGTGATAGCTTCCCAGTGGGGCAGCACTATAAAGTTGCCACGAGCGCACAGTCACAAGTTGGTACCCGTCGTCATATGACCTTAGATGTTGCTAGGATGTAAAACAACAACCAACAACAGTGCTATCCCCACCCGGCATAACACCATGTCAGAAAACTCTGGCTACATCACTGCAGGTCTTCCGTCCAGCTCAAGTAGGTCACTAACTATGCCTCTCCCCCCTCCCCCTCCCTCCCTCCCCCCCCCCTCCCCCCCCCCCCCCCCCTCCCCCCCCCCCCCCCCCCTCCCTCCCTCGGTCTCTCTCGACTCCGCGACTTAGTCGGACCTGCCTTGTACCAAGGGAACCTTCCTCAATCAACGGAGTGATCTATCAAGAAAGCCTGACACAGAAACTGACCAAGACCAGCATACACTGAACCCGAACAGTGAGGCCCAGAACCGTCAGGGATTATCAACGGAAGGGTGATATTTGTAAGCACAATTTGGGAAAGTAGAAGTGACCCTCCTCATACTTCAGCTAAAGGACGCGGTATAGTCTATTTATAAATAATCCAACAACGCCAACAATAGGGACAGTTACCTCGACTCCTTCGCCAACAGGTGCGCCCAAGATGTGGCCCATTGGCCTCGTTCTTCGACAGCTTACGCTGCTCACCGTCTGTCTGGCTTGGAGCAACTCACACGATGAGCAGTTCCCAGTGCTCATCCCTTACCCGGGCTTCTACCTGTCCCCGGTATCGGCCACGGGCGCCCCGGGCTTGTGGGCCGGGGAGCCGCCCCGCCTCGTGTTGGAGGTGTTCATAGACCTGGCGTGCAAGGACTCCCGGGCGGCGTGGGAGCCTGCCCAGAAGGTGGCCCGGATGTACCATCAGCACCGCGTTGCCGTCAAGATCATGCAGTTCCCGCTCCCCTACCACCGTAATGCAATGCTCCTGGCACAGGGGGCGCTGATGGTATTTAGGTGAGCCTCGACTTGTCTATGTACCAGTAAAACCTCTCTAAATCGACCGTCCATGTAGCTATGTGAGCATTTATTTTTAGAATGCATTTGATCTCAATAGAACGCGTTTGAAGAGACCTTAAACATGGTCGTCATATAATCTTTCTAATGCAAATATAACAAAAGTTACATCGATTTGAACTTGAAAAATATGCCTAATTATGGGCCCTTTGTTCTAGGGTAAATCAACCAAAAGTTGTGACCCAAAATCAGCAGGAGTGCCAGGTCATAGGCCATGCTGAGGCGTGAATGCCAAGTAGCACAAGGCAGAGGTGTCATTATATATATGGGTCGTTCTCATAAGTTGTGTACCAATAGTGTGACATCAGTACCACAAAATCAAAACGCTGCCAAAGTCCTATAAACAAGTTTCCTCAATGTGTATGTCCTTTTGCATCTGAATAATTGAAAATAAACATATTCTGTCATTTTTAAGTAGGTCAAATGATGCTCACACCCAATAAATAGCAGTATAGCATGGAAACCAATCTGACTCCAAAATCAAATATTTTCCACACAAAACTTTACATTTGTTAGGACATTTCACATGCCACTTGCTTTATAAACAGTAGTAATAATAATTTGAAACCTCATTGCTATGGTTTTGTCTTATTTGTGAATATTAAAGAGAAAAGCAAAAAAATATTAGCAAGGTAACAGTCAAAGTGGAAACAACAATTTTACACAAATGTTCAGCTCAAATTTCAATGTTTAGGGGCAATTTCAGGATTGATCTTTTACTATACCATAACTGGGTCCATGCATAGAGTGTCAAATGGTGAAAATAGTTCCTGTACTGTATCTGTACTCAGTGTTTGATACAGAGTTTCATAGTACTTGCAAGTGGAAACAAAATTTTACGATGTTAATGACTCCAGAAAAGGTTAACTATTTCATAATTTACATTTTTTTTAAAAGAAATAAATGTCTTCAACTTAATGAAGACATTGTATATCACCATTTGAAGTGAAATGAGCTGTTGTTCAGAGGTTTTCATTAAGTTTGTGACACTTTATTTCGAATGCTGTTGACAATATCACAAATTAGTGATGTAATTTTCGATGTATTTAGCTACATCCATCCCAATAAGATACATAATACACAATATTAACATTTACTTTTGATCTAAAATATCTCCCACATTATTGGGATAAATGAATAAATCTAAATATTGACACTCCAATAATGGGTTTCTTTGAAATATGCATTTCAAGTAGACTACCTCAAGTGGTACACAGTTTCTGAGAACGACCCATATATTCATGGTATCTGACTATATTCAGAGACTGTGTATATTTCTACATTCTCTCCTATATGCCGGACTTGTTGAAAGTCCCGTTTCAATGTAGTGCCACCATCTAGTGCGATCCATCTGTACCATTATGCAGTAAACCGTATTGGTGGTGTTATCTATTGGCGTAGTTAACAACACTCATGGTTACATAACTCAAAATGGATGCCACTCTGGTCCAAGTGACCAAAGTTACTCAAAACCATCAAAATTAATATGAAATGTGTACTGTAGGCACACAACCCATGCTATTAACAACCGATGTATGGTGAAGCATCAGTGGAGTATGATGATGCATGTTGGAAGCGCCAATTAACAGGAGTAGTGATCAGAACGACCCTATAGCTTAACCACCTTTTGGTATTATATATAAATAATATCTGGCAATAGGTTAACAGCCCCTTTGTGAACATATTTCGACTTTATGCACATAGTTACATTATAAAAAATGATCACACTAGTAAAGCAGACAGGTTGCCTCTAAGTGAAACTGTCATGTTTAATGTATATCGGGTTTGTATTGAGTAAACCAGATATAATAGTAATGTCTGATCTGGTTTCCAACATAATGTTTTCAGCTAGGATGTGGGAAAGGTTCGAGAACCAAAGCTGTACACATCCCTATCAAATTACTGGTTATTTTCTGGAACACCAAGATGGCGGCAATGAACAGTAAAATAATAGTATATCCATGTGATCGATGACATCATTTACCTCATTTACTTTCTGTGTCTGTTATGTGACTGTGTTATGGATGCACTTATATCTTGTAGTCCACTTGCATATTATAGGTAGGCAACTATAGGACTATACTTCTCCACACCTTTTCATTTATTCATATTCTTGACTTATATAGATTGATTTATATTCTATACTAACTAACATCCACTTTAAAGCTGCATAGTCCAATGAAAATATTACATTTTTAAAACCAAAACAATTTGATTTGATTCTACATATCTAATTCTAACTTAGATACTGCTGCACTGATGAAACATTTGTTGCCACATAGAAGGGAATACTGAGTCAATTTAATAGAACCTGTTACTGCAGAAGCCTATGGTGCTAGAGTTTTGGCAAGCTTGCCAACATTAATTTAGCACATTTGCACTTCAAATATCTCAAAAGTTAACCATTTAAAGTAAAAGTTACTTCAAATTAAAGTAAGGTAGATTATAATGACTAATCTAACATATTTATCTCAGAAAATGACAGAAACTCAAAACCATCGGATTATGCAACTTTAATCTGTAAAGATTTGGTGGCCACATTAAGAAAGGAAAGCCAAAAGACTAACCACCCCTTGCCTAAAAGGGACAAAATATCGTTCGGAAAATTTGAAGTTTTTTTTTATCAACTTTAGCTATGTGATTATTATTGTCATCATCACAGCTGATATCGGCACAGGTGTCGCCACCACTGCCTTACTAAGACACCCCCCATTACTGTACAACACTCACTCTATGCGCTAACTTTCCCGATGTGTGAACAAATTGTAAATGACAATTGATACATTTCCATTACTTATCTGCAAATGAAACAAATGTATTTTCTCAAATAGCAGTGTAATCTTTTTTTCTTTTTTGGGGGTGGGTGATAATATGTTTATTCTGCTGAATAACTTCTTTGAAGCTACATACTCCAATGAAAACCATAGCATTTTCTCAACCGAAACACTTCCCAAGATTTGATCCTACATATCCAACTATTATATTAGATTAGATATTTATTGCAGTTTGGTGCACCTGACCTACTTTTAAATTGGGCAAACTAAGCCTATATATGCATCACGCTAACAAATAATTGTTTACAAGTTTTCTAATATCTTCAAAGGTAACCCCTTTAAAATCAAAGATACCTCAAACTAAAGAAAAAGTAGATTTGATCAACCAACCGAATATATGTGCATTGAAAAGATTTAGCAGAAACTCAAAGCTACCGGATTATGCAACTATAATATTTTGGTGTTTATAAAAAGGAAAAGAAAGAAAGAAAAGGGAATGTGGAGAAAAAAAAACCACATTGGTTATTGAATTGAATTGAAATTAGTTCAGAGCAGGCAAGAGTACCATGCTCAAGGCTGCAGATTTGCAGCACTTGGTGTCTCCACCCTTAGAGTTACCCTAGCAGGTGCTTTGATGAATTTGTTTTGTACAGTGTTCGCAGAATGGCATTTAGCACTGTTGGAATGCATACAATACTAAGGAGGGGAGTGTGTGTTCTGGGCTTGGACTATGTGAGTTTCTTTAAGGCCCTGTCACATTACGGCGTATGGCGTTAGCGTATGCCGGCGTATGCGGTTTTCGACCCATACACTGTCATACGCTGTCATACGCTACGCACGAGGTCCCAGCGGCATCTGAAGCGTATGCCTAACCTATGCCTAACCTACCCCTAGCCTATGGCGGCATATTCAAAGCGTATCCTGACCTATGCGCGGCATACTGTGATGAGGTTTGACAGTTGTGATTGACAAGTTCAGTGTATGCCCAACCTATGCATAACCTATGTCAGCGTATGCATAGCATACGTCAAGCGTATGAGCAGCGTATGAGACATACGCCGAAAACTTTTGAGCATGCTCAAACAAAATTTGGACGGACACGCGTATGAGGGCGTATGACGGCGTATGCCAGCATATATATAGCGTATGCATAGCGTATGCGAAGCATATGACGGCATATGACAGCGTATGGGTCGAAAATCCATACGCTAACGCCATACGCCGTAGTGTGACACCACTTTTACAGAACGTTGGGGGTACGCAAGAGACACCCGGCGGGTGTCAATCCAGCATATGCCCAACCTATGCCGACATACCCCTAACCTATGCTGGCATATGCATAGCGTACGCCTAGCGTATGATCCATACGCTGCCATACGCTGAAAATTTTGAGCAAGGAAACAGGCTTGTTGGAGGATCGGCATATGATGGCGTATGTCGGCGTATGCGTAGCGTATGGTGCCGTATACCAACGTATATGACATAGCGCGCTTACACCGCCGTACGCTCCTGCAAAAAACCCTAATGTGACAGCCCCTTTAGGGTTTTTCACCCTGGTGTGTCTATGTGTGTGTCCGTGCACTGACCTGTGGCAGCGTGCACTCGTGGCGGCTTTATCGGGCTGCCTCCCTGATCGAGTCAAACCAATGTCTTAATAATTGATACTTGTCGCTTCTTAGACAGGCGCTCGTCATTAGGAGGATAGGGCAAGGACTGGTTAGCTCAGTGTCAGGATAAGGTGACTGAGGGGGATATCAGGTCATGGTGTTGGCATCCTGGTCTCCCAGTGGGCAGCACTATAATGTCACCATAAGTGTGCACTGTCACAAGTCGGTACCCATCCTGATATGACCTTAGATGTTGCCAGGATGTAAAACTCAAACAACCAACCAATGGGATAAATTACGATTCATCCATTTATCGATTCAGGGAGAAGCCCGCTTCTCTGCAGGCGTACGTGTCGATGGTGTTCGAGCACCTGGAGGAGTGGAAGACGGACAACACCGCCAATGAGACGGACTCACAGGTGAGGGAGAGGCTCATGCTGTACATCGAGCAGCTCACCGGGCTGACCGACCGGCAGATCCGGGATGGCATCCGGGAGAGGGACGCGGACGTGCGGAATGAGTGGAAGCTCGGCTGCAGTCGGGGCGTCTCGGGAACGCCGACCATGTTCGTGAACGGCGTCAGGCTGCAGCTGCGGGAGGAGGTGAGCTTTGCAATGCTGAGCGAGCTGCTCGACCGCCTCCTGGGACTGAACGCCAAGGAAGAGGTCACGCAGGAGGAGGGTGATGTTGGAGGAGGACCTGGAGGAGGGGAGCGGGAGGAGACGCGGCGTCATCTGCCAACTCAAAGTATAAGTTTTGGTGACAATTGAACTGATCTAATTTTGGCGGATAAATACTGAATAAGATTAAGATTAAGATTCCTCATCTCATTGTAATCGACAGTTGCATAGTCCGATAAAAGCCACAAATTTGAACAAACCCCCAAAAAACTTTTATTTTCAATGGCTAACTTTTGAGATATTTGATGTGTAAATTTACTCAATTACTGTTGGCAAGCATGCCAAAACTCTGGCACCATAGGCTTCTGTAGTAATAGGTTATATATAAATTGGCACAATATTCCATTATATGTGGTGACAAATGTTTGATAAGTGCACCAGTAGCTAAGTTCGATATATAGAGTCAAATCTAGATCACTGTTTCGGTTTTTGAAAGTTGATGTTCTCATCGGACTATGCAGCTTTAGGCCACGTGCAAAATGCTAGATCACTTTGCCGCCTGTTGAAGTCAAGAGTTTTAAAACTCCTAAGGAGAATCCCACCCCATTATAAATGATTAACAAATGCACCAATGAACGTTAGATACATATAGGGGATTCAATTGAGGCAAGTGTTTTATTCGATATAGGGGATCAAATTGATGCAAGTTTTTATTATTATTGGATATAGATGGTCAAATTGATGCACATGTTACAACTTTCTCCCTGATACAGCGGCAAACACGTGGAATAGGCTTCCATCAGAAATAGTCGAAGCTCTTTCACTAAATGCATTGAAATTTAAAAACAGACTACATTTTGGAGTCAGTATCGGTATAGTCAGTCCTCGCCGCATGACCACTATAATTATGACAGGTCATATATAGACAAGCCGAATCTGTTACCAGGCTATTATGTCTAAATATATAAACAGAAGATGGTAAATGTAAGTAAGTATAAGTATAACTATGTTTTATTATATATAAATACAGTGCGTTATTGTGTTATGAATATGCTAATTAGAATACGGGTGAGTTTACTCGCTAACATGAACAGCAGCACTTATCAATGGGTACCATCACAGATATTACCTCAGTACACTCGTACACGATCTGAGGGATTTATCGGGTGAGAATGTACCGATGTAGATTAGTTACTTCCACAGCCCTGTTTGTAGGTCAGGGCTGCTGAAGACCCTCATCAAGAAAGTGTTGGAAGGCTGGGTTATGGACATAATCAAATGAATTCTTAATCCAAAAAGTTATGTGTATTGCTCAAATAATTATCTATCATAGTCTGGTACATTTGAGGTGCAGAATTGATTAAATGGTGTAGATTAATGGATTTTAAAAGTTGCACTGTCCGCCAGCTTGGTTTTTGTGCATTCTCTCCTAGTTCATCAACTCTACACCAATATTGATCAACACTGCAGACTGGAATCAGGGCCTCCACAGCATGTTTACACTGGAATCCTGCCAAAGCAGTTTCTGCTTTGATTTAGACGTGGTCGTTATTTTACTTGGTACGAATGCTTTATCTATACGTAGATAGATATGGTGTTGGCCCTAGGAAAACAAATAAAATTGGCAAAAAATCGGTGATTGTTATTTTGAAATAAAAATCAGGGTCAGGCCCCAGACAGCACACAGTCGTCGGCCCGACGGTGGCCCGATGGCGGCCGCTCCGGCGGCCCGACGGTGGAAAACGCCGTCGGGCCGACGTTGTTTTGTCCAACCTCCCGCCGTCGGGGCGACGGCGGCTGCCGCCGTTGGGCCGCCGGCGGCAGCCGCCGTCGCCCCGACGGCGTCGGGGGCGACGGCGGCTGCCGCCGGCAGCCCAACGGCGACAAAAGCCGTCGGGCCGACGTTGTTTTGTCCAACCGTCCACCGTCGACTCGACGGCGGCTGCCGCCGTCGGGGCGACGGCGACAAAAGCCGTCGGGCCGACGTTGTTTTGTCCAACCGTCCACCGTCGCCCCGACGGCGGCTGCCGCCGTCGGGGCGACGGCGACAAACGCCGTCGAGATCCCATACCATATAAATTTAATATAGTCTGTACGTATTGACACTATAGTGACAGTGTCTTCTCGGAAAAAAACCAAGATTCCGTTCAGGGTAATTCAAATCGTATTAACACGAATAATTCCATTAATACTGCGTAATAAATTACAAAACTTTTACAAAATAATCTAAACATATTAATAAACAAACCTGGTAAATGATTCCTTAAAATTCCTGGGATTTCTGGAGTTACTGGTAGAAAAAGAACACTGATCAACAATCGCACGTGTTGTGCTGGCTACTCGAGCGGGATTCGAAGTAAACAAACCATATCGGATAATTCAAATCGTATTAACACGAATAATTCCATTAATACTGCGTAATAAATTACAAAACTTTTACAAAATAATCTAAACATATTAATAAACAAACCTGGTAAATGATTCCTTAAAATTCCTGGTATTTCTGGAGTTATTGGTAGAAAAAGAACACTGATCAGCAATCGCACGTGTTCCGCGGGCGACTCGAGCCGGAAAGCAAATTTAAAGAACTGCGCATGCGCGGCCCACCACGTCGGCTCGACGGTGGCTCGACGGTGGACCTGACGTGGAAAATGAATGCAAACCTGCGGCGGCCCACCACCGTCGGGCCGACGATGGCCCGACGGTGAATCAAATGTCGAAAGGGATTGAACCCTAACGTCGGAACACCACCGTCGGGCCGACGGTTGCCCGACGGTGGCTCACAAGTGGAAAAGGATTGAAACCTAAGGTCGGAACACCACCGTCGGGCCGACGATGGCCCGACGGTATACCAAGAGTGGAAATTGAATGCAAACCTACGGCGGCCCACCACTGTCGGGCCGACGGAGGCCCGACGGTGCCCCGACGGATCAAAAGTTGAACCCTAACGTCGGAACACCGCCGTCGGGCCGACGATGGCCCGACGGTGAATCAAAAGTGGAAAGGGATTGATTCCCAACGTCGGAACACCACCGGCGGCCCGACGGTGGCCCGACGGTGGCTCAAAAGTGGAAAGGGATTGATTCCCAACGTCGGATCACCACCGTCGGGCCGACGGTGGCCCGACGGTGGAAAGTCGGTGCCGACGGACCGACCAATAGCCGACGTCGGGCCGACGGCTGTGTGCTATCTGGGGCGGGCGTTTTTTTTATATATATATATTTTTATATTGGAAGTGGATACTAAAATTGAATTGCTGCATTTCTAACAGTCCCCAAAAAAAAAAAAAAAATCAGGGACGGGCAATTTTTTCAGGCACAGGCGGGGACGATCACCATTTAGCGTAAGTGCGGTAACAATTACATACATATCAACTCATTGTTTGATTCCGATTTAATATATATATATATATATATATATATATATATATATATATATATATATATATATATTTTACCTCGGTACTAAGCCTCTGGCTACTCATGGTCGAGGGAGAAGGAAGTAACATCCGGGTACAGCAATTAGCATATACCGCTCATAACGGGAGGTTATGAGCAGTTCAGCAGTTTTTACCAAGTAATACCAAAGATCCAGAGTAAGTACAGGACTAGAAACTTACATGGAGTGATAAGAATGCATATAGCACACACTGATAAACTTTTTGTGTTGCGAAGTATCATGTTAATGTAGTTATTCATGAGTTTGTATTCGTTATGCGGTGCAGTAGATTTTTTGGGAGCACCTCCATTTTTTATGCCGCCCATTGCCGAACGGAGAGATGTTTGGCTGGAGCCAATTCATCGTTGAGATTAGTTTTAGGGAATATTAATAGATTTCCCAAGGCTAAGGCGTACCTCCGAGTTTCATAGCATTTTCTTCAACCTGTTGGCATAGTAGCCACAGGAGGGAGAAGTGTATGTTACAGAGAGTGTGGGAGGGATCAATACACTGGTCCCTACCCCTCGATTGGTTTCGGTTTGGTTCGTCAACCATCGCACTTTCGACATACCATTTAGCTTTCCATGCCTGGATTAAACCGGTGTAAATATGCATTTAATAAACATTAGTGCCATAAAGCACTTTAATGCACTGTTCCATGTATTCAGTTGCTCGTTTTTAATAAACCGTTGTTGGTTTTCAGACGACTCGAGATGGCCGCGAAGCGGGGTAAGGTGGGTGTACCACACACGCTCAGTGAAGGGGACACGACCGCATGACTGGAATCGGCTCCGTCACGTGACCACTCGCCCGAGCCAGGGCCGTCCAACGCTGACGACCGGGTGGTTTGTCTCATCCATGAGTAGCTGCAACACCTGCTCCCAAGCAAAGTCTCGGCGAAACAAACTCCCGCTCCCGCTTCAGAAGAGTCGGAATGGGAGGACATGTTGGAGGCTCAACAGACCACCGACTCTGAGATCGGGTTTCCCTCAAAAAAGAGGAAACACGGAAAGAAGGACTCCTCCGATGGGGACGAGTACTAGAAAGCTCGCAATAAGGTCAGAAAAGTCAAACGGACCAAAAATAAGTCCAAATCCAAGAAAAAGAAGAGTAAATCCTCTTCTTCCAATTCTTCCCAGCATTCGACCACCACCGATTCGGAATCGGACACTGAACATACTGGAAAGTATATAAAGATCAGTGGTAAGGTGGTCAAGAAGATCATGGTACAGAAGAAAAAGAAAATCAATACCTGTACCCTGATGAGGAAGACCATTAAGGGCCATTTCCATACATTCAAGCCTGCCGAGATCATTACGAAATTGGCCAGCTCCAATACCTGTTTAAACAGGTCGAGACGGCGGCCAAGCAATCCAAACATTTGGATTCCAAGAAAGCCGACAACACAAGCCACTACAAGAAGATCCGACAGGATTTTCGCACTCGACGGACCGGCCAAAGAGGGAACCGGTTTGGCAGCGGCAACTTCAGCTACCAGGCGAGGGGAAGGGGACAGCAGAACCAGTACGGCTGGAACGACAGCAACCGCCCCTTCAAGAGGGAATCAAACCCCCAGAAGCCGTTACCCAGGCCAGGCAACAAATAGAAGTTGCGACACAGACCCCTGTAAGCAACTTTTGAGCAGGAAACATTGCTAACCATTTAAGTGATTGGGAAGAAATTACCGACAATCAAACAGTCCTTGATATTGTAAGAGGGCTAACTATTCCCTTTATAGAGCACCCTATCCAAACCAATATTCCCTTTCCCTATCGGTTGGATGCAGTAGAGAAAGAAGCATTACATAAAGAAGTAATTAAGTTTTGTAACAAGGGAATTATTGAACAAGTCCAACATATCGAGGGAGAATATATCTCAAACATATTTTCCAGACCTAAGCCCAATGGCGATTTAAGGATGATTTTGGACTTAACCACACTTAATAAGATAGTAGAATACAAACATTTAAAAATGTTTTCTTTAGAAACAGGTCGCGACTTAGTTACACCCAGTTCTTGGCTTGCAAGTGTTGATTTAAGAGATGCTTATTATACAATTCCGATATATAAAGCAGATAGAAAGTTCCTCAGATTTATCTGGGAAGGACAACTTTATGAGTTTACATGCTTGCCGAATGGCCGAGGCAATTTTGAGGGGCTTATGAAGATCTCACAAGATGGCTACGATGATATTCATTGGTGGCTAAACCACATTGATTATGCACAAAATCCCATCAGGATGTGTGAACCCAATACAATAGTTACTACAGACGGGTCTTTAGAAGGCTGGGGTGCACACAGGGCTAACCTTGCAACAGGGGGTCGCTGGTTAGACGAGGAGATTTCCGACCACATAAATGTTTTAGAACTATGTGCTATCTATTTAGGACTGCGGAGTTTAGTGCGAGTGCCCAAATTCCATGTACAAGTGTTAACTGATAACACTACCGCAAGGTCCAAACCATGTAACAAACTAGCAAAGCAAATTTGGAACTGGACTCAAATGCAACAAGTTTGGCTTACAGTAGCACATATACCAGGTAGTCAGAATACATTAGCAGACACAAAGAGTCGCCATTTCCATGATCATTTAGAATGGTCACTAAATGATAACATTTTTGACATTATTTGCCACAAATGGGGAATCCCAGAAGTAGATTTGTTTGCTTCATGTAGAAACAAAAAGATTACTAAATATGTGTCTTGGCATCCGGAACCAGACTCCTGGAAGGTGGATGCTTTCTCTATGATTTGGAATGATAAATTTTATTATATCTTCCCCCCATTCAGCATAATCAGTAAAGTCGCCAGGAAGATCAGGCTGGATCAAGCACAGGCAGTGCTAATAGTGCCAGAGTGGAACACTCAACCCTGGCAAGCAGCAGTGGCATGGGGAGCGAAAGACTCTTTAAGATTCCCCAGAGGACCAACAAACCTACAACACCAAGGACGGGTGACAAAGGAAGGGGACTTATCCACAACACCCCTATTGGCATTCCTTTTTTAAGCAAATACTTGCAAAAATTTGGCTTAGATAAAATTATGCAAGATAGACTAATTTCACATGCATGGAGACCAGGAACGGTCAAATTATATTCCAGTTATTTAAAGAAATGGGGCATTTATTGCTTAATAAACAAGGCGAAGCCAATGGAACCATCCATTGCCCAAGTCGTCCGTTTCTTAAGAATGATGGAGGACGAAGGACTGGGTTATGGAGCCATCAATGCAGCTAGATGTGCGCTCTCGGTCATCTTACCGAGGATAGATGGAGAGACAATTGGGAAACATGAAGTTCTCCATTGGTTTATGAGATTCGTTTATGAAAGGAACCCTCCAAAACCAAAATACAGTAGATTTTGGGATGTTTCGGTGGTGTTTAAGTTATTTCAAACATGGCCGAGTAATAGGCACCTATCACTTAAACAGCTAGGTTATAAGGTAACAGTTCTTTTACTGTTGGTAACAGGTCACAGGGGACAGACAATTGTAGCCCTCTCACTTAACAGCCTAGACATCGACAAGAAGGAGGCGACGTTTGATTTGGACAGGTTATTAAAATCAAACCGCACGGGAGATCCGCTCTCCTCGATTCATGTAAATAGCTTTCCAGATGACAGGAAACTTTGTGTAGTGTCAGCCATTACGACTTATATATCCCAGACAAAGGAAATACGGAATTCAAGACAGCTTTCGATAAGCTTTATTAAGCAACATAAGGCTATCTCCAGAGACACACTCGCCAGGTGGACGATTACCATGCTCAAGTCAGCAGGCGTCAACACAGGATGCTATGCTTCTCACTTTACAAGAGGAGCTATGGTCTCAAAGGCGAGACAGCTAGGGATCTCAGTGAAAAGAATCCTAGCACATGCCGGCTGGAAGACGGCAAGGTCGTTTGCTAAACATTACAACAAACGACGAGAGAAGACGAGCGGCGTAGCGACCCGCTTGCTCACCAACTAAAGAAAATGGGTGAGAATGACACGATTTAATATTTAAAACTGAAACATTGTTATGTTCATCAGAATATTGAGGATAAAAATGAGGCTACGTAAAGGTCTCCCTCGACCACAAGTAGCCATAGGCTTATTACTGAGGTAAAATAGTATAGTTATACAAATCTTACCCTGGTACAGATGATGGATAACTCTTGTTTTCCCAAGGTACAAGCCTCAGATAGTCATGGGCTTGGGCCCGCCCACCACACCCTGCCACGACTATTACGTTTGCTTGTGCCAAAGATGAAAACACTAGAAATTCCATTCATTTAAGCTCATTTTTATCCTGAATAATTAGGTGAAGATTGCTGTACCCAGATGTTGCTTCCTTCTCCCTAGCCCACGACTATCCGAGGCTTGTACCTCGGGAAAACAAGAGTTATCCATCATCTGTACCAGGGTAAGATTTGTATAACTATACTATATATATGTATATATATGTACATATATACATATAACTTGAACATTGAACAGGGAGACAGAAGTAGCCCTACATACATATATGCTGTTAATGCATGCATGGTTCTTTGACATATATGATATATATTACAGTAAAACCTCTCTAACCGACCACCTCCACGGGTTGCATGACCACTCCCTTATATCGATACCTTTATTTGGGTCCCAAACGATCGCCCACACAATACCATTATAATGATAAATAAACTCCCTAAATCGACCACCTCCCTAAATGGACCATTTAAAGTCGGTCCCTTGGTCGGTCGAATTAGAGAGGTTTTACTGTTTATATATATGTATATATATATATATTATATATACAGTAGTGGGATGGAACGCAGGTTTGGATTTATTTGAAACAATGAGGGAACGCTATTTTCCCTCCCAAACAAAGTAAGGGGACGCCATTTCCATGCATTCCCACATCACAGACATATCAATATATATATATGGGTCAGCCTCACGAAAACGGGCCAATCGGTGGTCAAGTGAAGATGTTGGCATCGCAATTCTTAAAAGTGTAGTGCATTTCTTTGTTTCATATTAAATTATCCTAGAAACAAATAAGGTTGTTGTATTTTCTCGACCTATACATTCAGTATAAATTTAAGGGCTTTCCAACATCTCTGTCAATGCTAAACTATAATTATACCGATCGACGCTGACATCCAATGATCGACGCCGACAACTTTAATAGATGTCGGCATCGCAATTCTTAAAGTCTCGTCCATTTCTTTGTTTTATATTAAATTATCCTAGAAACAAATAAGGTTGTTGTATTTTCTCGACCTATACATTCAGTATAAATTTAAGGACTTTCCAACATCTCTGTCAATGCTAAACTATAATTATATCGATCGATGCCGACATCCATGCTCGACGCCGACAACTTCCACCAATTGGCCCGTTTTCGTGAGGCTGACCCATATATATATATATATATATATTTATATATATATATATATAGTGATAATTCTCTTATCGCGGTCCGTCCTGGTGAGCTTAGATCTGGCTTGGATTTCAAAAGTCCCAATGAACAAACTGTTAATTAGTGTTATCGCAGATAATAAATGACCTTGGGAATGTCATCAGGTCATTGGCGCTGCCTCCCCTGCTATGCGGGTGGAAGTGGATGTGGAGCCGGTGTCGCAGTTTCATTTCCCAGCAGTTGAAGTTCCCACAATTGCTTCTGCGCATGCGTCAAAGCATTGTCTGCGCATGTGTCAACATTAGCCCGATTTAAACCATCGCTGATCGCCGCAAATCGCTGTCACTATAGTGTCAGTGTGACTAACCTTATAAATTTAATATAATCTTTTCGATAAACATGTTTTCTATATGTGTACCAAGCGATTTGTTTCTAGCTGGTTTGGTTTTAGAGATATTTCACTTTTTATGTGCGAAGATTGCTCACGACCATTGACAATACGCAGACGATGCCGTTAGATGTTGACGCATGCGCAGAAGCAATTGTGGGAACTTCAACTGCTGGGAAATGAAACTGCGACACCGGGGTGGGAGTGAGGGTCGAATGGAATGGGGATGGTGGAAGGAATACCCAGCATGCGCTTTGTTCTAAATGTATGTGTGCCAAACATGTAATTGAAATGTTGTATCAATATATATATATATATATATATATATATAGTTTTGTTTGTTGTTTTACGTCCTTGCAACATCTAAGGTCATATCAGGCCGGGTAGGCCTACTGACTTGTGACAGTGCACACTCATGGTGACTTTATAGTGCTGACCCACTTGGAAATCAGGAAGCTGACACCATGACCCGAGATCCCACTTAGTCACATTATCCTGACACTGAGCTAACCAGTCCTTGCCCTATCCTATTGATGCTGAGCGCCAGGCTAGGAAGCGACAAGTATCAATTTTTAAACTCCTGACCTTCTGCATGCGAGCCCCTGCGCTCTACCGATTAGGCCACCACACCCGGTATATATATATATGTATATGATGTATAACAAATTATGCGAGTATAAAGATATGTAAGGGAATTATTATATTTAATGTTATACTCCGTAAGACCAACACTGTACCGGTGGCTCCACCTTTGGCCTCCTCACCTTCTCTAAAACCGTTATAAATCGACCGACCATGGGATCAACTATAAACGGTCCATTTAGGGAGGTAGTCGGTTTAGAGAGTTTTTTTTATCATTACAATGGTATTGTATGGGCGATCGTTTGGGACCCAAATAAAGCGATCAATATAGGGGAGTGGTCAATCTGTGGAGGTGGTCAGTTAGAGAGGTTTTACTGTATGTGTGTATATATATATACTAATCAAATATAATAATCTTCCCCTTTTAAATATAAATAAAAACATTGTAATATCAAAAAATGAAATGTGTAAAACTTATTAAATTGTACCAAGTGAAAGATCCATGTAGAGTGAGACCATAGAGTCCACCAAAATCCAATATAATTCAACATTAAACATGGTCTCGGAGTTGTGTTATTTATTACATATCCACATTGCGATTATATTTAATAATGTATGGCAAGGTTATTAACCATTAAATTTCTGCCATGGGAGCCACAGCTTTATATCAATTTTGTGTATGTATCGCTATAATTGCTCATTTTAATCTTTTCATCAAATCAATTTTAAATCGGAGTTGGCTTGGAAAAGAAAATTGGACGGCAGTGAAACAAATAATATAATGATGCGCTAAATGAATTGCCCCTTTAGCTGTTCAATTCCTGTTATATTTAAACTAGAGACATACAGTTTGTATGTTTATTCATATATATAATTCAGCGCGGCTCTAACACATAACAAAAACATAAAAAATTAAGCTACACCAGACACCATAAACAAGTTGACAGAAATCATTGAGAAAGGAAATAAATCCATTAATGGATTACGACCACTCCTGCACAGCGGCGAAAACAAGTGTTCTTAACTGTTATTAGCAGAATAAACAAACAATGACTATGTGTATATATACACACATATAGTATAGTTAGACAAATCTTACCTGGGTACAGATGATGGATAACTGGTGTTTTCCGAGGTACTAGCCTCAGATAGTCATGGGTCAGGGAGAAGGAAGCACATCCGGGTCCAGCAATCTTTTACATACTTTCTAGGATAACAAATTATTTAACTCTATATTGATACTTATTGTGTTTTCGATTTGGTTCTAGCGAAACATGATAATCGGGGTAGGGTAGGGTGGGTAGAGTGGGTAGTGTGGGTGGGCCCTGACCCACGACTATCTGAGGCTAGTACCTCGGGAAAATACCCATTATCCATCATCTGTACCCATGTAAGATTCGTATAACTATGCTATTTTACCTCGGTACACCTCTGGCTACTCGTAGCCCAGGGAGAATTTTACGTAATCTCTTTTTTTTTATATCGTTTCATGTTGTAGCCATAGTATGTATATATGAGTACATAATTTAATGTTGTTTCTCACCAGCTTCTAGTTGGTGAGTAGGCGTGTCGCCACACCACTTGATTTTTCCAGTCGTTTGTTGTAATGTTTTGCAAACGATCTAGCCATCTTCCACCTAGCGTGTGCAAGAATTCTCTTAACTGAGATTCCTAATTGTCTTGCCTTGGAGACCATGGCTTCATGCATTGAGTGAGACACGTAGCATCCAGTGTTAACTCCTGCTTGTTTAAGCACCTTGATAGTCCACCTTACAGTGGGTCCCCAGTACGATTTGATTTAAGTAATGTCTGGAAATCAAATATAGCTTCATCCTTATCTATTGCTAGTCCATCTAGTGAAAGCACCACAATGGTTTGGCATCTGTGTCCCGTAATTAGCAGTAATAAAACTGCTAATTTAAATGCTAGGTTTTTCATTGACAAATGTCTGTTGCTGTTGCTCTGTGACTTGAATAACTTGAATACCAGTGTACTAACTGATGTTTCCCAAAGGGTTGTCCATCTATTCTTAGTAGAATACTGCATAGGGCACATCTCACTGCCTTAATAGCACCGAATCCTAATCCTTCATCTTCTAATATTCTTAGAAATCGTAACACTTGAGCTATTGTAGGTCTTAATTGTTTGACTCCTTTGAGAAGGCAATGAAGGCCCCATTTCTTTAAATAACTTGTGTATAATTTCACTGTTCCTTTTCTCCAGGCATATGACGCTCATCAAGTCGTTTGCTGCTGATGTTATTGCCACTAGCCATGGTTGTGTTTCCCATGCTGGTACTATCAGTACTGCGTCGGTGTGATCCATCTTGATCTTCCTGGTCACTCTGCTGAAAATGTTGAATGAGGGGAATATGTACTAGAATTTATTATACTAGAATTTATTATTCCAAATTAATGAAAATGCATCTACTCTCCAGGCTTCTGGTGCTGGATGCCAAGACACATATATTGGTAACTTTTTGTTGCTGCGTGATGCAACGAGATCAATTCTGGCTTGCCCCATTTGTGACAAATACCGTCGAAAATGTTGTGGTTCAATGAGCATTCTAATTGGTCATGGAAGTGTCGGCTTTTCCTGTCAGCCAAAGTGTTTTGGCTGCCTGGAATATGTGCTACTGTTAGCCATATGCTGTGTTTCTCTGCCCAATCCCAAATGAGTTTAGCCAGGTTGTTACATGGTTTGGAGCGAGTCCCTCCCATATTACAATTTTTAGGGATGTGAATCAGACTGCGAAGTAAATGGCTCTAAGCTCTAATACATTAATGTGGTCGGAGATTTCATCTTCAATCCAATGGCCACCTGTTGTCTGTTGGTCTCTATGGGTCACCCAACCTTCTAAGGAAGCGTCTGTTGTGACCATAGTGTTAGGCTCTCCTATCCTAATCGGGTTGAGTGAGTTGTTTATGTGTGAAAGCCAAATAATATTGTTTTGTTTGTGTGACAATAAATGAATTGTCAATGTATGGGAACATGATATGTCCTTTCCTAGCCATTAGCGAAAAAATTGGTTTGAGTAACTTTGTGAAAATGCGTGGACAGCAGCCCAGTCCATTCGGCATACACGTGAACTCAGTTTGGCGTTCCAACAGAATCTTAAATACTTTCGATCATGTTTATAGATGGGCACTGTGTAGTATGCATCTTTAAGGTCAATGCTGGCTAGCCAAAGCGCCTTGTGTGATTAAGTCTCTCGCTGTTTCTAACAAAACCATTTTTAAATGTTTGTATTTTACGAATTTGTTAAATAGAGTTAGGTCTAAAATTAGTCTAACATCCCCGTTTGGTTTCGGTCTTAAGAAAATATTCTAGATGAATTCTACAGCAAAGTGTACTGCTGGTTCTATAATGCCCTTTTCGCACAACTTAAGGACTTGATTGTTTAATGCTTCACGTTCTGAACCGTGAAACCGATATGGAAATGGTATTCTATTTTGAATAGGTTCTTCTATTAACGGAATCCTTACCCCTTATGCTAGGCTAAGGATAGTTAAGTTATCTGTAACTTTATTCCATTCCGAAAGACAGTTATTGAGGTTACCGGCTTGAAAGGTATTGCTTACTGTTTCGGTTGCTATTGTTTGAGTCGCTAGGTAGGGGGAAAGGCTTCTAAGTGTTGAACTCCCTCTTGAAGGGCCTGTTCCTGTCGTTCCAGCCGAATGACTGCCTCTGGCCCCTTCCTCTGGCTTGGAAGCTGAAGTTGGTTCCGAACCGGCCTCCTCATTGGCCGGTTCTTCAGTTGCGAAAATCCTGCCTCAGCTTCTTGAAGCGGTTGGAGTTTGCATCAGCTGATTTCTTTTTGTCAATTTCCATGTGTTTTCCGCACTTGGAGCTGGTCTCCACTTGTTTGAACAAGTATTGTAATTGTCCGCCAAACATCTTGCTCTTATCCAGCAGCTTGCCCTTAATAGGCTTTGGTGCTAGGAATAGAGTGTATTCCTTTCCATCATTGTCTGTAATCTTTTTGGACCGCGCCACCTCCTTTCCAGAGTCTGTGCAGACCGCTTTAAAGACATTTTCAAACCATCTGTAGGAGAGGAAGTTGCTGGTTGCTGTTAGTAATGCAATTCCTCCGTTCATATCATCACAGTGTGACGAGAACTTGTTCTATGCCATCATCCTGTTGGTGATGGATGCAATGGCTGTAAGATCCGCAAGTATCCCTTTGTGTAGAGAGCCATCTTAAACTTTTTACTCTCTTCACTGAGTTAAACCTTAGGATCCATCTCTTTGATGGTGGATTCCGGAATTTCTTTAATTCCTGTGAATTTCTCTGCCATCTTGATTATGACCTCCGCTAGTTTGAAGGTGTTAAAATGGCCTTGAATGGTCTTCCTCATGAGCGTTGTTATGTATATTTTCTTGCATCTAAGCACTTTACACCTTTTCGGTTCTTTCCCACATGATTTAGCATATTTGCCGGAGTGCTTGCTGTCGGAGTTTGAACTCATTGTCGATGAGTCTGACGATGAGTCCAAAGAGGTGGATTTGTGTTTCCTCCTCTTCTTAGAATTTTTCTTTGTCTACTTCATGAGGGGCTTCTTTTTACGGGCTCTCGTGTACTTGTCTCCTTCTGAGGAATTGTCTCTCTTCTTGTGTTTGTGCTTCCGTGCAGACACAAATACCTCCTTCTCTGAACCGTTATCTGTTGAGGCCTGATCTTCCGAATACTCCTCCAATTCTGACTCATCGGAGTCTTTGGGAACCTTGGTTCGCCTTTACTTTGACATACCTGCTCTAGATGGTAACATTTCTTCCATCTTCTGTTGCACTAGTCTGGCAACCTGCTCGTCTAGGTCCCTATCTGCCGGGCCGGGGCCTGCATCGTACCCCCCTTGCCTCCTCAGAATCCCTTTGTTCTTGCAAGGGTGACCTTTGTACCCACACAGGCGGTGTGGCGTCTTCATCCGCACTGAGTGTGTGAGTTGCCTCTGGCTTACTCCACTTCGTAGCCATGGCTCCGAGACTGTGAGTAAAAAGAAGAACAATGATTAGGCATTGTCTTAGGTGAAATAGCACACTGATAATTAGAGTATAATTATACTAGGGTGTACTTATGGCATTAAATCAATTATTAATGCAGGCATATGGCGAACAGACAGTCGCAGGATAACTGTATGGGAAACCAGCCGATTCTAACGAGGGGTAGGGACCAGTGTAGCAATGCCCTGCCACACTCTAAGTACCTATAAATTTCTCCCGCCTGTGGCTTTTTCGCTAACAAGTTGAAGAAAATACTATAGGACTAGGAGGTACGCCTTAATGAGAATCACAAATGGGGAATCTTATTGAGACCCAGAGAATGAATCCCCAATGATGTAACTGGCTCCTGGCAAACATCTCACCATTCGGCAATGGGCGGCTTAATTAATAACCGAACAATGGACACATTGTTCTATCGATCATGTCAATTACTATCAAAACTAAGCTGTAAAACAGTAATATGTTATCGAAAAGTTTCAAGAAACTTTGTCCGTGAATGCTAACATGAACTAAACCAATGCAACAAGTTTGAAAGATACTAACCTGTTTGGTTTTGTAGTAAATGTAGAAAAACTGCCAGAGCTGCTCACAACACGTCCTCCTGCTGTGAGCTGGTTATGCTAATTGCTGGACCTGGATGTGCTTCCTTCTCCCTGGGCTACGAGTAGCCAGAGGCGTAGTACCGAGGTAAAACAACAACAAAAATATATATATATTTATATATATATATATAACACTTGCTCTGGTCCAGACTATCAGTGCCTGTACACAATATTCATCCACACTAGAGGTGAGCAAAAAGTGTTTTGATATGAATAAACTATAAGCAAGCTGTGGAGATCCTGGTTCCAGCACACAGTATGTATCTATATTAGCATAGAGTTGATGAACTGGGAGAGAATGCCACTGCAACAAGTTGACAACCACTGGCACTGGATGCGCTCTATCTAACTTGTAATGTTCATTAAAGGTGCATAGTCCGATGAAAATATCAAATTGTCAAAACCAAAACAATTATCTAGATTTGATTCTACATATCTAACTTAGATACTGGCATACTTATTAAACATTTGTCACCACATAGAAGGGGAGGCAATTTAATATAATCTGTTACTGCCGTAGCCTATGGTGTCAGTTTTGGAATGCTAGCCACAAATTAATTTGGCATGTTTGCACTTTGAATATCTCAAAAGTTGGCTATTTAAAATAAAAATTATTTCAAACTGAAGTAAGGTAGATTATAACGACCAACCTAATACATTTATCTCAGAAAAGAACAGAGACTCAAAACCATCGGACTATGCAACTTTATTACATGTATACAAACCTTTGACGTCCAATAGACCCCTGTCAATGTTTGTAAACATCGTGTATGCGCGCACAGATTGGCTGCAGAACGAATGCACACTGCCACTGAGTTTGCCAGTACGCGCAGTGCAAAACCTCAGTATTATTCAAAATTAATAGAAATCCAGAGCCCCAACCGTATCAATTTAATATAATATTTTTGGTAAACACATTTTCTATGTGCATTCCAATCAGTTTGTTTCTATATGTTGTGGTTTTAGAGATATTTAACTTTTTCTGTATGAAGATTGCTCACTGCCATTGACTTTGCAGTGTGACCGGATGTTGTCCTGCAGCCAAGAAGCGTGCACACTGACCTAAATCCCTGTGCTGACGTCATATGAAATTGGTCAATAGCCGATGATAAAAATCAATGTGCTCTAGAGGCGTCCTTAAATCAAACAAACTTTCTTTAATGTCCACGAATTCACCAATTCCGCCCGCAAAAAGTAGCGGGCTCTGATAGATAAGCAGATGAACAATATATATAGTCAAGTAGATTAGGAATTCCTGTAATTATGTCTGCCGATGTTTTTTTCTATCGGTTTGTTTAGCAGCCGTGGGCTAGAAACAGCGCCTGCGGAAGTTAAGTAGACAGTGACGTGCAACTCATGTCGACACACAGCATTCTCCCAAGTGTCCAGTCTCTTAATATTTCAACGCGCGCTAATTACTACAAAACAAAAGGCAAATCATCAGATTGTTTGATTGGCCGCCGCCATAATGACCACCTGGTGGCAAACGTCGACCACAATTACATTAAAATCAACACGAATGCAATCACCAGGGGTCCAAACGCAACAGGTGCCAACCGCTGCCGTCAGCCACAGCACCCGCCGTCACACATGCGCACCGCACAAACACGCCCACCCACACGCCCTTCTCGTCACCCACTCGCCCTTCTCGCCACCCACCAACCCTTCTCGCCACACACACACCCTTCTCCCCCCCACCCTCCTCCCCCCCCCCCACACACACACCTTCTCACCACACACACACCCTTCTCCCCACCCACCCTTCTCCCCACCCACCCTTCTCGTCACACACAAACCCTTCTCCACACCCGCCCTTCTCACCACACACACACCCTTCGCCCCACCCGCCCTTCTTGACACACACACCTTTCTCCCCACCTGCCCTTCTTGCCACACACACCCTTCTCGCCACACACACACCCATCTCCATACCTACCCTTCTCGCCACACACACACACCCCTTCTCCCCACCCACCCTTCTCGCCCCACATACACCCTTCTCACCACCCACCTTTTCGCCACACACACACCCTTCTCCCCACCCACCCTTCTTGCCATACACACAGACCCTTCTCCCCACCCACCCTTCCTGCCACCCACCCTTCTCCCCAACCACCCTTCTCGCGACACACACCCTTCTCTGCCACACACGCACCCTTCTCCTCACCACCCACCCTTGTCAGCACACACCCACCCCTCCCCATCCACCCTTCTCGCCACACACTCACCCTTTTCCTCACTCATCCTTCTCACCACCCACCCTTGTCACCACACACCTACCCTTCTCTCCATCCACCCTTCTCGCCACACACACACCCTTTTCCACACCCACACTTCTCCCCACCCGCCCTTCTCGCCACACACACCCTTCTACCCACCCAGAATTCTCCCCACCCACCCTTCTCCACACCCACCCATCTCCCCACCTACCCACCCTTCTCGCCACCCACCAACCCTTCTCCCCACCCACCCACCCACCTTCTCCCTACCCACCCACCCACCTTCTCACCACCCACCCACCCTTCTCACAACCCACCCACCCTTCTCCCCCCTCTTCTGCCCGCCCTCTTCTCCTATTCCTCCCCACCCTCCCCACATGGCTACACTGGGGCAAAGACCCTACACTAAGACGGCTCACTCAGCCTGTACTGTGTAATCAAAAGGATCAAACCCACCACTTGGTGCGCTGGCTGTTCTCTTGCTCTTGGTTAAACAGTTGCTATATTATATGTATAAATGTATATATGAATGTGAAAGATGTGTGATGATGGCGATGATGGCGATGATGCTGATGATGATGTGTATTTGTTCATAGCAATTTCATATTGATGTGTATTCATACTTACCTATCTCATGTACAATATAATTCTATGTGTTTACATGTGAAACACCAACCAGCAGCCGGGCTGATCAAACCCACCACAAGGTGGCACTGCAAAATTTACATTACCATGGGAGAGATAGGGAGTGAGCCCTCTTAGTATTATAGGGTCTTTGACCAGGGTGATTGCGCGCTCATTTTGACGCCCCAAACACAGGCTTGGTTTCTCCCACATTACCATCGAACAGAACTGGCTGCGCTTGGAGAGTGTTGTCCTCATTAGTAAATCTTGACAGCGATATTGGCGAGGTGACAGTTCGGTCCTACAACCAATACACACACGACTGAAAGTTTAGAAAGAAAAAATACACCAACAAAACACCAAAAAAACACCAATAAAGCACCAAAAAACAAAAGCCCTCGGAAAAATCACGTAAATGCTCCATAAACACTGCGTATGCAGACATCCGGGCGAGAGGCTTAAGTTAGGAGTCCGTATTACGTGTACGTGTGCGTAAAGAGTCATGCGCAATGCGTTGAAAATCGAGTAGTATTCTAGTAATATATATTAAAGTTACATAATCCGATGGTTTTGACTTTCTGTCATTTTCAGAGATAAATATATTAGATTTATTCTTTATAATCTACCTTACTTTAGTTTGAAGTAACTTTTATTATTGTTATAATCTACCTTACATTAGTTTGAAGTAACTTTTATTTTAAATGGCTAACTTTTGAGATATTTGAAGAACAAAGATGGCAAAGTAATTTTGGCAAGCACGACAAAACACCTTAGGCTTATGCAGTAATAGGTTCTATTAAATTGCCTCAACATTCCCTTCTATATGGTGACATATGCTTGATAAGTGCACCAGTATCTAAGTTAGATATGTAGAATCAAATCTGTTCGCATCGGACTATGCGGCTTTAATATAGCAATATATTGACCAGACGGGATGGCCGAATGAGTTAGAGCGTCCGTCTCCCGTGCTGGTAGATTGTGGGGTCGTGGGTTCGAACCCCGGTCGAGTCGAACCAATGACTTAAAAATTGATACTTGTCGCTTCCTAGCCTGGTGCTCAGCATTATTAGGACAGGGCAAGGACTGGTATGATCAGTGTTAGGATAATGTGACTCAGTGGGATACCAGGTCATGGTGCCGGCGGCCTGGTTTCCCAGTGGGACAGCACTATAAAGTCACCATGGGTGCACACTGTCACAAGTCGGTACCCGTCCTGATATGACCTTACATGTTGCTAGGACGTAAACCAACAACAAACAAACAAACAAACAAACAAAAGCAATATATTACCTATATAGCTGAATGTAGCAGTGCATAAATATGTGGGTGCGTTTTCGCATGGGTATGAGTGTGTGCGTGAAAAGGGAATCGTCACGTACAGATCGATGTGGTTTCACACATAAATTCACATTGGGGAGGGGGGTCGATCTCATGATATGACGTCACAGAAGCTTTTTTTTCTGTGTGCGAATGTGTTATTTCTTTTCAAAGAAAAATGGCCGGAATGAAATACTTCAACACACAGAATGAATGAATAAATGAATGAATGAATATGAATTTACGTCTAAGCAACATCCAAGTTAGACCGGGCGCGGTGGCCGAATCGGTAGGGCGCAGGCCTCCCGTGCGGAAGATTGTCAATTCCCGATCGAGTCAAACCAATGACTTATAAAATTGATACTTGTTGCTTCCTAGCTTAAGGTTCGGCATCAATAGGAAAGGTCAAGGACTGGTTAGCTTAGTGTCAGGATAATGTGACTGAGTGGGAAATCGGGTCATGGTGCCAGCAGCCTGTTCTCCCAGTGGGGCAGCACTATAAATAAAGTCGCCATGAGTGTACACTGTCATAAGTCGGTACTCATCCTGATATGACCTTAGATGTTTCAAGGACATAAAACAACAATAAAGAACCCTACCGTGTCCATTCCCACACGGTGGCGTGATTTGTGCACATGGCCATTACAGGACTTGGTTTGTTTGATTGTTGGAGTTTAACACCCTGGCAACATCTAAGGTCGTATCAGGACAGGTACCGACTTGTGACAGTGCACACTCATGGCGACTTTATAGTGCTGCCCCAATGGGAGACCAGGCCACTGGCACCATGACCTGATGTCCCATTCAGTCACATTATCCTGACACTGAGCCAACTCAGTCCTTGCCCTATCCTAATAATGCCAAGCACTTGGCTAGGAAGTGACAACTATCAATTCGCAAGTCATTGGTTTGACTCGACCAGGGTTCGAACCCATGGGTTCTCGCCACAGACACACCCTTCTCCCCACCCACCCATCTCCCCACCCGCCCTTCTCCCCACCCACCCTTCTCCCCACTTACCATTCTCCCCACCCACCCTTCTCCCCACCCACCCATCTCCCCACCCGCCCTTCTCCCCACCCACCATTCTCCCCACCCACCCTTCTCCCCACCCACCCTCCCCCACCCCCCCTCTCCCCACCCACCTCCCCCACCCACCTTCTCCCCACCCACCCTTCTCCCCACCCCCCCATCCCCCCCCACCTCCCCCCCACTCTCCCCCCCACCCACCCTCCTCCCACCCCTCCTCCCCCCACCCACCCTCTCCCCACCCCTCTTCCCCCCACCCACCCTCTCCCCACCCACTCTCCCCCCCCACCCCTCTCCCCCCCACCTTCTCCCCACCCACCCTTCCCCCACCCACCTTCTCCCCACCCACCCTCTCCCCACCCCCCCCCCTCCCCCCCCCCCCCCTCTCCCCCCCATCTCCCCCACCCCCCCATCCCCCCACCCCCCCCCCACCACCCCTCCCCACCCCCTCTCCCCCACCCACCCTTCTCCCCACCCACCTCTCCCCACCCACCCTCTCCCCCCCCACCCCCCCCTCCCCCCCACCCACTCTCCCCACCCACCCCTCCCCACCCCCCCACCCCCCTCTCCCACCCACCCTTCTCCCCAGCCACCCTCTCCCCAGCCACCCTCTCCCCATCCACCTCTCCCCATCCACCCTCTCCCCATCCACCCTCTCCCCAGCCACTCTCTCCCCACCCACCCTCTCCCCACCCACCCTCCCCCACCCACTCTCCTCCCCCACCCCCCCTCCCCACCCACCCTTCTCCCCCACCCCACCTCCCCCACCCACTCCTCTCCCCACCCACCCTCCCCCACCCCCCCCCACCCCCTTCTCCCCACCCACCCTCTCCCCACCCACCCCTCTCCCCACCCCCCCTCTCCCCCACCCACCCTTCTCCCCCACCCTCCCCCACCCACCATCTCCCCCCCCACCCTCCCCCCCCCTCCCCCCCCACCCTCTCCCCACCCACCCTCTCCCCCCCCACCCCTCCCCACCCACCCTCCCCACCCCTCTTCTCCCCACCCACCCATCTCCCCCCCACCCCCCACCCACCTCCCCCACCCACCCTCCCCCCACCCACCATCTCCCCACCCCCACTCCCCACCCACCTCTCCCCCACCCACCCTTCTCCCCACCCACCCTCTCCCCCACCCACCCTTCTCCCCCCACCCCTCCCCCACCCACCTCTCCCCCCCACCCTCCCCCACCCTTCCCCCCACCCCCCACCCCCCCTCCCCCACCCACCCTCTCCCCACCCACCCATCTCCCCACCCACCCTCTCCCCACCCACCATCCTCCCCACCCCCCCTTCTCCCCACCCACCCTCCTCCCCACCCACTCTCCCCCCCCCCCCCCCACCCCTCCCCCACCCACTCTTCTCCCCCACCCACCCTCTCCCCACCCACTCTCCCCTCCCCCCCCACCCTTCTCCCCACCCACCCTCCCCCACCCACCCTCCTCCCCACCCACCCTTCTCCCCACCCACCCTCTCCCCCACCCTCCCCCCCCCCCCACCCTCTCCCCACCCACCCTTCTCCCCACCCACTCTTCTCCCCACCCACCATCTCCCCACCCCCTCTCCCCCACCCACCCTTCTCCCTACCCACTCTTCTCCCCACCCACCCATCTCCCCATCCACCATTCTCCCCACGCACTCTTCTCCCCCACCCACCCTTCTCCCCACCCACTCTTCTCCCCCAATCACTCTCTCCCCACCCACCCTTCCCCCACCCACCCATCTCCACACCCACCATTCTCCCCACCCACTCTTCTCCCGCACCCACCCTTCTCCCCACCCACTCTTCTCCCCACCCACCCATCTCCCACCCACCATCCTCCCCACCCACTCTCCCCCCCACCCACCCTTCTCCCCACCCACTCTTCTCCCCCAATCACTCTCTCCCCACCCACCCTTCTCCCCACCCACTCTTCTCCCCACCCACTCTTCTCCCCACCCACCATTCTCCCCACCCACCCATCCCCCCACCCACCATTCTCCCCACCCACTCTCTCCCCCACCCACCCTTCTCCCCACCCAGCCACTCTTCTCCCCACCCACCATTCCCCCCACCCACTCTTCTCCCCCACCCACTCTTCTCCCCCACCCACCCATCTCCCCACCCACCATTCTCCCCACCCACTCTTCTCCCTCACCCACCCTTCTCCCCACCCACTCTTCTCCCCCAACCACTCTTCTCCCCCACCCACCCTTCTCCCCACCCACCCTTTTCCTCACCCACCCTTCTCCCCACCCACCCATCTCCCCACCCACCATTCTCCCCACCCACCCATCTCCCCACCCACCATTCTCCCCACCCACCCTTCTCCCCACCTGCCCTTCTCCCCACCCACTCTTCTCCCCCACCCACCCTTCTCCCCACCCACGCTTCTCCCCACCCACTCTTCTCCCCCACCCACCCTTCTCCCCACCCACTCTTCTCCCCCACACACCCTTCTCCCCACCCACCCTTCTCCCCACCCACTCTTCTCTCCCACCCACCCTTCTCCCCACCCACCCATCTCGCCACCCACCATTCTCCCCACCCACTCTTCTCCCCCACCCACCCTTCTCCCCACCCACCCTTCTCCCCACCCATTCTTCTCCCCCACCCACGCTTCTACCCACCCACCATTCTCCCCACCCACTCTTTTCCCCCACCCACACTTCTCCCCACCCACCCTTCTCCCCACCCACTCTTCTCCCCCACCCACAGTTCTCCCCACCCACCCTTCCCCCCACCCATTCTTCTCCCCCACCCACCCTTCTCCCCACCCACCCTTCTCCCCACCCACCCTTCTCCCCACCCACTCTTCTCCCCCACCCACCCTTCTCCCCCACCCACCCTTCTCCCCACCCACCATTCTCCCCACCCACCCTTCTCCCACCCACCCATCTCCCCACCCACCATTCTCCCCACCCACCCTTCTCCCCACCCACCCATCTCCACACCCACCATTCTCCCCACCCACTCTTCTCCCCCACCCACCATTCTCCCCACCCAGCCATCTCGCCACCCACCATTCTCCGCACCCACTCTTCTCCCCCAGCCACCCTTCTCCCCACCCACTCTTCTCCCCCACCCACCCTTCTCCCCACCCACTCTTCTCCCCACCCACCCATCTCCCCACCCACCATTCTCCCCACCCACTCTTCTCCCCCACCCACCCTTCTCCCCACCCACTCTTCTCCCCCACCCACTCTTCTCCCCCACCCACCCTTCTCCCCACCCACCCTTTTCCCCACCCACCCTTCTCCTCACCCACCCATCTCCCCACCCACCATTCTCCCCACCCACCATTCTCCCCACCCACTCTTCTCCCCCACCCACCCTTCTCCCCACCAACTCTTCTCCCCCACCACCCTTCTCCCCACCCACCCATCTCGCCACCCACCCTTCTCCCCACCCACCCTTCTCCCCACCCACCCATCTCGCCACCCACCCTTCTCCCCATCCACCCTTCTCCCCACCCACCATTCTCCCCACCCACTCTTCTCCCCCACCCACCCTTCTCCACACCCACCCTTCTCCCCACCCACTCTTCTCCCCCACCCACTCTTCTCCCCACCCACCCTTCTCCCCACCCAACCCTTCTCCTCCACCCACCCGCCTACTCCACCACCCACCCTTCTCCCCACCAATCCTTCTCCCATGGGTTCGAATCCCACGATCTACCAAAACGGGAAACGGACGCTGAACTCTATGGGATATCCCGTGTGGTCCCATTACAGGATAAAACAACAAGTAGTTGCCACACTAGTTGGCTTTAAGGAGCGTGGTAAATACAGTCATCCTGGAGTTCTTCCAGTTAAGTTTGAAATCACAATTTCCAAAGACAATTAAAACCGATACGGCCTGGAGACTAGCTGTCCGGTAATGACGCGAAGCCGTAAGCCAAGTACTCGATGAAAGTTGCTTTGCCAACAGTTCGACATCTATTTTATTGTATTATTATTATTTATTTTAATACAGTGATTTTGCGACAGTTACAAATTCCGGTTCATACTCATAGTGCGACTGCAATGCTATGCAACTAACCATACTGCAGTTCATCATTATCGATTGTTATAATCTTATTCATCCCCTTGGAAGAGTTTATAAAAAAAGAATTATTCCAGTAATATATTTTCATGAATCAGCACTGGAGAATCGGTAAGATTTAGTCAATCCGCCATCTTATTTTTCAAGAAAATAGGAACACAGAATGAAATATATATGTAGAGGATAGCGAACTGGCCAGGTACCAGTGCACTGTGACATTGTATATAATATATAAATATATAGATTAGTTAGACGAATCTTACCTGGGTATAGATGATGGATAACTGTTGTTTTCCCGAGGTATAACCCTCGGATAGACATGGGCGAGGGAGAAGGAAGCACATCCGGGTCCAGCAATTTTTACCTCCTGATTCAGGATAAAAATGATCTAAACTAATAATAATCATGGATCTGTAATGTTTTCTTGGTACAAGCAAATGGTATAGACGTGGTAGGGCGTGGTGGGTGGGCACTCGCCCACGTCTATTCGAGGCTTATACCTCGGGAAAACAACAGTTATCCATAATCTATACCCAGGTAAGATTCGTCTAACTAATCTATTTTACCTCGGTATAAAGCCTCAGGCTAGCCGCAGGCTAGGGAGAACTTTACGTAATATCATTTTTATCCTGTGTATTGTATTGTTTATTACTTTTGTTAACTATTTCAACTTCCTGTAACAACATATCATATAACCTTTAGACAGTATTAATGAGATTGAAAAATATTTTGTTTCTCACCTATGTACTCTAGTCTTTGAGTAACCGTCGGGCGATGCCGCTTGACTTTTCTAGTCGTTTGTTGTAATGTTTTGCAAATGATCTAGCGGTCTTCCAGCCTGCATGTGCCAGGATTCGTTTTACCGAAATCCCTAGCAATCGCGCTTTTGAAACCATGGCGCCTCACGTCGAATGAGACGTATATCTGTCCGTATTGACACCTGCCAATTTCAACACTGTAATTGTCCATCGTGCGAAGGTATCTCGCGAAATGCCCTTGTGTGGCTTAAAAAGCTGTCTTGAATTCCTTAAGTCACTAGTCTTGGATATATACACCCATATGGCTGAAACTACACATAGTTTTGGATCCTCTGTGAAACTTGTAACGTTCACTGTAGACAGAGGGTCTCCTGTGCAGTTAGATTTTAATAATTGTGTTAAATCAAACGCAGCTTCTTTCCTATCTATCTCCAGGCCATCTAGTGATAGGACGACTATAGTTTGTCCTCGCTGGCCTGTCACTAGTAAAAGTAGCATAGCTACTTTAAATCCTAACTTCTTAACATCTAAGTGTTTGTTATGCGGCCATTGTTTGAAAAGTTTAAACACGACCGATACATCCCAAAACCGATTATATTTAGGTTTGGGGGGGTTTCGTTCATAGATCAACCTTAGGATCCAGTGAATAACTTGATGTTTTCCTACTGTTTGGCCATCTATTCTGGGCAGGATAATAGACAAAGCCCATCTAGCTGCATTAATGGCCCCAAATCCTAGGCCTTCATCTTCTAACATGCGTAAGAATCTTGCTACCTGAGAAATCAAAGGTTTCATAGGTTTGACCTTTTGAATTAGGCAATGAACGCCCCACTTCCTTAAGTAAGTTGTGTACATTTTAACTGTACCTTTCCTCCATACATGTGAAGCTAATCTTTGTTGAGTAATTTTGTCTAGGCCAAACTGTTGTAAATAATTATTTAGAAAAGGAATGCTAGCAGAGGTGTCATCGACATGTCTCTGTGGCGTGTCAGTGGGCCTTGATGTGTTAGATTTCCTGGGGATCTACCACTATGCCTGGTAGCCAAGGTTGTGTGTCCCATTCGGGGACTATTAAGATTGCATGAGCTTTGTCCATCTTGATTTTCCTGGCCACTCGGCTGATAATGCTGAATGGGGAGAAAATGTAGTAAAATTCATTGTCCCAAATTAAAGAAAACGCATCTACCTGCCAGGCGTTTGGTTCTCGGTGCCATGAAACATGCTTTTGTATTTTATAATTATTTCTGGAGGCAAATAAGTCGATATTGGGTTGACCCCATTTTTGACATATGTTTTCGAAAATCGCTGTATCTAGGAACCATTCCAAATGATCATGGAAATGTCTACTCTTTTTGTCAGCTAGGGTATCCTGAACCCCTGGAATATGTGCTACTGTTAGCCAGACTTGGTTTTGTTGCGCCCAATCCCAAATCATTTTTGCTATGTTATTGCATGGTTTGGACTTTGTCCCCCCCATGTTTCTTACATACGCCATAGCCGTTGTATTGTCCGTCAGAATTCGAACATGATTTCGTAGCAATCTGATTAAGCTCGCTAGCCCTAAATAAATGGCTCTTAATTCTAGGGCATTAATATGGTCAGAAATTTCAGTTTGTAACCATCTCCCTCCTGTCGCTACATCGTTTCGATGCGCTCCCCAACCTTCTAGCGAAGCGTCGGTCGTGACTACCGTGTTGGGTTCTCCCATTCTAATGGGATTGGGAGAGTCATGAATATGTTCAAACCACCAGGTAATACCCTGTATTCCTTCTTTGGAAATAAACATTTTTCATTTGAAGTTTCCTTTTGCGCGTGCCAAAGCCAAATTTGTATCTATCTCTAAAGATTTTATGTGGGCTTTACCATATAGAATAGCAGGAGCATAACCTATCATTATACCGATAAGGACGGTGACCTGCCTTATCTTTGGCCTAGTTAGCTCGACCAAGCGGGTCACTGAATCTAGAAACTTCTTGAGTTTCTGTTTCGTAAGCGAAACCGTCATTTTTTTGTATTAACAATAAACCCCAAACATTTAAGTTTGGTCGCCTGTTTAAACACCGACTTGTCTTGATGAATATAAAAACCCAGCCTTGTCAGCAATTGGCAAAGATCGGTAACTGCATTTTGACAATCTTTAAATGACTGAGCCATAATGAACGAATCATCTATGTAAGGGAACATATTATGTCCTTTCCTAGCCATAGCCGAGAAAACTGGCTTTAAAAGCTTAGTAAAAAGGCGAGGGGCACAAGCCAAACCATTAGGCATACAGGTAAATTAGAAAAGTTTGTTATTCCAAATAAATCTTAAGAACTTTCTGTGTTCTGTACAAATAGGAACTGTATAATAAGCATCTCGTAAATCGACACTGGCCATCCAGGCCCCTGGTGTGACCAAATCCCTGGCAGTTTCTAATGAGAACATTTTAAAATGTTGGTATTCAACTATTTCATTTAATTTAGTTAGATCTAGGATCATTCTGATCTCACCATTTGGTTTAGGTCAGGAAAATATATTAGAAATAAATTCACCTGGTGAGTGATTAACTTGTTCTATAATACCTTTTGTTTCAAAAAGAGACACCTGATTTTCTAATGCTTCCTTTTCTATTTCATTAAATTTATGAGGGAAAGGAATACGTATTTGTTTTGGAATTTCTGTAAACGGAATCTGTCCTCCTCTAACTATGTTTAAAATGTCCCTATCGTTAGTTATTTTACACCATTCAGGAAATTGTGTAGAAATGTTGCCTGCAATAAAATTCCTTACATCTGTTTTGTGTTTCCTCCGTTACCATGTCTGCTGCCACTGGCTCCGGAGTCTGTGTGGCAGTTTCTATTTGTTACCTGGGTGTGGGAACGGTTGTTTGGGTGTGAACTCCCTTCGGAACGGGCGGTTCCCGTCGTTCCACCCTAAGGACTGTCGGTCCCCTCTTCCTCTTCCCCTTGGTTGGAAGCCGTAGGAGGGGCCGGACCTTACCGCTCTTGCTCCCCGGCGGTTCCGAAAATCCGTCCGGGGTCTGCGAAATCTGGAAGAATTATCCAGTTTCCGCTTCACTTCCATGTTCTTTCCACTCTTCGCCTCTGCCTCAACCTCCTTAAAGAGGTAAGGGAGTTGGCCACCAAACATTTTCGTCTTGTCGAGTGGCTTCCCTTTCACTGGTTTCGGTGGCAAGAACAACGTATACTCCTTACCGTCGTTGTCTGTAACCTTCTTCGATCTCACTACTTCCTTCCTTACCGGCATCTGTTGTGACCGCCTTGAAGACGTTTTCGTAACGTCTGTAGCTGAGGAAGTTACTTGCTGCGGTAAGTAACACAATGTTCTTATCCATGGAGCGGGTTAGCGAGGAGAATTTGTTCTCCGTCTGCATTCTATTAGCGATGGGTGCCACTGACGTCAGCGCCCCTAACACCGCTTTGTGGATGGTGAACAGAATGTTTTCGAATTTACGTCTGTCGTCACTCAGACGGACTCCTGAGTCCATCTCTTTCACCACCTTGTTGGGAATTCCTTTAATTCCTGAAATCTGCTCTGTCAACTTGGTGATAACTTATGCCGGCTTAAAGGTGTTAAAATGGCCTTTAATCATCTCACGCATCATAGTTGTGGTTCGTACCTTTTTAGCCTTCTGTTTGGGGCACTTCTTGCGGGCTTTTCCGTCAATTTTGGCATATACTCCCGCCCTCTCCGTATCGGAGTCCGACTCGGTGGTAGACGAGTCAGAAGAAGAGTCGGATGAAGAATGCTTCTTCTTCTTTTTGCTCTTCTTCTTGTTCTTTTTCACTCTCTTTGCCTTACTGGCCTTAGTGAACTCGTCACCCGACGAGCTGTCGGCTCTTTTCCTTTTCTTCTGTTTTGACTTGGAACAAGGTAACTCGTCCGCCGAGTCAGTGTCCTCAAAATCGGACACGTCTTCCCAGTCCGAATCCAGGATAAGGAGATGCCGGCCTGTAGCCAGGCGCGTGTTCGGCTGGATCTGTTGTAGCTTTAACTCCAACATCTGGCTTATCCGGGCGTCCAGGTCTACCGGATAAGTGGCTCCGTCATCACTTTCACGGTCAGATGGAATGTCTGCACCGGGCTGTGGAGACAGCGGTGCCATCAACCCAGGCGACGAGTCGTAGCCTGTGGGCACATGCCCCTCCACTGCAGCCGGTGGCAGCTTGTTTCGCTTTGTAGCCATCGGTAGTCTGCAACCAAATAAAAGGTTACTGTAAACCGGTATCATCTCAACGTGAACACAAAAGTGACGCCAGGTTAACCCCGGGTTGAGGATCTATATGGTATTGAGTAATGTATTTACACCGTTCTCAGTACAGGCGTGATAAGCTAAGTGTATTGTCGTAGGTTTGTGGTATCGAAACCAACCATATGAGGGGTAGGCCTCTGGGACATCCCACGCTCTCTGTTCCATACACTTCTCCCTCCCGCGGCATTCTGCGCCAGCAAGTTGGAGAAAATGCTATGAAACTCGGAGGTACGCCTCAAAACCATTGGGGAGTCTATAAAAGAAACCCAGGATCATCCCCAACAACACCCTCTATTAGGGTCTGAGGGAATCTCCACAGGAGATGTGACCGTGCCAACATCTAAAACAGGTGTCGATAGAACAAAGATTTCGGTTCGTAACACAAAGCAATGCATTGTTCTATCCGTATTTATAAAAACACTAATCCTGTCCTAAATGGACCTCAGAAAGTTCTGAACTTTCATATCTAGATGCTATCATGTATCATAAACAAGCTAAGCCAAAGTTTTAATTACTACTTACAGTTAATTAGTTTGTTGTAGACAAATTTTGCCAGAGCAACTCAATGAACGTCCTCCCGTCGTGAGTTGTTTATGCTAATTGCTGGACCCGGATGTGCTTCCTTCTCCCTAGCCTGCGGCTAGCCTGAGGCTTTATACCGAGGTAAAATATATATATATACTTATATGTATGTATTCATGTACAGTATAGGGGTCCCCAGTGGGCCAGCATTATAAAGCCGCCAAAGTGTGTTCAGAATGGGATTCGAACCCATACCTGTGACAATCTAAGGCGAGTGTTCTACCCATTGGACTAACCATGCTCCACGACCTAAACGCCTGCATGTCCATGTGACATTTCATCTTGGGAGGCGAGTGTAACTGACTACATACACTCACTAATTATGTGATATCGCGTGAGCAAAAAGTCCTCCAGTAATTTTAGATGGAGGTGGTCCAATGTTTTCAACATTTTCAGTAATACAAATTATGATTGACTAAAATATTGATGTAGCATGAAGCATTACCACGTTATGTGAGCACTACTTTGTGGGAAGATATGGGAGCTAGCTAAAGTCTCACTCTTTGTATGACTGTTTGAATGTTGGTTGGTTGTTGAAGTTTTACATCCTGGCAACATCTATGGTCATAACAGGACAGTTACTGACTTGTGACAGTGCACTCTCATGACAACTTTATAGTGCTGCCCCATTGGGAAATCAAGCCTCTGACAGCATGACCCGATATCTCACTCAGTCCTATTATCCTGGTATTGAGCTAACCAGTCCTTGCCTTATCGTATTAATGCCGAGAGCCAGGCTAGGAAGCGACAAGTATCAATTTTGTAAGTCATTAGTTTGACTCGACCGGGAATCAAACTCCCGATCTTCTGCACAGGAAGCATGCGCTCTACCGATTCAGCCACCGCGTTCAGTGTTTGTTTGTTGTTGTTTTACGTCCTAGCAACATCTAAGGTCATATCAGGATGGGTACCGACTTGTGACAGTGCACACTCATGGTGACTTTATAGTGCTGCTCCACTGGGAGATCAGGCCACCAGCACCATGACCTGATATCCCACTCAGTCACATTATCCTGACACTGAGCCAACCAGTCCATGCCCTATCCTAATAATGCCGAGTGCCTGGCAAGAAAGTGACAAGTATCAAGTTTTAAGTCATTGGTTTGACTCGACCAGGGTTCGAACCCACGACCCTATGGGTTCGGTTCCCCGGATTTCCCAAAACAGGTTTGTTTGTTTTTGTTTATGTCCTAGCAACATCTAAGGTTGTTGTTGTTGAAGATTTATACTGCCTATCATGGATAAGCCTGATTAGGCTTGTTTTCACCATTAGACAGTTTGTCGATAGAAAGCCCGAGCCTACACTTTTACCGACCCAAGGGATTTTTAACCTCCCACACCACATAGACATGGTATGAGAGCAACTGGCCTTTGATGACGCTGTAAGTTATACACAGCGGTGGAAATCCAAATTGGCAGAGGTGGGGGCACAGGGAATTGAACCACTGACCTTCAGATTAGGAGTCTGACCTAGAAAAAAGTCAGACACTCTAACCACTCCACCACAGAGAACCCCACGTCATATCAGGATGGGCACCGACTTGTGACAGTACGCACTCATGGGGATTTTATAGTGCTGCCCCACTAGGAAATCAGGCGCCCGGCACCATGACCCGATATCCCACTCATTTCACATTATCCTGACACCGAGCTAACCAGCCCTTGCCCTATCCTAATAATGCCTAGCACCAGGCTAGGAAGCGGCAAGTATCAATTTTTAAGTCATTGGTTTGACTCAACCGGGAACCAAACTCGCGAACTCCCGATCTTCCGCATGCGAGGCCTGTGGTCTACCGATTCGGCCACCGCGCCCGGTCCCCAAAACAGGAGACTGACGCTCAACTCATTCGGCCACCCCGTCTGGTGCCCCGTCCAGTGTGGGAATGTTGAAAACGTTGTATGACCCCCTAAATAGCTACATGATATTTAAAGCTGCATAGTCTGATGAAATATCAAATTTTTCAAAACCAAATCAATTATCTAGATTTGATTTTACATATCTAACTTAGATACTGATGCACTTATTAAGCATTTGTTTCTGCGTTGAAGGCATTAATTACTGAGTCAATTTAACAGAACCTGTTACTGCAGAAGTCTATGGTGTCAGAGTTTTGACAAGCTTGCCAAAACTAATTTTCCATGTTTGCACTCAAAATATCTCAAAAGTTTACTATTTAAAATAAAAGTAACTTTGAAGTAATATAAAGTAGATGATACTAGTGATCGATCTAAAATATTTATCTCAGAAAAATACAGAAATTCAAAACCATCGGACTATGCAACTTTAAGTAGTCACTGCGGAACCAGCTCTGTCTAAGTCGGTGCCCTATGTCATGTACAAACAAGCGCTACCTCCCTATCTACAAACTAACGATCTTGTTGAGCCTGACATAGTTGATCTTTCTATTGTTTGAATGTGATTGCGCGCTGTCATAAATCGGTACCCATTCTCAACTGACCATATAATATATGTTGCTAGAATGTAAAACCCAAACAAACTCTCTCTATATACACATATGCATACATATGCATATTTAATATATATAACCGTACGTATATATATATATAACGTATAATATGTCTTTATAATTTTCCTGGAATATTAAGTTGATATTTCTAAACATCTACATTTAATTACACTTAGACCAACCAACATTTATTGACCAACGAAAGCTATATTAAGCGCCATACTGTTGATAACTTACTATCGGGTACCTAATCAGCCAGGCAGGCTCAAAGTGCACGCTTTACACATGGGAAAACTACTAAACAACCATCTCCCACTCCCCCCAATCCACTCATCATCACTAACGGGACCTGAACCTATTGTACGCCATGTTGCTATGGCCACTACAGGGGCTGTCACACTACGACCTATGGCGTTAGCGTATGCCGACATATGCGCTTTTCGACCAACACATTGGCATAGGCCGTCATAGGTTATGCATAGGTTGGGCATATGTCATATATGCTTTTCATAGGTCGTCATAGGTCGGCGTAGGTCGAGCCACCAAAAAATGTTTGTACATGTTCAAAATTTTAAACCTATTCCGGCGTGTGGCTCATACGTTTCTCATATGCTGGATGTACGCTGGACGTAAGCTGGCATAGGTTATGCATAAGTTAGGGGTAGGTCGGCATAGGTTAGCCGTACGTTGAACCTTGCTCCTCCGCGTATCTCTGGCGTATATAGTGTACACCTAGCTTACGTCTAACGTGCCTCTAGCGTGTGCTGGTGTACTCCACTGGTCCTATCCCTATGCTATTTATTACTATCAATGCCAAATGCCCGGCTAGGTAGCAATAAGTATCAACTTATTCGTTTGACTCAACCAGGTTTCGAACCCAGGGGTTTGAATCCCATTACCTACCAAAATAGGAGATGGGTGCTCAACTCATTTGGCCACCTTATGTGGGTCTGTAGTCAAATGTTGATGTTTACTACTTGGGAGGGGGGGGGGGGGGGGGTGAGGGGGGTCTGGAAAAGTAATACTCTTTGTACTAGTTCTAATACCCTGAAAATGTTGATAACTTTGGACGGGCCTTTAGTGCCCATGAGCTATAAGCGTTTACACAGTCAGTGCCCGTGTGACCAGAGAACACCACCCATTTCGCCTCTCTTTGCCAATTCATGGACCATCATTTTTTATTTACTTTTTATTGATATAATTGGAGACACTGGCGCCATCTAGTGGCGGACATAGCCCTGGTTACTACAAGCCACCACACTCTGGTTGGTTGTGAGTGCGATTAGTGGCAAGCTACTCCGCTCGCCATATCTCTTTGCCAATTCATGGATCACCATTTAAATTTTTTTTTTTTTATTGGAGACAATGGCGCCACCTAGTGGCGAACATTGCCCTGCTTACTACATTTGCTCTATGCCAATTCATGGACCACCATTTTACACAATTGGTGTGTGTTATTGGAGACAGTGGCGCAATCTAGTGGCGGACATTGTCCTGGTTACAAACCGCCACACTCTGGTTGTTGGTTGTTAGTGCACTCGCCATTATCGCGGCGTTCCTGCTGGATCAGTGGTAGGCGCCATGTGGCTGGACTGCTTTCGTTCCCACAATGACTCCTCCAGGAGAGCAAACAGGGAGGAGGGACTCGACGGCCTCCAGGTGGTCCGTCCACAGTCCTTGACCGCCCCCAGAGAGACCGTCCTACCGCCAGGTGGCGACGACGTGGCAGACGCAGGGGTCGTCGTCACGATAGTGACGTCACGAGAACAGAATGCTCGTCTGCAGTCCCTGACTGCCCCCGGAGAGACCGTTCAGCAGCCAAGTGGCGGCGACATGACGTCACGAGAACAGGATGCTCATGCGAAATCACCCGGGACTCTGTCATCGCCATTAGAAAGTTTGTCAGCGTTACCACAGTTACACCCGGCGGTGACGTCATCAGGCATGCCTAGATCGTCACAAGCGCCACCACAATTAGGCCTGTCGCACGCACCAGTGACGTCATCGGTGATGCTGGGATCGACGCCCATCGAGTCGGAGCTGACGATTCGCATGCAGGATATTTGGCGGGCTGATGTGGTCGTGTCATCGTCATGCATGCTAGTTGGGGAGACCCGCTTCCGGCCCGAGGGACTGGTGCTGCAGTCTGGCGGCAGGTTTGTCGTCAGCGACAGCATCAACAACAAGGTCAAGGTCTTCTCAGGGGAAGGGCTCCTTCAGGGCTTTGTAGGCGCCAAAGGTAAGTGTGTGTTTGTGCACCGGGTTACCAGGACATTTGCCACCCACGATTTGCCACCCGCCATTTGCCACCTGCCATTTATTTGCCACCCGCCATTTGCCAGCCGATAATTGCCACCCAACACTTTCCCGGCCTGGTTGTTATTTGTTGTTTGTTGGGGTTTTCTATCCTGGCAACAGCTACGATAATATCTGGATTGGTACCGAATTGTGACAGTGCACACACTCATGTCAACTTTATAATGTTGCCCAACTGGGAGACCAGGCTGCCGGCACCATAACCAGATGTTCCACTCAGCCACATTATGCTGATAGTGACACTGAAATATCCAGTCCTTGCCCTATCCTAGTAATGCTGAGCACCAGGCTAGGTTGTGACAGGTATCACTTTAGTAAGTTATTGGTTTGACCCAGCCAGGATTCAATGTCCCCACCTTTTGCACAGGAAGCTTGCAGTCTTAATGATTCAGTCACCATGTCCAGTTTTCTCAGCTGGGACCTTTGCCAGCCGGGAAAATTATCCCCGCACAATAGTCGAGAGTATGCACACTAACGTGAGCACACACATGTACACATGCACATAAACACCCTGGCACACACATGCACATACACACACACACTCTGGCACAACAATAACATAATCTGCTGGCATATAAGCCCTCGCTGGCAAAAGTCCTGGCCGGGAAAGTGTTTGGTGGAAATTATCAACTGGTAAATACAGTATAACCCCATTAAATCAAGCTCGGTTAAACCAAATGATCGGTTAATCCAAACTTTTTTTGGCAGCCCAGCAAACTACTACCATTTATCATATAAAGAAGTTGGTCAAACCAAAGTCGGTCAATCCAAATTATCGGTAAAATTGTCGGACTCCAGGCCACTTGCGGGACGTATTTAGATATTAGAGAACATTAAAGGATACGTATTCTGCAAAACTACCATCAATACAGCTTTTAAAAAGGCACTAACTAGGGACAGGGCACAAGGGAAAGGAAAGCTACAAACAAAACAAACAAACAAATTTTGGGAACACGTCCTCATCCACAAGCCTATTACCATCTCACTAGATGTACATACTAGGCTAAGATATTAGTTATATGATAGGAAGTTATACCCCCAAAAAAACTAACATAGATACTAACTACTTAAATAAATGCTGGTGGACGTCCCAGATACCAACCTGGAACCGGGACCCGGGCATACACCATAACATTCCTCACAGCTGTCCAGCATTGAAAACAAGCACCCTCGCGGGAGCTTACACACTATGGGCAGAATAAATACCATATCACAAAAAAAATGTTTTAACTGATTTAATATAGCGGAGTTCCGTATTTACAGGGCTGACGTGCTAGTTTAGCAGTTGGTATGCAAGAGAAATCTAGTGAATTAGCATTTTACTTCATATATATATAAATATATACAGTAAAACCTCTCTAACTGACCACGTCCACATATCAATCACTCCCTATATTGGTCGCTTTATTTGGGTCCCAAACGATACCATTCTAACGATAAAAAAACGTAATTCATAATGCACCCGCGTTTTTGCCAATGCCAAGTCAAAGCCAAAGCTCAGTTAAATCAATGATAGGTTCATCCAAACAAATTTCCAGGGTCCCTTCAAGTTTGGTTTAACGGGGTTATACTGTAGTGGGTGACACATGTCAGGTGGCAGTATGTGCAGTCATACAACTCATGTTTGCGTTAAAGTTGCATAGTGTAATGACTTGCACTTCTGTCATATATTTGAGATACACATCATTAAAATCTACCTTCCTTTAGTTGGAAGTAATTTTGTATTACAAATGGCTAAAACCGGACGCGTGTCCTAATCGATAGAGCGTAGGCTTCCCGTGCGGAAGGTCGGGAGTTCGAATCCAAGCTGAGTCAAACCAATGACATAGAAAATTAATACTTGTCGGTACATAGCCTGGCGCTTGGCATTAATAGGATAGGACAAGGACTGGTTAGCTCAGTGTCAGGATAATGTGACAAAGTGGGATATTGGGTCATGATGCCGGCAGCCTGGTCTCCCAGTGGAGCAGCACTATAAGGTTGCCATGAATGTGCACTGTCACAAGTGGGTACCTGTCCTGATATGCCTGTTTCTAAGTAGGCTATGTAGGATCAACTCTAGCTAAGTGCATTGATTTAGAAAATGTTATGATTTCATCAGACTATTTAGTTTAAACAATAAGAATGTAAAATAAAGAGTTTCATTATGTGTAAGCAAAAAAGGCCGTACCAAGAATCCTGTACAAACTACATATTCTAAGGTTGTTGAACCGACCCTGTAGATGTAAGTGCATTGCCATTAACCAACTTATGCAAATACACGATTTAAAAGACTTACGATTTCAGGGGGACGAGTGTAGTAGTTTGCACTAACCTCTCAGGTAAGCAGCCACATAGACACGTAGATGTGGAAAGGGGGTCATTGACATTTGAAGCAGGGATCTGTTTCTTTGGTTTAATCCTGAATATTAATTTATCAATGAATATAAAAAAAGAAAAAAAGGTAAAAACCAAGATCTGATCCTGATTTGGACATCGGAAATGCGATAACATTCTGATGTGGTATTTACATCGGGATTTGATGTAAATAGGACCTTTTCATGATGGCCAAAATCATGTCTGACCGACATAAAATGATTTACCCTTTTTTTTTAATGTGTTAGGAAACACTTTGAAACCCAAAAGAAAGCAGGTGCAAACCCCCGAAAACGCCAATCCAAAATTGAGATAAACATTGGAATCAAACCTTCCAAAAGTTAACTTTTTTTTACATTCCTACTTATTTGTTCATTGATCCATAATCATGTGATAAAACAAAAGGTGGAATTAGTGAGAATTAAAATTATTTTCAGGTAGCAATTTGTTATTTATACTGCATTTTTTGATTGGCGTTTATGGGGATTTGCGCCTGAACCATTGGCGACAGGCATTTAAATTCTTAATGATTTCTCGACAAGAAGCATCCACACACATCCATGTAAATAATTTTAAACCCCCATACTTTGTCACTCTTGGAAAGAGAGTTATCTGTCTGAGTAGGTCCAATGTGTGACCAACATGAGGCCCAGGGTCATGATATGGTTGACGAGTGGGTGAGAGATAACACTCATGTTCAGTATTAGTAACTACCGGACGCGGTGACCGAATCGGTAGAGCGCAGGCTTTTCGTGCGGAAGGTCGGGAGTTCTGATCCCAGCCGAGTCAAACCATGCAATAATGGCTTGTAAAATTGACACTTTTCGCTACCTAGCCTGGCGCTCGGCATTAATAGTGTCGTGGGGGTGATGAAAATGGCAAATATTGTGCCTAGAGCGGGACTCGAACCCACATCTCTATACATCTGGGCCAGTGTGCTAACCAATACACCACCGAGGCTCCCTGATATCAGCAGACTACTACACTTGTCCCCCTGGAATTGTAAGTCTTTTAAATGGTCATTTAATGCTTACAATTATATACATACAGGCAATGCACTTACACATACATACCCAGGGTAGGTTCAACAACCATACAGCACGTAGCTTTACAGGATCATGGTCACGGCAACCATGGTCATGGGGGTGATGAAAATGGGAAATATTGTGCCTAGAGTGGGACTCGAACCCACATCTCTATACATTCCGGGCCAGTGTGCTAACCATTACACCACCTAGGTTCCCTGATATCAACACACTACCCATGCCTACCTGTCTATGTGGTCACTTGCCTGAGAGGTCAGTGCAGACTACTACAATAAGATAGGGCTAGGACTGGTTAGCTCAGTTTCAAGATAATATGACTGAGTGGGAAATTTGATCATGCAGCTGATGGACATGGAGCTGGTGGCTTGGTCTCCCAGTGGGGCAGTACTATAATGTCGCCATGAGTGCGCACTGTCGAAATCCGAATCCCACGATCTGGCAAAACGGAGACGGACGCTCAACGCATTCGGCCATCCCGTCTGGTCAAATTTCACATACATCCTGTGATGCGCATGCATGTTCGTAACCATCAGCATAGGCCATATTCACTCGCTGTGAATATGGCCTATGCTGTTTGTTTGTTTGTTTGTTGTTGTTTTACGTCCTAGCAACATCTAAGGTCATATCAGGACGGGTACCGACTTGTGACAGTGCGCACTCATGGCGACTTTATAGTGCTGTCCCACTGGGAAACCAGGCCGCCGGCACCATGACCTGGTATCCCACTCAGTCACATTATCCTGACACTGAGCACACCAGTCCTTGCCCTATCCTAATAATGCCGAGCGCCTGGCTAGGAAGCGACAAGTATCAATTTTAAAGTCATTGGTTTGACTCGCCGACACGGCGTAAAGCAACCATCAATCAATCCTCAGTGTTTGTAATGTAGCATTCAATAAAAACAATGCAGGGTTTCTTGGTATTTATCAAAGGTCCATTGAAAGCTTTCTGACCAGATTTCGCTGGGGGCCGACAAACTTCAAAATGGCATAAAACGGAACGCAGCAGGAACGCCGACATTCAGCGGAAGGTGTCATATGGAATATTTTCGAAAGCCTTTGGTATTATCATTCTACTGATATACGAGAAAGGCTAGTCAGCAAAAAATAAAATAAAACAAAAATACATAGGCCCTATGGTGTTTCGAATTACCAATACATTCTGACGACCGTCCCCAGTAGCGTATGTGCGGTGTCAAGTTCCATTGAATAGACTAGTTCGTCATTCCAGCAGCGTGGTGAATTGTGGGATGCATCAAAGCAAAACAAACCCGCACGAAGCACATGGCACATGCTAATACACTGGGTGCAGCTATGAAATGTGCTAGTTTCAACTCATCTCAGCTCTTGTTTGAAACACCAACTACAAAAATATATATAATATATTAAGATGTTAATCTTTTATCCAGCATTGCACTTACATCAATCTAATCTATCTGCATTTAGATTTAGACAAATCTGGGCACTCAGACTAGTGTTAGAGCCATAGCCATAGTCAGTTTTACTTATTGTATTCATGTTTTTATTTATATCCTATGGTTAATAACATCTGTTGGGCTAGGAAATGGGTAGGATTAATCAGACATTGGTTATATATTTCTCTGAAACAAGTTTCTGTTGACACAATTGATATTTTAATATCTAGAACAAGAATTTAAAATGGTGATGTGAATATCAGCCTGTAAAGTCATTGTTTTGTGGGGAATTGTATATTCAGGACAGGAGGCGGACTACATAGTATGGGATTTATTCAAGAACAGGCAATGTAACAGTGAAGTAATGTAATCAGAGTGAGTAGAGAAGTTAAGTTGGACAGTTCGTTAAGGCAATGTAAGTGTAATGGATAAAGTAGTAATGTTGAAGGTCAAATGTCATAGGTAATGTCATTTATCGTCATGTGGCTGTCACACTACGACGACAAGCGGCGACGACAGCCCAGCGACATGGATTTTGTGAAAACCCGACGACATATGCAAATTCGGGCCAAGCGCCGCGACAGCGCCGCGACAGCGCCGCGACAATGTTAACACAGTGGGTGGGCAAGCAGTCTCCATATGATATATGAAGAAATGGGACGGTACAAACATGCGTGTTAGACTATGCGGCGGACCTGTTAGGAAGCAGTTTCCATGAGAAATATGAAGAATGGGACGGTGCAAACATGTAGGTTTATGCAGCGGACCTGTGAGGAAGCAGTCTCCATATGATATATGAAGAAATGGGACTATGCGGCGGACCTGTGAGGAAGCAGTCTCCATATGATATATGAAGAAATGGGACTATGCGGCGGATCTGAATATTCAGTGGTGTATCTGCGTGTGTGTCTCTGTGTGTGTCTCTGTATGTGTCTGTGTGTCTCTGTGTTGTGTCTCTGTATGTGTCTGTGTCTCTGTGTTGTGTCTCTGTATGTGTGTGTGTGTCTCTGTGTTGTGTCTCTGTGTCTGTGTGTGTGTCTGTGTGTGTGTGTCTCTGTGTGTGTGATAAACCACACACACTCACTCACATTCACTATCACACTCACACTCACTATCACACTGACTATCACATTCACACTCACTGTCACACTCACTATCACACTCACTATCATACTCACACTCACTATCACACTCACTATTACACTCACTATCACACTCACTATCACTATCACTATCACACTCACTATCACGCTCACTATCACACTCACTATCACACTCACTATCACTATCACTATCACACTCACTATCACGCTCACTATCACACTCACTATCACACTATGCGGCGGACCTGTTAGGAAGCAGTCTCCATATATTTTATATGAAGAAATGGGACGGTACAAACATGTGTATTAGACTATGCGGTGGACCTGTTAGGAAGCAGTCTTCATGAGAAATATGACTCGTGATAGTGAGTGTGATAGTGAGTGTGATAGTGAGTGTGAATGTGAGTGTGATAGTGAGTGTGAGTGTGATAGTGAGTGTGATAGTGAGTGTGATAGTGAGTGTGGTAATGAGTGTGATAGTGAGTGTGAATGTGAGTGAGTGTGAGTGTGATAGTGAGTGTGATAGTGAGTGTGATAGTGAGTGTGGTAATGAGTGTGATAGTGAGTGTGAATGTGAGTGAGTGTGAGTGTGTGTGGTTTATCGCACACACAGAGACACAGACACAACACAGAGACACACACAGACACATACAGAGACACAGACACACAGACAAAGAGACACACACAGACACACGCACAGACAGATACACACACAGACACAGACACACAGACACACACAGACACACCACTACACACACACACACACATGAAGCAGTTTCCATGAGAAATATGAAGAATGGGACGGTGCAAACATGTAGGTTTATGCGGCGGACCTGTTAGGAAGCAGTCTTCATGAGAAATATGAAGAATGGGACGGTGCAAACATGTAGGTATATGCGGCGGACCTGTTAGGAAGCAGTCTCCATATGATATATGAAGAAATGGGACGGTACAAACATGTGTATTAGACTATGCGGCGGACCTGTTAGGAAGCAGTCTTCATAAGAAATATGAAGAATGGGACCCACACACACAGACACACACACACACAGAAACAGATACACACACAGACACAGAGACACACACACACACACCACTACACACACAGAGACATACATGAAGCAGTTTCCATGAGAAATATGAAGAATGGGACAGTGCAAACATGTAGGTTTATGCGGCGGACCTGTGAGGAAGCAGTCTCCATATGATATATGAAGAAATGGGACGGTACAAACATGTGTATTAGACAATGCGGCGGACCTGTTAGGAAGCAGTCTTCATAAGAAAGGTCGCCGAGGTTTTTCAACATGCACAAAAACCCGACGACAACCGGGCGACAGTGGAGAAACTGTAGTTGTCGCGGAGGTGTCGCGGCGACAGCCGAACGACAACATAACGACACCGTAGCGACAGCCGACGACAGAGCAAAACGACAAGTCGTTGGGCTGTCGTCGGCCTTGTCGTCGTAGTGTGACTGCTACATTAGTTAGAGTCTTAAGTGACCCGGGCCTCAACCTTATGGAGAGTTGGGTGGGTGGGACGGTGAGAGTAGGTCTTGTCGGTGTTGTTGCAGGAGGAGAAGTGGTCGAGGTGATGGGGAGGCGGAAGGAGGAAGGGGGGGGGAGGTACCAGCGGCGGGACCAGCGGCGGGACCAGCTGGGAAGGAGGTTGTGGTGGCGGCATCTAGAGGGAGTGGGGAGAGTGAGGGAAGGAGGTGGTGGCGCCATCTAGGTGGTGAGGGTGAGGGGAGGGTGAGTGAGTGGGGAGGGGGAAGGAGGGGAAGGGGAGTGTGTGGAGAGTGGTGAGGGTAGGAGGGCGGTAGGGCTAAGGGAGGGTGGTCGTCCGCCTCCCCCGAATTACCCATATTGCCACTGCAATATGGACAATTCAGGACAGGAGGCGGACTACATAGTATGGGATTTATTCCAGAACAGGCAATGTAACAGTGAAGTAATGTAATCAGAGTGAGTAGAGAAGTTAAGTTGGACAGTTCGTTAAGGCAATGTAAGTGTAATGGATAAAGTAGTAATGTTGAAGGTCAAATGTCATAGGTAATGTCATTTATCGTTAGTTAGAGTCTTAAGTGACCCGGGCCTCAACCAAATAGTGTTGAGAGTGCCCGGGTCGCGACCGTGAAGGCCTGCTGGGGGACGTATGAGTGCACCGCGGACGACCGCCAGTGGCCAAGGTCGGTGACGTCCTTAAGGGGCGCTCCGGCGGTGGCACATGCCTGTGCGGCACCCCGACGGAGGCTGTGGAGGGTGTACCCGGATGGGTTGGGGCACCCCGAGAGGTGTAATGCGGCACATAGTGCCATAGTGAGTGTGTTGACCGTCAGTGGGGACCCGTCCGGGGTCATGAAGGCAGGGTCGAGTGGTCGGGGTGAAGTGGCGGTCGAGTAGTGCCTCCAGGCTCGTACGGGGCAGCAGATGGAGGTCGGGATCCGAGGGATCGTTATTGCGTATTGGTCGGATCGTGCTCTGGAGGTCTTGGTGGAGCGGACGACGATGGTCAGGTGCGTCCGGTGGCTGGTGACCTCTTGGTACCTGAGGGTGTGTCCCGGGTCGTCGGGGCGCCCCGTAACGAGGAGGTTCCCTTGTCGGAGGAGGGAGAAGTACCTGATGAGGATGGCCGCTGTGAGGACCTTTCCATTGTTGCCAGCCCGACGGAGGAAAGTGGTGATGGCGCGGAGGTCAGTAAGTGTGAGGGGAGGGGCCTGTCGAGGCATGTGGTCGGACTCCCGGGTGATCCCTCTTTTGATGATTTTGATGAGGTATGAGTCGAAGCCTCTTGTTCTGCCGTCCTTGAGCCTGACCCATGTCCGCGCGGCACTGAGAGTAGGTCTTGTCGGTGTTGTTGCAGGAGGAGAAGTGGTCGAGGTGATGGTGGAGGCGGAAGGAGCAAGGGGGGGGGGGAGGTACCAGCGGCGGGACCAGCGGCGGGACCAGCGGGGAAGGAGGTTGTGGTGGCGCCATCTGGAGGGAGTGGGGAGAGTGAGGGAAGGAGGTGGTGGCGCCATCTAGGTGGTGAGGGTGAGGGGAGGGTGAGTGAGTGGGGAGGGGGGGAAGGAGGGGGGAAGGAGAGTGTGTGGAGAGTGGGTGAGGGTAGGAGGGCGGTAGGGCCGGGGGAGGGTGGTCGTCCCCCTCCCCCGAATTACCCATATTGCCACAGCAATATGGACATTTCTAAGCTCAAAATGCTTAATTATGTATAGTTGTGTCTTAAATATATTCATTATATTATTATATTGCATTCAAGTATCCATGTTTATGCCTAATCGTTCTGTATTTCTATTAATTTTGAAAGAAATCAAAGTTTTGGACTATGCGTATCGGCAAACTCAATGGCAGTGCGCATTCATTTTGCTGCCAACGCCGTTTTCAGCGCATGCGCCGTCGGAATGACGATCTCGTCTATTGAACAGGTGGAAAGTAAAAGTCGGTTTCTAAAAACGGATCTCAAGCAAAAAGAGCACAGTTTTAATACCCGTGCGCAGACGAGAAAGTTGCCTTTCCCGCCACAATTTCCAACTGCAGTAAGTGTGCGCGCACCTCAATTACAGGTACTGGACCAAATATCCGGCAAGCTTGGGACTGGAAGTGGCCTGGATTTCTGGATTTTCCGGTTTTCTGCAGTGCCAATCACAAATCACCCAGTCAATGCAGTTAGCGTTAGGAACTTTAAAATTGTCTACTTCGATGGTTTTGAATTTCTGCCATTTAATTTGTAAAGTTTGTGTGTGTGTAGATAAACAGTATACTATGCTCCACTAGGAGTCCATGAGTATAAATGTGTGTATGTATACGATATATATATATACCATATATTATATACCATATATATACCACAAATATACCATGAATATATGTCATATATATGGTATATATAGTATATAGGCATATTTATGGTATATTATGTACCATAATATACCATAAACATACCATAGTATGTACTATAATATACCATAAACATACCATAGTATGTACTATAATATACCATAAACATACCATATATATACCATATATACCGTAGATACCGTATGCACCATATATACTATATATATATATATATATATATATATATATGGATGGTGTATGCCTTTATTCTGGTATCTGAAAAATTCTGAATTCCAAAACACAACTGATCCCAAGGATTTTCGGAGAATGGATTGCGGACCCGTAGGGCCTACTATGAAACCACCGCGAGCGTGCACTATCACAAGTTAAAAACCTGACCCATATGACCTCAGAGGACATGTATTTAAAAAAAAGAGAGAATTAATAAAGAAACAGAACACAACAAATATCACATAGCTCACCTGGGGCATATATCAGGTGGGCCCAAACTTGTGAATACACTTGAGAGAACAATCCATTCTCTCTAATCAAATCGCCATGAACATGACGGGTTTTTCCCAACAGGGTGCAAAATCACCACCTCACACTCAATCTACACCGGGTAGAGGGTTCGCTTCCTGTGCGGAAGGTTCGTGAGATCAAATCCGAGCCGAGTCAAACCAAACACCTACAAAATTGATATTTGTCGCTGCCTTGCCTAGCACTTTGCATTATTAGTATAGTCCTCGATATCAAGAAAATATGCCTATAAGTTATAATATCGGCATCGTGGTGAGGCAGTACTATAAAGCCACCATGAGTGCGCGCACTGTCACAACATCGGTACACGGCTTGATTATGTCCTTAGATATTGCCAGGACATGAAACTCCAATAGCCCAAATGAACTCACTCGAAGCAGATTTCATCTACAAAGCCTCATGCGATTTGCCACGTTGCCACTTTGTTACAATGTATATGCAGTGTAATGTATACACATTGACAAATCCTTAGTGGTCCAGTTAAGTTTATAACACAAACAATAGGGAAACAGAATGATAATTGTGGAACGAGTGAACAGGTTGCAGAGAAACTATGTGTGGAGCTTTGTTGTTCTTGTTGTTTTATGTCCTTTTGTAGTTAAAGCTGCAATCCGATGAAAACGTCAACCTTTTCAAAACCAAAACAATTATCTACATTTGATTCTACATATCTAACTTAGATAAGCCTACTGGTGCAGTTATAACAAATCTGTCATCACATACAGAGCCAAGTTAATAGAACCTGTTACTGCAGAAACCTATGGTGTCAGAGTTTTGGTGTGCTTGTCAAAATTAATTTTCTGCGTTTACCCTTCAAATGTCTCAAAATTTAGCAATTTAAAATAAAAGTTACTTCAAACTAAAGTAAGGTGGTTTATAGCGACCAACCTACTATATTTATCTAAGAAAATAACAGAAACTAAAGTGCATTGTTTTAGTTTGGTGTATACAATCAAAGAGGAGCTACGTATCCGATTCTTAGCACAAAACGAATGCTAAATTTTAACGGTTTATGACAGAAGTTAACAATGAGGAACAGTTGTGTATTATAGTAATAATAAATATCAGATGTATAATAAATCGCAATTATTGGTCGGGGGTGGGGGTGGTTAGTAGCTGTAACTATGGACTTTGGCAATACAATTTAATCATGTATGATATATATTTCTTTTTCAGGTAGGGGATGTGTACGCAAACCAAGGTCAATTGTAGGGTTTCCCAACGGGACTTTGGCTATTTACGACTTGGATGATAAATCAATCAAGCTTTTCTCATTCACAGGAAAATTCATGTATAAAATTGAAGGTAAGACTAAAATGAGAGTGTTACTGTTAGTCACACCAAAGAAGCATAATCCCATTATTTTTAATCTGTTTTTGTTTTAAATAGATAAATATATTAGATCGATCATTATAATCTCTACTTTAGTTTGAAGTAAAATTTATTTGATGTAAAATTGAATATATTTGAAGTGGAAATACCAAAGCAGATTTGTCTTCGATTTAGACAGTTGGCATTCACCACTACTGTGGGTAGATGTAAATATGGTATCTCCTTTATTATACCCACCCGCCCAGGGGTGTGTGGGGGGGGGGGGGGGGATAAGGACTACCATGTGTATATATATACATAAACAACACTCGTCCTCATAGAGGTGGAAAATGAAATCACCAAAATGGATATAGCCCTATATGGGGGCCGCCATTTTTATACTCATGTTGAATCGCATAATAACCAAAATCCAGCAAACGGAAATGGAAATAGCTAGTCGAACTTCGCTATGCAGTACACAGGGTGGATGACAGCGATTGATTGATAATATATTCAATTCCAATTCAATACTTTATTTCAACCTCAGCATTATATTGTAGTTACATAAATATACTCGTGTTGAATCGCATAATATGCCAAATTGTTATGCATTTCTATTAATTTAGAATAAAATCGAAGTTTTGTACGGCACATATCGGTAAACTCAATGACAATGTCTGTATCATAGTGTATGCATAGAAATACAGACTGTACGTCTTTGTTTTGCTGTCGAAACCATTTACAGCGCGCAGTCTATAGACAGTTTCATACTTCCGACTAATGTGGTCTGGGGGTGGTGGGGGGGTGGGGGGGGGTCGGTACTAAGCATTGCATATTCATATTAATGTATTAGTGTCATCCGCCGAGCCTATAATCAATTCCCTCATATCTGCACTCATGGAATCAATTGTTTCACAGTTATTGCATCAAGTCCGTACACTACAGACACTTCCTCACAAAACAAACAGTTTACCCATCGCTTGTTCCTCCTCTCTTCAGGTGAATTCACTAACACCAGCGCGCCAATTGCCGTGACGTCAGAAGGCGACCTGCTCATCCCCTACCGGCAGTCGCTCGTACTACAAGCCGTAACCGACGAGAAACCCGGCGCAACGCTCTACCGGGACGTCAACACCACCGTCGATCTCGGCAAAGCTCGCGACATCGCAGCCTCTCGCGAGATCGTAGCCACGTGCGGGATGAACAGGGACGACGTCTTATTTATCAACATAAACAGCGGCACGGTTCTCAGACGGTTGGATTTCTCTGCGAAACTCATAAACTGGCCAGTAGGCTTGCAGAGCAACTTTTTCGGCATTTGCTTCGACGCGGCCGGAAACTGCTATGTTCTCGACACTGACAACAATAACGTTGTTTTCGTTCACAAAGACCCCGCTAGGTGCATCGTGTGCTTTCACTGCGACGGCTGGATACAGCGGGCGATGCAATGTCGTCGGTTCGAGGAGATATCCTCAACATTGCTCTGTCCGAAATGTGTGTGCGTGGATCGGAGCGGGGACCTAATCGTGTTGGAGAATCTGGGAAAACTTAAGACTTTTAAGCTTCCAAGTACGACATAAGCCGTGTTCACACGGGCAAAATCTAAAGCGATTCAGCCAAGGCGGATAGCAGGAGTCGAATTAGCTGCCCATATCTGCGCATGAGCAAGTCCAGTCTGACCAGTGCCACCACGAGAGAGTGGATTCGACCTAGATATGTATTTAATGAATCGTATTGGTTTGGAACGGTCAAAACTTCTGCTGGGCAGTGAAACCCTAAAAATAAATGATGAAAAAAATATCTGTGCACAGCTAGCGGTTTCATAGACTAAATTATATAATATGCGCTTTTGATCGACCGGAAAGTCAACAAAGTAAGCTCTCGACTGCGCATGCGTGTGAGGTGCTTAATCCGCCTCAGTGCGTCCACACGGGCAAAATAAATCGAATCACAGAAATCGGCTTACGTAGTCGACCTCCACAGGTGGTTTACAGTATCTGCATCACACGAATCGATTCAGCCCTAATCCGACTCAGATGCCCGTTCACACGAGAAATGTAAGCCAAACTAGGCAAGTCGATTTCTACGAATCGATTTACATTGCCCGTGGGAACACGGCTATAGAGAGGTAGTACTGCATAGCGAAGTTTGATGAGCTATTTCCGTTTCTGTTTGCTGGATTTTGGTTATTATGCGATTCAACATCAGTATAAAAATGGCGGCCCCCATATAGGACTGTTTCGCTTTCGGTTTGCTGGATTTTGGTGATTTCATTTTCCACCTCTATGAGTACGAGTATTGTTTATGTATATATACACATGTTAGTCCTTAGCCTACCCCCTGGGTGGGTCGGTATAAAGTAGATAACATATTTACATCTACCCCCCCCCCCCCCCCCTATCTACAGTAGCCTGAGTAGGGGTGAAGAACAACCCTATATAAAAAGTGGAGAAAATGTGGGTAAGTGAAATCAGAACATAGGCACATTCTTCACATACCTTGATGCAGTTTGAGCTATTTTCCGTTTCAACCAGTGGTCCACAACTGGTTCATCAAAGGTTGTGGTATGTGCGGTCTGAATCTTATCTGTGGGAAAGTGCATATAAAAAACCCTTGCTGTTTATCGGAAAGAGCCAGCCTATGTGGTGGCAGCGGGTTTCTTCCATCAAAGAAATATGTCAGAATGACCATATGTTTGTCGTCCAATATCCGATGATAAAAATCAATGCGCTCTAAAGGCAAACTTTTTTCACATACCTTGATATATTTATCCGCAACTTTTGAACTGATTAGTAGATTAAGTCCAGGAGATAAATGAACTTTAAAGTTTGAATTAATAGAGCACATGTATATATATCCACATGGCAGCCATTGACAGAAAATTAAGAGGTTCCTGGGTAATAATCTAATCTTGGTCGGGAAGCAGTCATTTTCATTGGCTGAGGTAGTCAGGTGGTACAACCAGTTCATTGAAACATGGTGGATTTACTTCATAGACTCGTATTATTTCAAACTGATTTTGTGTCAATATGTCTTGATATTATATGATTTGAGAGTTTATATATTGAGGGGAAACATACAATCGGATTGTAGCTATTGGATTTTAATCAACAAAACATAGGAATGCCAAACTAAAAGTAAAACCATCAACATGCAGTGAGACACATTTTCTCCAACTTTTACATAGGGTTGTAATTCACCTCTGAACAGAGTCAGAGGTGAATCTTTGAATAATAGCAGTGCCGCTACCATCAGAGCCAAACACGAGGTGATTGTGACGAGAACATCCAGGTGGTGCCACCGCCATCCACACTGTAACAATGACGTCATCAACTTGATGTTAAATTATTCTACCAACCAAAAGATGGGTCGGGTCATATGCACGACAAATGAGAAGGGTCTGCACAGATGAAAGGAGAGAAGGGTCCACAGCGACGAAAGGATGAAAAACGGCTGACCACTGGGTCATATTGAGCATACCCTTGCAGGGTGAGTTTCCCATTCAGTAAGTAGTGATATTGTGTGATTTAAACAGAAATCAATGTAGATCAATTTCAAATATACTTCAAACAATTTAATCTGTGCAAAAGATACATAAATATGTGATAATGTGTGAACAATAAACTAGTCAAATAATATTTGACTACACTGCTAGCTCTGTGGAGGTCTAGCCTGGTCCCCTGGCATTCATTTGCTCAGGCAGAGGCACGGGAGTTTTCATCTATTATCCCTCAGTTTCCAACCTGGTCCCCTAGCCTTTGTACCGGTGTCGTATTTTCAGCGCCCGGTCATTCTCAGCGGCCCGTCGTGGTCAAAAGACCCGTGGCATCGCCGGCTACAAGCTCAGCTGGTGCCCGGCAGTGTTAGGGACCGATTACGCCGAAATCTATTGAATGCGATCATATTTAACAGAATTACATACTCAAATAATGAAATTTAATTAAATTAACCTTAAATTCCAAGCGATATTAACGTAGCAGCTCGATCAGCGTCGAATCGCCGAGTGTAAACAAAACAAATAGCAGTGATCGCCGCAACGTGCGCCAATCCGCGCATGCGCAGAAGCCACGACAGGCCGCTGAGAATGACCGGGCGCTGAGAATACGACACCGGAAACAAGTTTAAACGGGCTCAAACGAGTTCAACCGTGGCTGGTTGGGTCGCACCATGGCTGGTTGGGTCGCTCCGTAAAGCGCTGAATATGCTTATGAAGGAGAGACGGGTCACCACTGTGATTTATTGAGCATACAGTTACATGGAGATTCTCCCATTCTGGAACCACTTAATATTGTGTAATTTAAACATAGGTGGAAGTATACTAAATTTCAAACACATCCGAAGCACTTTAATCTGTGCCAAACATAAATAAAATGTGTGATTATGTCTGAATAAGAAACTACTACTGCTGCTTCTGATTTCAGTCAGAGAGCGTGTATACAGATGAGAGAGACAACTCCCGCGAAAATCGGTAACACAGGCTACAGTGGCGTTCCTGGCGGTTAGTGTTGAACAAGCTTTGAGTTTGCCATACGTGTAGTGCAAAACATTTGTTTTTATTCAAAATTAATAGAAATGCAGAAGCCTAACCTTATCGATTTAATATAATCCTTTTGGTAAACATGTTTTCTATATGTGTACGAAGCGGCTTGTTTCTATTTGGTGTAGTTTTAGAGATATTTCACTTTTTCTGTAGGAAGATTGCACACGACCATTGACAATGCCTTGAGTTTGCCGTACGCGTAGTGAAAAACGTCAGTTTTATTCCAAATTAATAGAAATCCAGAACCCTAACCATATCTCTTTAATATAATCTTGTTGGTAAACATGTTTCCTATGTGTATTCCAATCAGTTTGTTTCTAGGTGTTGTAGTTTTAGAGATATTTAACGTTTTCTGTAGGAAGATTGCTCACCGCCATTGACAATGCCTTGAGTTTGCCGTACGCGTAGTGAAAAACGTCAGTGTTATTCCAAATTAATAGAAATCCAGAACCCTAACCATATCTCTTTAATATAATCTTGTTGGTAAACATGTTTCCTATGTGTATTCCAATCAGTTTGTTTCTAGGTGTTGTAGTTTTAGAGATATTTAACGTTTTCTGTAGGAAGATTGCACACGACCATTGACAATGCCTTGAGTTTGACAGCTGTGTCATATACTGTTCAACAACCACCACTTGGAGCGCCACAGTCGGCATCTGTTACATGGTGTAGTATGGGAGTTGTCCCTCTCATCTGTATACATGCTCTCTGTTTCAGTGGAGGTCTAGCCTGCTGGTCCCCTGGCCTTTTGTACTGGAAACAACGCAGTGAGTCTTCTCGACTTCTTAAGAATTACACAGCATATTATCATTATAATTTAAATAAATATCATGCACATGTTATACCTGGTGATAAAAAATAAATATGCATTGCGAGGCATATCTGTTCTCCTATAGCATAGGCCCTGCACTAACAACACTGTTGGCTAGTCTGGCTCACTGATTTCTCGCGAACACGAAAAGAGTTCAAACGCGCTGGTTATCCTCCTCGTTGTTGCGTTGTTTAAGGGGCTGTCACATTAGGTTTTTTTTGCGGGAGTGTACAGCGGCGTAAGCGCGTTACGTCATATACGTCGGTATACGCCACCATACGCTACGCATACGCCATCATACGCCGATCCTCCAACAAGCCTGTTTCCTTGCTCAAAACTTTCAGCGTATGGCAGCGTATGGATCATACACTGCTCATACGCTAGGCGTACGCTATGCATATGCCGGCATAGGTTACGCATAGGTTAGGGGTACGTCAGCATAGGTTGGGCATACGCTGGATTGACACCCGCCGGGTGTCTCTTGCGTACCCCCAATGTTCTGTAAAAGTGGTGTCACACTATGGCCTATGGCGTTAGCGTATGGATTTTCGACCCATACGCTGTCATACGCCATCATACGCTATGCATACGCCATCTTACGCGCGTGCGTCCAAAATTTTTTTGAGCATGCTCAAAAATTTTCGGCGTATGGCTCATATGCTGCTCATACGCTCGACGTATGCTATGCGTACGCTGACATAGGTTACGCATAGGTTGGGCGTACGCTGAACTTGTCAATCACAACTGTCAAACCTCATCACAGTACGCTGCGCATAGGTTGGGATACGCTTTGAATACGCTGCCATAGGCTAGGGGTAGGTTAGGCATAGGTTAGGCATGGGTTAGGCATACGCTTCAGATGCCGCTGGGACCTCGTGCGTGGCGTATGATGGTGTGTGGGTCGAAAACCGCATACGCTAACGTCATACGCCGTAATGTGACAGGGCCTTTACGCTTATGGAGATACATAGTGTAGTCACGTTCATGTGACGTCACTGTTTCACGTGTTTATAGATACGTTGTCCAATGATATCACTATCATTTCAGTATCACGTGACTCGCACCCAGAATGGCCCAGGTTGGCGAAGCAAAGCAGATGAGTGCTGTCTCTTGTGTAGAAACCAATGGAACAATAGAATTACCATTTCTATAATGTTCAGACCGGGAAAAACTGTCAACTGCACTGAATTTGTGTGTGTATGTGTGCCTACCCACTACTTCCAAATAAATAAATAAAACCTATAGATTTCGAACCACAACCTAGTTCAAACTTACAAGTGATATGTGGTTTTTGATAGATTGGCTTACACACCAAATACAATAAATCTCAGTTTGCTGTGCTTTTGTCACTCGATGTACTTATTCAATGATTCCAAAGCAGTGGGAAGAATTAACAATGAAATATATTTACATAAATTATATAAATCACAGAACCCAAACCATAACCCAGCTTGTGGTAGTACTGTTGACTATGTTGATTAATTTCTTCTACCAACCAGGCAATTGCACATGCATGGGAATTCATATTATATTGTGGTGTTCTCTGTGGCAGAGTGGGTCGACTCAGACCTTTTTCTAGGTCGGACTCCTAATCGGTCGTTAGATTCCCTGTGCCCCCCCACCCACCTCTGCCAATTTGGATTTCCATCGCTGTGTATAACTGACAGCATCATAAAAGGCTGATTGCTCTCATACCATGTCTGTGGTGTGGGAGATTAAAAATCCCTTGGGTAAGTAAAACTGTAGGCTTGGGCTTTCTATCAACAAACTATCTAATGGTGAAAACAAAGCCCGTTCACACACAGACCTTAATTCGCCTCAACTAGTTCGCCACATCTAACTTTCGACGTCGGCTCAAAATGGGTGTGTGAATACACAGCAGAGGTGAATTAGCGCTGATTCAACTCAACTAATTTGTCTCAAGTAAACCACTTCGCGAGGTGGATTAGATGAGGTGACTTAGTCTGAGTCGGCATAAGTTGTGTGTGTGAATGCAAATGGTTTCGTTGACTCTTTACACCTGTAACGCATACTATCAGCACCTACTCAGCCATACTAAAAATATTACCGTATACCTTGGCTGAGCGGTTGCTACTCCATACTGTTCTTACGTGCACCAGTCCACGCTGTGGACTTTACCTGCCCAAGTCTGGTTCAGCCTGGCCCCATAGCACATCAACAACAACTTCCTCAAGTTTTACTCGGAAGGGCCCGCTACTGGGCAGTCCGTCGCATGTTGCTGATACGCAACTAGAGGGAGAAATGCGAAAATCGGAAAAATATGTTTAAGACTTGTATTTGGTTCAAGGTTCATGGTTGTATTTGTCAGGACCCAGGTATAAATTTCATATTGATTCTCCATTTAATTTACAAGCATTTTCTCTGGTTCTTTTCTAAAAAAATATTCCAATTCTCGCAATATATCTAAGATCTGTTGGTAAAACTAAGAGTTGAGAATGTGAAGGTCACTTGGTGGCGGTTGGCGGTTAACAGTTTGTTCAGGGGTGTATGATGTGAACCATTTGGTATCACATTACTTCTCGGTGGCTTTAAACAATTGACCTATTGACCTTAATTACCGTAATCACACACGCTACTACCCTACCCTCCTACCCGAGCCACTGTAGTCAAATTGCACAAGAGGGGGATGGATGGGGGAATGACTAATTTATCCGAACCTTGACTGCCCGCAATGACATATTGGCGGCCTCTGCAGCGCGCAGCAACTCCGGCTCGAACGGCTTGGAGGTGCTGACCAAGCCTTCATCGAAAAAGTGCTGCAGAATAGCCCGCTGCTTGGCTGTGGTGGAAACCACAGTCTGCAAAACAAAACAAGAACAAACCTAAAGAAATGATTGTAAATCTAGATATATGAATCTACATATATAAATCAACGGAAGATTCGGAATTAATTTCACAGGCAATAATAGATGGGAAAATAAATAATAAACCCTAAACCTAACAGAAACCCGAAATAGAAGGATACCGAAATAGATCGATATAAGTCAAATACTCACACGTTTAGTGTCGAGAACACTTCGGGAAGACATTCTTGATCGTTGGGGAGAGAAGGTGTGCGGGTGAGAGGTATACAGAAGAGTGTGAGCAGGTCTGAGTGTGAGTGTAGTGTGAGAGCGGTGTGGTGTGGCATGGTCAAACACTGTCAATCAGTGAGACACGGGTGAGACTCCTAGCGGTAAGGACATGAAGTATCAGTCGCGCAGGTGGTGCCATCGGGCGGGAAGATTCGCAACTAGAAAAGAAGATGACCGTCTGACCTCTGTCGGTCCGGTGCTGCCACCTGGAGATATTAGGTTAGAACCCTGAAAATTAATGATGGCACCACCTAGTGCCTATGGAAGGGACCAATAAATACATCCAAACCAAAACAAAACAAAGGTTAACAAACCGTAATAAAACAGGGGAGGAAACCCCTGACTATTTTTCAGCCATAATAAGGTGCAATAGAAGACAAGTCTATTCGAATATTTCCAGGGACAAAATATTTCGTGATTTTATTGCATCCAATATAAATTGCGTATTGTGACAACTAAACCAATGCGTAGTTTATCGTCGATAATTTAACTTAACGTAACTTAACGTAAATGGAGAATCATATAAATTAATGAATAATTAAATATATTGCGGTAAATACAGAGTTTATCATCTTCTCAACAAATATCCAGCATTGGACGAACTATGTAAGCTCAGCTATCCTGTCAGCCACGAGAACGGCTTATGTAGACTCAGTCTTTTCGTATTTCGATGTTGGACGAAATATGTAAGCTCAGCCACCCTCCCAGGGCCAACTTAGGGTATTCTATGGCTATTGCAGGCTCAGTCTACATAAAGACCAACTCGGTGTGTCAGGGCCTCTTCTGCCAAGAACAACTGACATTTCTGGAAATCGGGCACAGCTAGCCCTTTGGTAGAGTGAGCCACATACAAATAGTGACATACCGCGGAGTCAGTAGTTCCGATAAAAAGACATCGAGTCACTCCATGACCATTTATACGTAGAGTCAGAAAGCCGTATGACCGTGGGTTGGGTGCCAAATGTCCTATTCAATGTGATGCTATCTATTATTTCCTCACCTATCCATGGGTCCTGGTTGTCCCTCATCTTGATTGTCTTAATTTGACACATTTTATCTATTAATTCTTGAATCCTACGGAGAGTCAGAAAGCCGTATGACCGTGGGTTGGGTGCCAAATGTCCTATTCAATGTGATGCTATCTATTATTTCCTCACCTATCCATGGGTCCTGGTTGTCCCTCATCTTGATTGTCTTAATTTGACACATTTTATCTATTAATTCTTGAATCCTACCTAAAACATTTTCCCATTTCTGATTTGGGCCCGAGAGTCCATTACATTTTTCCAATCTGTTCCCTGCATCTGCTGTGTGAATTCAAAGACATCATAGTCTTTGTAGGACCTACCTAGTTTTACTTCGATCTTGTGCTTCACTCTGATTTTTGTTCTAGTTGCACTCTAATTCATGGTCACTTATCCCCCATGGTCTCGTGCCCTTTTTCTTGATATGTGCACTGTTTGTCAAAATTAGGTCTAGAGAAGAGCTGGTGTCTGCCAGTCTTGTCTTTTCTTCTATCAGTTGTTGTAGGCCCATTTGCTTTACTAATTATTTCATTTGTTCTTGATCCTTATTTGTTTTACTATAGTCTATATTCATATCTCCCGGGATAAAAACATCTATATTCTTGTTTCTTGTGATATTTTCAATTGCCACTTCTAGGTGGTCCATAAATGTATTTACATTACCCCTTGGTGGCCTATATACTGAGGCTACCGCTATGTTGATTTGCTTGTTGTTTTCAATTAGTACCCACATAATTTCTATGTCATCTGTTGATGCGTTGTATTCACTCAGTTTGTTTTCTATAACCTGGTGCTTGCTATTTACATATATGGCCAGACCCCCTCCTCGTTTGACATTTCCATCCTCTCCTGTAGATTCTCTATCTAATCTGAATAGTTCATACCCCTGCAGGTTGTATGCCTGCTTCTTGTGATTTTTATTGAGCCATGTTTCTGATAAGGTTAATACATCAAATTTATCATACTTTATGTCTAGCTTAATTAAGACAATTCTGCTGATAAGACTTTGACAGTTTAAGTGTGCTATGTGCAACCCCTGCCCAGTCTGTTTTCAATACTTGCTAACATATTCATTATTATATTTTCTTTCTTTATTTCTTTCTTTCATTCCTTATGTATTTTTGTTGTTGTTTCTTTCACTTAGTTTGTTATTTGTTTAGTGCTCAGGCTAGGTTAGTGTTGTTTAATACCAGTCACCTGAATAGAGACTTTTACCATATGGCGCTTCAGTCGCTGTGCCGTTTGTAGAAGTCACAAGAGTGTGGTGTGTCAGCTGTACAGTCCCTAGGATTTCTCACCCCCCATCTGCCTATGGAGAGAAACAGGTGGGGTGGTTCTGTGATGAGGGCCACCTTGGACATCCTCAGTGTTAATTTGGTATAATTATGTTATACACACACCCAGATACCATACACTATTCAATGTTGAGTTATTTCTTCTGTTGTAGTCATTCTATTCTGATTTATATGTGTGAGTTTGTATATTCATTATATTTTTTAGGTTATAACTTTGTATTTCTACTTTTATATGTACATTTTTTGGTTCTTTTAAAAGTAATCTATTTTTCACGGTGCTTTGGGGTACCTTAATGTACCACTGAATGTGTGTTATCTAGCGACTTCCTTTCAAATTTATTTTTGTTTCCCCCCCATTATTCTCTTATTAGTTTAATCAAGTTTGCATTAAACACCAGGCATTAAGAGTCTAATCTTTTTTTATAATGCCTCCCATTCTATTCTTGTATCCATGTAGTTCTACTTTTCCTTCACTAGCCTGCTCAAGGTACCTGCCTGAGCCCCAGAATGGGCATTTAGTACCTCTCTGAACACATCACTCTTATAGCTCATCAACTTGTCCTATAAGTTTGGGTTCTGCTCAAATTTGGCCTTTATTATATCCTCAAGGACTGCTTAATTCTGGCGATTCTATTCATCTGATCTCCAGATCTTCTTGGAGATTGCTTTGATGGTGTAGGGGTTTTCAGTCTGCTCGATCAGTCGTTGTGTTTCAGAGTTATTAACAGATATTACAGATTCACAGTTCCAAGGTCATTGCAGTTGCAACTACTAGGATGCAAATATTCCATTAAGCGATAAACTAATAGTCGTTAAAGAACTACACGTCTAAATCATTTACAGTTGTATAGCCCGATGGTTTTGAGTTTCTGCCGGTATGGTAGCTCATATCTAATGATGCGTCTCAACTGTGGGACTGTAACGCAGGGGCACACTTAATTGGATGCGGTTTCTCTTGTTATATTAGTTTGTTGTTTTACATCCTAGCAACATCCAAGGTCATATCAGGACGGGTACCGACTTGTGACAGTGCCCACTAATGGCGACTTTATAGTGCTGCCCCACAGCCACCAGCACCATGACCTGATACCCCACTCAGTCACATTATGCTGGCACTGAGCAAACCAGACCTTGCGCTATCCTAATAATTCCGAGCATCAGGTTAGGAGACAACAAGTATCAATTTTTAAGTCATTGGTTTGACTCGACCAGGGTTCGAACCCACGATCTACCAACACGGGAGATGGATGCTCTAACTCATTCAGCCAACCCGTCTGGTCTACTTGTTATATTAGCCTAATGCAGACACTGATATATATTATAATCAATTTCTTTTTTCAATAATGTTGATTTAAAGTTGCAGTCCGATGATTTAGAAGGAATCAAATCTAAATCACTGCTTTGGTTTTGAAAATTTGATATTTTCATCGGGCTATGCAGCTTTAAACAATGGCTGGAAGACCTGAGCTTCAGTACTGACAAGACATTATTCAGGGGAATAAACGTATTTACAACAACAACAATAGTAGGAGGTAGTACATTGTTATTTTATTTATTTGATGGTATTGTATTATTCCTTATATTAACCAATATGTGCCCTGCATGGCTGCTTGCCCATCTGCTGCGTGCCAATAAGCCTACGGTGGCTCTCCCAATGGTGGTTACTGGTACTTGTGGACTGCCGCTCACTGAATCACTTGCCTCTGAAATAAAAAAATAAAAATATATATATATATATATATATACCATTACACCGAGTATCCCATGGCAATTCTTAGTAATTCTAAATACAATGCAGTTCATATTTCAGGAGTTTAAATAATTTAAGATGTCACAAATATTCATGTAATGAATACATGTTAAAAGCAGGTAACCAGACCTTCAAGCATTTTGCATCGTGTTCTCCAGTGACAGAGTAAACAAAGACTTTTCTAATTGGATTATGAAGCGGCCCTTATTCATAAGCTATAGAAAGCTGGGTAAGTGGATAATTGTGTTGTGTACACATCAATGGCGAGAGATAGCATCAACATTCTTATGGAACCTCTGTTGTAATAGGATTATTAGGAAGTAACACGATTATGGTTTGATGGCCTAGCCACATGTAAGGCTACTTGAGGATGTATACTGATTTGTGATGAGAACTCTAGATAGATTTATAGTGCTGCGGAACTGATGTGCCTTGCTATTAAATAAAGAAATGAAGAAAACAGGAAGCAAAGGGTATATATATTTAAGTCATTGGTCTGACAAAGCCAGGTTTCGAACCCATGACCAGCCAATTGGAAAGTGGTTGCGTAACTCATTCAGCCATCTTGTCCAGTATATTCTCTCGTTATGTTTCTCTTCATGCTCTGATATTGTCTATTAAGGATCTTGTCATGGGATTTTAGAATGTAATCTGTACGTGACTATGTGATGTATCTTAATGAAAGATTACATTTTGAATGAGCTCTTTGAGCATGGACCCAATACGTCAGAATTTGTCTTCCCAGCACCATAAGACTGAGTACCCTATGGTTAGTATTACTAGTTCTGTGATGTCAAACAGGGAAGGGTAGGGTGGTCTTAAATAGGTTATAAGGCTTACTCAGAAACCGTAAAATTTAGTTGAAATTATAGTAGGGTTTACACAACTTTCCAAGTCTGTAAATATTCCCTAGCAGATGTCACTAATGACAGTCATACGTGTTGAATGACACTTACAGTATTAGCCACATTTTAAGCACATATACCATTACATCATGGTTGATCCCTAAATACCTGCTACAAAATAGGTTGTTTCAAGCTACACAAATTGTACATGTTAACATAACATGGCTAATGGGGGACATCCGGGGTAGTTCATTTGTTGACACTAGATGGCGCATCGGTACCAGTGGTCCTAAACGGCCATTGACAATGCACTGAGTTCGCCGGTACGCGTAGTGCAATACGTATATTTTATTCAAAATTAATAGAAATACAGAACCCTAACCTTAGAAATTTAATATAATCTATTCGTTGTATGTTTTCTATATGTATACCAAGCGGTTTGTCTCTAGGTCTTGTGGTTTTAGAGATACTTGACTTCTTCTGTATGAAGATTGCTCACGGCCATTGACAATGCACTGAGTTCGGCGGTACGCCCAGTGCAAAACGTTTATTTTATTCAAAATTAATAGAAATACAGAACCCTAACCTTAGAAATTTAATATAATGTATTCGTTGTATGTTTTCTATATGTATACCAAGCGGTTTGTCTCTAGGTCTTGTGGTTTTAGAGATATTTGACTTCTTCTGTATGAAGATTGCTCACGGCCATTGACAATGCACTGAGTTCGGCGGTACGCCCAGTGCAAAACGTTTATTTTATTCAAAATTAATAGAAATACAGAACCCTAACCTTAGAAATTTAATATAATGTATTCGTTGTATGTTTTCTATATGTATGCCAAGTGGTTTGTGTCTAGGTCATGTGGTTTTAGAGATATTTGACTTCTTCTGTATGAAGATTGCTCATAGCCATTGGGTGTGCAGTGTGACAGTGTGCCGAATAGGCCCACTGGTTCAGTGGCGATGCGAACGGCAGGAATTTGAACTAAAAAGTCGGAGGTCCCCCATTCACGGCGGACACTTGAGAACTACACCAAACTCTGCTATGACACCACCTGGCGCCCCGTGTACTGAACCGACCACGCTAACTTCAACTCAGCGGCCACTGTCAATATGGTGGCGCCACCTGGAGGAATTGCCATGCGTCGGTTCCACAAACTGCAGACGCTATCAAGTGGCGACACAATGTAATCTATGGCTTTATGAATGAAAGTGAGCTATAATGAAATACAAGTTAACCATAAAGTATCAGTGGGTGTAGTATAGGAAATGGTGTGGTGTAGCTGAGTCCTATAGTGTGGCTACAGTGGGTATAGCACAGAATGTAACACTGACACAAAATCACCTCTTGTCATGTGAAAGGCCCAGTGTTGACTGCCAGCTCTCCCAGGCTTTTAATCTCTCCAACTCTCCTACAGGCATGTCATTGAAGGTACATGATGTTATTGAAGGTAGATGATATTATTGCAGGTACAGGATATTATTGAAGGTACATGATGTTATTGATCCATGGCATATTGCTATTTTAGTGTTTATGGTGGCAATCTTGAGGTTCCAGGACGGTTGAGATGGGTGCAGCTCAGGTGCACCCCTCATTCCCACATCCCAGCTACCACCAGGTCATGGCAACCTGACCAGACACCCCTATCATATCCACTGCACTCCATACAAATTCAATCCGGATCCAATACACATTGAACATTAAATACCAAACAGAGGCTGCCTGCCACCTCCCCTATCAGTATGGGTTCAGCAATGAGTTACAAATTCTTCTATTAAATAAAACAAACATGTACTTTAAATGGAATGTATTTTATAATGTAACTATGTATAGAAAGTCAAAATATTTTACAAGGCTTTACTGCTATTTCTGCGCGAATCAACGAACGATTTGAACCTGCTCACAGCCGTTGAAGCTGTCATCATCACCACATCACCACCTTTCTTTACATATCACAATGCAACGCCTATAACACCGCCCACAAAGAAATCAGCACATAACAATGGGAACAATAGCCAATCAACCATCCCCAAACAAAGGGGCAGGCCCAAGGCAGTCCAGCCAGATAACAACAACACCAATACCCTGGACGATGGTGACGGAACTTCACACCGCGCTGTTAAATGCAAGGCGCCGGTGCCCAAGGAGGCACTGGCGTCGGTACCAGCACCGGCAGAAGCCAGCGCAAACGACGGAATGGTACAACTTGCACAAGCCATACATGTTGCAATGGCGGATCTAAAAAGTGATCTCATGAATCGGATGGATGCGAGGATGGACGCAATGGAGTCAAACTAACGGATAAAAAATTATGAGTGCAAGGAGACAGGTGCGTGCCAAAACAGTTGACAGTGGAGTTGACAGTATCAATGGCCGACACGTGAGGCTGCCAGTGCTCCCACCAATAATGGACTACAGTCATCAGGACAGGCCTGGCCCCGAGGCGTGCAATAAGAGCACACCTTGATGACCCCAGGCATTTCAACCAGCAACTACAGTGACAGCCGTCACGACTTCAACCAGGAGACAGACGGGAAGCCATACTGCCACCACCGGGCGAACGCGCACAAAGAGAAGGATTGCATCAATAAGAAGCGTTTCCTCGAGAAGAAGGTCGGTGGGTACACTAACTCCGTGAACCAGCAGTCAACACAGGTCGTCGATGATCAACAACATACAGTATATGAAAGTGATGGTGATCTGGTATTCATATCTCCATGTAGTGTGATTATGAACTGTACGACACCTGCTGAAGTAGCAGTTTGTGCCCGCAAGATCTACAGGTGTGCTAGCGTTGAAGCCATCCACAATTGCCGCAGTCTGATTAACACTGATAAATATGGCATTACGCCAGATGATTGTGATTATTGTGAATTACTTCACTGTGGGACCTGAGCCGACAGCAGTGGAGGGAATACCATATGTTGCGTTAAGTCTAGCGTACCAGCTGGCCAAGCACTCCCGCTTACGCCAAATGGCGACACCGAAGGTCCTGAACCAAGATGGCCACCCATGACTGAACCTGGAGGAGGCCAAAACACACTGTAAAATTATGCGGATTTTAGGCTTAGAGTCGACAGTTATCAAATACGGATGTAATGTTAAAAGTTATGGAGCAGGAGGGATAATTCTAGTATATTGGAAAGGAAAATATAAGATAGATTAAGTTAGGGTAGGTAAATATTAAGGGGTCAAGAACCAGTAAAAGTATGTGTGTAGAAATGAGAAATAATATAGACCATTGTGTAGGTCCTGGTGGGAAGGGTGGACATACTGTAAAACGGATGTACCAGGTAGTGCATCGGTAGGTGAATTGTGTGTAAGAGGGGCTGCTTGGCAGTAGAGCATGGAGACAGGCCAAGGAGAGGCTGGTCTGCAGCTGGACAGTGGTCAAGGTCGGCTGGTGCTTGGAGAGTGGTCAAGCTAGATATAAGGCTGGACTGGGGGGGGGGTGGTACAGTTGGAGCCTGAGACCAGAGCTGTGAAATAGGAGCAGGACCGCATGAGACTTTGTATTAGTATTGGTTGAAGAGAGGGGAATTGAGTTGTCTGTATCGTATTGTATGGCATTGTACATGTGAAGTATTGCTCAGTTCTTGGAAACAAAATAAAACAAAATATTAATCAGAGTCATAAGCTTTGTTGGTATTTCAATGTCGACCGCGACATCTCTGAGAGCTGGGTAGTCTTTTGTTCGAACCAGATGATAGTTGATGTAGGCTATAACGGTGTGACTGGTTGCTCAAGCATTGGGTATTAGTTATTTTATACATAGATACACAGAGTTGCCGAGTGTGTGTCAGGCTTTAAAACTGCAGCCAGAGCAAACATTGGTGTGGCTATTGTCCACACCCAATAGAGTGGGTCTGGTGTGCTTGACACATCACTGCGTGCCACTGTAGTGGTGTGGTTATGGAAGCTAGGAGAGACCGCGCCATGGATTGACTTCCATTGTTAATCTGAAATGAATATTATTTAAAAAATGAATATCAAATTTTGGTAAATTGCAGAGGTTTTTGATTGTTTTTAAAGAAAAGAAAAAGGAATTCGGAGCCATTTTCGTGAATGCTTAATACCAGCTAAATGTATATGTGACATGCTATATGTGATCGCACGAAATAGTGGGCGGGGACTGAACATGAGGCAGAAAAGGGGGAATAGAGGGCGAGAAGAGGAAGACATGGAAATCGGGGCCGTGGTAGCACAGGAACAGAGCACCGCCACTAGGAACGGGGGAGGCGACAGAGGGAGCGTGGTGGCAAAGCTGGAGGACAGCCGGTACACAAATCTCCTGAGGGAGATCAAAAGCTTGCGTAAATTGTTATTATCATGCGTTAGTACTGCGGTTCCAGTAACTATTAATCAAAGCGCATATTGCCTTCCATTGTGCTCAGGGAAGATATTATCGAACCTAGCTGCAGCCCATGGGCTAGTCCACTGACTATGGTCCCTAAAAAGGATGGGTCGGTACAAATATGTGCGGATTATAGGCGCTTGAATGAGGTTATGCTAAAAGACGCTTACCCGCTGCCACGTGTGAAAGTATGACGTCTGAACACTTTGACTTCTGGATACTGAATGGTTTATTCACGGCCTAGGGCTCGCTTGACCTGCCGGCTAAACTTTCCATGACATCATCTCATTAGCATATTCCTTTGTCTCAAACTCTGCATCTCGTTAACATATATTAGCCACACACCTATACGTCTATTACGCATATATCACACCACTCATTCAAGATATTTTTGATCAGTTGAATGGGGCGAAAGTGTTCACGCTTATAGACTTGAAATCGGGTAATTGGAAGGTGCCCGAGAGCAAGGTGAAAATGGCCATTAGTACACACAGAGGTTTGTTTCAGTTCAAACGAATGCAGTTCAGACTGAGAAATGTACCGGCAGTATTCCAAGGCATGATGAACTCCGGGCTGGCCAGCTACTTGGGGGTTTCATGTTTGATATATTTAGATGACGTGGTAATCTACTCCAAAGATGAGGAGGCCCACCAGGGGCCCATGTCAGAGGTGCTGACAGAACTGGAACGACACGGATTCGCCTTAAAAGAGTCAAAATGTCATTTTGACCTGGGTGAGGTGAAGCTACTGGAGTATGTGGTGTTTGGGGATGGCCTGAAGGCGGATCCGGATAAGGTGGCCGCGATCCGTGACATGGCTCCATCCACGGATAAGAAAGGGGTGAGACGCTTTTTAGGGTCAGCTAACTATTGCAGTAGTCTGTACATGAGCCCTACTACCACGCAGTAGCGGCGGAGACTACGCCGCACACTTACACTGAACTGCGCTAGGTGGCGGCAGGCTAGCCACCGGGCAGACCCCGACTGGGCTGCCCTCTACTGCGTTTGGCTAGCTCACCCCCCCACACACCTATAGTCGATGTGGGACCTGGCGAGTCAGGGGGCGGTCAGATGACTGTGGACGCCGCGAAGAGCAGATTGGTTCAATAAACAAAGGTGAAGCATACTTATATTGGATCTTGGCGTTCTTCCGTGTGTGCGTAGCAGGGTGAGAGTCGGAGGGCCGTGGGCCATTACACTATTATAGGAAGCTGATTGTGGGCTATGCTGAGGAAGTCGTATCACTGACCAATCTAACACAAAAGGCGGTCAAATTTAAGTGGGACAAAAGGTGCCAGGAGGCTTGGGACGAGTTGAAGGAACTCCTACTGGACTGCGTGGTGCTTAAGTTCCCGGATCCGGAGAAGCCCTATAAATTATACACGGACGCGTCAGAGTATAGTTTGGGGGCCGATTCTGGTACAGGCCAACGAGAATGGGGTGGAGCGCCCGGTGCATCTAATTAGTGGTATGTTTAGCAAGGTGCAGCTGAAATACCCGACCACTGAAAACGAGGCATGTGCGTTGATTTACCCTAATAAAATTAAGGCCGTACCTGTATGGGACAGATTTTGTGATATACACTGATCACCAGCTGCTCAAATGTTTGTTCACAAAAGAAATGAAGAACTCACGCATACAGCACTGGTTGGTGTTATTGCCAGAATTTGCTGCCCCAATTGAATATATGAAAGGGTGTGACAGACAATGTGTGGGCTGAAATGTTGTCAAGGTTACGGCCGGAACAAGACGCAGTGGAGCCAGACCAAATAGCAACAGCGGTAGGGGTAGCGCTAGAGGAGGAGATCCCATAGGAGTATTATGGTCTAGAAGGGCTTTGTGGTTATGGATAGCCTGCTTTACTCGGTGGTGCCGCCCAGTGGGAAACAAGTGTACCCGTGGTTGCTGCCGGTAGGATACCGCACACAAGGATGTGGGACTCATGGCAGTGGCAAAGATGAGACAACGCATGCAAGAGCACTTCAGGTGGCCGTGTACGGTGATGGATGTCGTGAGATTCATATCGAGATGTGCGGCATGTGCCATCAACAAGATCAAACACGACTATCCCCTACCTACCGAAATGCCCCTGCCAAAATCGCCCGGCGTAATTGTAGCGCAGAGGGGACCAGATATTTACTATCGATTATTGACCATTGCATGGGATGGGTGTTAGTTAAGCCACTGCCACATAAGTCAGTGAAGTCAATTTACAATTATTTGGTGCGGTAATATTTGCCGAGATATTCTGCGCTCGAGGTATTTTTGACGGACAATGGTCTGGAATTTAAGAATAGGTTAATAATTGATCACTTGGAAGTATTGGGTGTCGAGGTGCAACATTCAACCCCATACCATCACCAATTCAACGGCATGGTGGAACGTTTTCATAGAACTATGAAGGATATGTTGAAGAAAATGGTCAATAGCCAGGCTGAGGAGTGGGAACAGTATCTCGGGGACGTATTGTTGGCATATAGAACAATGTAGTCCGGCTCAACGGGGTTCACACCTTTCTTTTTTACTTTTGGGCGACATCTAAACCACCCACACAGTCTTTATTGCATCGGGAGCAGGATAAGATGGGGACAAGCACCGGCAGACGTGCTGATGCATTGGAAGAGGCATTGGAAGAGGCATTGCAAGAGGCAGTCAAAAATTAGTCAGTAGTATAATACGCAGCGGGCTATAAACCATGCGAGGGCTCCAGGCTTGTAGGTTAGATCGGCAATATGACCCTGGTTTTATGGTGACCAAGGTGTGGATGGTGGTACTTACATGTGTGGGCCTGGCAACAGAATACGCACGATAAACAGGGAGCAGGTGAAATTGGTAGACCTGGAGGTAAGGTGGGACGAGATTAGGCCACGGACGACGCACGCACAAAGGATAAGGGAGAAGTGGGGTTTTGCTAAAATATAAATAATATTCTGATAGCACAAGCAAACATGGTGTTATAATTTTCACTCCAGTACCACAGCTGCTGAGAGATAACATAGGTCACATTTGATAACAATCAATAATAATAATTACTGGAATTTAAACGAGTTCCCTATTTAGCAGTAGGTATTCTATCGCAATAGACACGGAAACAAGAATAGCATGTATTTACAATAGACATACATGTCACTTACCATTTAACTGGCTGATTAGGTTGGACACGCTCAAATCTTCATGACCGAACCTAGAAGACAAGCACATACTCCATTATTTTCATACCAGTTGCTTTGACTAAATCCCTTCAATCAGCCAGACAAATTAAAGTCCATTGATTTCTCTAGTTTCATTAAATAACTAAATCTTCTGATAGCACCAGCAAAGATGTTATTACAATTTTCACCCCAGTACCAGAGATGTTGTGCCATAGCATAATTCATGATAATAACAATCACTTAAATTGAATAAGGGGACCCTTATCAGCAGGAACCATTCAATGGCATGGTAAACTGAAACCATCATAGCATGTACTTACAATAAACAAAACTATCATTTACCACATCATCAGCTCCGAAGTGTGCATGGATTCCAAATTTCATATGTTGAGGGGGAGAGATCGTAGATCTATCTACATGGACAGCCCAGTCAGATGAAGTCTAGAATAAGCCACATCTCTTATATGTAGTACAAGTGTTCCCCTAGAAAACAAACAAACAGATGCTTATTTTGTACTCAACCACTTTCTTTCACTAAATGTCTTCTCAAAGTTAATAAATTGAAACCTCATTGATTTTCCTAGGTAAAAAAACAAGTACTTTTATGACTATTTTGAGCTCAGAACTACAGCTGCTCAGGGAGAGAATAATTCCTATTAATAATAACAATTTCACTTTAATAGAGTATCAGCACCGGCACAAGCCATTCCATCGCCAAATGTCCATATTGCTGTGGCAATATGGGTAATTCTGGGGAGGCGGACGACCACCCTCCCCGGCCCTACCCCCCTCCTACTCCTCACCCACTCCCCACACACCCCCTTCCCCGCCCCTACCGCCTCCCCCTCACTCACCCACTCCCCTTCACCCCCTCCCACATAGATGGCGCCACCACCTCCATTCCCTCACTCACCCCACTCCCTCCAGATGCCGCCACCACAACCTCCCTCCCCTGGTCCCGCCGCTGGTCCCGCCGCTGGTACCTCCCCCCCCCCCCCTTCCTCCTTCCGCCTACCCATCACCTTGCCCACTTCTCCTCCTGCAACCACACCGACAAGACCTACTCTACCCCGCTCCATCACCCCATCACGCATCACGCCGCTAGGCTGTTCACCAACCGTCACATCCGACCGTCCGCCACAACACACCGACACACAATGCCGGCACGGAAATCCTCACGCCACGCCGCTGCCACAGATGCGGCACCCGCGACGCCCAACGAACCAACACCACAAGCAAAAGGTAGGGGGAGGCCCCGCTCAGTTATCACCAAACCCAAACCCACGGCCGCACCTCGGGAAGACAGTGAAGACGAGCTGTCTGCACACGCACAGATATCGCTCCTCAGGCAGTCAGTGAATGACTCTATCCATCAGCAGTCAGAGCTTGCGAAAACAGTCACCAGCAGGCTACAAGCGTTGGAAGCAGCGGGCACGAGCAAGCGTACAAGGAGCAGCTCAACGGAGGGAAAAACACCTAAGAAAAGGAGACGCCGCGCCACCCGAGACTCGTCAGAATTCAGTTCGTCGCCATCACCACGTGGCCGTTCGCCTCGACCACGCTCAGACAAGAGAAGATCACTGAGACCCACTCCACGCACCAACCGCCACCCAAGCGACGACCATGACCGCAAGAAGCAGAGGAGGTCCCGGCACGCACCGCGAACACCCACCACATCCTCCACCGATGACGACGACCAACGAGACGTGATCGATGCCATTATAGGAGCCAACAAAAGAGATGGACGAACAGGCAGCCGAGGTAAGGCGCAACTCCTCCCACACAAAAACAGGCAGCCGAGGTAAGGCGCAACTCCTCCCACACACATGTCATAAGGGACGAGAAGAAAGGCAAGGTAGGGCCAGGCGAAAGCACGTGGCATGAGTATTTCGACCTGCAACGGGCAGCGTGCCTGGCCGGCATCCAACGCGAGGAGAAAAGCCGGTCTGCACGTGCCGCCCAAAGCAAAGGAGACGAACACCAGACGGCACCCATAAGCACCCCATACAAAAGGCCCGAGTTCAACCACGACACCGACGGCAGGCCGTGCCACAGGTGGAACTGGGGAACGGACTGTGGTCACTCCACCTCGCACGGCACGGGCAGTGATCGACGCGCCCACGTGTGCGGGTGGTGCGCCAATAAATATAAAAAGGCGAACCCGCACAAGGAGCAAGACTGCAACAACAAGCGACGACAAACTGAGCGGAAGGCGGCGGCACCAGACACGGACGACCAGAGGACGGATTTTCACTGAATGGCCCTGGCCAGGCCGAAGAAAGTGTCGAAACCGACGAACACCTGACTGACGAACCAACAGACGATCACCAACCCCTCTTAAGGATTGTATCAGTAACGCTCGCCCTCAACACCCCCCCCCCCCTGACCCTGGAGCCCACAAACACCCACCAACGTGGACGAAGGCGCCACAGGCGACTGCACATGCAGCCCTGCCGCCACCCGCCCGGGCAGCCCACCAGAATTAACCGCCACCTGCGACCACGTGGGCACGGACGCGTCAACCGACCCACCACCACCAACCCCGGCGCACACAGCCAACAAACCGCTCGCCAACACAATGCCTCAAGCCCACTAACCGCACGACGAACACAACCACGCACAAACAAACTCTCCCGTGCGAATAATAACCAACACGCAGACGCGTCACCCGACACCACAGACAGCTTTCCCGCCCAAACCGGGGGCAGCTCAGCGCCCGCATTCAAACCAACCGCCACACAAGACCACGTGGGACGGGACCCAGCAGACGGCCCCCCACACACGGCCACCCAAGGCGACAACACCTTATCAACCCCAGATAACCGACCCCGGCACGGTGCCGCCGACAAAACATCATTCGCCACACGCACCGCCGCCGACACTGACGGCCCCCGTAACGACCATTACGGCGCTCGCCTACCCAACACCACAGACCCACCGACCGGCGCACAACAGACCACACACGGCAGCCACAACCCGACTCCACCCATAACCCGAACACCCTGGGTAGGAGGGGAGACACACGAATGTATCCAGCACTGCCTACTTCCGGCCTTCAGCCCCACACCGCCTCCCACCCCGGCAGACAAAAACCCAGCTCACACGCCCACAGTTCACGGAGACGGCACCGACCACACCTCCCCATCCTCAAACCGAACACCTCGGGTAGAAGGAACTGGACCCGACGCCCCACCCACCCCACCCCGTGACCTAACCACACAAACCGCTGCACCCAACACCACTGACACCAGAGACGACACCCTCCACCGCCGCACCGGACCCACCACAACCGCCATCCCCGACGTCATTGCCCGACAGCCCCTCAACCGGCTAACAGTCGCGTGCGTACAGCCGCTTGTCACCACACGCACCAACCACCACCACACGACCGACCCCGCTGTCAACGACGATGAACCACCAGACGCACTCCTCACCCACCAGCAACGCGCACACGCGTCGGAGGACATTGACGACGTAACGGACGACTGCGGCAGCCTGGCCACCACCCCCTATAACCCACCACATACCCCACTCTCTAACAAGACCATACTCGACAGGATATGGCCAGTGTCGGTAGCAGCAGCATGGGCCAACCAAGTATACCAATATATTTACAACCAGGTCAGGGAAACAGCACTCCCAAACCACGTCATGGCACGCATCCCGGTCCCCTCGGGCCTCAGGATCGACCGATGGAGGGACCTGCTCTCCGACTATCACGACACAGAGCTCCTCGACTTCCTGGAATACGGATGGCCAGTCGACTACACTGCAGACACGGCCCCAGTCCCGTCGAAGGCGAACCACCGCGAGGACCCCCAGAACCTCCAATGGATCGAAAAATACGTCCGCGAGGAGACGTCACGAGGAGCCCTCCTCGGGCCATTCACTCAACCGCCCTTCCTCCCCTGGGCGCAGACCAGTCCGATGATGACCCGGGCTAAGAAGAACACCACCGAACGCCGGGTCATTGTCGACCTTAGCTTCCCCAGGGGAGCAAGCGTAAATGCAGGCATAAGGAAAGGCCACTACCAGGGCCGCCCTGTCACCTACACCCTCCCGAACATAACCAACCTTACTGACGAGGTCACCCGGATCGGCCAGGGAGCATGGATATGGACGATCGACCTGGCCCGCGCGTACCGTCAACTACGCACCTGCCCCCTCTCGGTCCCCCTCCTCGGAGTCACACTAAATGACGAACTGTACTTCGACATCGCCCCACCATTTGGGTGCCGCACGTCGTCCATGGCCTGCGCGCGGACCACCAACGCCGTGACATACCTACTTCGAAAAAAGGGCCATTTCGTCCTTTGCTACCTGGACGACTTCGTCGGGGCGGCGCCCACGGAGTACCAGGCAGTCGAGGCATATGTCGACGCCGTCCAGCTTGCCGCCGACCTCGGGCTCGAGCTCTCCACCCACAAGTGCGTCCCACCCTCCCAGAGGACGGAGTGGCTCGGATTCGAGGTCGACACTACCGACATGGTCGTCCGCATACCAGCACTCAAACTTCACGAGGTCGTCACCGAGTGTGCCGCCTGGACGCCTGGATCAAAAGCTTCCAGGAAAGACCTCAAGCGCCTCGTCGAACGACTACAGCACATCGCAAAGTGCGTGCGCCCGGCGAGGAGATACATGAACAGGATCCTGGCGGCACTCAGAGCCGCCCCCTATAGCGGGAAGCACACAATAACACACGAAATGACCCTCGACATCGAGTGGTTTAAGTCCTACGCCCACCTCTCGAACGGCGTCGTCCTCCTCCGCCCACCACCCAAACACGAATGGGTTATCGAGTGCGACTCGTCCCTCCTCGCTGGAGGAGCGCACTCGCCTGGAGGGGACATCACAGAGGAGTACCAGCCCAAGTACCTCAGCGATGGCAACAATATCGCACAGCTCGAGGCGATAAACCTCGTCGTCGCACTGCACACCCTCACTCCGCCCAACCCCCAGGACTATGCCGTCGTCGTCAACACCGACATCCTGGCCTCACAAATCGTACTTGAATCCAGTGCCGGCAGGGACTCCACCCTCTGCGCCTGCGCCCGAGCCGTTTGGAGGTTTGCGGCACTCAGCTCCTGCGAGGTTTGTGTCGTCCACAAGCCCGGCACTGAGATTGCATTCGCCGACGCCCTCAGCAGGGCTCCCTTTGACCGGGCG